>OX421976.1:49940627-50668127 GCA_949128135.1 Parasteatoda lunata
TAATTATTTTCTGATTTGAAGAATCGAGGAATTTTGAAGAATATTTTCGCGCACTTTATTTGCATTAAATTGTGGTTTAAACTATGTAGCTAAATAAACCTGCCTTTCAGTTATATTTAAATTTAATATATTTTATTAATATTATTTTTTTATTTTTTATTTCTTTATTATTAGTTTTCACGAAAATTACATTGAAACAGGTAGCATGAAAAATTAATATTACAATGACACATATATTAATAAAATTGATAATATTTTTTAATAAAAAATATTAAATTAATGCTAAACTAAAATTATTTCATAACTAAAACTGCGCTTAATTTTTTGTTTTATCGAAATAAATTATATTTGTTATTATTCGGTCTTTACACACCTTACTTATAAAGTTTCAGAACTCGGAGGTGTACTTGTACACCCATCTCCATGATTATTTCAACATTAAACTGCAGACACAGTAGTTCTGGTTTCGATTCCAACCATCTTCAAAGAACAAATTCTCCCTCGCACCTTCTCTACATTGGTATATAAGGACAAAGAATGCGCAAGTCTCTTTGCCTTTGACAGATGGCAACACTACACTAATTAGCGTTGTTCCAAAATTCTCCTTGATTCGTCAAGCAAATTGCCTGAGTTCAGAACAATGTCATGGAACTTGTGCCGTCAACCAGTGGTGATTCTGAAAATAACTTTTACGAGCATATTTTAAGTACAATTATAAAGAACATATATTTAATACGAAAAACTCAAGGGCAGACCCAAATTTCTATGGTCATGGTAGTCTTACGGACTTAAAATTGTTTTTATGGTCTGTAACTGAAAAACTGTTGGTTGTTCAGTGTTCTTAAACAAGCGATTTTTTTTCAAATTAAAATAAAAATCATGTTATAACAGATTTTTTTTAGAATTCTTAAGTAGTATGCTATATTTTTTATTCATGAATTAGATGAAATTAGCTTTTTTTATTATGTTTTAATATTTAACTTTGTCTATTGTCATGCTAATGATTAATAAACCAAATCTCTTATTTTAATTGGAGAAAACTGAATTAAACGTATTTTTAAATGCAGTCATATTTCATCTAAAGCAAAACTATATCGGATACAAGGTTTTTATGTATATCCCAATGCTACACTTTATGAAAACTAATTCCTTACATAATATGGATTTAATCTGTTTAACATTTGTTAAAATAATTCTTATTTTTTTACGGCAGTGAAAAATATACAACAGTAACTGTAAAAAAAAAAAACTAAATATTTTTAAGTACTAATACGTGCTCAGCTTTAGTGTATTTTAATTCAGAAAAAAATATTTTTATGAAAAAAGAAACTTTTGTTTAAAAATAATTTTTTTTCTTTGTATGTACTGTGAAAAATCACATCAATAAATTGTGCTCTTTTTTCGAAATTTTAATCCGTTTAATAAACAAGCAATACCGTTCCAAAAAGTTGAACTTTTTTTTTCTGATAATTGCATACAAGGATTGAAAAAAAGATCAAGGATGATTAAGTTTTCCTTTTTTTTTTTCAAAATAAAAAGAAGAAAGATAAATTCAATGAAAGGAAAAATTTTTGAAAATGATAGTCAATATTATAAAAGAACTAACAGTATCATGTTTTACAGAATCCCTCATTCCAAATTACAATAATTAGAATTTCTATTTTTAATTATAAAAAATACATAGATTAAGTACGTGTTGTAAGATTTAGATACAATCCTTAATTTCCGATTACACGTTCATGCTTAAATTAAGATAATATTTTTAGAAACCTAAGCAAATATACTGATAAACAAAGAGAATAAATAATTTTGATTTAGCAAAAGTAAAATTATTTATTTATTTAGTCAAAATGACCGATTTGTATACAAAATATTGTATAAAAATTGCATGTTCTTTCCTTCTTTTATTGTTTAGAATGTTTAGATTTCTTCAAACAAATTTTTGACTGTTTGTTTCAGAATTATGTAATAAAGCATCGTAATGTTAAAAATACATACATATATTTTTTAGTACCGGATACCGATAACCGGACTTGAATCTTATCGATAATGCTTGGGATGCTTTTAAAAAAAAGGCGTGTAGCTGCCCTCAGTTTTCCTCATCAGACCCTTACCACTCTTGCAACTGCTTTTCAAGAACAATGGCTTCCAATGGAACTGGTTGACACCCATCTCACATCGTTGTGCGTGCTAGATTGCTGGTATATATGGAGGTGATCATACCCGTACTGAATAAGCGTTTATTCATTTATTTATTTACTACATATGTAAATGTCTGTAACAAAATAATTGTGCGGTTATTACTTTTTATGTTATTTTATACATTATTATGTGCCTTATAATCAGTGCTAGTTTCCTTAAATTCTATGCTTAACTTTTCAGTTACACTCAGTTTTAGTTTTTTCTTCAATTCATGATAACCAGTGCATTATAAGGAACTAATTGCTTACCTTTTTTATATTAATTAAATAGGCAAACATTTATTTCCTCTTTAATTTTGTTTCAAATTTCATTTTAAGCAGGCTAATATCAATTCTAATTTCCGAAGCGAAAGTGCTATAAACTGACGTGTGTTACCTCTTTTCTCTGATGAATATTTAATTGAATGCATTAATCTTTTTAAATTATAGAATTCAGTTGAAAGTCTTTTTTTTTAATAATTGGAGAAATAATATTCTCTTAAAATTATCGTACTGCAAGGTTATAAAATTTCTGTTAAAAAATTATAATTTCAGGTTAAGGTAACCAAAATATTCGGTATTTAAACCAGCCATTTCATAAATTTTCAGCTCATATAGTAACCAACTACTGGAAATTCTGGACTTTAAAATTATACTTTAGTCTTTTTAAATTGAAAAGTACATTTAATCGAAGAAGTGGGTTTTAGACCGAACTTCCAAGCTTTTGGTGAGCCAGAAGCATGGTATTTTTTAACAAATTCTGTCATATTTGACAATACTTTTATTCTTGGTTTACTTATTAAGATCCGATAGAAAAAAAAAATTCGTGACAAATTCAGCTTTACCTCCATTGATAATTAAAAATTGGATTACGAAAAAGTGAATTTAGGTATATGTAGACCAAATCAGGAAGTTTTAAATTCTGGGAAAAAATTTCACAATTTTAGAAAGCAAGCAAATTCTTGCAGGCTTGTTTTACCGCATCGTAATCCTGAGTGACCTTGCCACAAATTAATTGAATTTTGATATTTTTAAGAAAAAAGTATTTTAATTACTTGACGCTTCATAATTTATTCTAGATTTTCTTTAACCCATTTTTTCTGTGTTCAAAATTAATTTTTAATTACTTCTAAAGGTGAAAAAGGAATTACGGTGCAGGGTTTCTTCTGCGGGTCAGCGTCCTCTTAAACGAGAAGCTTATAAACGTATAGCATTTTTAACATATTCATGTTATTATGTTTTAATGATAAGTATAAGTACTCTTTTATATTCAAATTAGTGAAACCTCATTTGATTCCTACAACCATACTTTAGACATAAAAATACATAGCGAAATACATCTAGTCCAAAGCACTGATGAGCTGTCACTGCGAAAGACTGGGGTTCGATTTTAAGCAATACCGTTTAGAAAAGGGAAAGCCTTCAAACGGGTAACCATAAACAGGAAATTTGATCCTTTGGTAGTCCAAACGTAATGGCATCGATCATATTCCCCCCACTTCGCAGCTTAGTAGCCCGAACATATTGACATCTTTATTTATTTTTCCTCACTGCGCAGTTTATTTTCTTTTCGTCGGACTAATAAATTTATCCATGATGTGATCTTCTTTCTTTTAGAAGGTGCTGCTTGAAGTCCAGCCAGGAAAATGCAGCTTAAGTCCGATCCAGCATCAGATTGATGAATTCCACTTTGATTGGAGTCAGTATGTTCCTGATTCTGACCATATTACTAAAATCATGCTGTTGGTCTGAAATTGTGGCAAATTTTTGGTCCCGAATTACATTTTACGAGCTATTTCCTTTCTCTTATAAAGGTGATTCTTTTGTAATTTTATGGACAGTGTCCGTTCTTTTAAAAGGGAACTTTTACGGAGCAATTTTTATTTTATGGACAATACTGTTTATTTTATAGGCTGATCGTGTCATTTCAAAAACGCAAAATTACGTGTGATTCATCATTTATTGTCTAAATATTTTTTACGGACTATGCCTGATATCTCTGCTGTCGATTTTGTCCATTTTTTACGCTATGTTTTAGTTATCTGTACTTAAGGTCAGAATTAGAGTCACGTTGTACCTTTCAATGTTCGATGTATAGTGTACCTTTTAAATTCAGAGGCAGAAGTATTTAAATACCGTCAGAGGTACTGTTTTTAGAGAAAATTACAATTTATTTATTTCACACTTGAAAATTAATTTTTTTAATATTATGTAAATAATAAAAAAAATCAAACAAAATCATTATTGTAGTGAATACTTCGAGTATAATTATACTGATAAGAAAAGGGAAACATTTTTAATACATAGTTTCAGTTTTGATTAGTAGAAGCGTTCTTTCTGTTTCCTAAAAAAAAATTTTTGAATGGTCTATAATTATCTCTTCTTACTCTGGAAAGCATGGTTAAAATTATTTTTTAAACAAGGGTAATCATATTTTATTTCAAATTATGTCAGAAAGCTTCAGTCAGGTTTTATTTGAAAAAATAAATGAATAAGTGTTTAATTATTCTATAAATAGTCGAAAATATTATTATTTGCTCCTAAATAAGCAAAGAATATGAAAAAAAAGACTGTAAGACGATTCTCAACAGGTAGCAAAAAGTTTTATTGTGTTCGTTTCATAAAAAAAGGCTTTTTCAAGGAATTAAGAAAAAGAAACAAATTCTCAAGTGAGCTTGATAAATGATAAAATGTCAAAACCTTGCGAGTTTTCATTTTATAAAAAAGAATGTAGGTTATTGATGACTCCTTCAGCCCTAAATCTCTTTATGTGAGACGAAAAATATCTTTTAGCATTTGGCTAAGGGATATTTCCTGTTCATAAAATGGAAGTACTTTTATTCTATTTAAGTGTACGCATCCGAGTTTTATCCATTTATTTAATAGTTCAGTTATTTAGTAAATGAATTATATTTTGTTCTTTCTTTTTTCGAGTGGAACTTATAAGAGGCAGTCAGAGACGCATAGAATTAGCTTTTATATCAAAAGTAAAGTGCTAGAAAATTAAAATCCGATAGATATTATTTATAGCATAAAGTCAATATTTACAATTCAGATAACTTAGCTTTCAGATAATAATTAAATAATGTAAAATCTTTAAGTAAACTGAAGCAAAAAATACTTTTAAAGTAAATTAACAATAATAATAATAACAGTATGGAATGGAATCATAGTTGGAATGGAAAAAAAAATTAACAAGTTTAGAAAGCACAAATTCGACGTTCCTTGTCTGGACGTCATAGAAGAGAGATGTCAGAACGCTCGACCTTCGAATTTTGACCTTCTTCCATTTCAGTTATGACGAAAAAGAAGCTTTTTTATTTTAAATTATGCTATTATTAATTTATTTTTATTAAGAATTTGGTATGAAAAGTGTTTTAACACAAATAGCTCAATTGATATCAAAAGCCAAATAAAAAAGATCATCCATTTCTTTAAAATTTGGTAACATTTAAAGAGTTTCAAAGTATATCAAAAAGAGTGATATTTACTTCATTAATAATTACATGCCTAGTTTCAAATCTATAAAATAACAATCAAAATGCCATAATGATCCAAAAGTGTTATATTATATATATTTTATAAATTATAGAATTGATCACAAAAACAAGGTAGTGAGGGATAGATAAGTCAGAAAACGTTCCTAAGCTAGACTATATTTTTGATACTTTAACTATTTAAGCAATACAAATGACCGCCTCTGTTGTTATAGGGAATATATCTAAGATTCAACTGGGTTTACTTTGCTCTGATTTCAAATTAAATTGAAAAAAAAAATAAAAAAGCTTCTCTATCAGCTGGAAAAAAAATCTCCACATTCGCTTCTTCACTAACAGCATTGATTTAGGGCGTATAATTGCATTTTCTTTAAGTAAATATTCAAAAGCCTAGAGTAAAAGTTATTGATACAACTGCATTAACATTTTACAATAAATATTTTGTCGTTACAATATTTTAATAAATATCCGCATACTTTCGTAGTAATTTTCAAGTTTTTTCAATTTAATTTGTTTTTAAGAAAAACATATTTTGTTTTAATTAAAAAAAGGATAATTTAATTATAAATTATTAAATAATGAAATTTAATGGAAAAAGTATAACACTTAACATAGTATTGTCATGTTAAGTTGTTTGCTTGCGTTTAAATAGTACAAATTTGGTAGCTAAATAAGACTGGGCAATACAGCTTATCTTAATATTTAAGATATATAATCCGTAATTATTGTGCCTGGATTTTAATACTTAAACTTTTTTGTTTCCAATATCTGTTTACAATATTTTTGAAACATGGATTAACGATTTCAATGATTAGACATCTTTTCATGAAATCAACCACGTTAATTTTCGTCCGTAATCTATTTCTGTCATTTTACCATATCAGTAATTAAAATTTATAATTAATGTGTTAGGAACAATAACAATTTGCATACTATACAGAAGTAGATAAATATGACATTAAGTAAATATCAACAATTTCTTGAAGTTGCCTTACAGTAATATATATATATATATATATATATATATATATATATATATATATATATATATATATATATATATATATATATATATACATATATCAATTTATAGGACTATAGAATATATGGCATATTGTCAAAGCACGTGTTAATGTTCGTAACGTTTACGATTATTTTAGTTAAAGAATTTTCCACGATATCTTAGTTGATGATTCTTCATTACAGTACGAACTTGATATTCTTTTCTTGTTTTCTGCACTACCAATAAAATGTATTTAATTTAAAAGTATAATAATAAAATTAAGAAACATGTACTTTTTTTTTCTTTCATCTGTTTGAATTTATTCAGTTCATAGTAAAGGATCGTATACATTGCTGTTCAGCGCAACTCCTGAATCATGTAATTGTACACGGACATCCTGAAAGTTTTATTATATTTTTAAAAACGCATTTTGTAACTGAAAGATTATGACAGGAATTAAAAAGAAAGAAGTTTGCCATTTTGTTTTGTTTTTTTTAAATATGTTATTAGTCAGTCGAGTTTTCCTTTATTTCATTCTATTCCAGTTTCAAATAAAATCCTATCTGAGCATTTATAATAAATTGACATTTGTGTCATTTTTTATATATTGTACTTTTTCTGTTTGGAATCATTTTATTTATACGTTTCTTTTATTTGAGTAGAAAATAACAGATTCCATCGTCATCAAACAACGCACAACATTCATAATTCTACAAAGTAAAAAAAATTTCTTTGTTCTGGCAATGCGAAATGCTGCGGGGGTAAACTTGGAATTGGGTCATGGTTTATTTTGACGTGGAGCGTATCGGAGTTTATGTTTTTCCCTCTGGCAAACATTCCGACAGATTCCTCATCAGGGGGTATAGAGACGAAGCTGTGTGCTGTTTCAAGGGAACGTATTTATCTCTATTCCCAGGGAAAAATCCATTTTCTTATCGATTTAATTTTCTTGATATTAATTACTCAGACAACACTAAATCAGCAAATTATGAAGCGAAACCTATTTGTGGCTTATCTGAATGCTATTTTAGGCAGCAACTACTAGAAAATGTAAAATAAACTTAAAACAAAATAAATTATGTAAATAAAAGTAAAATTTCAAATGCGCGCGAGCTGTTTCAAACGGTTTTTATTGGGGAGAGACCCCAAGCAATGTTGGATGATATGCCTAATCATGGGTTTTGCAATTTTCAATCATTAAAAGGTACAATACAACCTCTCTAAGTTAAATTCTCTTTTATCAAGCACACTGCAAAGTTTATATGTGCTTCTAATAAAACACCTAGTTAACAATAGTTAAGATAAAGCCGTGATGGCTCAGGGGATAGAGCGTTTGCCTTCCAATGAGGTAAACCAGGAGCGAATCCCACCAATAGCTGGTCGATGCAAATTCCGCATCCGGCTCAAACCGACGACACTGCTGGCGTTAAATATCCACGGTGATAGGCGGATCATATGTTAGAGTACCATTGCTGTCAGGCTAACCATGGAATATTTCCGTGGTTTTCCCCTCCATATAACGGATATATATAAAAAAAAACTATTTAAGATAAATTTAAACTTAATGATAAATTTGTGATTAATGAGTTTTTAATGAAATAAGGAAAATTTAAATAAAAGTCATATATTGTTGGATTTTTTTTTAAATTAACTCCATTAAACACAAAAATTAAACGCGTATTTTCTTGATAAAGTAAGTTTTAACAATTTTAATTTACAAACTTCACCATATAAAATAATGTGGGTACATGTTTAATATAAAAATTAAGAACATTAAATGTTTAAAATTTGTATATAATGTTACATACATTTTCCTTACTTTAAGTATATGATTAATCTTGCATTCATTTTTGTGGATGTTCATGAAATTTAGATTTTACGTTTTTCGAAAGAGTAAAACTTCTTAAGGGATTTAAAGTATCTTTTTCTCGCATTTCAGTAAAACCTTTCATGAATATGAAATGTTAAAAACACACTGTATTTTAAAAGAAAAATTATGCGCATCCATTATGACAGGTACATAAAACTTTTCTATGCAAATTCAAGTATATTCATATGAGAACATCATGCTCTGCATTTGCTTACTCTTTTTTTGTATAGTATATGACATCTCTTTTTGATAAATATATGTTTCTGAATTGATTAAGCTTAGTATTTTTTTTAAATACATACTGAAAACATTTTTTTAAACATACACAGTTTTTTTTAATTTTATTAATAAGGAGTGTTACAATGCATTCCTTTCAATAATAAGATTCCTGTTAAAAAAATAATTGTATAACACCAAAAATTTAACAAATAAAATCAAGTGAGTCATGTTTTGTTTAAAAATCAATTTTATATTATTATTTATAAAATTTAAAGTTTATACTAGATAAAACTTTTTTCATTCAAATGCAAATATATAATTCATTTGACTCTGCATTTGCTTACTCTTTTTTATATAGCATATGTCATCTCTTTTTGCCAAAGATATATTTTTAATCGATTGCTTTTATTGTTTTTTAAATAAAAAATGAAATGCATTTCCCTAAAGATAAAGTGTTTTTATGATTTATGAGGAGAATTACAATTGATCCAATTCAATAATAAGATGCTTGTTAAAAAAATTGCATAGTACCTAATGTTAAACAATTCAAATTAAGTGTTTTGTACATTGTTATTTTTTTTTATTTTATATTGTTATTTTGGAAATTATGTTGGTTATGCAATATAAGACTTCTTTTATTCAAATGCGAGTTTATTCATCTGAAAACCTTTTGCTCTGAATTTTCTTACATTTTTTATCTAGTATATTACATTGCTTTTAGATAAATATCTGTTTCTGAATTAAATCAGCTCAGCATTTTTTTAAATGAATGCTAAAAAACATTTTTTTAAATATATACGTTTTATTTATAATTAATAAAGGCAGTTACAATATATTCATTACAATATAAGAGTCTTGTTAAAAATTAAATAATTGTATTGCGAGAAAGTTTAACAATTAAAAATAAACGAGCCTTACAATGTTGAAAATTTTTATTTTTATATTATTATTTATAAAATTATATTTGTTTTACTAGATACTTTTGTTATACCTTTCATTCAAAAAGCAAAAATATTCATCTGAAAACATCTTGCTCTAAATTTCCTTACTCTTTTGATATAGAATATGATATCTATTTCTGATAAAAATATTTTTTTTCTACTGATTGCTTTCAGTGTTTTATAAATACAGTTTGTTTAATAAAATTGTTTTGATGTTTGTTATGTTTGTTGTTTGTTTAATAAAATGTTGTTTAATAACATTTTATTAAACAACAGATGTTTGTTTAATAAAATTTCATAGAACGTTATTTTAAACATATAAAATTAAGTGTTTTTTATATTGTTATTTTTTTTTGTTTAAAATTGTTATTAAAGAAATTATATTTATTAAACCATATATGACTTTTTTATGCGAATAGAAGTATATCTACATTTTCTTACTCTTATTTTATCCTGCATATGATATCTCTTTTTGATAAAAATATGATTCTGAATTGATTAACCTCGGTATTTTATAAATAAATACTGAAAAATATTTTTGTAAACATGAAGAGTTTTTATAATTAATACGGAGAGTTAAGACACAAATAATTATTTAACTTGAAAGGGACTTTTCAAAAAAATTATGACCCTAAAGTTTAAACAATAAAAGTTAAGTATACCTTATATTGTTGAAATATTTTAAATTTATATTGTTATTTATGAAATTATATTTGTTATACTACATAAATCATTTTTATTCAAATTTGAATATATTTATCTTAAAACACCATGCTCTAAATTTTCTTACTCTTTTTTCATACACTAAAAGATGCATCTTTTTGATAAATATGCATTTTTGAGTTAATTGAGGTCAGCATTAAATAAACCTGAAAAACAAATTTTTTAAACATGAACAGTTTTACTTTTTTATTACTAGGGAAACATAAAACACATTCATTACAATAAAATGCTTGTTTAAAAAACTGTATGACACTTAAGTTTAAACAATTAAAATTAAGTATGTCTCATATTGTTGAAACATATTACGTTTTCATTATTATTTATAAAATTTATTTCTTTTCATTAAAACAAGCTTTTTATATTATAACAAACATTTGCTTGCTCTTTTTTTTATCTAGTATATGACATATGTTTTTGATAAATATATGTTTCTGAATTGATTTAGCTCTGTATTTTTTAAATAAATATGTATTGAAAAACAGTTTTTAAACAAAATTTTTTTTATGATTACTAAAGAGAGTTACAATAAGCTTATTACAATAAGATGCTTGTTAAAAAATTTATCACATCTAAGTTTAAAAAATTAGAATCATGCATGCCTTATATTGCTGAAATTTTTTGTGTACATTGTTATTTGTAAAAAAAAAAATATGTGTCATACTATCTGATTTAAAACTTCAATTTCTTCAAAAATATATCAATAGCAAACAACAGTTTCAAGCGCCCAAAAACAGGCACCTATTTTCAATACTTGCCAAACGTGAATGGGAAGAACCAAAAGTGATTTGAAATCTAAAACGAAAAGTTAACAACGAAAAATGGAAAAATAAAGGTGTTAAACAAAACTAGAAAAGCCACAGTTGCTAAAAGAGAAAAAAATATTGAAAATTGAACAAGAAAAACCACAGTGACTTAGAGAGACAAATCAGGGGGGGAATGCATTTCCATACGCTATGGTGAGATGGAGAGGAACTGATGTCATTAACAAAAGAATCGAAATTCATATGAATAAAGGCATACAGATGTGACGAGGGTAGAAATAATTTTGGAATTGTCAAAACAGAATTTATACCCAAAATTCCAACTCTTAATATTCTATAAAATTTGATAATCGCTGCGGCATTTGCCACAATCTTGGTCAGTGCGACCTTGGCTGCATCGACAAACTAGACACGCTTTAAAATTCAGTACTAAAGGAATATGATACATATGTCCGTTTACAAGAATGAATGAAATCGCCAAATGTTGCACATTTTTGAATTGTATTATGTAAACATAATGAAAAAATTTTGCATGATCTTGTGTACAATTCATATCAGGAGCTCTCGGAAAAAAGTCTGAACACCAAGACTCGTTAATCCGATAATAGACGATTGCTAATAAATTTTGCAAAAAGATAGTTACGGAACATGGGGTCACAGTGAGTAAACACATTATAAAACGTCCTCTGAATAAAACTGGATTGTTTGCTCGGGTTCCCGTAGAAAGAAAAAAAAACACTTTTCTGCACCATGAGTTTGATGATCTGATTGATATTTGAAAATGAGAATGAAGCATGGGCAACTAAAGATTGAAGGTGCTTTGTAGTGAAGAAACAAATATAATTTGCTTAGAATAAAAGGCTGGAATTCGTCGTAACACGATCCGGAGGAAATTCCCTATACTAACGGATAACAGTGAAACACAGTAACGGACCAGTAATGGTCTGAAGAGATTTCCATCATAATAGCGTCGTCCCCCTTTCATATATAATTATGAAAACATTTTTGAAATTTGCATGCTGTCTTAGGTGCGGATGATGAGTGGATGGGTGTTACAGCAGGAGTGTGCTCCTAAGCACACCTCCAAAATTGTGACAAATTGGTTTACTCTCTTTTTTTAAAAATGCCCTTTTTAGGGCCAACAAATGACCACACATATAATGCATTTAAACGGGAAAATAATACTCTGTATACTTAAATTCATGTGCCTTTTTTTCATTTAATTATTTCGTAATAGTGAAAGTGAAAAAAAAAATGACTGGAAAGTGAAAGTGAAAACTTCTTCTGAACTGAATCCAATCGAACATCTTTAAAAATTCAGAGGTGAGAAGTCGGGGCACAGATGAATATTTCAAAACTATAACTCCTTAAGAATATTCTTGTTGTAGTTGCCGTAGGCCATTAAGACACTGATAGGCACTCTAGTTTTTCCAGTGACATCATCTATGGCCGAAAATACGACTTCTGCCACACCCGCTTATAGGGCGGACCCATTCATACATCCATCCACAGATCGTAATTTCGACCTGAACCAGAGAATCATCAATCTCCAATCCAGTGCCCCCAGAAGAAAAAAAATTATGGGAACATGGAGGACTTTGTAACCCGACAGATTCAACGTGCATCAGTCACAATTTACTACACTGGGGGTCTTCAACCGCCTTCATTCGAACTTCCGTTCTCAAGAACGTGAGTTCAGCGCCATACCAACCAGGCTATCACAGCCCCAACCCCTAAAGGATCTTCAGCCGCAATGGCAAAAGAATAACAAAGTCCCTCAGTTATCAAAGCACAAGAATATACAACGAAGTATTAAAAGCTTGTTATATTTTTTTAACTTGAGGTGATTAATTTCATTAAAATTTTTAAAAAAAATTCATCGTCTCAAACTGTTATTTTCTATTTTTCAAATTCTCGTTTGGTTAAATTAAAAAATTTTAGTTCTATGATTAGTTTCTCCCTTATTATTATAAAAATCATTATAGTTATTATCAAACCTGAAACTAAATTCTATCATGAGTCCTAGCTTGTAAGCTATCTAACGATAATAAAAATAATAATTCAAGATATATTTGGAAAAAAAATGCTTTTAAATCATAGATTGAAATTTTTTTTTAGAATCATTATAATAAGAATGAATATTTTTTTAACACATTTAATTAAAAAAGAGAAATTATAATATTTAATACTGGAATAATAATACTTATTTTGTGCGAAATATGTATTTCTATTAATATACATTTTCTCTTGTTTTAATGTGAAAATAGTTTTGGATATATTCTTTTCTCAGAAAACTAATTAATGTAAATATTTATTTAACCACTACATAATGCAAGGTGTGCTACTGTGCATCATGTAATTTGTTGTTGAAGAAAAAAATGATTTTAATTATATATTTGGAAATAAATCTATAGATACACTCTCATTCAGCATGTTTCAGTAAACACTATTATAATCAGAACAATAGAAAAGTCTTGTTTGAGAAAAGAATATGCACGAGTTTAAGATATTTAGACTCCGTGAATATATCAATTTTGTCACACAAAACCCATATAACAAATTGTTTAAAATGTTTACACGAGCTTGTTTTATACAACACGTACCGACAAAATTTTAGAAAGTCAAAATATTGATTCTATAAGAAAGGTCTCTTTCTTCTTGACTTAGAAAGAGACAGAATATTTCGAAGAAAATGTCATGAATTTTCAATTTTACTATCCGAAACATGCACATTCAAAATTTTTAGACTTCCTTTCCTTGATAAAAGGAAAATAGTCACTACATTCTCAATACATTTTCTTTGAAAATTTTGACGTATCAGCTAATGTATCAAAGGGAGCGTTGATGCATAACCAGCTTTCCAGCATTAAATAATTCATTCAGGAGGAAGTTTAGGGAAAGATTTCATTGAAATTTTGCCGAAACATACGTTATTTTTCGCTGTTTTAAATAATATTACTCAACATAGTGCTCTTGCCAGAATTGTTTATCAGAAAAATCTTGAAACATAGGTTCATTTAAAACTATTCAATGCTAGTATATGTATATTGACTATATTCTTATAAAATGATGCATATCATTACTGTATTTTGAGTAATGCATCGAAAGAAACATTATACTAAATTTTATAAAATATATTTTTATACTTATCAAATAAGTATTATTATATGAAAAGTTTAAATGATCCTCTAATCTCTATAAATAAGCATTGGTTTAAAAAATAAATTAATTAAAAACGAAGAAAATTTGTTGAGTTTCAAATTAGTTACAAAGTGTGTACATATCTGACTTTGATCACCGAAAAATAAAGCAATGAAATTATGTTTTTAAAGTAACCATAATTTTCAGCAAAAAAATTCTCTATTTGGAACAAAACATGAGTAGCCGCCCTCGCAAATATTTATCCCCTTGTTCCCTAACATATATATAAGCTTCGTTAAGCCGATGTGTTTACTGTCTTTGGCGTATACATACGGTTTTCCAAAGTACGCATTGCGCAATGCACTTTGTCATGCGCTGCTATCAGTTAAACTGATCCTGTAGCTTTGAAGTGAAAGAGAATGACTTTCAGAGCGTTTTAATAGATTTCAGACATGAGGGGTGAAATATAGTGAAGTTTCTGAAAAGTAAATCACAGCTGTGCAGTTATTGTTTCTTTTTGTTTTGAGTAGAACACGCTTTTTTTTTACTTTCCTTTCGTTTCCGTTTTTGTCTCCGTGCATAATAAAAGTGCATAAAAAGTCGTGCAAATATGTCTGAGAGTAAATTTGATGACTACTTTCCTTCATTTTTGGGGTCAGAAACATCGGAATATGACATTACTTCAGATGAAGACTGATCTAATTGCGTCTAAAAAAAAATTTTAGAATTACATTACTGTTATACTTTAAATTTTGTATTTAATTATTTTTTATTTCTTTCGTGTAAAAGTAAACAGATATTCGATTGAAAAGCGTGCCTTTTTCTTCCGTTTTTTTCAATACACACCAAAACTAAACGCGCCTCTGTTGAAGCCGGTGGCACTAGGAGGGTGAATCGCGACATTTTTCTCATGGGGTAAATTTTGAATTATTTTAGAATGAAAAGTTATTAAATATCAAAACGACAAACAAAGCGTTTTTACAAGTATCTCTTTTTTTTCCAAAGCAAGTTTTCACAAGTTTTATGCAAAATAATAATAGCAATAATAATTATTAACAACAATTTTAATCTGCTTCATTCGAGTGTATTTTATAAAGCTTTTTGGGTTGCATATGGAAATTTCAGTCTGGGCATCGTTTTGACGCAATTCGTTTTGTCACAAAAATTTGACACAAATTTTTTCATGATTCGTTTTGACAAAAAAACACAATCAGTGTTTTTGACCTCAAAATTCCGTGTTTTTAACCTCATTTGTACAAACTTTTTAAAACTGCGAAAGTTTTAATTTAAATCAATTTAACCCCGCCCCTAAAGGGGGCATCAGAGGAATACTGAAGTCTCTGAGTGCGCGTCTTTGTCATAAGAGTACAAGAAAACGAATAGATTGTCATGAACAATGGATTGCAATGGTGATGTTTCCTCCACACAAAAAATATTCAGTTTATTTTTGTCAATTAAAATTCATTCTACTCTTTCAATATTTAACTTTAATATAGTTGCACAAGTTATAACTTTAAAACTCAAAATGCTATTGTATCATAAATTTAAATATTAAAAAATTAAATAATATTAGTAAAAAAAACTTATACAATATTTTTTTTATAGCTTGATTAATAATAAATCACTTTTTTAAGATAAAAATTAATACTATAAAATATTTATTAATATTTAAGAATCATGTATGAATTATTATTCTTATAGGACAAACGAATGTGATATGTTTGACACTAAAAGCAGAAATAATGTCTTTTCCGGGTAAAAATCCTAAGTATATGAATTTTTAACCTACTTAAGGTGGAATTGCATGGCAAAATTTAATTTTTTTTAACAAAACATTTATACAATATTATATAGTATTTTTGGTGGCATATGGAAAACTCTTTCGGAAATTTATGGCTATTGAGTTTTTGTAATACTACAGAAATATTTTAATTGTTCCAAATTTCATATTATCTTTTGGATTCACTATTCTGTGCATTGCGATGCTCAGTGTTTCATCCAAAAATTATATTTTGTTTATATCCGTCAATTAAAATACATTCTGAAACTTTAAACTTAAACATTTTATATAAAATCGTTATTTCTAACCAAACTCCTCGGTGTTATTTAATTGATAGAACATATTTCATTCTGTCAAAAAAAAAAAAAATTCATACAACTAAGCATAATTTATTATTTATTTACTAATATATGTATATATATATGAGAGCTGGGAGTAAATGTAATTTCGTTAGCAACTAGCATATGGTTATCAAAAGTGTCACTGAACTGAAATAATATTTACGAAATCCGAAAGCTTTTGCATTGAGAGTTTAATTAAATCACGGATATTCATCTACTCACTGTTAGAAGCAAGGGAGAAATCCATTTAGCGAGATAAAGTGAAATTGTTACTGTCATATTCCGTAATTAGCTCTGCTTCGGAATTGAGACCAATAGCGTGAAAAGACTAATTAGAAAAGTTTATTAAATAAGACATTTAAACCAAAGCATTCATATTTCTTCTACCGAAATATCTAAGCAAATGAAGTCTATTTATAATATGAATATAAATTAAGTTAAAGTATATTCATTTGCGATTTTTATAATTTATTTTCATGGATAAATTTAGATTAAATCACTAAAATTGCAGAAAAAACAAAGGAAGAAAATATTCTATTTTATTTTAGGATAAACTGCAGTAAACAAAAAAAATATTAAAAACCAATGTGTTTCAAAGATTCTAAGAATGAGAGCAATAAATAAAAATTAACTCTAAAACATTTTATGCTTTTATTATTTTAAAGATTTTCATTGTTGTGTTGACTGATTTTTAGCATATTTTAGTTAAAAATGAATTTTTCTAACTAGTTTATTATGCTTATTTTGCTATATTATTTTAAATTTTAAGAGCCTATTTATGATACATTAATGCCAATGCTCTATTTTTTTTCTCAAAATAAATCATTAATCGAAACTTTATCTATAATGAAGATGCTAGTGTAACTATAAACCTTGTGCTTTGTTCACATATTATTCATTCAATAAAAAAGTAAAAATAGGGAATTCAAATAATTATAAACAAAATAGAAAAAAAAAAGAAATATTTTCGCAGATTCACTATGAAGATACCTGAAGAAATATTCTAAAAATTTATTTCAATAACGCTTCCTTTCTTTCAAATATAAACCTTAAATTAAATCTTTCTAATTTTTATAACTGTATTATAAATGACATTAAAATAAATTGATTTTAGGGCCTATTTCTATTACCTGTCATAAATATTTTAAGAATTCTAGAAAAATTAGTCAATTATCTTTAGACTCTAACTTTTATCCTTCTCCATTAAATTTATGTAGAAAATACCAAAATTAATGCAGAGTAAAAAAAATTTATATGTTTTAATAAATAACTTCAGATTTCTATTAAATCATGTATAATTTTTAATCTTTTTGAAGATACAATGATAGTAAATAATAGTAACATTTTTAAAAAATTGCTTTAAAATTCAAGAACATTTTCATCTATAAACGAAATATTAGACAATATACACTCATGTCCATAAATTAAGGATTAAGTTCAGGCACAGGAAGAGACAGAAGTCAAACAAATTTGACTTATTTGTAAAGTCTATGTACTAAACGAAAGGTAAAGAGTAAAAAAGATGCTATATGTTTGACATAATTAATAAAAATTGCGATTTTTACTCCCTGGAGCAAATTTCAAAAAAGAACCTATTTACAAAAAACAATATAACATGGTTAGTATAATAGTTAATACGGAGTATGTCTCCCGGATGATGCAATACAGGCCGTACAACGCCTAGGCATGTTGAGTATCAAATTATCAATCTGATCTTGGGGAATATTACACCACTCATCAAGCAATGCCCTCCGAAAGTCCGGTAGACAGGTGGGAGGGGTTGACGGGCTGCAATTCGTCGGCCAAGCATATCCCACACATGCTCTATTGGATTCAAGTCCGGTGAGTATGCTGGCCAATCCATACGGTCGATATCCTCCGATTGAAGGCATTCGTCCACAATGTTTGCACGGTGAGGACGGGCGTTGTCGTCCATAAACAGAAATTCAGCACCCATGGCGCCCCGAAACAAACGTACATGTTGCTCCAGAATGACATCCCTATAGATGTAGCCTGTCATCGTTACACTCTGAACATGCAGGTCAGTTCTGGAACCAAGAATAATTCCTCCCCAAACGAGTCATCCTGCACCACCATAACGGTGTCGTTCAATGGTGTTGTCTTGGTGGTAACGGGTACCTGGTGCTCTCCATATGAAAGTCCGGCGAGTATCAGACTGCAAACTAAACCTGGACTCGTCGGAAAACATCACACAAGACCACTGTTGCGGTGTCCACAATGCATGCTCTCTACTCCAGGCTAATCGCAAGCGACAGTGAGTTGCGGTAAGTGGAACACATCTGACAGGCCTACGAGCATATAGACCAATGTGCCCTAAGCGTCTGTACAAGGTCTGCCTTGAAACTGTCGTACCGGTGGCTGAAGAGAGATGACGAGACAGGCCTGATGCTGTGCTTCGTCTGTTTCTTTTGGCAGTAACTGCCAAATACCGGTCTTCATTCGGCGTTGTAACTGGGGGAGGGCGACCTGTGCTGTAACGTCTACTCACATTACCATCATCTTGGAATCGTTGCCAAAGCCTGGAGATGACACTCTGGGCGATTCCAAGTTCCTCGGATACTTCCAGCTGGGTACGTCCACATTCCAGTCGTCCGATGATTCTGCCACTTAAAAAATCATCCAAATGCTTCCTTTGTGCCATAACTATACAGGTATTGCACTGTAAAGGCTTTTAAAGCGCTTGTGAACAATTTTACTTCTTTGCCACCATTCCTTATATCCCCCTCTCTTACACTCTCGTCATTGTGACGTACTACCAGCGTCATCTAGTGGTTTCCTGTAATTTGCATATTCTTCTTCAAGATGTGTGTGATAATTCAACAGGTGAAATTTTAATTTTAGAGTTTGATTTCCGTGTGATTCTGAATTATCCTTAATTTATGGACATAAGTGTAGTATCTTTCTAATGTACGCAAAAATATTTAAAACAATTGAATTTATGTTAAACTTTCAATACTTTTCAGAATTTTATTTTTCATTACTGTGCAGTAATGACAATTTTTTACGTTAATACAATCGTATAAGTTCTAATTTTACAACTCAAAATGCTATTATATCACTCATTGAAATATCTTAAAATTCAATAATATTGTAAAATCATTTATACAATAACCTTTTTTACCCAAGTCAGAATTCATGCTGGTACCAGCAACAAAACTATGCTACTTTTTGCTATGTATTGCTAGGTCTGCTGGATATTCGCACTATTATATGCTTTTTTATGCTTGCAAGCATTATATGCTATTTAGCTAGCTTATATCGCAATAGCATCCCAAGATAAAAAATCAAGATGGTTTTCCATTGATGGACCAACATAAATATGATGGTTACCAACTTGAATTCCCATCTAAAACCATCATACAGCTTGATGGGACCATTTAGCCTTCCCAACATCCCAAGGTAGGAATTGGCACCTTTTCAAGTTGGGCCAACATAGCATTCCCATCATGTCATGATGGATTTTTATAATGGGCAAACATAGCATTCCCATCATGTCATGATGGATTTTTATAATGGGCGAACATAGCATTCCCATCATGTCATGATGGATTTTTATAATGGACGAACATAGCATTCCCATCATGTCATGATGGATTTTTATAATGGGCGAACATAGCATTCCCATCATGTCATGATGGATTTTTATAATGGGCGAACATAGCATTCCCATCATGTCATGATGGATTTTTATATGGGCCAGGATAGCATTCCAATCATGTCATGATGGATTTTTATAATGGGCCAACATAGCATTCCCATCATGGCATGAGGGATTTTTCTAATGGGCCAACATAGCATTTCTATCATAGTATTTTATTTAATTTTTTTTTATAGTTTATTATTATACTATTTTAAAAAAACAGAAATTTTATATATTAAGGACCTTTAGATTTCTTTAAAATATCAGTTAAAAGCCTAATATAAATAAATTAAAAATAATCTGTACAATTTGCATACATAACAGCAGCTTGGTGTAGAAAAAGGTGCTTATTAGCATTAAGGTGAAAAATATGTTACCTAACAGTTAAAGATTTGAACCATCTCTTTTTTCGGCATAATCAAGAAATCATAAAATTGAAAAATCTTTCAATGAACCTGATTTTGTTAGTTTAACAAGAAGTAATTATTTCAACGTTGATTTAATACCTACATTTTAAATGTAAGTATTGATTCAATTTACAAAACAAAATATTTTTGGCAATAAATCAACAAGAAAAATGTTCAAAATAATTAATTAACAAAAGATTAATAAAAGTTTTTAAACACGTCTGGGTTTATTTAAATCACAAATTCTAATTCTTGTATATACCGTTGAGACTAGCCATTACCCAAATTTCAGTTTGATTTTCGGTACATAAAAAACCAATATATATTGCTGTTTTCATTACGGTGAACCACTAAATACACCGTAAACAAAAATAGCTGGTTACAACCACAACTTTTCGCCACAATCCATGTATTTTTTAATAAACATAATTGGAACATCTTTATATTAATCCAATTAACATTTGAAAATAATATATATATTTTTTTTGTATGGAATACTATGTCAATATTGGCTATGATTAAGTAGAAGTTTCATTATAATATTAAATTAAGCAAAATTAAAGTTTGAGACTGTAAGTTAAGGTCGGCCAAATGATTATAGTTTTTTCCTCAACTTAAAACAAGATAGCATTCCATAATTTATTTTTAATTTAACATTAAGAATGAAGAGTAAAAAAAAAAAACAATTCCTATAGTGTATAAGTACAATTTATAAAAAATTGATATAAATTTCAAAATATAGAATTTTGATAAATAAAGACAAACAAGTAATTTGAAAACATTTATTTAAATACATTTATACTTTTAATAAAAAAATTTATTTTTTTTTACACATAATCTACAAAAGTATTTGACATACATAAATGTTGAATTTAAATATTCTATACTGATGAACTTCTTTCCCATAAATTCTCACAAATTATAACTGCAAAATAAAAAAATCAAATTAAAGCACATTAGATAAACAAATGACACTAGCTTTTAGCTTATTTTTATGCTGAAAATAATAACAGGTCTGCCAGCTTATACGCATTTTCAAAAATATTTTAAAAACCAATGGTTTAAAATATTTTTTAATTTTGTCAACAGCCTTAAAACGAAAGAGCTAGAACAAAGGCACATTGCAAATGAACTAATTTACGAGTATTGCCGTGGAAAATTGGCTAAAATAAATAAAAAATAATATGCTAAAACATAAACTTAGGTAGCACTAGAATAGATTTTTGATAAAAAAAAAAAAAAAGAGTAGAAAGTTGGCAGTCCTGTAATAATGAAAACATATAAAATAAATATAGTCCAGGGAGAAAATATTGCATTATATTTAACACCAGAAAAACTGAACATTATACCTTAAAAAGACTGAGGGGGTTAGTGAAAATTTTGTGGAAGCTTGGAATTATTTTTTTTTGGGGGGGGGGGCATAATTTCCCACTGTTTTTTGATGAAAACTGTTGAATAACAGTGTCAAGCATCATTGATTTTGGAAAGTATTCAGGATCAGAAATTTTGAATGCCATAACACCGGGCAGAAATTTTGGATGATGCTTAGATACAGTTTTTTTGCTAGTTGCTCTTGTTCATCATTTAAAAACTGTCCCCTCGTTTCGGGATCCAGGATGCATATGCTAATAAAAGAGGTGGCTGCACAGCCTGATGAAATCTTTTTACAAATGTTTATGGGGTTCTAATTCATCACACGATAGTAAGTTAATTCATATTTCAACAGCTTCTGAAATTGAAATGTTTTCTGATTGAAGCTTTTTTAAAGCTTCAGAAACAATTGATATCTGTTTTTCCAAACTGATAGTTTATTGGTAAAGCCCAACATTATTTAATATTTTTGACATATTATTATATTCTTCATTTTGATGTTCAAAAGCAAATGACACTAGCTTTTAGCTTATTTTTATGCTGAAAATAATAACAGGTCTGCCAGCTTATACAAATTTTCAAAAATATTTTAAAAACCAATGGTTTAAATTTTTTTTTAATTTTGTCAACAGCCTTAAAACGAAAGAGCTAGAACAAAGGCACATTGCAAATGAACTAATTTATGAGTATTGCCGTGGAAAATTGGCTAAAATAAATAAAAAATAATACGCTAAAATATAAACTTAGGTAGCACTAGAATAGATTTTTGATAAAAAAAATAAAAAAAAAAAGAGCAGAAAGTTGGTAGTCCTGTAATAATGAAAACATATAAAATAAATATAGTCCAGGGAGAAAATATTGCATTATATTTAACACCAGAAAAACTGAACATTATACCTTAAAAAGACTGAGGGGGTTAGTGATTAGACATTCAAAATCTCAATATAATTATTTAATAAGAATACATAAGAGGCTTGATCATTGAAATTCAGTGGTATTTCATTCTATTTAGTTAACGAAAATATTTAATTACAATTGAACACTGTATTTTTAACATGTTTCTATATTGCTAAGGCATGAATGATTAAATAAGCACTTAAATTGGAACAATTTATGGAAGGTCAGAAATACTCAGCACTTTCAGTAAGTCAGCACAATGTTTCAGTGGGTACTATTAAATTTTAACATTATAAAAAGACATTAAATCAAACCCACATTTTCATTCAGCTACATTAGGGCAAAATTTATAATACAGTTGGTTATTGACCATGTGAAATAGTAGGATTTAATCACAAAAAATCAAATGAAAGATAGAATGTATTGGCTTTCACAGCACAGCAATTGTAAATGAACGGCAGATGGACAAGTGTGGTGTTTACGGAAAGTAAGCGTTTTCTGCTTAAAAAAAACTTTACAAATGGTACAAGTAACGTAATAAAATGTTTTTTGGGAGTTTTGAAGAATTCTGAATGCATGAAGAATTAAATTATATATATAAAAAAAGACTGTAATTGTCTATTGTAGAGAAACCAAAAAAATATGAAAGGGGTTAATTTGGCTTTTTTTTGTCTTTCTAGTGTCAAGTTTATAAGGGAAAATTGAAGTAATCAATAATCTAAACAATTAGAAGTTTAACAGTAGTAAAAATATGATTTCTCTCTTATTTAAAAATAAATAAATAAAATTACTATGAAATATATTATACATGAACTATTTTTCAATAAATATTAGCAATAATGAGAAATTCTTTTCGATGGATAAAAATAAAATATTTCATTGATTAATGGGAGAAAAAAAAAAAGACATCTAATTTTGGCTCAACCAAATATTTGCTTTGTTATATAATATTTAAGTAGTATAATATTTAAGCTTTTACAAGTGTGTAAACCTTTAAATATTTTATACTTGTAAGCAATTTAAAACTATAATAAAAATAAACTAAATAATGAAGAATTTAAATGTTAACTTAACTTATTGGAATTGTTTTAAAGAATAAAAAATTAATAATGCAAAAATTTAAAGTCAATTTTCCTATTTCAAATGAGATAGAAATTTAACAGACGAAATATAATCTTTAACCCATTTTTTAAAAGTTGTTGAATATAGGAAAATAATAGGTATAATTATTGCTTGGAATAAAGTTAAAGATTACATAAATTACAATTTTACACTTGTTTAATAAAACTGTTGCCATGCATTAAAATGCAATATACAGTGAAACCTCCAGGAAAGATCACCTCTATGTAGCGATCTCTATTTACGAACACTTTAGAGAGGCAAGGAATTTTTTCCATGGACTTAAACTACGGACTTTAGGAGAGACCATAAAAACCTCTCCCAGCAACTGGGCGAAATCTCTGCACCAGAAGAGGAAAAGGTCAAATAAGGAAGCACAATAAAATATCAAAACAAATAAGTAGTTTAAAATGTATTCTAAATATTTGCTTCGCTCTTAGTGAAAGAGTTATCTCTCAGATATCTACAACCTCATGTTGCAGTCAAATTGCACTAAAGGCAATAATTTATTAATCAGAATTGAATGATTTATTTTTGATTAATCAATTATTTCTGTTTGATTACTTTTAGTTATTTTAAGTATATAAAAAAGTTAATTAGAAAAAACTCAGCATCTCAAACAAACGAACCCCTTCCCATCTTTTACCGCTGATTTTTATGAAGAAAAAAAAATTAAACGTTACCTTAAAAACATACTTTTTTATTTATTTCAAATAATTGGTAAATTTCTTTTCACAGGGATAGAAGGGATAATTTCTATTAACGTAAAATTTTATTCATCCATCCAGTTTTCACGACGTCAACACAAGGAACATTCGTTAATTCTGGCGAGATTTTTAAATTTCTAACAAATTATGAGCCTTAGAAATAATAAATACAAATTCTTAAGTCTAGAACAGTAAGCTGGAAAAATGACTTCAATGCTCCAAAAATTATTAGTAATAAAATAAAAAGGTTGTCCTAAACGAAGACTTTAACAAAAAAGCAATCGATCAATTAACTGAATAAAAAATATTCAATTAATTACTTGGTGACAAAATTGACACTACATTAGACTTTTTCAAGAAAATTTTAAAAGACAAAATAAGTAAAAAAACTAAAAGCAGTGGTTGTGACCACAGTAAGAAAAAATAGAACACATTAAAAATATTTATTTCCAAAAGAAATGTCAAGCGTTTGACTCAGCCTATAATTTCTTTAACAGAATTTTCTTTCTGTTTCTAATGCTGCAAAAAACACACATTTTTTTAAAAATCTTATTTAAAAAATCATTTGGAACACTCAGAAACAAAAACATTATAAATTATTAGAAATGGAATAAGGCTTTAGTAATGCTGCAGCTTTAGCTCGGCCAACTATGTGACTGTGATGCGCAATTTTTTGAATATTGAAATTTTTCCAAATAGCAACTCTTAATGTTACGCAAAAGCTCAAATTAATACTTATTTCAGATATCAGGTTTAGGTTTTTTAATTATTGTAAACGAAGTGCTTTTCAGGATCTTGTACATTTTAGCAAGTTTCGACTTAGAAATTTTTAGATCCACAAAAATCACTCTAGATTATGAAATAAAAATAGTTATGAAATAAAAGTTAGACATTATAAAAAGAAATTTACACATTTAATTGAAAAAAAATTAAAACAACTTCTTAATTCTAAATTTTAAAATGAAAATGATTATTTTTTGCACTAACAAAACTTACCCATCCTCTCAAACAGATGAGTTGAATCTAAATCCTAATGATCAACAGATTCCATGTTCAAATGTTCCTTTTAACTCATCCAAAGTAATGAACTGAAAAGAAAGTCAATTAATAGAAAAAAATAAATTGCATTTTGTTGCCCTAAATAGGAATACCTCGTTTAGACTGGAATGAACATTTTAAAAGAAATATTTATGTTTACAACAATTTTCGACAAAGTGCTCTTCCATAAGGATAATAAAATGATAATAAATAATCTTAAAATTGTAGTAAATTTTCAGTCACTTTACAGGATATAAACAAAAATGTGAATATGGGTATGGCTATCAGAACATTTGTCTTTCATACAATTGATAAAATAGCAACAGAGAATTTAAAGTAATACAATTGCCAGGTACTTTATCTTCAACTGCTTTACCTAATATAGATGTGCGCATTGTGGATAACAAAAAAGCTCACATCAAACTATCAAAAATGATTGGGAAAACAGAAGATTATAACAATAAAATGAAAAAACATAATTGCTTATAAATGTGTAGAGCATCACTAGTGTTGTAGGATACTAGTCTTAAAATTTAGTCTCAAAAGTTACGTGCTCAGCGACTTATTTCTAAGATTCGGGACACAAAGCCTTATTGCAACACTTTGGGCTACCTAAACCCCTTTCGAATCTCAATCTCATAAGAGATTATCTCGTGAGATTCAGTCAGCCGCACAGACACATGTCCTTCCATGCGACGGAGGTTCAGGATTTTAGAACTTTGCCATATGCACCGAGTGTTTGCGTACGACAATTGCATTCGCTTCTGAATGACGATCTTACACTAGAGACTAAATTCAAAAGACTTTCAACAGTATTAATCACAATTATTTTATCAATCATTTTCTTTGCTACAAATATCTTCTAGATAACATCAAAGAAATTTTTTTTATTATTTTAATCCCCACTGAGATAATTTTATCAATGTTTAATTATTATTTATTTTAAACAGTGTCTTCTAAATTGAATCTGAATAAATTTTAAAGAGATAGCGGTTTATTAATAAATAGGGCGCATTTATTGGTATCAAAGTTCAAGCAGAGCCTTAAAAAAAACGATTAGGGAGAACACTGATGGAAGATTGCACTTTTACACAAGGAGGTAAAGAATAAAAATAAATGGAGATTTCCGTCTCGTGCTCTGTGGTAGTATAATCGCCAAGTCTTGAAAATTTCCGGGCAGTGTCTCGAGAGAAACTAAAAAAAAACGTCACAAAAGGGACCAACTCAAAACATATAACTCGTATCCATCCCCGGGCAAATATCTACATGTTATTTTTAAATACTTTAACAGATTTAAAATCTAATTGGTACCTTGGCAACTGTAGTTGGCGCGACAGATCACGATACGGAAATATCCCCAGTAAATTACATGGAAGAAAAGATACTGAAAATATAATAATTAAAAGAATAAATTTATAAAAACTTACGTGATAGCACAGGCACGAGGATGAACAAGCGACAAACAATAAGAAGTTGAGTTGATATTTTGCTATTCGTCCCAAACGTAAAATTTGAAAGGAACACTTAAGTATCATTCACACTGCACCTCTGATTGTGATTGACGTAAGGTCGAATGCACACCGAATGCTAATTAATATATAAAGCAAGAATGCAAAACTTTTTGTGAGAAATTAAAGCATACTCTGGAATTTTAACAAAGCAATATAAAGTGTGTTTTTAATTCATTTTCTATTAAAGTATCTTTCGGGGTTCGATCCTTGACTCAGCCAAAATCCCCCGAGAGTGCATGCGATGTACAATCTCGTGAAATCGGAGGAATCGAAAGTCTCGTAGTCAGACACTAAGCGATACCATGGTACAGGGATAAGGAGAACCAAAGCAATATATATAATAATTTTTATTTATTATAATTGTAAATTTTCACGTCGTTGTAAAATGTTACTAAAATATGCGCGACTTTAGTAAAAGTACAAAGAAAAGACTTTTTTTCCTCTCATTTAATCTATGACTCGTTTACTTAAACCCACGAATCGTTCTAATTTCTGTGAATATGCACAATATTTTGTAAATTGAAAATCTATCTCAATGTTATTATATTTAATAACTATTTATTTTTGACCTTAAATAGAACTTTTATACAAATTGCAGAATTTCTAAAAAAAAAAAAAATTATCTTATTTAAATCTTCTTAATTTAATTATTCCTGATATGTTGCTTTATTGTTTTGTATTTTTTAAAAACGCCATAATGTTATTAATTGCAATAACCACATGTTAATTAATTTAAATCACAAGTCTTAACCTTTCAGTAACCAGACAACGCTGAAGTAGTGCATGTGCACTTAAAAATTAAATTTATCATCACTCGTGTACCTATATGAATGAATCTTTCTTAACTTCATTAATCCTGATATGTAGCTTTATTGTTTTCTGAATTTAAAACTCACCTTTACGATATTAATTGCAGTTACTATTAATTTTTAACCTTTAACAACATATTTTTACCATTTAAAAGTATAACTTTCAACCCCATTGTTAAGTATCATAAGAATATGTTCGACTATACCGCACGTGTGAATAAAACTTAAATCTTTTTTAATTTAATTAATCCTGATATGTAACCTCCTTGATTTGTGTTTCTAAAATTCACCATAATGTTTTGAATTGCAATTACCATTTATTTTAAACCACATGCTCATAATTTAATCTCGCAGTCATATACCCATATGAATAAATCTTTTTTGATCATATTAATACTAATATTTATCCTTATTGTTATTCTGAATTTACATTCACCTTATAGATATTAATTGCAATTAATATAAATTTTAAACTTTTAACAACATATTACTACGATTTTTGTAATTAAAGTTACAACTTTCAACCCTATCGTAAATGTTTATAAAAATATGTTCAACTATACCACACGTGTGAATAGAAGCTTTATCTTCTTTGAATCTCTTTTAATTGAATTAATCCTGATATGTTGCCTTCTTGTTTGGTGTTTCTAAAATTCACCATAATGTTATGAATTTCAATAACCATTTATTTTAAACTCTTTGTTATAATTTCACCACATGTTTGAAAATTTAAACCACAACCTTTAAGCATTCAATAAAATGCCGCGAGACGATGCTCAAATACTACACGTGCTCATAATTTCTCAGTCGTGTACCCGTATGAATGAATCTTTTTTAATCCTATCAATATTGATATGAAGCCTTATTATTTTCTGAATTTAAAATTCAAATTAATGTTATTAATTGCAGTTACTATTAATTTTTAACCTTTAACAACATATTACTACATTTTTTGCAATTAAAACCACAAATTCCTACCATATTGCAAAATATCACAAGACTATATTCGACTATAACTCACGCGAAAAAAAATTGTATCTTATTTAAATGTTTCTTAATTAAGTTAAATCCGACGCGTGCCTCATTGTTTTGTGTTTCTAAATAGCAATAACCAATTATTTTTTAACTTTCATAATAATACTTTCACCACATATTTAGTAATTTAAATAACAACTTTAAACCTTTCAGTAAAATGTCACACACAAAGCTCAAACAGTTCACGAGCACATAAAAATGTTATGAATGAACATTTCTTAACTTTATTAGTCCTGATATAAAGCCTAATTGTTCTATATTTCTCAAATTCATCTTAATGAAAATATTTGCAATAATTTTTTTTTTAACCTTCATTGTAATTTCACTTTATGTTTAATAATTAAAAGCTCGAGCGTAGAGCACGTGTGCATAAGAATTTTATCTTCTTTAATCGAGCACTTGGGTACTTAAATAAATGAATCTTTCTTAATTTTTTTTAAAATCGTAATAAATAGTCTTAATGTTTTATTGCTATTATTTGCAATAACTATTTATAATCAACAATTTCCATCATAATTTGATGGCTGTTGTTGGTCCATCAATACTAAACATACCATGTTGGTTGACCATCATATAGGGAATACAATATATTCAGTTCAACAGTTAGTCTATACGTGACGTTTTCTTTTGTTTTGTTTTACTGGTCAAGTAACGCAAATTCAATGAAAAAGTCCAATATAAAAGTAAATTTCTATCAATATTTCTTCCAGGAGTTACCCTGTCTTCTGCATTGGGTTCAAAATTATAAGCTTACGAAGATGAGCATTGACTCAGAATTGTGTTGGTTGTTCAAAGTCTGTTTTAAAATATAAAACGCAATGTGGTAATGATAAATATCGATAGGTTACATATGCCGATCGGTTACTAGTACTTGATGGGTTACTAGTAATGATAAATCAATACGTCCATCTTGGTTCACTAAAAATAAACATTTTTTGATGCTAGTTGATACCATCATAGTACAAAAGCATAGTTGGAAAAGCGATTGTTGTAAATCTGCCCAAAAACCAGAGCTAGGAATTTTCCTCTTTCGCCAACATAGTATGGCATATTTTTATAATGGGTCAACATAAAGAACCCAATAAAACATAATGGTTTCTTTTAATGGGCCAGCATAGAATACCCAACATAGTATGATGGTTTTTTTATAATAGGCCAGCATAGAATATCCAACATAGTATGATGGTTTTTTAAATTGGGCCAGCATAGAATACCCAACATAGTATGATGGTTTTTTTAAAATGGGCCAACATATAATATCCAACTTAGTATGATGGTTTTTTTTAATGGGCCAGCATAGAATACCCAACATAGTATGATGGTTTTTTATAATGGGCCAGCATAAAATACCCAACATAGTATGTTGGTTTTTTAAAATGGGCCAACATAGAATACCCATTATAGTATGATGTATTTTTATATTGGGCCAAAATAGCATATCTAACACAATATGATGGATTTTTGTGCTGTGCCAACATAGCATACCCATCATAGTAAGATGGATTTCTAGAATGCGCCAACAAAAAAGTATTTTCTGTTCCATTATAATTTTCTCTTGTGTCCATTATAATTTTCCATCAAAATCAGTCATGCATTTTGCTGGTACCATCAAGATAGCCTGACACGCCAAGATGTTAGAAAGCATGGCGATTTAAACAAATAAGCGAGGGCTTGTCACATTGCAATTTAAGACAAAATCTGACTTTAAAGATTTAGGAAAAGATCTTTCATTTCTTTTATTAATTTATTTAAAGTTTAAACTACAAAATTTTATGCACAATTGTGAAACATTGATAACATTTAAACATTCAAAAACAACGTTTCTAAGATAGACTGTTAAATGTAGGATTTGAAAGAACGAAAAACATCATTTTCCATCATAAAATGATAGAAATTATTGGCCTCAAACTATCCAACATTGCATGTTGGTTGACCATCATATCGAAAAATATCATTTTCCATCATAAAATGATGGAAGTTTGTTGGCCCATCAAATTCCATTATGACATGATGGTAATTGTTGGATGTTGGTTACCATCAAATAGAGTTGGGCCAACATGAAACCAACATAAACCATCAAAAAATCTTGTTGGTCCCATCAAGAATTTTGTCTTGGGATGATAAGCTATCTACAAGCAGGTAGACACCTTAAGAGAGGTAGACACCTTAAACAAGCTATTATATGCTTTTTTATGCTCTCCAGCATCAAATGCTAGATAGCTAGTTTACATCGTAATAGCATGATGAGGTATGTACAAGCATCTTATGCTTATTAGCTGTTTAAGCTGACTCAAAAGCATGCAGAGTTAGATACCTTAACAAGCTATTATATGCTTTTTTTTGCTTGCCAGCAGCATATACCATATAACTAGCTTACATCGTAATAGCATGATAAGATATATACAAGCATCTAATGCTTTTTAGCTGTTTAAGCTCGTTCCCAAACATGGAGAGGTAGACACCTTAAATATCTAATATGATGATTTTCATACTTGCCTGCTTAATATGCAATACTGACAGATTACGCAAAAATAGCATTTTTTATTTTTATCAAACCTTTAGAGTTTTTTATATTTATTTAAACAGGTCGCTATAACTTGTTTAAATTTTTATTAAAAATTTTCTTAAAATTGACATTATAAATAAATAATAAGAAGAATAAATAAATAATGTAAAATAGTTAAAAATAAAAAATGTAAGAATAAAAAATGCAAAATAGTTCACTTCTTCATAAGATTTCCTCTAGATAGTTATGTGTTAAAAGTAAAAAACTTACAAGCTAACTCTGTCTTTAGTTGCATAAAAAGTTAAAAACTATTCCACTTAACTGTTATCATTCCAAAAAATATTTTGTGCATTTATTATGTCTCATCCCATGTCGAAATTCATACTGGTACCTGCAACAAAAATATTCTAATTTCAAAGCAACCGATGGTAGAATTCTTATGCTGGAATAGCAAAAATTCCAAGCAACCGATGGTAGAATTCTTATGCTAGGAATAGCTACAAAAAATCCTCTATTGCTTGTGAATTACTGCTACAAAAGCCGAAAAAGCTAACAAGTGGTAGTCTTAATTGCTGTTAGACCAGCAAGATATTCCAGCAACACAGGCTGGTATCAGTATGCTAGACAAGTAATAAAGTGTGCGAATACACACCCTGACATGCTAGTAATTTTGATGGTAGTAACAGCAAATATTTTTGCTAGATCATGCTGTTTGGTATTTTGCTGGTATATATCGTGTCAAGCTTGTCTAGCAAATAAATACCAGCAAAAAGAATTTAACCTTGATCTAACTTTAATATGATAAGTTCATTATCGCTAAAATACATAATGCATTTAAATTTACTTGATTTATAGACATCTTTGGGATTACATTCAGATTAAATATAACATTTGCTATAATTTAACATAAATTATTCTAAAACATATTATTAACATGGTTTTCTTGAAACATAAAAAGGATGTTTAAGAACATGATAATGATGTAGACATTTTTTTAAAATTAGTTTATGTTTTCTAACGGAAATAGCTAGCATTTTTATAATTAGCAAGTTCAATTTCAGAAATTCAAATGAATATATTAAAATTAATATTAGATGTTTATAACTTAGCCATAAAATATAACCAGCAAAATGTGTAGCTTGACTTTATAGCCAAATAAATGTTTTTGACAGTCACCAAAACGAGGCGTGTAACTTTTTACATAACATAGAATATCACATTAAAAAAAGATTTTTTTGTCAATACTGCTTAGGATTCTTTCATTCGTTAATAACTAAAAAGTAAATTAATAACTAATAACTTTTTAAGAGGAAAATTATAACTATAAAATATTTATTAACATTTGAGAAACATTTATGTATTATTTTTCTTATAGGACAGAAGAATGCGATATATTTGATATGATTGAGCCGGAAATAATGTCTTTTCCTGGTAAAAATCCTAAGTATATAAAACTTTTAACCTACTTAAGGTGGAATTGCTTTACATTTTCTGATAATTTAATTTCTTTGAAAACATTTAAAAATTATTCGAATCAGGCATACTTAAAAAAAAAATAAAAAAATACTTTAAGCTATGTTTTAGTTTGCGTAATCAATGAACGATGCCAACGAAGTCATGTAACGTTGTATGTGACATGTATAACAATGATTTCATTAATAACTTGGTATCCCTAGTTTTAATTCACGAATGATTGTATTTTAGGCTAGTTTCAATTTTTGCTTTTTAAGTAATCGATATTTTTCTGATTTCTTATTGTTACTTAGTTGTGTTTTGATGAATTTTACATTTTTTTTTTGTTTCTTCTTTTTGTTTTAGATCTAAAATGTATATAGTAAGTGTAATATTGCGGAAGAATTGGATAACAGTTGTGGATATATTTTGGTGAGACATTTCTTAGGTACTCAATTTTGTATATTCGATTCTTTTACGCGGTCTTTTATATATTTTGAAGATTCCTTCTTTACATATTCGATTATTCTTCTAAGTTTGGTTAGAAGTAGTAATTTCCTCATAAAATATGTATGTTTTACATAAATTTCCAAAATATACATGTATCGTTTTAACAGGTTTTCTTCGTATCCACCTACGCATGAAGTCAAGGTAGTGTTATTTCAATTCATTTCACCTTGCGTTTAAAAATTATCAATATTTTAATTTAATCTCTTTCTTAAATTCTAGTTTTTAATTTTTATCAACTTCAATTATTTTCCATTTCTACACACGTTATACAAATATATAAAAAAATGTATTTTCATTCACTATTACTTTTCCATAGAGTTAAAAGAAGCCAAAATAACCCGTGAAAAACTTTTCTTTCCTTCCACATTTCTTTTTTAACTCATTTTTTTCTTTTAAATTATAAAAAAAGAAAAAAATACATAGACTGGAATATAGTATATAAGTCTTGGAATTTCATGCATCTCCATTACATTTTACAAACAATTTAAAAACTATCTATCATTCTTTATCTTAGTACCTTTTTTTATCAGTAGCTGCCAGATGCGCTAGAATATCGATAAAATAAACGGAAGAAAACTGATTATTTAAAAAGCCTAGAAGAGAGATTCAACCTCTTTCTCATAGGAAGCGATAAAGTTAAAGAAAAAAAAAAAGATTCAATGAATTTTAAAGTAGCTAGCCAAGGCAAACATATTTCGAAGTTTCAATCTTCCCTGAGATAGAAAAGAACAGGTACTGTCTCAATATATCTTCTATCTTGCATCTTGATCTATCAACTAATGCATCACAAAAAGTGATTTGTGTAACAAACTTCTCAATCTCAACATTTTTTTTATTACTTTATAGTTTAAATTTTTTTTTATAAAGTTTCACTGATCTTATTTTACAGATATTTGAATCTTATTACCAAGAGAGTTTTTTTTAAACTTTCCTTAATTTTTTTTTTACTCCAATGGAGTTTTTCTTGCATAAATAATTATTTTTAACGTTATGACAATGTAAGTTTTACATTAACTGTTTCATGATATTGTCATTTGACTATGTACAGTTTTTACAGTTTATAAGAACATAATATAATGATCATTCGAGCATAACTAGCAGGCATAGGTCAGTCGAGCATAACTAGCAGATGGGTGGCTATATTAATTAGCCTGCGTAAGAACCTATTTTGCCCGTATCGGTGCTCGTTAAACTGTTCTGCACTGTAAAAAATTAATGATCACATTACGGTAAGAAGTAATGGCACTAAGAGTGTCTGTACTTTTCACCGTAAAATCAGTTTTTATATTAAAATTTTATGAAACAAAAAACTAAAATACCTGAATTTTTACCGTAATGTCTGCTAATATTCTTGAATACATTCAATCGAATACTAGTGATTAACTGTAATTTAATTAATATTACTGCCAAAGTTATGGCATGGAATTTCATGCTAAAAATCGACTTTATGGATGCTGCACTCATGTCGCTAGGTCTTTTTAAAAGAATTTTTTTACAGTTTTTTCATACCCGTAGAATAGTTGACTTAGTGTGCAGGTCATCGGACCACCAATATGGTTTGAGCGATACCTTGTACTGAGGATCAAAATTGTTATGACATGTCTTCGGATGACTCACAATAAAGTTTACCAGACTCTCGCCAATAGGCAGTTGTGCAACTCAACTGTGACGTAAATAAAGTACTACGATTACTCTTTATTAATAAGATAGCAGAGAAATGTAAACACAAAGGAATGGAAATCAATTTTTAAAATATATTTTCTTAAGACATTTACATAAAAAAATCAAGTCCGTAACAGGTTTTCTATAAATATGTAATGCCCATTGAATTTATAAATCCCCATACAATTTGATGACCAAACTTAGTTATTTTCACGCCTTTTTAATAACTAGTAAAATAATTAATCTCCCTGTCCGTTGAGTTGCGAATTTCTTCACTTGCTTTAGATGTGAATTTGTTGTCTCACGGTAAAATATTACAGTATAAAATGCCGAAATATAGGACTCAAGATGGCTTAAACATACTCACTTGACGTTTGACCGTCAAGTTTTACGGATCAAAAAAGTCTGACATGCCACAATTTTAACGGTAATATTTGCTAAATCTCCGTAATTAAGTAAAAATTGCCGTAAACAATTTTACTGTAATTTCATCAGGTATTTTTTGCAGTACATTATCTTTTGCACTTAGATTGTAAAACATTGCAATGAAGTCCTCAAAAATGAATTTATAAATTCTGCTACCTCAGCTTCGGCTGATGGTTTCATTCGCTTTATTTCATTTTTAGAAATATTTTCAAAAGAATATTTTATTTTTCTCTGTATCACTATTCGAAGAAAAAAATTATATGCGTTCAAATAAAATTCTTGAAAATCTATCGGTTATTTTCGGATTGATTTTCTTTCTAGGAATTGAATTTATAGATAAAAAAAATTTATTAGAGATCTAAGTTTTATGAATGATGATGAACTGGATATAAAATAATAATAAGTCTTCATAAAATAACAAGATAATAATGTCTCTATAAAAATGAGATTAATTTCTTTGACAAAAATAGAAATAATAATTATATTTCCAATATAGTTTTAATATATTATTTTATTATTTTTCATATCATATACACAGCGTGACTCACAACTACAACTTTCAAGATAAAACGAATAGCCTGAAGATAAAAAAAGGTACGTTCCATTTAAACTAATAGATATACTAAATTAATTTTTTTAAATCAAACCATAATATCCTCATTAACTTGATACCGATAAACTAACATTACATATACATTAATTATACTGTTTATATTTTATTTTCCCTCTATCTTTCTCTTTTTTTATTTTTTTCTTCGTTTAATGTTATTAAAATTGTAAATACTTAGCATTGATCAGAAATGTAAATTAAATATTGCACGGAAAGAAAAAAATCTTGTTAAATTACCCTACAGTGTGGAAATGACACTTCTTTAAACAAAAAACATAATTCTGGTTAGTAAAACTAAAAATATATGGTTTTAAAACCACTAATTTGATAAATTTTCCACTTATATGGTAACGGTTTACCAGAAATTCTGATTTTCAAAATTATAGTTTGTATTGCCACATCTTTAGTAAAGTATAGCTGACTAAAAAATTAATTTAACAGAATAAATGGTTTTTAGGCCATGTTCTCATGTATTATGTTAAACTTGCCAAATTTTACCACATATACCAAATTTTATCACAAATTATAAAAACCATATTTTATTACCATAACCATATTTTATAACCATACCAAAACGGTTTAGTAAAAAAATAACAAGGTTCATGATTTTCCCATATTGCCAGAAGCAGGTAAAATTATACCCTATTCTGGTAGTTTTTATAAAACTTTTTTCACAGTTTATCGGCCAGAAGCTCGTAAACGTACTTATTCTATATTTAGATATAGTATGTGTTTTAGGAAACATACAATAATACAGTAAACAAAAATGTTAAAATTGTTTTATTTTTCTTTATAAAAAATGCTTTTAATTTTTCATTAAAATGGATTAAGTGTGATATATTTTTCCTCTAATCACATAAAATTAAAATACACAATTCGGGGAAAAAAACATATGCACGAGAAAAACATTCAACGTAGTCATCAAAACATTCTGTAATTTTTATTTCGTTTAAATTTTTGTGCCAACTGAAAAGCATCTAGTAAAACATATTCTAAGATATTTTTATACCAATATTAGAATTTATAAAATAATATATTTGTTTTTAACAAATTTTAATGTAGCTGAAAAGTTTTAAAAAATGTTTAGAAGGTGATGCATGAAGAAATGAAGTTATAATCATATTAGCACACAGCGTAGAAAACTAACTTTCCTTGCGTTTGCGACAGACTTGCAAGATAAAATTGAGAAATGGCTATCAGAAAAATTGCTTTGCTTGATATATTAGCCGATACATCAAGAGGCAGGAAGGAAATTCATTGAAACAGAAACTACTTTCTAGTTTCAGTGAAAAGAAGATTGAAGTTTCGAAATTTGTTTGCCTTTGAAGGCTAATTGAAAATTCATGGAATCTTCTCAAAAGTCCTCTATCACTTTTCCGTTAAAAGTTCTTGGACTTCCCTTTTGGATTTTAAAATTACATATAGACATCTTAGCCTCGGTTGACAAGGATGGAAATAAATTGAACTGAAATAATATTTATTAAACTTTTGGATGAAATGGGGATTTGAAGTTAGGGATATAATTTTCTTTTTACTCATTTGCGAAAGCCGTGATGATTTTATCAATCTGTGATATCCATGTTTTGTAAGAAAAAATAAAGAATTTGGAAAACTGCTTAAATGTTTTTTTGCTGATCTAAACTAGATTTCACTGTAAAAAATAGATACTCAACTATCACGAATCCTTTGTTTTTGACGAAATTGTTTCCAAGTATTGCTCGAGCAAGAATTTCGTCAAAATGTCCAAATAACCGTCGTCACTTCTACGAGGAAACAAACTTCATCAAAATTAGAGAAATATTTCGAGTCTATTTTTTCTAACAAAAATAATAAAAAATAAATAAAGGATAAAAAAATATTTAAAAAAATTTGTTAATATGATAAACTTTTCTGATAATCACTTTATTGTCGGAACTATATAGGTGGAACAACAGAGCAAGGACAAATGGAGCAAAATGATACGTGCACGTGCCCGTTCACATGCACGTGCCCGAAGTGGAAGTCGAACCCCGGATCTTCCTGGTACAAAGTCATCTCAATGACCACAATACAGGACAGTTCTTTATTTTCCATTGTCTTGCATTTATTCTAGTTTCGTTATTATAGTTCATGTTTCACAATGCACTATGACGAGGTTTCGAGTTGAGGAAACATTTTTGTCTCAGATTTGAGAGTTCGCGTTTCGCCACAAATTACGTGATTTCGTGACGAAAGGATTCTCACTATTAGCGAAATACTTCTCAAGGATTACTATATCGTCAAAAATGAGAGTTTTATATCTGAGTGCGTTCGTAAAACTTAAAATAATTTCTGCTGTTAAAAACGCAATAACTGTTGAAAATTTTTAGACATTAAAAATGCATGAAAATGTTACTTACAAGTCAAAGCATTTTGTATTCATTTTTATTATAAACTTTCCATATCTGGAGCAATAAAAATTCTCTCAGTATATAATCCATAAAACAGTTAATAGAAAATAAAACAGTTCAAATTTTATAATTACTGAAACAAAAAGCAAACTGAGTCATCTTTCTAAAAACTGAAAATAATTACAGTTTTAATTACAGTAATTACAGTATAAATTTATCAATAATTTCAGTTTTTTATGTTAGTGATACAGCATTTTTTCTTCATTTGCACAAGCGGTATCGATCTTATTAATCTTTGATATTTATGTTTCGTAAGAAGAAAAGTAAGAATTCAGGAAACTTTCGTTTTTTAAAAGAAAACTATGCTTATCTAAATTGTATATTAAAAAAAAAATAAAAATAATCTTTACTGTTGAAAACATTATTTCCGTCGAAAGTTTCGAGACATAAAAAATGCTTGGGAATGATACTTACATGTCAAAGCTTTTTGTATTAATTTATATTGTAAACTTTCCTTAGCTGAAGAATCCTATCAGTATGTAATTCATATTTGAATATAAACTAGTTCAAATTTTATAATTACTGAAAAAAATTGAACCATCTTTCTTGAAACTGAAAATAATTTTAGTTTTCATTAAAAAAAATTCATCATTAATCCCATTTTTTTTTTAGATAGTTTGCCATTTTTTCTTCATATGAACAAGCAGTATTGATCTTATCCTTCTGTAATATTCCTGTTTTGTAACGAAAAAAGAAAAATTTAGAAAACTTTTATTGCTTAAAACTAAACTGATCTAAACTATTTTCTAATAACTTAAGTAATTTCTATTAATAAAATCTCTACTTCTATAAAAAAAAGAAGATTAAATGCATTAAAAAGGCGTGTAAATGCGTGCATTTCAACGTATTTTGTATTTCTTTTATCGTAAGCAATCCTTATCTAATGAATCACTTCAATATATAATTTACATAAAAAAATAAACAGTTTAAACTTTATAATTACTTAAAACTTGAAATAGTTTCAATTGACAAAAAAAAAAGCAATTGCTGTAGAAATGTTTGGAAAATTTAAAAAAAAAGCTCGGAAAGAATATAAGCGAATCCAAGCACTGCATATTTATTTTTGTTGCATCACTATTCTCAGTTTCACTAGTACAAGCTATCTATTTTATCAATCTAATTAATTTATATTTTTTAATATAATGATTTATATGTTAAATGAAATGATTTAACACATCTGGAGCCTTATAGTTCTTAAATAGTATGTCTTTTTAATAGAATATAATAATTCTACATTAAAACTAAAAGGAATTTCACCTGGCAAAAATACTATTGACGGATATATTTTTCAATTATTATAAAATCCTGAATATCCTTAAGTCGAAGAAAAAAATTAAGGCATATTTGATAAAATTTCAATAAAAATCAAATGCAGTTAATTATTTAACCCATACAGTCCCCCTAACTATCGTAACCTAACATAACCCTTGAAAAATGTAAATAACAACGCTTTGAAATCTGTAATAACAAGGGTGTGTAATAAAATGATTTTTTTTAATATTTAGAATTGTAAGGAAAGAGCTTCCTATCAATTTTATAGAGAAAAAGGAAATTATTTGAAATTCATACGAAAAATATAATTTATTATATATTAAGTTCCATGGTCCATGCTCAAACGTAACTATATTCGTTTTTCTCTGATCCTTACATCTTCATTTATGCATCTTATATTTTATCTTCCCATCATTAATATATTTTGCTTTGCACTTCCTCCCAATAGCCCTATTTGGCAGTCAGCAATAATTTCTCTAGTTTATTCCCTTTGAATATTCCCAAAAGTACTTCAATTATTTATCAATGATAAGTCCTTAAGAGAGGGAAACTTCTGCAGTTATCAATCTTGATGAGAAAATCCAGGCAATTTCTACTTTGGTTTGTGCATACTGATAGGAAACTTGAGATAATTGCGCATTACTTGCAATTAAACGTAATTACTATACAAGAATTGCCTTGAGATACGCTAATTGAAAGTTGTTAATTGTTATAAGGGATGAATAGCGTTAATATAATTAACAACTGCACCCAATTAAAGTAATTTTCATAGAAACGTATTTCGACATGTTAGATAAGGAAAGGTTTAATGATTCTTTTGTTAATGTAGTTTTAAAATACATGTGGGGGAAAAAAATGAGAAAATTATTTTTTTTTATAAATAATAGGAAAAAGCTAGCTTAATTTGTATCTTCTTAGATATGAATAAAACAAAAAAAAGAGAAAAAAAATATTAAAAATGTTTTAAATACACATGTAGATATGTTTGCAAATATATAATGTTTGATGGGGAAAAGAATAATATATGCAGTCTCGGCTACTAGTAAAATCCTTACAAAAAATTGAATTCTAATGTATATTGCATTGCTTTTTCCGAGCATTGCTGCAACAACAATTATAATTTGTTAAATGAAGTAATTTATGATTTCTGATTATGATGATGATGCATTTATTTTATGATTTCTCTTAATAATCTTTCTCTTTATGATCTATTTCATTAAAAAAAAGCGTTTTTCATGCTTAAAATCTTTACTAGCCAGAAATGAGTAAAATTACTTTTGGAGATCTAAAAAAGTAACTAATAAAACAATTCAATGTTGATAAAACTTGAATACTAATTTTATTTCTGAATAATTATTGAGTTCTTTAAAATTTTATGATAGCTCAGATTAAGAAGAAATCGTTTAATATTCCTGACATTTGTAAAGCATATTTTGAAGATTGGTGTCCCTAGCATTTGCTAAATGTACTGCTTCTTGAAGTGAACAATTATATGGCATTGTATAATATTAAATTTTGTATATATAATATAAATTTTTTCTCCGTTTGGTAGAGAGTTGGCAGCACTATGATGGCGTTGACCGCAATTACTAATATTGAAGTATCATCCTTAACTTTTGGAAATTACTTATACATCTTAATTTGGATGTAATAAAATGATAATAGTTATCTCAAGGAAATGAATAAAATGTTTAAGTAAAATCAAAGATTTATAAAGGAAATATTAGAATATTTAAATGACCCTATTAAATATAAAAATAATAAAGATAAGATGATATAAAGTCCCTTAAATGAATCAAGACAACATTCTCTACTTCGAGAATTTTTGATTAGCAATTATATTCAACGGTTGGAACTGGGAGCCCCACAAGGGCGCCCCCAGTCGCCACAAATTTTGTAGCTGAAATTGAATGAATTTATTCCTAACGGACACAAGAACATGGAGAAGAGATCCAAGGTTGGCGAATTATAGAAATATAAAACAGCCAATAGAAAGCCAACCTTCCGTAATCAATATCAGCTTTGAAAATACTTTGGCAATCGCGAATCGCCAACAAGACTGTGAGAATTAATATAAATATGTAACTGGAAACATATTTGTGGTATTAATTGACGTTGCATATTTCCTAACTTTTAAAATTTCTTTAATTACTTAAACTTTTTATAATCAATAATAATTGAATTATATTTAAATTAAGTTCGAGTATTATTGATTAAAAAAATTTTTAAGTAATTAAAGAAATTTTAAAAGCTAGGAAATAAGTAATACCAGTTGTGGCATCAGAAACACTATCAACACATCTATACATATTTTTAATAAATGTGCTGCTATATTTGGTTCGTTATTAGGATCGCCATTTTGTGATTTTTCCAGCCTCAAGCAAGCCACTTCTTTCTGGTACCGTCATATCAAATGAAATTACGATAAGTTTCTTATTATTTCTACCTAATCCTAGTTTACGGTAAGTTATTTGTTATTTCCACCTAGGTCCACCTATTGAAACCACTTAGTTTCTTGCAGCTGGGTTCATATTATAGCCGAGAGGGCTTATCTGTCAATCTCTGGAGCAAGAGATCAGGGTTTCGAGTCCCAACGTTGACGACACAATCTATCCTATATTCCCTTCAACGCAAGAAGAGTTTCCAGTGTCCTGCAATATATGATACTGGAATATTAAAATACGATACTTTGATTCACGTATAGATGGCAGCACCACAAAAGTGCTCAACACCAAGAAGCCTAAAAGCTATTGGTAAATGGCTTAAAACCCGTTTATTTATGGTTTTTAACCATACTAGATGTAAACGGTTTTAAAACGGTAAGTGTAAAAAATATTTTTTATTGTAAACTTTACAGTTAATTGGAAGAACAGATTGTTTCCAGTTATTTTACCGTAATTTTAGTGTGACAATTCAATACTTGTTCTTTGTAAACTAATTTAAGCAGCATTTCTATTTAAAAAATATGACTATATAGTTAGAAAAAGGGCTTGAATAAGTGCAAAATTATACCCTCACTAGTGCACCGGTACACCCTTCTGCTATAAAATCAAATTTGGAATTGGGGATTTTATACGCTATGAAAACGTTAACTAAATGATTAAGGAATCCATGATTTGGCTGTTAATTGCTATAAACTTTTGCCAAGATCTTCTTTTTAATGAATTCAAATGTGCTGGCGGTAGTTATGAGAAAGGGAAATTCCATGAAAAAGGGGAAAAACATTGGAAAATTCAAACAAGAATAATATCATCATTTTGGATGTTTTCTGAATTAGAAAGGTTTGAAGTTTGATAATTTATAATAATTTGTTTTTGAGAATTTAGTTTTTTAGTGTTGGTAAACCATTGATTATTGGCATTTGCTTGTTCTGATTTGGGTGAAGAACATGGTCAGATTTTGAAAATCAGTAAGTTGACATTATTTTCATTTCAAAATGTTCCAAAGAATAAATATTGTTTATTACACTTAATAGAAATATTGTGCAGTGTTAAAATAATGTTTTTGTTGTTAAATTCACATAATTATCTAAATTTTAAATAAACATCAATGCATGTAACGTAAGTTACCAAAAACTAGGAAAAGTTTTTATGTGTAAAAAAGAACAAGTGATACAAAAGTAAGAATAATATTTTTTTCTTTCTTAGAGGCTAACACTAAATAAGCAACAATAGTTTTCTTTTCAAATATTACTTGCCCGCAGTGAACTGATCGTTAAGACACGGTTCCCAGCAGATCACCGAAGTTAAGCATCACTGGCTGCGGTCAGTTTGCGGGTGGGTGACCACTTGGATCAGTCTGCGTAGGGACCGAGGGTGTGCGGTATTGGTCCTCGTTAAACTGTTCTACCGTAAAGTGCTCGACTTCACGTGCAGGTCGTCGGGCTACCGAAACGAGGGTGCCATCCCCTCTGCAGAGGATCAAAATTGTGATGGTATGTCTTCGGATCATCCTCAGGGATGATTCCCAGACCGTCGCCAATAGCCCATTGTACAGCTCTAGTGCGACGTTAATGAACTACAACAACAGCAACAACAAATATTACTTATTTATTGTTTTGTGCACTATTCAATATGCGTAACGTAAGTTACTGACATGCAATGTAAGTTACCAATGTAAAATCAGTCTATTTCTCTTGAAAATTGGCATATAAAATAAGTAAGATTTATCTTTTTACAATACCAAAGTTTAAATAAATTATCACTGCCTTAAGATATTAAATTTAATGAAAATTTTTGCATTAAGTTATTAATTTGGGTGTTGGCATTCATATGTTTTCAAAATTGGACGAAATCTCTGGACAAGCACCAGGAGTTAAGGATATAGTTATAATTAGAGATGTTAATGGTAGCAAGAAGAAAGTACAAGCACGGCATCTTCTTCATTTAGTTCGAGAAATGCACCAAATGTTTATGGAAGAAAATCCAGAATGCAGAATAGGAAAAACTAAATTCTTTGAGCTCCGTCCAAAGCATGCCTTGCTTAGTAACAAACTTCCAAGAAATGTTTGTCTTTGAAAAGTTCATGAAAAGTTCGGATTGACTAAGGAAGCCTTCAGCATAATTCATAATGTTCCATCTTTTGAAATTCTTTAGATATTTATTTTATGTTTAAAAAAAAAAAAAAACAGATGAGTGCGAGTCTCTAGAACAGATGAGAGGAGAGTCTAGCCTATTCTCTAAAGCTCCGCAGATTAAAAACATTAAGCGGTTCCAGTTTGCAGTTATGTGTGAATCAAAAGTTTCTGGATTTAATCCATGTGCACTTTTTCTCCCTTGCACTATGCTGTTTAAATATCTTAATTTGCATTACATCATTGGAATAAAAGTTTGATACAAAGTGAATTTCATAATTAACTGTAACGCAAGTTACCCATTTAAAAAATTATATTTAATTTAACTTTTGAAATAAAATCTTAAATCAAGGCATAAGAAATATTTAAACATGTCAGAAAAATAATACATATAATCTTAATCATGAAACATTTGTATAAGAACAGAATTTTGCCTTCAAGCATATTGCAAATTTATGCCATTCCTTTTTCGGTAACGTAAGTCTCCACACTAATTTTAGGTTTCTACACTGTTTAAATTTAAAAATATTAATTATTTTAATTAGATACTATTTGGCTTTGATTGTAATTTTAAGAAATCACTTTATTTTAATATGCGTATAAGAACCATTTGTTTGCTTCTAAGTTCTCAGTGCAATGAAGTTTATGTGAATGTAACGTAAGTTACCGTGGAATAGCCCAGAAGTTAATAAATCCTATTGCAGAACACACTCCAGACACTGCAGAAACCGTCAAATGGATTTTGCATCTTAAGTAGTGGTTAAAAGTTAACAAAATTGATTTCTTTTTAAATTCCAAGGTTACCGAGAAAAAGATGATAACAGTTACAATGAATAAGTTGAGAGTCATATGAAATGGTAGTTTAATTTCTAAGTTATAGGAAATATGTCATGCTTATCTTCATATGCTTATTAACCAAATGTTTGCGTAGCCAAGTATTTTTGCACTAAAATATTATTAATTTACACAAATCAAAAATAAAAATTATCTGTTAGATTAATATGAACGAAGAGAAAATTTAATGCAATCTTTTTCTCAATTTTCTGTGCATTAAAATCTAACATTAAAAGCTTCAAGTATAATTAAATGAATGCATTTTAAGTGATTATATCATAAAAAACTAGGTTAATCTGTTAAGGGAAAAAGAGACCCAGAGTGTGTTAATTAGCGCATTAAGATTTGCACAGATGCTTTTCTTAACGAGATTGCACTTAATAAAGTAATTATCTGTAACATGTATTCTTCCACATTTTAAAAAACATATTACGCGTATTTTTTTATTTTAAACTTTCATAATTTTTTTTTTTAATCCTAGGTGGAAATTCTAAACTTAAGTATCAACATCAATATTAAAAATTGTTAAGCTATCTTTATTTCCTTGTAGAATAAAAAACGTATAATATAAAAGAAAAATATAAATAGAATATAAAGCGAATAAAAAAATGTGATCCAGTTCATTTATAATTTTTATTTATGTAATTATATATCCACAGAAAAAAATTATAGCAAGGAAAAAATAAACCAAATTCTTAAGGCATTTTGTAGTTTAGATTATCCTATTATCTAAACTACTGTACTACTAAAACATGTAAGCATTTCTCAAATACTATAATTGATTCCATTTAAATCAAATTTTTCAAAGTCAAAAAATAAAAAAACATGCAAAAATATTTCATTACAATTTGGGTAATATTTTAGTGTTTTTGGGGTTATGTTTTTTGATAAGCAATTTGGCTAACTAACGTCGTATGAATAATTGAACAATCTTTTATTTAGAGCGTTAATGCGCAAAACTCAGATGGTCATTGTAACAAATTTCAAACATATTTCATTTTTTTTTTGAAAAATGAAACTCTTAGATTCGATAATTCTGAAAACTTTGAGTTATATTTTTAATATGTATACATAGTAATTTTTTATATAGGAAATGACGAGAATTTTAACGAAACGCTAACTCAGAAACATCTAAGACAATTCCCTTATATATCTTGTCTAATTTTAGTACCTTCTCGAACAAAGTTTTATTTGATTTGAAAAATAATCTTTAGTTGGTAACATGGTAAAGGGTTTAGTGCACTATATTGTCAAGTAGATTTCCCGGAATTAATTCTTAGAAATAATTAAGAGTTTAAACTTTTCTTATTTTGTAGTTTAGTTTTTGTAGTTGTAGTTTTCTTATTTGTAGTGTATTTCCAAGTTGGCAGGTTTAGATGTGAAATTACGTTAATCCTAATGCTTTTAAAGAAATACGCATTCTCAAGAAAGAAAAAAATACATGTTCTTCCATTTGGCGAAATTTTTGCTTAAGGAATTTTCCAGGTACTGTTTTGTCAATAACAAAGACAATTTCGTAAAATTTGAAAATCAATTTTTTAAGCACAACTTTAAGTCTTATGAACTTAGACACACAACAGAGCAAAATAATTTTTATCATTATTTTCAAACAAAGAAACTATCTTATTTAGAAAATTTTCTCCCTTTCTTTTATTAGATTTCTATCTGAGAGCAAAAACTAAAAGATTACATTTCATAAAATAAAATCAAAAAATTAGTTTCAGAAGAAGTTAATCAAACTTTAAATTGATTTAGTGTGTTCAGAAGTAAAAACATATAGTAATATGCACAGTAAAATGTGATGTGATTTTAATAAAAAAAATAGTTCTTTGAAATCGATTTTATATTCTTATCTGATTTAATATTTTGATACATTAGTTTTTAGGAAAACTAATGATACATGTTTGTTAAATCCATTACATATCAATAATTTTGTTTTCTTTAAATGCTTGTACTACATGCTTTAGTGCTTATACATATTAAAGAAAGATATCTAAACCACCTATTGTGAATTTCACAATTATAGTAATACTTTTTTAACGTCAACTAAATTCTCACTATCAAGCTTAGAACGCGTTACATACGGAGTATTATCTAAATAGTATTTTAAATCTGTTATAAATATTTCTTAACAATAAAACAGAATTATTAGCTCCTAATACGAAAAAAATATGAAAACTATTTTTGAGTGTCAAGAACAGGTGATATACCTCTGTTAAGACTCAATAATCTGTGTTTTAACGTTGATGGTGGTATTTTTTTATAAAATGAAATGAATGCTTTCCGACTTTATTCATATTGCATCACAAAGACTATCCCTCTTTTTTGCATACCACTTTAGACAGTTATAGCTAGAAGTAAATTAAAAGTAGATGAGTATATTGTTACTCTTTGTCATAGCACCAATTAAATTGCTTGCCTTTATGCATAATCTTAATAGTTTTAGAAATATTTCAAATTTTAAAACAATAAAAAATTACCTTATATAAATATTTGAGGTTTCAGAAAAATATTGAAATATTAATAAACATTTTTATGTAATGGATAAGTATATTATCTAAATACGCATCAGGATAGCGTAATCACAAATAACTATTCACTATTTTTTTTTATGAACACGAGAAAGGCGCTGAGATAAGCATAAGATAATTCACTATAACTTGCTAAAAGTTGGATAAAGCCTGAATGGTTCATTGCTAATGGGGTATTTAAAATTATAATATTTCTACATTGTAAAAGCATTAACTTCGTGGGTGAGGTTTACAAAGCTTTAATATTTGGTAGAAATAGACAATATAGCAATATTCGAGAATTTTATGACATGTTTGAGAAAATTGATAAACCATCTCCGTTATGAAAGTTTTTTTTTTTATTATTTCCAATGAGCTGCACAATCAGTGTGCCCGATGAGCAGACCTAGTGCGTTCTCAAGAAGTGGTATCTACTCTTTCAGTGGCCACCACGATGGGTGAGATACCGCTGGCCATGTTAATTTGGACGTCTAGTTTCTGCCACACTAGATGGCAGCACCGAGACTCTATTTGGATGCTAAAGTGCACTAGGAATTTAATTTAGCCGGAAATGCCAAGAGCCAATAAGGCACTCCAGGGATCTTTTACATGCCGCATAATCATACGACATGGCCGCTGAGGATTTTCTGCATCCCGAAAATCCGGTGTCTGGGCCGGGGATCGAACCCGCAGACTTGTGCTCAGAAGGCCGACGACAAACCAACTGCGCCACCCAGCCACATGAAAGTACTTATTTGAAAAAACAATGTTTTCTTATGGACGAGGATAGTTTAGAAAATAAGTACTCGCGATTAAACAATTCAACTTCAGTTCAAAAACCATTTATGAAAAATAGGTCTTTCATAGCGCATTTTTGATTTTGTGGAAATTTTTAGTCTTTATGTAATGACCCGCATTTTTTTTTTTATTCCTCTATATTCCTCATTAGAAATCGGAGTAGATATGATTAGGTAGAAGTATAATTTAAGCAACTTTCCTTTGAATGATTAATCCTAAATTCAGCTTCCAAAAATGAATTATCTTAAATATAAAAATTATTTAAATTTTTAAATATAAAAACTATTTTGTATTTAATATTTGAACATAATGCTTAAAGACGGTGCCTCCACTCATTGCGTGAATCTGATATGGATGATGAGGAGTGAATAGATAGTTTCGTATATGAGGATATTTAAAAGGGTACAAAGAAACTAATCACTACTCAGAATAAGTAAAATTAACCGAAATATAATATTATAAGTAAATTTAACCGAATTAGTTTTTTTAATGCCAGGCTCAAAGACATTATGATAAAACTACCAAATTTAACCACGTTACTACCAAACAGCATGGCGATAAAACCATATTTTAATGTTAATTTTACGAAACATGGCTACCCAAGTCATCCAGGAAAAATTACTGTACTCTTCAATATTAGAGAGCTCAGAACGCCTTAAATTCTTACCATATTCTGGTAGTTTCAACCATACTTTTTTCTGAATGCAGTGAAATATGAAAGCTTCGTATTGAAAAGGAGAAATATTATTTATTTAAATCCACCACAAAATAGGGTATAAACTTTTTCATATTTAATCTAAAAAGCGAACATGAAAAGCTCCAGAAAATATATTTCTTTGAGTGGACTTATACCTTCCACTGAAAAGTATTTTACAGAACTTTCGCTTTTTATTTTTATAAAGGTTACAAATAAAGTATATTCTACCATGAAATAACAAAATCTGGGAAATATCGATTTCACTGTTGAATCTCAACAATCATATAGTCCTTTTGGTTAATATTGATTTGATTGATTTTGGTATGACATTGATTCACTAATAAATATTTTAACATTTATTTGATATATCAATATCCGATTAGGATAGAATTTGGAAAAATCTCAAGGTTTACAAAATGTATGCAAAGTAACTAACTAAACTCCAATAAAAAAAAAAAAAACATCGATGTAGAGAATACCGGGCTATGGCACTTAACCTTAAAAAAATTAATGTAAGGAATATCCGGCTAAGAATTTTAATCTTAAAAAATAATTAGGTTAGAGGGTACCGGTTATTATCTCGAAATATGCCAGGTGTTTCCAGTACTGATGTTTTTCCAAATCAAATACTAAAATATTGAATAAATAATAAAATATTGATGAATAAATTAATATGAAATAAGCGCTAACAAAATCTTTTGGACCCTTATCAAAGTCACAGCTTAATGCAGCAACGGCTTTCCCCATTGAATGTGAACATTCAGCATTGAAAGTCAGCAATCACTAATTCCACAGTTAGATATACATATCAGAGAACAGAAATATTATTCTGTGAAGTAATTGTAAACTTGAAAATTGAACGATAAATTTTTGACAGTTGATTTAAGATTTAAACAGTTGAATTGGTAATTTTGACATTTTTTTTAAATGAACATTTATCATCTTCTTCCAACAATTCAAGCTTATTCTCAATTTTAAACTATCAAAAAATGATAAGGTATAAAGTATAAAAACCTCAATGTTCAATTTAGGGAATGTTCAATTATATTTTAATTTTTTTTAAATGATTACATATACGGTACACGATTGTTTTGTTAAAGATTTTACATTATTTCAATTTTTTTGTTAATTAATTGACATTTTTCTTGAGAAATTCCGGCAAAAGTAATTATGTGATTAATTATAAAGGAGATCTTTGCATTACTTTAAGGGTCTAAGGAATTTGTTTTAAGAAGAAAAATGTTATATCCTTTATGGCAAATGAATTTTATATGCACGATAGCAATTTTAAAATTTTCACTTTAATTTTCTTGTTTATCATTTTCTCTTATCTTATTTGACTATTCAGCTTAAAACTTTAAAACTGCTGTGTACGTCAGGAGAGAAAATATTATAAATTTCAATGTATTAAAGTGATTCTAATGTTATTAATTCATATCCTGTTTTAAATTTATCAGCTTCATTTATCGAATTCTAAAAGAGTATTTCAAAACTGCTGTGGCATTAAACACACTGCGATAAGCGTAAAGTTATCAATATTTAATATTAATATGTTTTTAATATTTTCATTTTAATAGCATATGTTTACAACAATCTTTACTACACATTCAAAAATTCAGAATCAAACTTCAGTATAAAGTACGGATATTTTGGATGCATGATCCGTAAAATCCATTATCCCCTTAAAATATAAAACCGTAACTTTTATAGTAATATTTATTTAATTACAGTGATTCAGTGATTTCATGGTAATATTACAGTAAAGATTACTGTATATTAGATTTTTTGTTTTTTCCGTAACATGTGTCGGTTGAAATAGATTTTACAGTAAAAAGTATCAGGAACCTGAGTGCCGCTACGTTTTACCTGAAATTGATTAGGAATTTTTTACAGTGTAGTGAGGTTTGATGCATCTAGAGAAGAAAAGGAAAAAAAAATGGGGGGAAATAAGGAAATCTGTCAACCAACAAAACAGTTTGTAAATAAGTTAATATACATATTATTGAATGGAAATATGAATAAAACCTTATAATTTACGTTAAATACTCGAAATACCATTTCAACCAAGCTAATACGCCTTTTTTCTTCGTAGTTAATTCATAATATAAGAAACATTTAAACATTTAACCAAACATTCAACCAAACATTAAAAAAAAATCAACACTTAAAAGTAGTAACGAAAAACACATCTAAAAAAACCTACCATGCTACTGTCATACTCATTGTATGATTGCAAATTAGTGTCTTGCAATTCAGTTCCATATATATACCTCTTTCACATCAAAATATACCGCAATAATCGCTACCTTCTCTTGTTACAGTATGAGCAGTGCATTTACTTAATCATATAGGGTTGCATTGTTTATTCTTTTTTTCCTTAGAATTTTTAGAATATATTCTTTATTCTAAGAATATTAAAATATTAAACATGAATATTTTCTTGACCAAAAATTTTTTCCTTAAATATTTAAGGGGTCATAACTGAAAATCATCTTTTACTTTATGTAAATCATAGTTATATTTCAATTAGGCAATGCTTTCTATGTCGAGATTTAACCTCAGCATTGCACTTATTTTTAGTTTTACAATAACTTCCACATTCTTTTATAGCATATAAGTACCTATTATTGATACTAGGTCCAATAATCAAATGACATTAAAAATTCTGTGAGGTAAGGATTTTTTTGTAGATTTTGCTCAACAAAGTCTACTTTTGCTATCAGTTAGTTAACCTAAAATAATGTTATATAATGCAGCCCTAAACTTTCAGATCTGTTACTGAGTTATTGAATTGATATTTACGGAAATAATTAGGATAAGTGTGGTAATTGTTTTAATAATTATAGTTTAAGTCTAATAAGGATATCTAATGTTCGTCTCCTCATCAGCGAATACATTTAGCTAGCGCATAACTTCAGCAGATAACATAAATTCATTAAAAAGGGAACAAATAAGATGAAATTTGCATATTTTTATTTAGAAAAGTGTGTTATTGTTTATGATGTAATTATTATTCTAAATAAACATAACTAATATCAGGTCAGTAGAGTTTAAGTGCAATAAAAGTTTTCTGAATAAAAAGTAATTTCATATCTATGCCTATTTGCACAATACTATAAAGTCTAAAAATATAAACAAAATAATTGGCTTGCAAAAGCATGAATAGAAGTAAAATTATTTAAAAAAAAATAATGGGTTAGCAAAAGCATGAATAAAATAAACTAAACATATTAAGAGATAAACAATAAAATATAAGCAGACGATAAAATTAGAAGTCAATTTTTAGAACAACAGAGTTGTTGGTTTAGGGATTCTAACCCGCTACGGGATTTTCTATAATTTATTGAAAGATTATTATTAACCCGTTACGGGTAGTTCAATGTCGTTACTGTATTTGTTGTGGTGTGAAATAAATGTTTTTTTTTTAATAAAACTACGAACTGGTCTTAATATAACTTGATACGTTACAATACATATTTACAGATATAACAAATGTCCAAACTTGCCTGATTTAAAAAACATCTCGTTACCCGAAACCTAGTTTTGGTAGCTGGGTTGAGAAAACTAGATAAAATCAGAATACAGTAAAAAAATTAAACTCATTTTAGAATGTTACCCAAAATTAAATAACCCCTATATTATTAGCTTTCCAAACTCCAATACGGGTTCAATTTATGTATTTAAGGCTATCAGACAATCGGAAGAAAACGGTCACATGTTTGACGATTTTCTTTTACAGAATTTAGGTTTTAAGAGCCGTGGTAGCTTGGGGGGGGGAAGAGCGTTCCAATAATGGGAACCGGTTCGAATCTTAGCGATGTCAGATCGAAACATATTCCTCACCCGGCTCGTACCGACCACAGTACTGGCGTAAAATATCCTCATTGGTAGACGGATCATGGTCTGGAGTCACTTTGCCATCCGACTAATCGTTAAGGTTTTTGTGATTTTCCACTCCATGTAACACAAATGCGGGTTGGTTCCATCAAAAATCAAAAAGTCATCCACAAAGGCAAATTCCTCCCAATACTTGATTCGGGAGCTCCCTTGTCTTCTGGATTAGGTTCAAAATTACTAGGCTACGAAGTTGAATATCATAAACACAGAATTGGATTGGCTGTTCAACGACGGTTATAAAATAAAATTTAGCTTTTTTTTCGTTCTAAAAAGGGTACATAGCGATATTCAATACAGGAGTGGGTCATGATTAAATTTAGTATTAGCATAAATTTGTAACCTCACACCTAAGTATCTCTCAACCCAAGTTAGGTCTATTTTTTACCCATTTTTTTTCATTTTTTTTGGCATTTCATTCTATGAAAGGGTAAGCCGTTAATTTATTACTGGAATATAAAATAAACAAATTAATAGAAAAACTAAAATTTTAATATAAAACGAGATACAAAATAATTTAAGAGTTGTTAAATATGTTTAACTCAACGTTTATATTTCTTTTATTATTTGAACACATATTTAGAAAATTTTTATAAGAAATATTTACAATCTATCTTCAGTATTCATATTTTTAATACATTTTCGAACACATACTTAATACTGCAACGCATAGTAATAGAGAAATTTCTTTGTAGAAATATTTTTATTTGAATATAAAAGAAATTGTTTTTAAACTCTTTTCCCTGGCAAAAACTTTTGCTTCAATAGCAATACAATATGAAAATAAATTGAATTACTAAAAGTTATGCTTCATTACTTTTTATCTAATAGCATATATACTATTTTATTGAGTTGCAACAAAATAAAATAACTTTTTTCATGCTTTCTTTCCAGAGTTTTATTTTTTGTCGCCTAGAGAAGGTTTCAGAAACCTGAGCTGGCTTAGGATTACGAACGTCAAACTTTTCTGAGGAAAAATAATCCTCTTTGTGTTTTCTTTCTAAAAAATATAGCATCTTAAGAGAGAAGTATAAAAGTGGTAAAATGATTTTCGATTTTGTTTTTATTTAATTTCCTTTCTTATACTTTCAAAATTACCCTAAAAAATATTTGAAACTTGTTTTCAATCGAAACTTATTTTTTACAGTGCTTATTCACATCTTATAATGGAAGAAAAGCAAGATATCGAATAACAAATGCCAACTTCAACTTAAATTTTTAAAGAAAAAGCTAAATACGAGGTTTTTTTACATTTAGTTACATTCACAAATATGTTTTTCATTTAATAAAACTAATTGTTTAAATATTTGCATCGCTTTATTTTGATGTAACCATATAAATTTAATAATTTTAAAAAAACACATTATTTTGAGTATACTATAGGATAATAATCTAAGTATATGTTATTATTAACCTATTAATCGCAATAACTTTACACTATAAAAATGCGTAAATAAAACGTTCATATACCATAAATTTTTATGGACGAAACTCGCTTTTCAAGCTAAACAGTGGTTCCGTAAAATTACTTGATTAGTGTATCACAATAGCGTCCGAGGGGGGAGAAAAAAGACAGAATAAAAACTACAGAAAAAATAGTGAAATGCAGATGTAATTAAGATAAACGGAATTATTTCAAACATCCAGTCAGACTTTAGAAAAATTGCAGTTTTTATAAATTTAAATGCAATTTTTTCTAGATATAATCCAGTAAATAATCCTGTAAAACACCTTTAACTATTTTATAGGTTTTATACCATTACCTGACTTACTTCAAATCTTATAGACGATAGTGAAAGACAAAATTCAACATCAATAAATGAGCAATTTTTCTAAAATTCAAATGCACAGTGCTAACAGAGTTTCTATATATTCTAAATATACTAGCTGTATTTGTATCAGTATATTCGGTACACATTAAAAACTGTGGGACAATATCTCACCGAATTTCATGTTGATCAACCCAAAAATTACGTAAAGGAAACCTTTTTCAATTTCTTTCAAATACAATTCAAAGGATGCGTGAATGCTCTAAACAATGAAAATACTGCAGCTTATACCAATATCGCTCACTTTTACACCATATTATAACAAACACTTCCAAACATTCCTAATTTGGCTAATTTCATTTTCGTCTGTAATTGTTTACAATCGATAATAACAAGTTGGCGAGTGTTCACGGCTGTTTTCAGTGTTGATTTTCATCTCATTTTATAATGTACAATTTCTAGTTGTTGGCAGGCTACTTTACACCAAACACTGTAAAAGAATATTCTAAGTGTTTCACAGTACCAGGATTTCGGCGTAATGAAACACTTATTGGACCACCATTTTGGTGAAAAGTATTGCCGCCGTGTTTTCGGTATTCAGATATACGAAAAAGTTTTACAGTGTGCCTGTTAAAACTGCACCAATTACCATATTACAATTAGTGCCTATTACCAAGATAAATTAAGTATCATTGGTGCCAGAAATAGCATGGCTATTTTTTTACGCTTCTCCTAAATAACTTGGTATCATTTTTTCATTAATTTTAGTTTGAAGCGAAATGAATGGTTTGAATAATAAACACATTAAATAATTAGCATTTACATTTATTTACAATTTATACATGACTCGTCCAGGTTAAATGCGGCATCAAATATTTAAGATGCAAATACGCAAAGATAAAATAAAAGAACAAAATTAAAAAGCAATACTAAAATGTCAGAATCAAAGTCATAATAATAAAAATAGTTTAGAAATGCTGAATATGCGTTAGACGACATGTCTCTTCAGGTTCAAAGCTTCCTTCTGTTTCAATTAGTACCAATTTTTAAAATTAATTTGCATCATTGATGCCAATAATGAAATTAGAATTTTTTTACGATTTCCTTAAAAGAATAAGTATATTCTAATTCATTGAGTTTACTTTTCAGTATATAGATTTTTTTATTTTTTTTATTTCAGTTTGTATTTCTTATCTAAATTAAATAAGCATCATTCACGTCTATAGTAGTATGGTGATTTTTATGTTTCTTCCAAAAGATTTATTGCTATTTCTTTAATGATTTTGTTTTTTAGTATAAATTCTTTTTTCATTTCAATTATCATTGGTCTTAAATTATTTAATTTTGTCTAAACACTTTTTAAAAAATTTTATACAGTCTTCATATACGAAGTAGCATTTCTATTCGACAATAATTTAACACTTATTTTGTTTTCAATTTGTACCTACAGCTGAAACTAAGTAATAATTAATTTAGCACTAGTAAAAATATGGGGAGTTCATACGGTTCACACATACGAATAAGTACCATTTTTGGACTCTACTAATTTAGCGTTCGCAAAACTTATATTTTATTCCAATTTGTTTCTAATGCAAAAATTATTTGCTAGTTATTCTTGAAAAAATGTTAGTTTTGACGCTAGCATTTTTATAATCATTTTTAGTCTAATAATATCATTACTTATTTAGTAAGTCATAAAAAAATCGCCAAACTAGTATTGAACCAAGTGTTGCTTAACTAAATTTGGTACTAAATAGTACTGGTATTGCCATTGTAAGCGCTGTTGCATTTAGAACCAGTTATATTTATTATGAAAGGTACTTATTAACAAAGCATAAGTGTGAATTTCAGAAAGTGTTTTTATATTCATTTTTAAAATAGGAATTCAGTGACGTCATTACCACACTTCGCGAAATGTGTACCATTGATTTTACTTGTGATAGCCAATCAAAGGAAACCAAAGATAAATAATTCATAAAAACTTGCGATAAAATTAATTTTTGATTGATTAGAGCAATGAGCTATCAATTCGCTTAGGTTACAATATCGTTATTAAATCCCATGGAAAATTCTTTTTTTTTTGAGATGTAGTGCGCACACCGGCTGTAACTAAGTAAAAGTAAACATTTAGATCCTTCATATCTTCGAACATATGTACACCAAACTTGGTGAGGATTAGTTAAGATTCACGGATTTTTATAAGATATATATACACACATATAAAAATATTCTGCTTTAAATACATCAATAATATGTCATTTTTTAGTCAAATAGAATGTACGAATGTTCATCATGTCATTAAATTTTATGAACAGTGAAGACTTTATCGGAAATGAATAATAATTTCTAAGGAATAACCATATTTCCTACACTGTGAGACATTTTTTGGAAAAAAAATGATTAAATTACAATTTATTGAATGGTTATTTTACCATATTTAATCAAAACAGTCAAATAACTATAAATAAAATAGTAATCAAACTGTTGAGTTTGAAAAAAAACTGTTTATTAACTGCCTTCACCAAATACGGTTAAACAACCAGAATTTTATCGCACCAACTAAAACCGCCTAATGAAGCTACTTAGTTCTCTTCAACTGCGTACATGCCATAGCCGAGCGGGCTTATCTGTCAATCTCGTGACCGGCAGAACTGGAGTTCGAGTCCTAGTGCTGACACCACAATGTTTCCTCCATTCCCTTTAACTCATAACGAATTTCCGGCACTCTCCATTACCTTACGAAAAGTCGAGTTGCTGTGTCTTGTTAAATAATTATGTTTATTTACGTTTTTGAAGGATGCTAGTTGTAAATGGCTAAAAAACCGTATAGTTTTGTATTCATGGTATTATAACCCTACTTTTTGTAAATGGTTTCAAAACTATAAAGGGAAAAAAATGTTCTTTACCGTAAACTTTATGGTTAATCAGATGGACAAACAGCTGCCAGTTATTTTACTATAATTTTAGAATGAAAGTATTAACAGTGTACAGTAATTTGGATATTTAAAGTATAATAGAAACTCTTTTTTAGAGATATAAGAAAACGGTAGCATTTTATGAGAATCATTTTATTAATGCATAGCTGCTTACTGCTGAGCCCATCGGTGTTCTTTCAATCATGGCACAAAATTAGGTCGCAAAATTAGGTAACTAGAGCACTTTCCTCTTTGCGAATTATTTCGCAGATAATATAAACAAGATTATAAAACAGTATGAAATTACTAAAAATACAAAGTATTGGAAGGGAATTTTATTGAATTATGACTTGAAAATAATATTTGCCATTATTTTCATCAAAATGCTTTACTTAAATAAACTAAATATCCAATACGAGTCACATTGTCCCAATAATAGAACAATGATGGTTAATTAAACATTTATATAATTTTAGAAGATTAGTATGATATGTTTCAATTTAAAAGAAACTGCTATGAATGAAAAGAACGAACTTATATTTTCTGCTTTAAAATACAAACAAATAATTGATAGTAATAAATTGCCGTTGAAACTAAACAACTAAGAATATTTTTAAGAATTGCATTTATTTTCTAAGATTTAAGAAAAATTTAATACATAAATATATTCTTTAACTGGAAATGAAACATAAAACCAAAAATATAAAAAAAAATTATATGATCAAGAAAAAATAGTTTTTCTTAAGAAAATTCAATATTTTAGGAAACACAGAACACTAGGCAATACGGAAAATGCCTGGAGCAGATTGAACAAAATAAAGGCATACAACAAAACAACAGATTTCTTATAAAACAAGTATCAAAAGACTTTAGATTCAAGAAATGGTATGTGTCGTAATTTTTTAAACAAAAGTAAATTCCAAAATAAAAATCTGCTTCAGTTTTGAAAGGATTTATTTTAAACTTTAAATAATATTGATTACATTTATTTACTTAAAACCTGATTTTAAGTAAAATAAAGTATTCATTTTCAGATATTAAGAAATAACTATCAAACTGCCATAGTATTAGAACTTAGCTATACAGATTTATTCGGTTATTTGTTCTTAAGTCCCTTTAGTCGAACTAAGTTTTGTTTTAAAAAAAATATATCGATTTTTTTATATGTCTCCGATACCACTGAAAAAAATATCCTCTGAAAAATATATTTAAATTTTTTAGTAGAAAATAGAATAAAATATTGATAATTTTAAAGAAACTCATATTGGGTAATAAATATTTTTTGGAAGGCCAGATATAATCATTTTTTAATTGTTTATTATTTTATGATTTATTAATTAATAATGATTTATTATATAATCAACATGAAAAGTATCCAAAAATTTTGTTATTTTTGGCTTCTAGTAAAATTTCTTCAAAACTTACAGAATGAAAGGAAAAATTTGAAAATCTTAAATTTTTTTTTAAAGTAATTTATGGTGAACAATACGATATAATAAACATTAATCGTGGTAAATCTTAACTTTAAGAATTAATGTATCTACAGTAATAAGTTTACAGAATTTTATATTCACTTCAACAAATTACACTTTTTCTAGATGAATTTGGCGTCTTTTAAAGATTAAAATCTCATGTTGAATATACTGAAAAACAGCAAAACTCATTTGCTAAATATCAGTCAAATAAAAACAATCTTCACAATAATTAAGATTTACTGAAAGTTGAACCTTTTTTAGGTTTTCTCTGGTAGATAAAAATTAAAATTGAAATTCGTTAACAGTGACCTTCATTGGCCTTACACTGAAAACGGCTAGTCATATCGTATAAATATACGACCATAATAAAACAATACAAAGTAAAAGCAAACCATTAAACTCATTTAATACCCTGAGGATTTTTATTGCGGTCAGGAACCCAGGAACTACATTAAAAAATTCCGGTGATCTGACAACAGCCATTTAATATAATAAATCACCGTTAACCAGCCGGAAACCAAATTGATTTATCTTAATCATAATTTTTGAACACAATTAAATAAATAGACCCACATTCTCAAGATATAACCGAGTTTGTTTCACTTCTAGGAAGATAGGACAGCACATTATAAGAATTTAGAATTGAAGAGGCACGTAATCCAATAAATGTCATTTTACACTTAAGTGCTATTCTGTGTAAGCTGCGATTCACATAAATAATTAGGACTGTTTTTTTATTATTTATTTTATTTCGAATGAGAATAATCAGAAACAAAATCAATACTTGTTTTCACTTTTATAAGAATACATTATAAATATCTGAAAAAAATATTTAGATGTTCAGTCAAATAATTCCTTAAAATGTAAGTTATGAGTGATACATTTTAGACAAAATAGTACTTTTGCGTGCAAGTGTAATATCTTATATAAAATAGCACTTAATTTGGTGCTCTTGTACTAAGACCTTTACTTGCCTGTATAAATATAGCAATTGTAGGTCATTCAGTTATCACTTTTTAATTTAGTATGATTTAGGGGAATACATTTATATTCACAGACATATTTATCTAAGAATGATTATCTTTTATTATTTACATGATTAATATGTAAGATGTTGTGGTTGTCATAATTTTAATGTTAAAAGTAAAGTATTGTTCTTATTTAATTATCTGCATTTAGTATGAGATTGATTTATTCCTAAAAAAATAAAGTTTCGTTGGGAAAAAATATAATTAATACGAATATTACAAATTTTTAATTCATACTGATCTGTCATAAAGATGAAGAATTGTATAGCAACCAATGATCTTAACGTAAGTTAAATCGTACTGCATTAGAACAACCTTGATAGTAGTAAGCTGTTCGCCCTATAGCTTCAATAGTTGTTTGTTCGCGTATATTTGTGCCGGTACATTTATTAATCTAAATTTTTTATGTTAATTTAAGTTAATTTAGGTTCCGATTTCGGAAACATAGTTTTGAAAATTGCATTCGAATAGACTTAAAAAAACATTTTTTTATTATTTTTTTTTTTTTTTTTTGCAAAATTAACGACTTGGTAACCAACCGAGCGAGCTCAGAAGTTCCAGTCTTGAGTCACATTTCCAGTCATGGGTTGTCAAGCAATTCCCGACTCTATTAATACATTCCTCCAAGTCTCTGTACATGAAATTCAGAGGCACGCCATATAAGAAAATTCTTATAGTTAACAAAATGTGTTTCCAAAACCAAGTGAATAATCAAATTTTGCTTAATGTAGTGAGAGAGAACAATGATAATAAAAAAATGGGAATGTATACCCGGCAATCTTAATCTACGAAAAGCGATTCTGCTAAATTGATTTCAAGTAAAAATCTAAATTGTTTCGTGAAGCATGAAAATGGCAGCTCTGATTTTAACAAAAAGGCTCTTTCTCAACAAATTGAATTATTAAAGCAAAACACATAATGCCTTATCCAGATAAGATTGCGTTGTGGTTTATGGCCCATGAAACTCTTAATGATTTTGAAGTATACACACGAGTCAAGATTAATGTACTTTGATGGCCAATATAATAGATAAAAATAAATTAAGCTGAACAACTGAGTGAGCTAGTTGGTCAATTGCGACAATTGGATGATAATGTCTTTGTTTCTACTATTGATTATATAGTTGAATGCTGGTTTCAAAAAACTACATTTCTATATTTATTTTTCCTACTCAAGATGACAATGTATCCATTTCCTATAACTCGATAAAATCGTTTACTTCAATTACAATAGTTATTTACATTTATGTAAAAAAAACTGAATTTCACTGAATTACAATAAATTTCATAAACTTTTCAGATTTAAAATGCATTTCAATGGTTGTTTTAAAAGACGTTAGGAAAAGGAAAGTTTACGAAAGATAAACAGTTAAAAAGACGTTAACTCCAATTAAGGCTTTATTTTTAAAGTTTATTTGCCATGTTGCTGTTAATTTCAAATGCCTTAAATTCTTAGAAAATATATATATTTAAATCGTCTTTAACGATACTTTAAAAATCAAGTAATCATAATCATAATTATAATCATAATCATAAGATAATTTAATAATCATAATCGTAAATGCTTTTCATAATATAAAAGGCTTTCTTAATATTGACATTTGGCACAATTTTCAAAACCTTCATAGAGAATGCTAGCTAGAAGTTTAGAACACATGCTAGAACTAACAACAATGAAAAAAACTGTTATAAAATAGTTGGTATTTTTAACAAGGCAGAAAATTTTTCATTTGACGTAAGAGGTTTCATAAAAAAATCCTAAACAGTTTCTTTTCTTCACTTTTTAGTGATTGGATTCATTCACTGCGAATGACTTGTCTATTCTCTTACAAATCTATTTACATTTCCACAACAAGGTATAATGGATCTACAATGATGTTATTTTCAAACATAAAATGCTTCATTGATATAAGATGTTATTTTAAAGATTCGTTAGAACCTAATCAATTGATAAACTGCAAAAACTGTGATGTATTGATTCTTCAAATTTGATGATATACAACACAGGAAATTTTGTGAGGAAAAACTTCATTCCCTGCTATCAGCAATTCGGGCATTTATATATGGTTTAAAGGGTGTAATTTAGAACTAAACACTCAAAATGAAATATTTTACACCAAACTCTCACGCCTACAAATCATGAGATCAACTTCTATAAACACCAATTTTGAATATCAAAAATTCAAGAAACGCCAAGTAGAATACCATCTACCGTCATAAGTGTCTTTGAAATGTGAAATAAAGTTTTTTTTTTCATGCTGAAATGCATCAAGAGAAACAAAAATTAGCTGTTAAATACGCATGCTTGTTTTTAATTATGTGATAAGGATGCTTATATTTTAATTTTTAAAACTTTGAGAACTCTATTGAATGATTTTATAATGTATAATCTGTATCCGCTTCCATTCTGTTAAGCTTAGTTAGAATTCGCCTCAATATTTCTCTCTGCTCTTTGTTTGATTTAAAAACTAATTTTATTTTAAGAATTATGTTATACACACATTGTAAATTGATGATTCTTCCATTATATTGCATTTAAAAAGAAACTTTACTGACTCGTATGCCTTTTTCTAATTTATATTGTTTAGTGTAACTAAATGACAAAAATGGTGACTGTTGTTTTACACCAAGAAGTGTAAAAGAACTTTGATATAGTGAAACAATAGATACGAGAGTTATGTATAGCGTTTCAAATTCCACATTGGTGCAAACTTCCGTGTAAATAATAAGCTGTTTGTGAGGTTTTTTTAAAAATGTAAAAATTACACCAGAGGTAGAGCATGAGGTTATTTTTTGCACCAAAAATAACCTTAATAATAAACCTCAGTTTAAATCTCATTTACACCTTACGAAATCAACCTTATATGTAACTCAGAAATAATTTCATGCTAGATCGGGGGAAATTATCCACACCTGAAAGAAAAACCTCAAATATTAATAAAACAACTTTATATACCTTGACAATTCGCCTTGGAGGTTGATCTTTTAAGGTTATTTTTGAAAAATTAACTTCGAATAAACCTCAAATCTACCTTGACACCTCAAAACAATCTTAAATAAACCTCAAAAATACCTTGAATAACACCATTTCCATCGTTAAGATAGCCAGCGTTTTTTCTTATAATAACTCTATTTATTGTGCAAGGCACAAAATGAATCTGAAATTCTGTTATAAAATAAATTTTAAGTTACGTTTAAAAATACTGTGTTGTCATTGTAATTGCATAATTTAAATTTTGCTTTTTTATTTCGACTTTTTTTTCTCATTTCATGTATTTCTTAAAACTTTTAAAATTAATTTTTTTTTATAAAACCAATGTTAACCAATGTTTTTTTTTCATTTGTTACTGACATAACTGAAGTTTATATCCTAAATTAAAATTTCAATATTCATTTTCTTATACTTCATAAATATGTGCCTTTTTCGAGCAGAATTTGCAATATCTTAAATCTTATTCAATTTTAAATACTGATTTCCAACTGTGTTACAAAAATGTAATGCTATCATCACATATAGCCATTGCATTATCTTAAGAATTGATTTACTATCATTGAAAATATAACATGAATGATGATCCAGTTTTTCTAGTTTCTTTGTTTATTTTCATAAAACTAATAAAAGTTCTAAAGGTAATGATTACCAGTAAAATGTATTTTTTTCTAATTAGAATGTATTTACTAATATTTACCTTTAATTATGTATATTATTTCAAATTTAAGGCTAAAATTTAACAGTAAGATATATTGTCTTTTTTAGTAAGTTTTGTGTTAAATTGTAATTAATCAACGTATTTACTTAGATCAATGCATACAATATTGTGAAATAGTTTTAGGAAATAACTTTTTGCGTTATTTTTCATCGTGGGCGAAAAACATTTAGCAAGTTTTTATAGTCACTGGAAATTAAATAGAAGTTTAAAAAAAGCATACTGATGAAGTTGCAATACTAGTGCAGCCAATACATGTAATGAAAGGACTAATTTTAAATATTATTTTAATAACTGATCACGAAAAAAATTATTTATGGTCACATATAGTTCTCAATATAATTGTTACAGAAACGTTTGGACCTGTAAAATAGTAGTTATAAGTGTGCGCAAACATAATTCATTTTAGTTGTAAGTACATATATAAATAATATAAACTGTCAAATAAATAATTATAGGAGTTGGTAAGTGGTACTTCATAAACCGTTCCTTAGTGATTTACTATTTTAATATTAAATAATATTGTGCTATATTTTTAAAGATATATGTTAAATGTTCTAAGTTTTTTTTTATTCAACAAACAGAATAACTTAAAGTATAAGCTGATTTTCGGTATTTAATATAAATATTTCTTGGTTTTGTTCATTGAATGGAATTTAACGAGTTATGATAAGCAATAGGAAATGATAAATTCCCAAACTCCTTTCTTAATAATTTAATCCACTGACAAAAATAATCCAATATGTAGTTATCAGACTTCTAATGCAACTTGACAAGAAACTAACTCTGTTAGGAGTAGAAAACAGCTCGTATAATAGAAAGAAAAAAACTGAAAATTCTTTTTTTACCAAAGATTTTAAACTTTCTCTTATCTCCTTCTTCGAGGGAGATATCAGAGACTGAAAAATATATATGAAGGGGATCTATTTCAAACAATATGTTATTAAATCATCATAGGATTTACTAAATTATGTTTTAAATTGCCAAAAAATAATAAATCTACTTTTAACTAACTATTGATTTTAATTTTTATTTAAATTATATTAGAAAATGTAGAATAATGTTACCAAAACCATACAATAAGAATAAAATGTAAGGTTAAAGCTACCGCATTATTGTAAAATGTACCGTGTTTCTGGCTCTGTGAGAACACTAAAAATTTAGGAATTTTTTACCGAAGAGCTTCAGTAATGATTTTGGTAAAATTGTAAACTTAACAATAAAACATGATTTTATAATACGTGTGACGAAACATGGTACATTGTACTTTAGAGCATGACATAAAGAACCATTCGTTCGATTAAATTTAATTTTCAATTTCTGTTTTTTTAATAATTGTATGGTAATAAGAAATTTACTTTATTAAAGTCCTAACTTTCGGTAATCAGTTACCATGTGGACAAAAAAAAACACCTAACTGAATGGTTTAAACACCGCATATTTTGGTTTTATTAACCAGAATTATATTGATTTTTTTCATCCCTAAAAAAAATTATTATCATACAATACGGTAAGTTCTCCGTGTACATGTAAAAATATAGAAGATCTTATCAAAAAATTTTATTTTTTTCAAATAAAAAGTGTAAATAATAAAGGATTATCTTGCGCATGCATTTTAACTAGAATTTAAATTTTAATTTAATTTGATGGTGACGGAAAATACTGCACCATGCGTAACACATTTAAGAAAATGGTGAGGATGGATTGAATAAATAATCTTCATAATTATGTTCAGTGCTTTAGGACAAGATTTTGGACATGTAAGACCATCTGCTCCTATCATCGGGGAACATAGGTCAAATGAAGGAAATCAATACATGCACAGATACATCTAGAGTCACGCATAAAGCGTTTTATCGGGAAAAAAATTTCTGTTTCAGGTTTTTATAAAATATTCAAAGAGAAACATACATTTATGTATGAACTTCTATTTAACTTTTTTTGAAAGAAAAGAATTTGTTCTTCACTGACGACTTATAGTTGCATTTATTGAATAATCTGAAAGCATTAGGGTAAAACCATGTATATTTTAAAACATCAAAAATGGGAAATAGTGATTAATAAAATAAGTACGTGAGCTTTTACTAAAGAATATGAATTTTTTACGGAAAATAACGTACATAAAGATATATAAAATATATTCCAGTACTTTTTTAAAAGAAATATGAAATTAATTTTAATTTATTTTTAAGCCTTGTGTTACTTAAAGATATTTAAAATTTATTCAATAGTCCAATATGTTAAATCACATTACTTGACGAAGGGAAGCCCTATTTCCGTTTGTTACTTTTAAAAAAGCTCAATTTTTAGGGAATATTTTCAAAAATAGGTATTGCACATAACTTAGGTATATTTTTTCTGACAATAAGAATTTATTTTAATAAATTTAATAAGAGAATATTTTGCAGAAATTTCAATATTTTCGGAAAATATATTTGGCTGGTATAATACAGATACATTTTCTACAAAAACACCAAAAATATCCCAATTATATTTGTTACACTGAATACATTTTTGGATAAATGAGTTCTTTTTATAAATCTAAACAATGTAAGAAATATATGCATGAATTTGGATTTTTTTTTTTTTTTTTTTTGTCGTGGAAGTTTTAAAAAAATTTTTATCTCCGTGTTAAAATGTGCTGATTTTTGAAAAACATAACTAAAATCAGGAAGTAAGTGTATCAAAAGTTTATAAAATTCTTAAAAGCAATTTTATTCGATCTTGTGTAAAAACGAAAAAACGAAAAAAAAAAAAAAAAAAAAACTATTTCAGAAATTTCAGAATCTGATTTTTTTAATTATTAAAAACTGAACTATGGGAATTTCGACTAAACTCTGAAGTAACCCTTTCAATAAATTAACCTAATAAAATGTAGATAGAATTATTTGAATTTTAAAACTTCATATTCCTAAAAAAAATTTATGTTTGCGGTCTGGCTATAAACGTAGTCATAGCGTAATACGCAGCATATTACATTATCAATGTTTTAAACTAGTATTTGCGAAAAAATTATTGTTCAAAAATTTTTCTTTAATAATAAGAATATAATAATAATATGTTTAACATTTAAAAATTATTTTGTGAAAATGCTTTTCCATAGTAAAGATAAAATTACTCAAAGAAAATGTAATTTAAAAATATTTTATGAAAACAAATAAATTTAAACATATAGATAAATACTTCAGTTCGATTTAAATTTTAAATGTGATATCAATAAATGATTCTTGGAAAAATTAAGATTAATTAATGTAATTTTCGTTTCCATAGCAAGAAAATTTACCATCAGACTATATATTTTTAAACCTCTTTATTTAATCCAAACAATTAGCACATAAAATAAAAAATAAAATAAAAAATATTTTAAAGTTAGTTATTAACGTTCTTAGAGATTGTGGAAGTATCTTAACAGTTGTTTGATGAACAGTTGTTACTCATTTTTTCCTTTTTTCTCATTCGAGTAACGAAATTCCAGAAGGGACGAAAAAGAGAAGAAAAAGAAACTTGCCACAAATGAGAAAAATATACAGTTCTTCCTGAACACTGTTTTTAACAGCTCTGGATAATTCAGGGGATGAAATAAGTATTCTATTGCGCACCATTGGATATTTATAAATGTAATTGTTTCTTTTATCACCGAGCAATAGTTAGCAGCAGTTTTCTAATGTGAAATCGTAATACGAAACAAATTCGAAAACTCTTTGAGAATTTACAGTAATTTGTAACACTAAAATTACCTGCATATACCCTATCGCATATTTTCTTTTTTTAAAGAAAAAGTATAAAAAAGAAATAGATAATATAAGGACATTTGAAATAAGTGTTTATTTCTATTTTAGAAAAAAAACTCTTTTCTTAGAATCCAAACTTCGTGATTTCTAATTTCGAAACTTTTGTTGTTTTGTAAACTATCACTCACCAAGTATATATTGTGCATAATATAAAATGCAGGATGATTGATTGGTTAAAAATTTGTATTTGGGACATAACTGTAGCATTAATTATGGAAATTTAAAGCTGAAACATTCATATACACGCTACTTTAAATTTACTCTGCCAAAATGAAATAGCAAAGTAGAAATATAAAAATAATTAAACATTAAAAAAAAAGAACATGAAGTTCTCTGAGGCTGAAGAGGTTTGTAAATAAGCTTATGTACTTGAGAAGGTGCGCCAATGTACCATTCTATGCAGCATTTGTGAAATTCTTGTCTCCAGGCTTCAGGCGAAATTGTTTAGTTTAGCTACTGCTCTAGTATTAGCCATTAATATTTGGCATATGAGAGAATACAGTATAATTAAATGATTTAGTTTGATTTGTGTATATTGTTATTGTATATTGTTCATCAGATAAAATTTGTAACCTCTTTTAGAGGTTCCGTATGGGCAACCGCATATTCATACATTATTTTTGTTTTATTCTGTATTTCTGTATGCCTCATTTGCCCTTTTATTTTGACCATGTCATTTTGAAGCACTAAAATTCTTTTAAAGGAAAAATAACAAGATAACTATTTTGTTTTTACTTGAAACAAAATAGTTATCTTATTGTTTAGGAGTTTGTGCGATGGTATTAGGAAAGTTTGTATGATGCTAAACAAATTTTAATGAGATTTAAATAACTGGTTATAATATGAAAGAATGAATGCAAATTTGTTCGGTATATATTTTTGTTTTTAATGAGTTATAATATACAAAATCTATAGTTAATTGTTTGAAAATACTTTAATTTATAATTTACAAAATTTTTTGCCTTGTTAACTTTTTTTAATCTTTTAAGTAAATTGTTCTTGGAATTGTTTTACATTATTGCTTGCTTAAAGCTGAAAGGATTTAAAATTAATGTTATTTGTTTTATACATAATACAAAAAAATACTAAACCAAAAAAAAACTCATGCATTTTTTCCAGTTGAAATATTTGAATAAGATTTTTAGTTACAATTTTTAACAAAATTTATTTGACTGTAATTCCGAATTCTCTTAAACTATTAAAATTTCTTATGATAATACTTTGTTAATTCCTTCTTATGCTAATACTTTGTTACTGTAAGGTGATGTATTTTAGAAAAGTTATTTGCCGTTGCGTGAAAACTAATCACTGTATTCTAATTTAAAATTTAAATTACGATAACTCTACATAAAAATTCTTTTATTGATGAAATATGTTTTAATACATTGACAGAATCAAAAAAATATATAAATAAGTGCATATTATTTTATATATATTTTCCGAAAAAAAAATAATAACAAAAACACTTAATTTTAAAATTTTATTTACAAATAACAGTTTTCACATTTAGCTGCACAAAATTTAATAAATAAATATTTATATCAAAGATAAAAGTACAGTAAATTTCATTCTGTGGACTAGCATTTCAGGAACATAAGCTCTGGGGTATTTTTTTCCACTCTAACTATTGACAGCTGGATCGTCCCAATGGATATCTCGTAAAAATTGGCCTTTTCAATCCTTCAAACAAGTATATTATCTGAAATATAAATCAAGGCATATTCAATTATTATGTTCATTGTATCCAGCCTTAAGCGTATATTATTAATTAGTATGTTAATGCATGCATAAAATGATCAAACAAATGCTAAATTCAGGAACCGAATAACTATAATTTAAAGTAAAAGATATTTATGTAAAAATATAGAACTGATTCTTGTGCCTATCCTAAACCCTGAGTGTTTACTTTATTTGAAACTAAAACTATTTATTGAAAGCAAACAGAACTTTTAGATGTTCCCAGGTTTTTTTAAAAATTATAGAGGTATATTTTGCATGCAAAAAAGTTTTTGACGAGGATGACCATCATAAGAATATTGGTACTTTTACGATTTTCAACTTGTTTCATAAAAACAAAAATTGATAACCATGTTATAGTATTACATTCTAAATTTTTTATGGTATTGTTTGACAGCACACTTTTAGTAAATTAAAAAGATACCGTTACATAGAGTTACTTAGGACACTTTTCAATTTAAAATATCCTTATTTTCAACTGATTTTAATCACTCAATCACTATGAAACTTGCGATTCGAGCTACTTCTGATATATACTTGCATAAAAAATTTCTGCAATTTTTTTACAAAAACATCGATATTTTCTAAAACATGTATTAGAATTCAATATGTGGATTATATTAGTAGGTGAAATGGTGGTACAGTATTTTTTCCATTATTGTTTTACCAAAACGCTCAGATATTAAGTTAGTTTGTAAACTAAATGATTATTTTTCTAATTCATGAAATTATTATAAGTTAAACGATAAATAAATCGGTTTTGACCATTAAAAGGTAAAAAAAAACTAAAATGTCTTTCACAAACAAACTAAACTTGTTTACTGTTTATACCTTCTATCGATAACAATGTTATGATTAACAAAAGTTTACCTATGATTTGTTACCATAAATTTAGTGTTTTCTAGAATAGGACATTTGCTAGAAGTTCAAATGAAACAGAGTATTTAGAAAATAGGTGAAACAATATCGCTTATTAAGCAATGCTTGAATTACTAATTAATTCTGTAAATCAAATTAAAAAATCACGAAATTTATGACAACTTTTAATATTTCTAAGAAATCGAATATAGTTCATTCTTACAAGGTTTTCTTACTCGAAAGCATCTCCAGCCTTCACACTCCCATTTTGACCATGAGTGTAACAAAATTTAATTTTGGGAAAAATTGTGGTTGCATCCGTATCCCCAAACAGTTGGACACACGCAGACTTTTAAAAGTTTGAAAAAATCATGGGAAAAATACAATAAATGGAGCAACGGATCGACTGAGATTAAAGTTTAAATACGTTTAAGGGGAGTCCAAGTTAAAATTGAGAGTTGGATGATTAAAGTTACGCTGTATATACGTTGACGATGAAATTTTCTTAAATATAAGTAACAATGCATAAGCTTGCTTATAGTACATTTGAAAAGTTATGATAACTAAATGAAGCTTAAGTATTGAAATCACCTTTAATTTGTCTGGTATATATCTCATTCATTAAGAAAGAATGGAAACAGCATGTTCAACCCATCGTTTATTTGCTTCATATTTGCACTCTTCTAAAGATTTCCCTATAAAATATAATATATCTGTAACAAATTATCATCACTATCTTAAAACGTTATATTTAATATGTTTTTTCACAACTAGATTTATCGATTTTCAACATTTTACATGTAGTATATAAACACTTGAGGAGTGTTGGAGAGTGAATACTCCACATGTGTTAAATGAATGAAAAACTAGCATAATGTTTATGGGGTGACTACAGACAATGAAATTGCACTTATTTCACTCTTCGACAAGTTATCGACAGCCACAACTTCTACTCATTCCACGGTTCTAACAATGCCGTGATTTGACAAACAAATCCCCTGGGTCTTATCGTCAAAGCCAAAACTGCACTGGATTGCCGACTTAATTTACAACCACGTAGCCTGTTGATCTCGTGAAACACTCTTGACTGACAACAGATCAAACTTTCTCGATAACTGGAGAGGGAGTGTGAAGCGGCCTATATATATAAAGCTTCTTATCTCAACCTGATCGGGAGTGTACACCCTTTAGTATGGTGGTTAGGTTAGAGTATCTTACTATGAATGGAAAAGTATCGTTTATTTGCTTCATATTTGCCATTTTCTAAAAATTTACTTATAAACTATAATATACAGGGTGATTCTAAAAGGATGGGCAAACTTTTAGAAAGTGATAGTACACACCCAAGCAAACAATTTCTATCAAAGAATGCATGGTCGAAAACAAAACGCAAAACCGCTAGAGGGCGTCAAAGTGTATGTTCTTATATGAGGCAAAAACACACAAAGAACGATGAGGTTAAGTTATAAAAGCAAATTTAATGGCATGCGATTACAATAAGTGTTCAAAACAGTGGCCGGTAGCGGCTATGCACACAGTACAACGGCGAAGAAATGATAGGCGAACATTCTGAAACACACCAGGCATATCACGAACTTTCCCTGTAGCGGCCGAAAGCTTGGCGACAAGTAACGCAACGCAGTAACTCGCAACAGGAATGGATCTTTCACGCTTGCTTTGCACGGATCTTTCACGCAGTAACACGCAAACAACTTTCCAAATGCGCCAGCAATTTTGCATTTTGTTTTCGACCATGCATTCTTTGATAAAAATTGTTTGCTTGGGTGTGTACTATCACTTCCTAAAATTTTGCCCATCTTTTTAGAATCACCCTGTATATGGAACAAATTATCATCATTACCTAAGACGTTAAATTTAATATGTTTTCACAACCAAATTAAACGATTTTCATCATTTTACATGCAGTATATAAACACTTGAGGACTTTTGTGGAGTGAAAACCCCACATGTGTTGAAGTATTAAATGAATGAAAAAATAATATAATGTTCTCGGTGGTAACTATAGAAAATAAAAACTTAACTGCAGACAATAATTATTGACTACAGACAATAATTATTTCACTCTTCGACAGGTGATAGGCAGACACAATTCTGACTCATTTTACAGTTCCAACACGTTGATTTGGCAATCAAATTCCCTCGTCTACACGTCAAAGACTAAACTGCACTGGATTGGCAACACAGCCACGTAGCCTGTTATTCTAGTGAAACCGTCCTGACTGACAACAGATCAATCTTTCTATAACTGGAGTGGAAGCGTACATAGTCCTATATATAAGGCTTACTAACTCAGTGTAATCGGGAGTGTTCACCCATTAGTATGGTGTTCACTCCCGATCAGAGTTAGAGTATTTTAATACGACAGCAGAGATTTTTGGTTCGGTCCCTGCTGGCGGTCTAAAAACATCTCTCTCACTCATCCCTCCACACAAATAGCGTACAAGAATTTAAATTTTTCTTTTACATTGTTTTGTAATCATGAATAAGCTACATCATGATTATTATCAACCGGCCAGAATGGTGGTTAGAGTATCTTACTACGACTGCAGAGATTTTTGTTTCGTCCCTGCCGGTGGCCTAAAATCATTTCTCTAACTTAACCATAAGCACAAATAAAATACGGGTATTCTGATTTTTCTTTTACTTATGGAAGAACTTATGGAAGCTCATGGAAGTAAATAAAACACAAAATTATATTATAATATGCTTATCTGATATATTTGACTCACTTTCAATGTGGCTTGGATTGAGCATGCCGAAACATAATATAACAACATAACTAAGTATATAGAAGAAAGTACACACTTAATTTATAAACGAGGGGTTTACTTATGCATTCTCTCATTCTTCTTGTCAGCTTATATTTTTTTGATAAATATGCAGACTCTAACTGCAGATTTTCACCCTGTAGATATTTTGCATCATGTTCTAAAATCAATTTTATTTACTTAGATAATAAACATCTATGACTTTATTTAGAAATATTTTCTTTTAAAAGAAATAAGCTCAATAACTATCTATTCATTTTATAATAAGCACTTTAGCTATATTTTATAAGTAGATAAGAGGAAAAAATAGTAAAAACCCATTTTCTAAACATAATTCCTTGAGGCAAGCTTCCAACTTTATATTTCATATAAAGTTACCAGGCTAATTTAAGTAAAGTAAGTGCAGTATTGATTAAGATAAAAATTTAAAATTTAAACAAAAATACTATTCTGTATATGTAATTTCTACTTATGTAAAGTACGCAAATAAAAATGAACCCCCTGAATACAGTTTAATATTAAAAATTTTAATTTAAGAACTATTCCACTTAATTTGTTTACAATTTGTTTTTCACCATTTAAAGTTATATTCTTGAGAGTGATGTAAAAATGTGTTCAACTCACAATTCAAAATTTTTTCAATTATAATTGAATATAATAAAATAAAAAAATATTGAAAAAAATTTAGTAGAATCATCAAATACATGAATTTAATAATTTTGTCAAAAATTTTTTAGATTCTCTTAAGAAGTATTTGAGATATGGAAAGATAAATAAAAGGTAAAATTAATATTAAGGAAGGCGAAACGAATATCCTGACCAAATTAATACGATCATATCTACCAGATTAAGACTAAGTCTTATATTATGATGTTAAAGAGTCCAAAATCCGATGGTTTCTGTGTCTTATTTCGTAGTTTAAAAAAATGTTTGCTAAATAATTACCATTCTTTCAGGTTAAGAACTCGAATCATTAAAACTGAATCTTAGTACGTAAAAACTGATCCTTAAGTTAAAGGTCCTAAGAAATAATATAATGAATTTAAGGAACATCAGCTTCAGCAACAACAATATAGAGCTATTTAAGAATACTTTCTTAACTTGGATATTAAATGACCTGATCTTATTGAATGACCTGACGGAAAAAAAGAATTATTTTGCATATAGTCATGTAAAACATATTTTAAAATCTAAACTTCGACAATTTTTTTTAGCTTTTCATTTAATACCTTTTCCCCCTAAATTCTTTAAATATGATAATTATTTGATATTGTCAATTCTTTTTTTTTTTCATTTTAAATGCATGCATCCATTGTTATTGTGATTTAATTTAACTAATATTTAATTATCGAGTTTATTATTTAATTTTCGTTTTTCATTTTTTTTTATTCTTATTATTTTTATTTATTCTTTTTGATTGAATTCCACTATAGGAATTCGCATCATGAATTTATTATTTATTTATTCAAATAATAATTAAAAGCAATCATGAAACTTTCTTTTGTTCCATGTTCTAATAAATTTTGAATTTTAAAAAATCTATCAGAAATTATTAATTCTTTAGTTCCGGTTAACTTACATATTCTATCGCATTCTGTTTCAGATTCTCTTGATTCTTCTTTCAGAAAAAGATTTTCTTTTGTTTGTAAAATTTGACCATCATCGGACTCACCACTCGATGGACTATAAGAACAACAAATAACTTTAAGCGTCAAGTAGCTAAAGTTAAACTTTGAGTTGCTAAGAAAGCAAAATTTTAATTAATTAGGCAGAGATTTCTTATCACATATTTTAATTAGAATCTGATACTTACCTGTCATCCACACCTCTCCACGATAAACTTCTTCTTTGTCTTCTACTCTCTACAACTGATATTCTCGGGTGAAAATTAATATCTAAAATTAAAAGTTATTTTTAATTAAAAAAAATCCAGACTTGAAATAACTAAACTGTTAATTATAATAAGCTGAAACAATATGTTAACATAAAAATAGAATATCAGATTACTGTATATAAGGAATACGAAGCGTTATTATCCTGGACGCTTAAAAGAACAGTATTTTTTTAATGCAATCACGTTTATTGGTTGCATGGTTAAATAAAGTGAAATATCTAATATTTTTTTCTTAAGAAAAATTGGTTATTATCAATCTAATTTTTGTAATAAATTTGGTAAATTTCATTCATAAAAAGAGCAAAATATATTTACAGAAAACCTACATTCATAGCCACATTTAAAGTAGATGTAATATCAAGCTTATTTAAAGTAAAAACATCGCGTAACAATTCGTTAAAATATAAATAGTGTTTTAGTTAAAATATACTCTTTCTCTGTGAGTATTTTGGGATATATTTCCATCTCTATATAAAGGGTAGCATCGGTTAAAAATGCAATGTACGAAATATAACCTCTATCAAAATCTATATTTCCGAATTTGAGAATAATTCTCATTTAATAACATTTTTACAGCTCAATATTAAGTTGCAGTGTTTCTGATATGTTTACCTTTTGCATAAGGAGGACAGTACAATATTGGTGAAGCATAAGTCTTCTCAGATTTTTCCATCTAAAATAAAAACATTTTTTTTTATTTATTTTAAAAAAGAAGATATGTGAAAAAAAATTTTGAAGTACTCACATACTCGGTATTACTTTAATTTCTTTTTCATTAGAAAAATTTTTTTCTCTTTTTTTTTTAGCGAAACACTAATTATAGTTTGAAATACTTTAATTTACAACAATAATTTAATAAAATGAAATCATACTGGATTATATAATTTAATGATATTTTTTCGACCGAATAAGGTAATATTATTTTATCAATATAATTTAAAATGTTATGAGATCCAACAGGGAATTAATCACTCTTAATCACTCTCACGCACTCTCCCCTCCGCATTCACTATGTAATTTATTAAAAAATGAATTTATACTTTTTCAATTTTGAATATTTAGGGCTTTCAAGTTTGGAGCTATTTTATAACATTTTTGCTCAATTTTTATAAATCTCATAACAGAGTAAAAACAAACGGTACGCTTATATGTTGAAATTGGGTTGCTCACTGGATTAAATGGATCCTCAATGAATGCTTTGGGAATGGAATATTGCTAGTGATTTTTATTACACGTCAATATAATAATGTAAAATAGCATTAAGGCAGCCGTTAAGCATTCTTCCATAATAAATCGCAATAATTTTCCCCAAAATATTATTAGAAACATTTAACCCAGTACACCACTGCTAAAAACATTCTGGTTTGCCTCTCAACGCTCTTTTTTGAACTTCTGTAATTATTTTTTTTATTATTATTTCAGTTGCCTTAGAGCGAGATATTTCGTCAACAAAGTTTTATATAATCAGCTAGATAATTGCGTGAAAAAATTTACAAAATAAATATTTTTAATATATTTTTCTTTGGGTGAGAAAAATATCATCTGACAACGTTTGTAAAAAAAAAATTAATCAAGCATCTGATGTGCTGCCATTTAGTTATAATAATAAAAAAAATATTATAGAATGATGGGAAAAAAAACATGTTTAAAAATGTATATCTTTTTCTAATACTTTGCGACCGATAAAGTTTACCGACTCAATGAAGTTTAAACATGAATGGTTCGGTAGAATTTCTGTCAGCTGATTTGGAAAAAAAATCAAATTAAGGCCGAAAAAAAATGGTTTTTAGTATAATAGAATCGAAAAGAATTTTTTTTATGCAATAGCTACGTGAAATATGGCGTATTATTCGAAATTTAAAATTAAAACCTCACTCTTATTGTTACTTTTTTTTCTTTTATGCAAAAATTTTGGTTATATTTTCCTCTTTAAAGTAACAGTCCTTAATTCGATATCTGAATCCAAGAAAAAAACAGCATTTAATACTATATCGTTCATTATTTAACTAATTTTATAAATTGAATCATCTGGACTATTACATAAGGTTAAGATATATTTAAGATTTAAGCTCTCCAACAATTAAGATTCATAATTTTAAATGAATATTAGATAAACTGACTTCCTCTGGTAAAAATTTTGATGCATTATCTAAGATAATTTTCTTAAGCATATATATATTATACCTTTCTAGGAGGATATGGAATATCATATGTGTATCCACTCCTAGTGCTACCAAATGTCCCCATATTCTGTTGACTACCCTTACAAGGATGAACACAGGATTCTCTGCTATAGCCTGTTACCCTGCTTGCTGCGTAAGGAGTTGGGAAATAGGCTGGCTCTTGAGCAGTTTCATACGTAGATGATAATGGCATAGATTCTGGTTTAATAGGATCACTTCCTTCTGCGACTAAAAAAAGATTTTAAAATTTGACAAAAATTATAAAATGTTATAATAAATATTAGTTATGGGTTCTTTATAAATATAATAATAAGTGCTATTATTGGGAAGAAACGACTGCTTTGGTTAATCAAATCTTGGCCGAGGAACCTTCATTCATAAATTAAGCAACATAGATGAAACAACAACCATGAGATCATTGTTTTAACATTCATTGCATTGCTTTATTTTAATAATATTTAATTAATGGTTGTTTATTTTAATAAAATTTTAATAATTAGTACTAGATTTGATTATACGTAAATATAAAATTTATCGTTTTGTTTGCGGTTTCTACACATTCAAATTTCCACATTTTACATGCTTTCTAAACATCGATGATAAAACAGTCACAGTAGAGAATTTTCATTCTAAAATTACGATAAAATAAGCGATCTCAATTCGACCATCCAATTAACCAGGAAATCCACGATTTGGCACATTTCTTTATCTTCATGTGTTTGAAAACGTTTTACGATGATCAGGCTTTCAAAAAATGTAAAAATGAATTTTAACTGAACATTGAAATCACCACTACCATCAGCAGATTGCAGACGGGGCACATGAGAGGTATGAAGATCATGCCCGATGACTCTAGAACCTACGCAGATTGCAGGCACTGCCCGGGTACTCAGCTAGATCCAAGGCATCTCTTCAACTGTGTCTCTGTTGCCTCGACTCTCTTCAACATCGACTTCAACTGCTGTCATGACACCCTTTATTCCGAAAAAGTTGGAGATGTGGCCAGGGCTGTGCTCCATGCCTTCGGTCTGATTTGATTGTACTTTTCTGCAATTGTCAAACGACAACAATAACAACAACTGAACATTGGAAATTTGTTATGTTAGCCTTTTCGTTCGATATTGAACATTTGTGTTGGTCTGAATTGTGTTTTTTTCAAGTCGAACGCGATATATGGCTTAATTAGTTTATCTACTGGTGCCGTCGATCATGAGAAATACTATACTTTTTGTGTTAAGCAGCTCTATGGGTGAAAGTTACGTATTCCGTTGCCAAAGGTCACCACTTCAGGAATGCAGTACCCTGGAAACTTTTCATGTGTTGAACGAATGGCGGGACAGCCAGTCAAGTGATTGACCGATTAACTCTCATGGCTAAACTAAGTGAGTTCATAAGGTGTTCGCCACATTATTATTGCTATAAGATTATTAAGCATTCACTGCTGTGTTACCCATGCAATGATGAAAAGAAAAATTTTGAATTCGTGACCATTTTCTCATGGCTTGTGTTGAACCTTTTGATGAACTTTCTTTATATTCTCATTGGATGCAAGGCGTTGTTAGAGTGGATAAAATTCTGATTGCTTAACCGTTTTATGTGAAAATAGTCAAAAAATAGTTTTTTCTCAGTCAACATTTTGTATACCATTTGTTATAGTCATTTGGATGTTTCAGTTTAATATGGTAAAATAACACTTAATTAAATAGTTATTTAACCAGTTTTTCCAAATACTTTCTAACAATGCTGTTAAATTATACTGTATTTGTTGTCCAATAATACAATATCTTTAAAAGCTAGCAATTTTGAGGGTAGAAATTTTGCTAACTTCTGACATATTAAAGTTTATTTACTTTTTAACCACCTTATATTAATAAAATCATTTAAAACTTTCCATTAGCAAATTAATTAGGGAAAAGCTAATAAGCACAATGTTTTGTTTTATTTTTTAATCAAGTAATACCGGCATAAGTTAAAGGAAAAAATGACCTGATACATAATAGTTAAGTAAGTAAACTACCCTCTTATATACTACTCTTTTGACATTACACACCAGTAATTTAGTACTTATTTTTCACAATGTGTTTATTAACAACTCGTTGTCTTATAATAATTTTCATTTATCTCATAAACTGAGTACTGAGAGTGTACACCTTTATTCAGTTGTTATGACATTATGTTGTAACTGTTTTACATCTTCTGAGATAATCTGGATTTTTCAAATTTGATTTAGAAGATCTTGAATAGATATTTTTTGTTCTATATTTTTGCAGCCATTCATTGACAACTTATTAGCAATCAGTGAGTTCAATGGTTTCTCTGTTACTAATTCTAAAATAAATTGAAAACTGAATATTTTTATATAAAAGTTAAAGAACTTCCAAAGAGTTTTGTAAATCAATATTCAGTGAGAACGGTACCAAATCAAGCTACTGCACTGCTTAACAATTGTCTCGGAATTTCAATATCAGGCAAATTCAATGCAATAATGTTACGTGGACAAATGAGCAATATCGTGCATATTAAATAACATTAAATTTAAATACTTGATAATATGGTGTTGCTTGAACATAAACTTGGTTTCACCTAGCATATAATTAATGTTACATCAAATGAATATTTTTGCTAGATTAGGTATCAATTTAACCATTCAAATGTAATGACTTTTGAGTATGGAAACAAACAACATTAAAAAAAGGTGAACATATATCAGGATTACAAGTTTACTTAAAGTTTCAGATCTGAAGACGTTGTTCAATATTGAACTGAAAAACTTAAATGTTCGCAGTATAGTGATACCTAAGTTACTTTGCAATTATTAAAATATAATTCATTCACAGAAAGTGGCCTTAAAATAAATTTTATTAGAACGTACCATCAGAGGACAAAGTTCTTCTGTCCGATGACCTACGCCTAGTTATGAAGTATACAACACACAGAACTACAATAAGGACGATTGCAGAACTCACAATTGGAACTGTAATTAAAAGGTGTTTGTAAAACAAGCTTCCAGCTTCACCCATTTCTGATGGTCTTGGAGGATATTCTATAAGAAACACATTTTCGATTAACATAACGTCAGAATTGCCTAATGTAACTTCCTTATCTAATTGGTAATTTAATTATGAAAATAAAATATGTTTCTGTATAACTGGATAGTAATAACATGCATAATAGAAATAATTATCGAATATGTAACTACAAAATTCGAAATATAAAATCAGAAGAAATCTAAGCTAAAAGAATAAACGAATAAAATATTTAAAATTATTTAAATGCAGAAGTATTTTGAACAAATATGCATAGGTCAGGCCTATGATAAACATCCTGAGTTACATAGGAATATACAGTTGCAAACGCAATCGAGATGTGTTAGAGGACATCAACCGTCTGAAGAAAAATTGGCCACGAAGCTGCCAAAACTGGAAAAAAAGCTGGCAACAACTTCAAATACCTGCTTTAAAGATTTATTTTAAATAAAATGCTGTGTAAACTCGTCTCTGTAAAATAAATTATTATTATTGCAACCTGTTTCACAATTTTCAGTCACTGATTCTCAGCGTGCAGCGCGTATGCATTGCGTTTACGATCCCACCAAATTCTGGCTTGTTATCATGTTTCTAACCTACACGTAGAATTTTGTACTAAAGTTCTGAATGACTTACCCAATACAAGAAATAAACAATGCTTTAAATATTTACTGTAATTTTCCATTAAATTACTTAAATTTCTTAAGCCAACTTAAATAGTTAAGTAATTTAAAAATAAAAAATGCATCATATTTAAGTTCATCAATAAAACTCGTAAATGTAAATTTATAATTTACATATGAAATTTTTAAATTTTACAAATTGTTTCATAAAAAAAAAAATTTATTTGAGAAACGCAATAACCTCTCTTTGCATTTACTTGTTATTTATTTAACGTTTTTTTATTGCATAAAAATTTAATTTTTTCAAATAATTATATTGAAATAGGTATTTTTTTCTTCAAATTTTCCTCTTTTATGGTAATTCTTTTTCTTTAGATAGCACTAATATCTATGCTCAATTAATATCAGTAGATGCCTATCAATCAAATTCATGCATGTAAACAAATTATTGTAACGCTTAACTTATTATAAATTATATTGTATTTCAATTTTTCAATGGTTGGGACAGTGATAATTTTAAAACATATCTTACCTCCATTAGCTGTCATTGTTGCAAAAATGTATTCAGCATCAGTGGAACCTGCATCATTTCTAGCTGTCATAAGCAATGTATACCAAGTTCCCGGAATCAAATCCATTATAGTTATATTCTGTTGCTCTGGTATAATATTGTTGCTCACTAATGTCCAATCCTGCTGACCATTTGCCTTGTATTGTACAATGAAGAATCGAATGGGACATCCACCGTTGTGCCAACTATTTAAATTTATGAAGAGTGTCGTGTAGTTTAGGTTTAAAAGTAGTCTCTTGTCCGCAGCTATTGGAGCTTTTGAAAGTAAGATAAAAAAATAATTAAAAATGCTATAACTTCTTAAATACTACAATGTAAGAAGAAGCTGTTGAATTTACTGGGAAAAAACTGACAGCAAGTGTGCCTGTATAAAAAAGGTTTATTTTATAAAAAAATACTGCTATTTTAAAAAGGACGTCTGACTTTTAAGCAGATAGTGTAATTTTAACAAACAAATTTTGATATTTTAACAAAAAAAAAAAACTTTAAAAATAGCAATCTCAGAATTATGCGCTACGAGTAGAACTAGTACAACTACTGAAAACTCCGGGATTCTAACACCGGTCACTTCATTGGAAAGCGAGTACTCAACCGCCTGAGCCACGACAGCTCTCATGTTTAGCTCAGACTCTTTTCATAGGAATTCTAACAATGTCTTTTTTCAACTAAATGTTTTGTTGTTGTTGTTGTTTTTTTTTTTAAATTTTGACATAAAATCTAAACAACATTTTTAAACGGCCATTTGAGCACACTCTATATATTCGACTTTGTAAACTAATACATAAAACTAATACTACTTTGTAAAGTAATATAAATATACGCGCTAATCTATATACATGAAATAAGTGTAGATAAATGCTTTTAGACACCTACCATTTCCATCAGTTTTAACAGAAATCGTTTCACTACTATTTCCTCGGCCAGCGCTGTTGAATGCAATAACATAACAGTAATATTTTGTGCCACATTGAAGATCTTGGAATAAATATTCTTTGTGGCCTCCTTTCAGCTTTATTTCCTGCCACATACTACCTTCCATTCGTTTATACAAAATATATCCTAAAACCATAAATTTAGAACAGTAAACAGAAACATTTAATTACGTCTGATCAGAATTTTAAAACATAACTAATCTGATATAACAACTAAATGTTAGCAATAACTATCAAATCATTTACCTGAAACAGGAGCATTTGAGCTTACGCTTATCTCCCATGATAGTTTTATTGTTTTGGAAGTTGTATAGTAGGATTTAATTGCCGGTGTCCCAGGTGCGTCTGTTAAATAAATAAATAAAGTTTTAAAATTAAAGTAGAAAACAAATTCGAAATGTTTTTAAGAATAAAATTTGCTGACAGTCTACGCTATACAAACTTCCTGGTGTAGTTACGGTATAAATTATTGAAACTTTGGTTGCATCATTCATAAATTTCATTTTAGCCGTGAAATATTATACTTCAAATTTTACAGTAATATTTTTTTAGATGCGGTGATAAAGTGGCTTTAAATTTAATACTTAATATAAGTTTTTAGTTTGTTTTTCTTGTTTATTTCTCTGATTTTCCTGTAATCAGAAAATACTTTTCTCGCATATACACTATAAAAAATTACCTGATCAAATTACGTCATAAAGTACCGCTACTTCGGGTGCATCATCCATGAAATCAATCAGTTCAAATACTCTATCTTAGAATTCAGTTAAAACTTATAAAAAATAAGATTAAATTTTCTTTTGAAATACAGAAAAACAAAATAAATAAAAAATAATAAAAGACTGAAGTCAAACAGCTCTTTACGTAACAGCAACGGCTAACACAAATGCTGCGGGAAAACTGAGAGCGATACGGAAAATGCGGAAAAAAAAATTTTAAAAAATTATTGAAGAACTTTTTAGTTCAAAAAGTTAAGTAATTTGACCTTTTTAAATCGATTTCAAGACTCACACTGAGAAAAAGGTATGATCAAAAATACCAGAATATGATAAAATGTATCGTGTTTCTGGCTCTATGGAAACGCTAAAAATTGAACTTACTGTGCTGTTTGGTAGTAATTGTGGTAAAACTTCGCAATTTTACCATGATACCTTAGAATGGGGCATAAAAATTCTGTTAAAAATTTACCTTAAGTTTTCGTAGCTTGTTTTTAGTAAACGTGGGGTAATAAGAACTATAATTTTGAAAACCATCATGATTTTTAGTCAACCACTAACATTCAGACCGAAAAAATTACCATTTTATTTTGTTTTTTTTACCAGAATTATATTGCCAGAATTTTTACTAGACATGTTATTACTATAAAAATATGATATTCTTACCGATTTTCCCGTGCAGTGAATTATTTAAGTGTGCTGTTAATTCATCAATCGCCACAATGCGTCGTACCATCGGATGTGAAAGGCAGACAGCCAGCGACAATTATGATGGATTGCCATCACTTCGATTTACATCAAAGTAAATAGCATAACCAGCAATTAAACCAGCACTGATCATATCTTTCTTGCAACTATCAAGCAGTGAGCAAAGGAAGAGTGTTTACACATAATTTTAAATTTCTTATTTAGTTTAGTTTATCACTATTCACTGTCAACGAACCAAAGATAATCGGTCTACAACCTATGCATTCATCCAAATGTCTTTTAAAGCTTTAATGGCCAGACCGTGTCACTGTCCTCAGTTCAGCTAAACATAAAACTTAATGTTTGGTGAGGAAATGTATTTCAGTTGATATTTAAAACAAAAAGAGAAATTTTTGTTTTCTTTTAGATTTAAAAAATAATAATGTTAACTAAGTGTTTTATTAATAAACTTTCATTTTTCGCTTTTGAATTAAATGTTTAGAGATGTTAAGTTTGTCTTGGTGGTATTATATGACACGCGAAACTGGTGTTTTCTGCAGTGAATACCATGACTCAAGTTATTGTCCCATTTTAAAATATAGTTTTTCAGAAACTCTTATGAAACTTAATCTATGGTTCTATTTCTAGGTAATAACTTTGGTATTTAAAAAAAAAACTCAGTAAATTTGGTCACTCAGTAAACATCATTTTCGAAATAATTTTAATTAGCATGACTATTTAAGATTAATGTTTTTCAAAACAAAATATGAAATACAAACAAGATTTTTAAAACGTTTTTTTTTAAATACTTTTTTTAAATATATTTTTTTAAATATATATATCTATATATATTTTTTAAAATATATTTGTTTCAAATATACTTTTTTTAAATATATGTATATATTTTAAAAATATATTTTTTTAAATATACATTTTTAAATATATTTTTTAAAACAGTTAAGCCCACCTTTTTTTATTTTAAGTGATTAAATAACTCAAAAATTTTTTTTTTTTTTACTTTTTGTGTAAAGCTGCTTTCTTTCATTTTTAAAAATAAAATTCATATATTCTCTTTTCTGGAAAAAATTTGATTCAAAACTAAGTGAAAAAATACATCATCTGAAGAAAATTTAATTTAAAATAAAGACCACGCTAGACTGTTTCTCTTACAAAGTATCTATTCTTGCAAATTCTATTCCTTTCATTGCAATTGTCTAATTCCCTCTTAATAAGATTATTTCCTTTTTCATTCTATCGAGCTAATTCATCATCTTTTTAATTAGCATCGCTCGAAGATTTAATTCCAACTTGTAATCTATTTTAATGGCTCGCCATTCACAGTTATCTCTCTTTCCAGGCGAGCTTGAAAATATCACATCAGTCGGCGTAATGCTGTGAACTTCTGGATTTATTAACCAAAAGTGATAAATGTGGCAGATCTCTGTGTTTCTGTCCCCATCATTTACTATTTTAGGGAGGGTTCGCATGGATATCCTTCAGTAATGTGAAAAGGTTCATTATGCAGAGATCCAAATCAGAAGCCCTAGCAGAGAATGCTGGGAAATTGATTCGACCTGGGAATTATGAATGAAATGGTGAGAGAAATGTCGCAATTAAAATTACCGGGAGAAGGAAAATTTATTCATTTAAGGTCAAATAAGTTTAAAAATGGTTTTATATATTTTTTTAACCTGCTTGAGATTTTTTGAACATTTAAAGATGAATCAGCTGTTTTTTTTTCTAAATCTTGAGGAAATGTTTTTGCTCAATTGCATATTTCTTTACTTAGATTTTGTGTTAAAAGATAATTAATGTATAGAATTTGGGAATAGCAAGATTGAAAAAATGTTGTAATTCGAGTATCCTTCTTAATAAAGTTATTGTTTATGCATTTTTAAGAAATATTTGTCCGTTCTGAGAATTACGTTATTAATTTGTTGTCCCGGTTGTGAATTTTTGTAAGCTCAGTAAAAACTTTTAATTTTTTTTTTTTTTCTTAACTATAAGAAATATATTTTATAATAATCGGACAAGCATCAATAAAATGGAAAAGTGAATGTTTCATTTAAAACTACCAGTTTAGAAAAGTTCATTCATATAAAATCAAACCATCCCAAAGTATAACTTATCCAAAACGGATTCTGATACGGATACAACATACTACAAATATTGATTTATTTTTAGGACAACTTGCACAGTATTGTTTTTCCTTTTCCATATTTCACCTGACACTAGGCATTTTTTTTATTTTCACAAATAACCAATTGTGAAAATTACTAAAAAGGTTTTGGTTTGTGGGTAAAAATTTTCAATTAGGATCTTAATCTTTGAATTTAGGATAAATTTTTACACTCCAAGCGTTGATCCCCAGTGTGGGTAAAATTATACGGAAATTTTACTGCTACGCATCTATCTGAATAACATAAGAGAAACGGGGTTTTTGATTCAGGGAAGCTTGCAGCTAAAAGTTCGGGAAGGATTAAATTTCAGAGGATTAAATTTACCTTCATTCGAATTTATGGTTCAGTTGTAGAGATTTTTATATATTTTGATAAATACTTGATTTAAAAAAAAAAAAAATTATCTAATTCATAAAAGCATTGGTGTTGATTATTTCATCTGTGAGCTTGAAAGGGAACATTAACTGAAATAATTACTGAAACTACTTAAACATTTCCAGAAAAATATTTTTAAAAAATGTGAGAATAAAGCATAAAAAAAATCAGTATTTCTTTTTAATATTTATTTAATACTGATGAGTCGGGCACCCAAGGCTGTGCTGTTGAGAGATATTTCATAGATGGTGCATTAAAACAATTAGTTAATTTTTACAATTACATTTTAATTATATATTCTTATTTTGACAAATTCTTTTTAAAGAAAAAAAAAACACATTATTGGTCAGCTTTTTGCATCGAAAGCTTAGAACTTTCCAAACACTGAACTGTGAAACACTAACAAAAATCAAAATATCTTAGAACTTAAAAAAAATGTGGAAATTTCCTGTATGTATACACATGATCCTGATTTGCCCTGATTTATTTTTGTTTAACTGCATTCTACAGTTCAATATCTGTAAACATCAAAAAGTGATGGAAATTTCTTGTATGAATATAAATTATTCTTATTTGTTTGTGTTTGCCTCACTGCCTTTCATAATTTAATAAATTCAGACATTCAAATTTGTCCTCATGGAGTATATAATTTATTTTCTTTTTTATGGAGTCCTTTAGTTTAAGTGCATGCAACTATAAAAAAAAAATCTTGAAAATACCTAAATTTTAATACGTTCATATAAAAATAAATTATTAATTAAAATTCTAATTGAAAACCACCTCGATATTACCAGATATCCGTACAGTAGTAATGATATATAAAACTCACCAAATTCCATTGTTCGAACTTCTTTTTCTTCTGAGGGAGGACCAGCTCCCCTACTATTGAACGGTTGAACAATGATGATATATTCTGTATTTCTATTCAAATTGTAAAGAACATAGTGTTGTGTGATGTCTTCTGTCATCACCACTGATTTAAACGTGTAGGCTTCAGAGCTTCCTTTAGTTTTGAAGCCAACATAAAAACCGTCCACACTTCCTCCTCCATCAGATCGAATTGGCCTCTAAAACATTTTTAAATGAATCAATATATTTTACAATAAACTAGAAATTACAAAAAAATAAAAAATAAATCTTGTGTTTTGTAACTAGTGTGGAGTAACATGCAGCTTCTAAATAAGTCCTCTTTTATTTACTTAACAATTTTCATCCATATGAAGTTGTGAATTTTTATTAAAAAAAGTTTTTCTTAACATATTAAACAATGAAGGCAACTCTGATATATTTGCTCAAATTTTCTCTTTCTTTAAATACCATAAATTTTTGTTAAGTCATTGATGAGATAGGATAAGTAAATGAGTCAAAATGTAATTTAATTCTTAAATTAATTACTAAAAAATACGTTACATTACTACAGAAATTTATGTGCTAATATTCATAGAATGTTTGATTATTTTGAATAAAAAAATCATAAAATACAACAAAGCTAATACTAATAAAGCCAACGACTTTACTGATAGTATTAACAATAAAAACCTAACTTTTACATTTGGTTTCAGTGTACAAAATATTCAACTATGTTAAGAATTAATAATTTCGAGAATTGGAATGGTTGAGATATTAGGCGCAGCGGTTTTTCATTTTTTCGATATTTTAATGGAGAATTCTTTTGAATATTCTAGTATTTAACGTTGTGTCCTAAACCCTACAAGAAGTGTAATAATTTTTCACTGTATTTCATAAACTGTAAAAGGAACCGCTAAGATTTCCTAACTCGCAGGCAAACACAGACGGATAACAGTTTTCTTTGAATTGTAACACATGGTACAAATACATGAACATAGCTTCCAAATTTTCATAGGAACCTGATTTTGATGGAATACATTTTGAAATATATTAGAATATTCTATTATGGTCACTTTATATTTGAACTCTTTAAAATTATATTTGGTATCATTATGAATGTTATGGAATGTGATGTCCTTGAATAAAGTGAAAAATTCATGCATTCAAAATAATATTTTATTAAACTATAAATAAGTACTAAAATAGAAAAACACAGATACCAGACGTCAAAAATTCAATACTCTGTCTTCCCAAATTTTTTTGTAGCATAATCTCCCATTTTAATTTTTATTTTTTATAAATTTGCTTTACATTTTGCATACTTTACGAATATTATGACCTCTGATAAAATCAGTCAATCTCGATAAAATTAGGCAATATCTTTTTATAAGGAGCTCTACTTTTTTTATTAGATATATTTAAGAAAAGCAATATTTTTAACAGGATAATTGGGAATTGATTAACTAAGTAAGTAAAATGTCGAGAAATAAAATGTCCAATAAAAATAGTTTTGATCTTACTTGCCAAGAAACATTGACAGCTCGTGAGGAAACGGGTATAGCTTTAACTCCTACAGTAGCTTCTCTTGGTGCTGTAAAATAAAATTTTTACTGTAACTACAGCAGCTTCCAGCAGATTTGTTTAAAAAACATTGATTTACTGATTATTAAAATTATACTGATGAATAAATTATCTCTCTAATAAAATATACTACTCTCAAACATCTGTATCTCAGACGAACGCTGAAAATTTTTACTGTAACTACAGCAGCTTCCAGCAGATTTGTTTAAAAAACATTGATTTACTGATTATTCAAATTATACTGATGAATAAATTATCTCTCTAATAAAATATACTACTCTCAAACATCTCTATCTCAGACGAACGCTGAAAATTTTTACTGTAACTACAGCAGCTTCCAGCAGATTTGTTTAAAAAACATTGATTTACTGATTATTAAAATTATACTGATGAATAAATTATCTCTCTAATAAAATATACTACTCTCAAACATCTCTATCTCAGACGAACGCTGAAAATTTTTACTGTAACTACAGCAGCTTCCAGCAGATTTGTTTAAAAAACATTGATTTACTGATTATTCAAATTATACTGATGAATAAATTATCTCTCTAATAAAATATACTACTCTCAAACATCTCTATCTCAGACGAACGCTGAAAATTTTTACTGTAACTACAGCAGCTTCCAGCAGATTTGTTTAAAAAACATTGATTTACTGATTATTAAAATTATACTGATGAATAAATTATCTCTCTAATAAAATATACTACTCTCAAACATCTCTATCTCAGACGAACGCTGAAAATTTTTACTGTAACTACAGCAGCTTCCAGCAGATTTGTTTAAAAAACATTGATTTACTGATTATTAAAATTATACTGATGAATAAATTATCTCTCTAATAAAATATACTACTCTCAAACATCTCTATCTCAGACGAACGCTGAAAATTTTTACTGTAACTACAGCAGCTTCCAGCAGATTTGTTTAAAAAAACATTGATTTACTGATTATTCAAATTATACTGATGAATAAATTATCTCTCTAATAAAATATACTATTCTCAAACAACTCTATCTCAGACGAACGCGAATAATTTGCATTTTTTGCACTGAGCAAAAATCTGTGCAAAAATGTCGAAAATTTGAAGAGACATAGTCACACCCATTCGGCAAGGAATATTTCATAGAAGATAGAAAATTTGCAAGTTGGATTTTTTTATATAACTGCAACGATTCTTTCGGGCTTAAAATTACATATGTTTTTTATAACATTTTAATTTTTTGTGCTTTGATTTTCCACGGTAATATTGTGGCACAGACAAAAAAAAAATTGTTTTTTTAAATCTGTTGATAATCAATGACTCAAAGATTGCATTCATTGAAACATTAAAAAATATCTGCCACTTATAAAAATGATGATTTATTGGACTAGTAGAAATGCAGCAGTATTCTTAATGAAAATATCTTTATCAGTATTTTCAACGAAATGTTAGCATAATTGTTTTTGGGGGGAAAGGAGCAAATATTTAATATTTATCTCTTCTGTTGGAAAAAAAAGGATGCAATTAGAATATTTGGACACTTTGAAATTTCCTTTAATCCTTTCAATTTCGAACTTACCAAGTTAAATAAATTGTTAACTTAACATAATATCTGAATGAAATTGCGTTTCAATATCGGAAATAAAAAAGGATTATTATTATTTTAGTATAAACTATACTGTTATCTCTCTTGACACTAAAGAAGTGAAACGTGGCACTTAACAACCATAAAAAAGTGGCATTTAAATATAATAAGTTAAACAATATCAGGTATAAAAAAGGTTGTTATTATTATTTTAGTATGAACTATATTCCTATCTCATTTGACATCAAAGAAGTAAAAAGTGTCACTTAACAAATGGTACAATGGATATCCTGGATATAAGAGTTTTTGTCTTATTTTTCCTGCTTTTATCTTCCAACAGTTGCATTTGTTTATACCCGTGACATATAATCATTACTATTTCCTGTGAAAGGTTATCCTTCTTGACTGCCTTCTATCTTACAAGCTAAAAATGTTTTATGACGTTTACAATAATTTATTGGTATCTAAGTAAAATTGTAATTGGAAATTCGATCGATGATTTATAAAATTAGTTTTCACAAATTATTGACATTTTTAAAAATACGGTAATGTATTTTTACTGTCACAAAAAACGTAAAAAAATAATACGACAAGACATTTATAAAAATATTCGTCTTATTGTTATATAAAGGGATATTTTTTTATAAATAAATTTCAAAATTGGCCGCAGAATTAATATTTCGGAGTAGATTAGAGTAGATTGGCCATAAAAATAGTGAGTGTGTAATTTATTGAACTGATTGAACAATATTCTTATTGTATTTTGTTCACTCTCTTGTTCACTTCAAAGAAAAAAGTCGTATAGAAAAGTCTGCTCGTTTGCGCAGGACCATAAGTGCCTGACGATATTTTCTTTAATTTTTTAATATAATTATCTCACATGTACGTACGTCAAGATCTTTTGACAAGTTACTGTTTTGAATGATTATTATGCAATAGTTGATGAATAAACCTTTGCTAGTTTTTTGCTTATGAATATAGTCCTTTTTTATTAAGACAGTGCGATACAATTATTCTTAGCCTTTACCCTTTTGAAAATTTTGGAAGGTTATGTTCGTACAGAAAAATCTGAATTCTAAATGCAACACACGCTTCAAATTCTCAATAATGATAATTTCGACCACAGATTACGCCCATTACGTAATAGGTTAAGAAAAGGCGGTCCTGTCACTCTTCATTCAAAGGAATGAAGAGTGACAGTGCCGCCTTTTCTTAACCAATTAATCATTACCATATACTGCCTGTTATTAACCTATTATTTAATTATTATTATTACCTATTTCTTAAATTCTCAATAGAATATAGAGAATTCAAGATTTTTCATTTTTACTGAGCTCAAACGTCAAAATGTTTGAATAGTTTTCTCAAAACTTTTGTTATAGAGTTATTCATTATCAATGGAAAAATGTTAGTTCTGAAAGTGCAAAAATAATTAACACCTGCTTTTTTGGAGATATATTAAGCGAATTTGTAAAAATGAAACAAAATTTCGGTCAGTATATTAGAAGGAACGGTTCAGTTTGGATGTTCTATTGGGCATTGAAATAACATTTCTTCAATGGAACAGCATATGGGAATTCATGTATTGGTAGTTGTAATTGAAAAGTCACATTAACTGAGGGTGTACTTAAAAAGCATACACTAAATTTTTTGATCAGTTATCCAAATTTTTGTTGTAACCATTCTGCATTCATAATTAGCTTGTTATCTTATTTATGTTTAAATATATTGCGTGCATTTTTGATATAATTTTAAATTATTTTAGTTAGAAATGCATTAATATATTTATTGTTTTTTTATTTATTTAATATGCGTAAATAAAATTAATTGAAATGCTATATACCTACGTTCTTCCAGAGTTGTTATGGCAACTTCAGCTCCATATTGACTATCTCCTAAAACATTTTCGCATTTTACTCGGAAAAAATAGCGAGTTTTTGGGTTTAGACCTCTTATGATAACAGCTGTTTCATCCCCTGGCACAGTTAATGGTTCTGTTGAGATTTGTTCTGAAAATTTTAATTAAAAGATTATATTTTCAAAAACTAATAGGCCTAAGAGAAGTTAATTATATTATATTCATGAAACTTATATTAATAATAAATGTACATTAAAATTATTCTTGTGTTGAAAAAATAAATTTTATTTCAATTTTGCTTAAATCACAAATGTAACCAAAATTAATATCATTAGTTTTATTTAAATATTAGAATTTAAAAATTTATTTCATTTTTGGCAGCATATGCTTACGTCTCAAATACATATATCTCAAATAAAATAAAAAAGAAATATTATACTGAGTGAGTTTTCAACGAATTTTTAAATTCCAAAATTAACAGACAAAAATTAAAAAACTGTTTCATGAAAATAACTGGAACTATTATTTGCTTTAATCAAGTATTAGCTAATATAATTGTTGGATTGTAAAAGTTATTGTTGTATTAAACATATATTAATTTCAAAAGAAAATTATCTTTGTTAGTTTGTTTCTAATTGCTAATTGTGATGCTTGCTAATTTTGTTGCTTGTTGCTAATTTTTTTTTGAAAATTAATACAGGTTATTTTTAATATTTAAGTATTTTTTATTCATATAAGTAATTTTTAGTATTTAAATATTTATTTTTTTAATTCATAAAAGTTATTTCTATTAAAAAATTTATTTTTTTAAAATTATTTTTATTATTTAATTTTTATTTAATTAATATTATAATATAAAATATGTAATATTACCAAACTATAAAAAAAAACTAATCATCGATGCGTATATTTTAAACACTATGATTTAAAAATATGACTTTATATGAAATAGTCATAGAATTATTTAAGTTTGTCTGTAGAAAAATATATCTAATTAACATTTTATGATCTTTACTTGCCAAAATATTTCAACAACATAAAATATTCCGTTCTTACGGAAGATACCATTTCAATTATTTTTAAAAGTAAACAATATACTGATCCTAAATGTATGACAGATCTTATTAAAATTTATGAGACGCATAACTAAGAAATTTTCTTTATATACTTTGTCCAAAACTCTTGTCCAATTTTATGAAACATGAAATAGGGGATGAATGCCGGTGCAACATCTCATATATGCAAATAGGAAATCTATGGTAATTTCTTATTGGCTTGTAAATCTTGTATCCACATATTTTTTTAGCAGTTTTAAAATTTTTTGATTCTTAAGAAAGAATGCTATCCGCTATTTTATTACTCTAGATTGCCTCTTCATTTTTTTATTCGTGTTTATCTCCAAAGTTTGAGATGAAACTCGATTCCCAAAATAATGCAATGATTTTTATTCAAGGAGATTGATCCGAGAGTGGCGTTGTTTTCGGAAAGATTTCAAAGAAAAAAAAAACCACATTTGCAAAAGTCATTTATCATTTTGTATCATTATCAAAAAGCGCTCTTCTTGAAATTCTAAACATGTTCGCTCACGATTTGCATAATTATTCTTTTCGATTGCTTATTCAGCATCATGATCTTCTTGATTGTCGAAAACATAACGGGAATTTGAAGTAAGCTCTAATCATTAGAAAAAGTAGAAAAATAAGCATCAACTCCTGAAAGCTGATGTAAAGTCGTTTTTTAATCAATTAAAAGATTCATTGAATCTAGTGATTGATGAGTATAGAACAATTAAAGACGAAATATATTTATATTTAATTATAAGTAAAAAAACATAAAATAAAGGAAAATAATGATTAATAATGATTAGAAAGTAATTAACGATTTCTTTATGTATGTTTTCATAGCTTTTCAATTTTGCGAATGGTGTTTTACATCAAAAACGAAGAATTATCTTATTTGTGAGAAGCATTACAGAAAAAATACATTATACACAAACAAAAGTAGTCAAATATTTTGATTTAAACTACAAATAAGTATCATAAATAGTACAAAGGAAAAGTCTTAGCATTAATTATACTTGTTTATAATATAGTATCAGCTCTATAGATTTAACTAGTTTTATTATATTATAGCATATTTCTTTTTACTTAATGATTCATGAGATTTATTTAGTAATCACTAATAATTAGGAGAAAGAGGGAAAATAAACACTAATTCCTTAAAACTATTGTAAAATCTTTTATTGATCCATTAAAAAATTCATTGTATCTAGTGATTGATGCATATAGAACAATAAAATATAATCAAACTGCTTTATATTTGCTAAAATAAATAAATTAAAAATAATTGACTCATTAAATAAAGAAAAGTAATGATTAATAATGATTAGAAAGTAATTAACGATTTTTTTGTACATATTTTAATGAAATTTAAATTTTGTGAATATTGATTTACTTCAAAGATGAAGAGTTATCTTAATAAGAGAAGCTTTACAGAAAAACATACATAATGTGTAAACAAAAGTAATCAAATTTGTAGAATTAAACTATAAATAAGTGTAATCATTAGTGCCAAAAAAGAAATTACGTCCTGGCATTATGTGTTCTATCTGTTTATAATCTAGTTTCAGCTCGGAGATTTAACTAGTTTTATTTTATGAAGTAAAGTAAAATAACAATAACATCAGTATCCCCCAAATTTGAAATATTAACTTCACACTGTAAAAAGTAAATACGAAAATTTCATGAAATTTTTGACAAAACCGTTTACTGGTAATTGCTCCGAACAAAAATTTCGCCAAAGTGACATAATAACAATCGTCACTTCTTTGAGAGAGAAAATTTAGTTAAAATTAAAAAAGTATTTCGCAATTTTATTTTATCTTCAAAATCGTAAGCACAATCTAGGTGGATCTATGTCGTATAAAAAACACAAAAAAGACTTATATAACACAGAGATATATTACACGTCATCTGCAGCAGTATTCAAACCTGTAACCTTCAAGGTACATGGTCAACTTCTTGACTACCATACCATCGGTCAGTCCCTTCATTAGTTTATTTCGATTGCCTAGTTTTCCCTCTGACTAACAATCTCCCACACAGCAGTGCGATGATTTTCCGTAATTGAAGAAACACTGTCATCATATATTTGAGAGTTCGCGTTTTGTCACAAATCACGTGATTTCATGATGAAACGTTTCTCAAAATTAATTAAATTTGGCTCAAGAATTGCTGAGTTGTCAAATGTGAAAGTTTCATTCCTGAGAGGGCATTACTTGCTGTTTCCAAATATTTAAATTGTTTATATATTATCATAAAAATAAATAAATAAATTTTTGAAGAATTTCAATGAGCAGAAACGAAGTAACGTTAAATCAGCGATTCTCAACCCGTGGGGCGCGCCCCCCTAGGGGGGCGCGAGCACACTAGAGGGGTGGCGTGAGAATATTCAACAGAAAATATTATTTAAAAAAATTGATTAACTGGATGAAAGGAAGGCGTACATACATATAGAAAACAAAATACATATCGACATATTTAATAACTTGTTAAAGTGAAACAACTTAAAAAATGAAAACTTAAGGTGGGGAACCAAGGGTGGCTTGGCTTTGAGGATTTTTCCTAACTTTCTGAATAAGTCTGTGTAGCTCAATTTTTTTCTGTTACATCTTACACCTATCTCTAATATATACCACGTATACTTTTAATTGTAAAATAAAATTTCATTTATTTTATAGTACAATTTCAAAATTGTAGCTTCTGCGCTTAAGGTTTCCCACAGGTTCCAAAGGCGAGCCATATATTGAAATCACTTTTTCACTTACTCAAATTATCTTTAAAAAAACACTTGCACTGGCAAACGTCTTTTAAAAAGGCATTTTAAGTATCTTGCTGGTAGGAACAAATTTCCCGACTTTAAAAAAGATATTTGTTTTTAGAGTGTATGATTTGTTTATTTAATTTAAAATCGATAGTTCTTGTGTGAAGTCACTAGCGATTCTTTTGAGTTCACTCATTAGAATTAATCAAGAATCACTGAGTTAATTTTTTCAAAAAGATTAACTAACAAGTAAGAGTTAAATAACCATACTAGAGTTAACTAACCTAACCCATAACTAGTAAAAAAATACCCAAGAAAATACCAGACACACCAGAACAAGAAAATTCCAGAATCGACCACAAAAACACTCGTAACTACCACAAAAATAAAAAAATAACTGAAAAATTACTTTATGCAAACAAAACAAAAAACTTGAAACAAAATATCGCAAACTCTACTAAAGTGCAGAGAACGTCAAAATACTATAAAAATTTAAAAAAATACCAAAGTTCCACATTTGCTTAAAATGAAATAAATCAATTGGCCTTCAATTCAATCATTCCTTTTTGAGAAATAATATGCTACGTAGTGATTTATAATTAACTCTTTCATAGATTTTACGTTTGTTTCCGAAGGTGGCCCACGTGTCCCCAAAGTGGCACCGATGTATCTCTCACCATTTGCACGACTTAAAACTATTAATCTGATAGATTAATTCGAATTAAAGTAATGTAGTTAAAGAAAAAGCAATAAACTTTCAGAAAACATATCATAACTCAAAGTTCTAAGAATTTAAACACATATAAATTGGAATATCTTCTCACCCGGAAATTAGAACGACAACTGCAAAAAATTAAATCACTTCATACAATGGAGGACATTCAAGGAAATATCTTCCACTTCAGCCTCGTGCACCTCGGATACAAGATTTACAATGCAGCAGGGAGATCAAAATAAATTTAATTTTACTTTGGGGGGGGGGTTACATTAGGAGCACTGGCTACCTTTGGCTTACCCAGAGGCTTAATATTAGAAATAGCCACTCTCAGTTCTGTTTCTATATTTAGCCGTGATCCAAATTTTGTCTTCAAAGAAACCACAGCAGAAAATCCAGTTTCACAAAGGTAAGATATTGAAAATGGTAATAGAATGCGAAATGCCCTTATTTTCAGTGCAGAAAAATCATCCTCCCGCCAAAAATTCAAATAGTGTTTTATTACTAAATTGTACTTTGGTTTCGCTCGTAACTTGCTATCAGTTTGTTGTCAGCAGGAAAATACTTTTAAAAATTCTTTGCCAGCATTGCTAAATGATTTTCAATGGTTACAAAAACAACTTTTACATATTCTTCTTCAGCCTTATAAGTTTCAGTACAATTATCCACATTTGCAAACATTGTTAAGTTTTTTGCATTAAATTTCTGCCCCACAATTCCAATTTTCTGCAAAAAGCATTAACTTTATCACTCGTATCCAACATATGTGTATTTGCTCCTTGGAGTCGAAAATTCAAGTTATTTAATTTATCGAATATGACGACCAAGTAGTTCAATTTCATCACAAGTAAACAATAGTGAAAATTCTCGGTTTCCGGTCTGTTATCTTCTAAGAAAATGACAATTTCTTATCTTAATTCATAAACACGTTGCAGAAATTTCTCCCGTAATAAACATCTTGTCTCGCATTTAAATAGTAACTCTGAATGTACTGAATCCATGTCATTACAAAAAGCGGAAAAGATTATCGATCTCAGGGTTCTTACTTTTATATAATTTGCAACGGTTACAACCGTAGTTAACACAATATTTAAACCAGGACGCATTTCTTTCGCTTGTATATTTTCGAACCTTCCGGATATTGAACGAGCACCATCGGTGCATATTCCGATGCAATTTTGGCATTCTATGATTGCCTCATTCATAACATCATTTAAAATAGCAAATAATGCTAGCGCTGTTGTTTTGAGTTCCATTGGTTTGCAGAAAAGTAGTTCTACTACTGGCATATTATCACAAAATCAAACATAGGCAATTAAAGGAGCATCTTTATTAATATCTGTTGCGTCATCAAACTGTATTGAAAACATTTTGTCACGTAACATTGAGAAAAGCTGGCACTACATTTTCAGCTGTATCACCAATTCGACGAGCAACAGTATCATTTGAAAGAGGTATGGAGTGTAATTGTTTTAAAAAATTAACTCCAAACATAGCTTCTACAATCTCAATGGCTGATGGTTTTTACTTCACTTTTGTTTTGGCAGTTAGTTAAAAATAATTTAAAGACAGAATTCAAAATACTCAATATGCATGATTGTTGTATACATTTTACTGTAAGTGGGGGGCGCGATGAAAATTATGATTGGAAACTGGGCCGCAAATACTGAAAGGTTGAGAAACGCTGCGTTAAATCATTAAAAATTATGAATTGGGAGGTTAAATGTTATTTTACTGGCATTAACTAACAAACTCTACACTTACCATCCACTTTTCTCCAAGCAGAGGAATAACGTAAAATCGGAGAATTCCCATCAAATGGACGATTCCATGTCAGTCTAACTGATCTACTGCTAACGTCATGTATTTCAAGATTTTGTGGAGCGTCTGGAACATCTATATAAACATCAAGCTTTTTTTCATTGTTGATTCAAACGCTTTCGTTCATTACTTATAAAATAGAAAACGTTAAAAAAAATACGAAAACAATCTAATTGAAATTTTTTTTAATAAAATTCTAGATACTTTTTAAGATATTGGCAAAACTAAATGCTTCTTTAAAAAATACATAAATAAATTTATTGTTTTTAATAGTTTCTGAAAATCAGTATAAATGGTTAACTATTTGAAACAAAGCAATGATAACCAAAAAATATAAGTAACATAATCAAACATTACTAACTGTTTAATTAGTTTAAACTCAAGTTCGTGTTTACAGAGGATAAACATTTCAAGTTGTTATAGAGATAGAAAATTTATGTTGCAAGTTCACGCAAAAATGTATAATTTTTATTTGTAATCATATTAAATAAATAACTCCATAGGGGAAAAGGACTTATTATATTTAAAACTTCAAAGGTTTTGTAAATTTTAATGATGTTCATCAAAAAATTTTCTAGTGTAAGTAAAGTTGTTGGTTTTATGGCTGATAACTTTTAAAGTATCCATATAAAATATTACATGTATATATATATATATATAAAACGCAAAACTCAGATCTACAATTTATAAACGAATCAGTGTACTTAAACATTCTTGAACCATGAATAAATTCAAGAAACTATTTTATTCGAAAATGTTTCTGGGTCCCTGATTAAAGGGTATACACCTTGTTACATTTGACGCACCAAGCGTTACATCAAAAAGTAAAAAACGGACGTATCGACACAGGAATTTCAACGGGAGACGAGATTGAATTTCAAAATCTGTTTACCTTGGACGGTTAATTGAAAATTCATGGAATCTTCTCCGAAGTCATTCATTGCCGTGCATGTAAAGGATGCCGAGTCCTCCCTTTCAGCTTTTTCGATAATCAAATCCACACTTTCTCCTCCCCTGATGTTTTGCAACTGCTGACTGTACCTGATAAGGTTCGAGAAGGGAAAAGTAGCATAGATTGAATTATTCAGAAATTTCTGATATAAAAGGGAAATAGTACGAGAAAGGAGTTTAACTTAAGTTTCATCTGTGTAAATCAATTGCGAATATGTACCGTTACGTGTTACACTCATGAAAATAAGAGAACCTGATAAAAGTAAAATATTACCCAAATTTTAGAGTTGACTGATAAAGGCAAAATATTTCGTAAGCTAAAGTGAGATTGTGAGTTACTTTAATGATTTCAAAATATGTTTTTAGTTTGCAAACATTTTTATTTCTGAAACTTATGCATTTGTAAGACACGAGACACGAAAATAAAATGAAAGAAATTATTGCCGATACTTAATAAAACTTGTTGACTTAATAAAACTGGCTTAATTTATTTTTAATTATTACACTGTAAAAAGAAATCGATCCAATTTACGGTATGAAGAACCGGCATTTAGGGTGCATCATCCATCCATTTTCAATTCATTAATTTTAAAAATCAACTTTTACCGTAAAATATTATACCGTAATTTTTATAGTAATATTTATTTAGTTAAAGTTATCCAGTGATTTTATGGTAATTATTACTAAGAAATTATGATTCATCAGATTTTTTTGTTCAGTAATATGCTCCAATGAAGATTGATTTTACGGTTAAAATGCACCAGAATCCCGAGTGCTGCTAAAATCTGATACAGAATTTTTTACAATGTATGTCATTTTTTTTTCTTTTTGAATATAAATATATTATGTATTTTATGCTTCAACGTAATTAGTATTTTATTTATAAAATGCTAATTAATATCATACCTTGGTTTTGATAATAAATCAATTATAACTCCATTTTTTCGCCAAGTGAATGTCATTGGGATGTCGCCACTAGAAATGCAGTTTAATTTCACCTTTTCACCTCTTCTTACTGTTAAAGTAGAGAACTTTGTTTCAAATTTGGGTGAGCCTAAAATATTAAAAATAATGATTAATTAAGATTGTTTAAAAATACTATCACGCAAATTTTTTTTTTTTTTTTTTTTTGATTTGTATCACTAAAATACAAATAATTTTCCAAGAGAAAAAAGTTTGAATATAACCATAACGGAAATCTAATAAATTCTAACGTAAAGGATAACCAAAGAGAGTAAAGAAACATCCACACTAAATATTCTGATAAAATTATAGTTAGAACTCCATAGTTTGACGAGACTTGGTGTTGTGGCATTACTACTTAATCTGGACATAAATTTAAAAACAATAGCAATAATTGCTTTAAATATAAACTACTTTTACTTACTATGTACTGTGAATCGGACAACTGTGCTTAGACCTGTTCCAACCCCATTATTAGCTTCACAAAGATAAGATCCTTCATCAGATTTTTCAACATTTCGGAAATTCAGTGATCCATTAACTAATATGTGAACATGCGAACTGCTCACAATTGTCTTGAAATTTTCAGGAGACGCATCTAAATGATAAAAAAAAATAGTTTAACTAATGAACTCCAAACGACAATTAGCAAGGTATTACATAATGCAATATAAATGTGGAACTTTATAGTAAGGCATTTGTTAAAATATTTTAAAAAAACAAACTTTTTGAATATCTATTAACTTTAATAAAAAGAAAAGATTTTTACAGGTTTTGGGTCAGCTTATATCTGAGAAAATCATAACTAAGATCAATAATGGGTATACACATTTTATTGGGTATGCCTATTGAAGATATGTCAAAAATGTTAAGACAAACTTTTAGATTTATGTTTATACCATAAATCACAGTGAATACTTGGCATCAAAGTGCGACATCTATGGTGTACGGTCAAGCACACCGAATATGGCAGCTTGAGTAGTTACATGGTCTATTGCAGGACTCTCTGAGAGTTGCTCATGGTAAATACTAAATCGAGTTTTGCTGAATAGGCTGAGCATGGATGAATGACAATTAGCAGCACTCAGGTAGTATTTATCTATATTATAACACTAGTAAGATGCTTGACACTATCTAGTGAGGAACATGACACTCCTGATCATGGGTTACTATTGCATTACTATTCCTTATAATGTACACCTTCTCATAATTTTTTGGTCAAACTATTCACTTAGCTATTTTTCACAAAAGATTTAATGGTGACAACAAATCTTGTTTTAAACAGCCATTCCCACTTGGCTAAGCATAAATGGTTTTCCTATAAGGGACAAAATATTCTCATTCTCATGCAATTTTTCCACTCATACTTGAAAATAATTAAAACATTTCTAAAATAATTTTTTGTATTCCAAATTTTAAATCGAAAGTTTTTGTAATCGTTTATTCGAATTTAAAAGTAAAGTTTTACCAAGTACAACTTTAAAATGTCACAAAATGCACAAAAGATACCATTTACACTTATTTGACTCTTTATCAATAGTTACTCTATAAAAATAAATATTCAATGGAATTTTATTGCGATGAAATGTAAGTTTGAAACAAAATACATTTCTCTAAAGCCCACATAAAAAGATCTGACAATAAATTCTCTCAAATAGCTGAATCTTTCAGCTCATATTCGAAAGCCATTGTCAATTTTTAACGATCATTTTTAAACTAAACATAAATGATAAAATAAGACTAGGAATGAAATAAAGATGTTTAATATAGTAGCAACGCCATTTATTTAACGCATATTTAATGAACAAAGCTAAAAAACTTTAAAACTCGAAAATAAAATAAAGCATTTTTATGCTTTTTCGTCATAAAATTGATCTCTATATTGCAGCTCAGTAACTTAAAACCATTCACAAATTTGAAATTATCTCCCAAACTCATTTATCAAAGGCACGAATAAAGAAACTGTCATTACCAAACCATATAAGAAAATCTTTAAATGATTACGCTCAGCATCATTTTCTTCATCAGTTGAGAGTAAAAATGCTGTAGCAAACAAAACCTGATCATTAGCCTTAGAAGTAATGAATATTATTGATTTCTTATTCTTATCTTTCCCTTAGGCTTTAAATTCATAAGAGTATTATGTCTGAAGTCTTTAGTCTACGTCTTTTAATTCCTTTCAAATTATTCTTTCGGAACTAAAAAAGATTACTTTTCTGAAAGAAATCATTTTTCCCTCGTGCTAAAATAACTAATAAATATGCTGCTATTTTGTATTCTGAATTTTAAGCTTATTAAAATGGTAATTAAAGTTGAATAAAAATTGTTTAATCAACTTTTTTGAAAGGAAATGATATATCTAATTTGTAATAACTGAATAAGATAAGCAAAGGAAACTAGGAAACCAAAGGCCCATTTTTTTATAAATAACATAAATAAACCTACAGTAAACCTTTATTGAACACATTTATAAATGCTATGGAACTCAATAAATGGTATTGTAAAAGATAGTTTTGAAATATAGCACATTAGTTACATTATATCTTTGTTCGGTAAGTAAATTTAGCTTCAATATAAAATTCAAGAAACATTTGGTCAATAATAAATTTATTTTTCAATTAGTTAGTTTGAGCAAGTGTTCCTAAAGTTAGCTAAATCGGTGATTCATTTTTATACAATCTTTTCCACGAGAAAGAAATTCTGATTAAATTACCGTACTGTATGGTAATGACAGTTCTGTAGAAAAAAAAACATAACTTTGGTCTTGCAATTAAAATTAATGCTATGTATTGAAAAAAATCACTAGGTAGTTTTTCATTCATATTGTAATAATTAACTGGCAATTATGGTTCTCTAAATTTTAGTCCCTTTTACAAACATTTGAAATAATAATACAAAAATAGAAAACTGAAAAGTAAATTTAACCGATTAAAATGTTTTTTATGTCATTCTCCAAGAAACCATGATAGAATTATCAAATTTTTCCACATTTACTAAATTTTATCACACAATATATCATACAAGTGTATTTTATGGTAAATTTAACCGAAATCATTACCAAAGCTCTTCGGTAAAAATCAATGAGCTTTTTGGTATTGCAATGCGGTAAATTTAACCATATCCTGGTAGTTTCGACCATACTTTCTTCCTTAGAATGGGACTTCATGTTCATGGAATATTCGTTCTTTCGATTAACTTAAATAATATAACTCCATTTCTCAAAATAATTTTACCTCTTATAACTCTAAAAATACGTTTGCGGTGTACTAATGTTACAAAATCAAGTAATTCATAAATACATAATTGTATAATTGAGTTTTAAATTGATTGCAATAATTACTTCGAAACTGTTATATTTTAGCCATTATGGAAATTTTTATTCGAGTTCTTACTTGAGTTTACTTTCCATCTTACATGAGGCTGAGGAACGCCATCAGCTTGACAATCAATTTTTGCTGAATGTCCAGCAATAGCCGATGTGTCTCTAGGTTGTAAAATCCATCTTGGTGGCACTAAAATACATTTTTAAAATTTAGTATGAATGAATTAAAGATTATTGGGAAATAAAACTAAATCAGACTAATTAAATATATATAAAACATTCAAAAATGAGCAAGCAAATTTTTTTTTTTTTAAATGGCTTTTATTTTCGCTTAAAATAGCTGTAATTCAGTTTTGAATGCTATTAAATGGAGATTTCAAAGATGATTTACTTGGAAGTGTTCCATGCTTTTTGATGAGTTTTTATTTCAGATTAGATTCTTATATTTTATTTTCTATGAAGCTTGAATGAGGCAGAACAGTGCTCAAACGATCTCAACTGGTCTGAATAAAAATGACGAGTTATATACTTTTTGGCATTCAGATATTTGAATTACTGAATTACTAAAGCTTTTAAACACACGGTACAAAAGCTGTGTACACCATTGCACCATTTCGCCAACATGCACGTTGATTTGACCAATTTTACCCATTTTTAAAGTCATTTTGGAACCTTCAAAATTTATTTTTACAGCCTTTAAAACAACGCAAAATAAAAATATCACTTATTGCATGCAATGGATGAATAAATATGTAAATCTGTACCACTTCCGAATTTTTTTTCAGATTTTGCTATAATGGTCGACAGAATAATGCATAAGTATCAAAAAGGGATAAAAATTAAAACGTTATACTGATATATTTTTTGTTGAAATATACTTTGTTTATCGAGTTATTTTTTTTGTAAATTTCCACTGAAAGAAAGTATTTTAAATCTAACGTAAAAACTATTTTAGGGGAACATTTAACCTTCTTTGTAGGAAGAATGTTTTCTTAAATTTATTTCCTAAATTTTAAAATTAAAAAAGAAAAAAAAAATTAAGTTCTTACATACCTTTAACTGTCAGCCGAGTAGAAAATGATCCTGATCCAACATCATTTGTCGCCATGCACGCATATTCACCGTTATGTTTAAACGCCAACGTATTTAGTGTCAAAGTCGACACAAACCCATTTCCACCATAGTAAATGTCAGCATCAAACTCTTCTTCAATTAAAGGCAAACCATCTTTCAGCCATCTCGTTGTAATTGGTGGGTCACCGGCAACTACAATGCAAGTTACTGCTGTTCGCATTCCTTCGTGAAGGTTACCGGGAAAGCTAAATTGCCCAATGTTTGGTTTAGCTGTAATTAAAATAAAACATATAGTTTTAGTATTTTTAGGAGAAATGGAAGTATACCAACTAAAATCTGGTATAAAAAAGCACATGTTTTTTTTATCAAAATGCTTTGGTATTTACCTGCTTTTCCAAATTGATTGAGAATGATAGTCTTTCAAAATTTAGTTTATTTATCTGATTTAGCTGTTTTTTAAATGCAACGTATGCCTGATATAGTCAATCACAAATAACTATGTTGGTAATTGGTATGGGAATATTTAGATCACATCGGGCACTGATCATGAGGAAAATGTGTCTGTTGAGTTAATGACACAAGGAGTATAGCTCTTAACTTTTAAATTTGTTGTTGTAATTAACAGTAGAAGTATAGTGCTAAATTATATATCTAAACATATGTTTTTGCGATGAGAATATGAGGATATTTAGATGATCTGAATGGGTTGTACGGAGAAAACAAACGAGTCTACTGAAATTCGGATCGGGTATACTACTGTATTGAATGAAAAAAAAATAGAACAATCATAAATTCACTTTATTTATTAAAGTAAGGAGCAAGAGAGTCACAAAAATTGTGTGGGTTACGGTAACACAGTCACAAGAAATTATGTTATATAATTTTCAGTTTGTCGCATCTCCCAGAAAGCTGAATGTTTTAAATGGATATCTTTTAGAACTACTTTTTGCAAGTAAATGTTAAAGATTTGTTTTATTAAAAAAATGAGATTTTTTTATGAAAAAATAATTTTTTGATATACAATTTTATTTATTTACAGAATTATGAAAATAAAATATACTATTGGAACAGTTAGAGTATGCTTATTACTGGAAGGTTCAGTAATGAAAATGTCTCTCAATACAAAATTAAAATTTACTATACAAGAAAAAAATTGTGAGATTTCTGTGACAAAAACTTTTGTTACTTATCATAAATTCTTTTTATTGATTTTTTATTACTTATCGTAGGAATGCCTAAAAATGACATTTATGTTATATACTTGGCTTGGACCAAAATAGGTTTATTTACTTTATAGACCCAAAAATTTGCATGCACTGGTTTTGAAGAAAGTGAAACCAAACTAAAAGTGGAGAAAGCATTAAAAAAAATTTTTAAAAATTTAAAAATAAAGAAAACCTAACACAACTTTTTTTATTTTGTCTAAAGTTGCATTTCCTAAAATTAGAATAGGATACTTTTGCTTTTAAAAAATGTATATTAAATTGGTAAGGTTTTCAAGATAGATATTGAAACGAAAAAATTTGTACTCAAAAAATTTTCTCGAAATTTTTTAAACATTTTTTAAAAAACTATTTGTCATGAATTTACAAATATTTCGAGAAGAATATACCTGTTTGTATATTACGCCGCTGTTTTAATTCTGATAAATAATATAATTTCAAATTAAACCAGATAATGAGTCCTTCTATATAAATTTCAAAAAATATCACCACTTAAAAGTGCGGAAAATATCACCAATTTAAAAACAGTAAACTAACAGAGATGGTTAAAATGAGAAACTCACTTCGTATAATGATGGAAAATGTTCTTATGGCAGGTACGTCTTGATTATATAAAACTTCACAGCTGTAGATACCATCATCAGCCCCGGCCTGCATTTCAGATATTTTTAATGTTCCATTTGGAAACACTTGTTGTCTTTGGTTCACAGGCAACAGTCTGCCTTCTAATAACAAAAGAAAAATTCTGTACAAATTGATTTATATATATATATATATATATATATATATATATATATATATATATATATATATATATTATCTACTATTAACTTACTTTTACTTAACTTTTACTTACTATTTACTTAACTTTTTGTTTCCGTTTTTAGTTCGGTTTTCTAATTTCGTGTGTTTAGGGCATTGCTCTTAGAGCCTAATTTTTGGATTTCAGCAGTAATAATAATTTTTCGCCTGTTAAAAATCAATGCAAAACAGGCAAGTCATGTTTCTTTCTTTCTTTCTTTTTTTTTTTTTTTTTGAAATAATTATTTTTTTCTAAAATTATTATAATTGTATTATTAATTACAAACTTTAAATTACCTTGCGCACATCCATTTTCGGGCCCATCCAAGGTAACTAACAAATTAGACTTGCTTCAATATTGCAGTAGGAACGTGCCATAAGATATCACTTTATTTATGCTTCTGTTTCCATAATTTGTAATCTGGCAATCTTACTACGAAAATATTTTAAATCATTCTTGGAAGATTGCGGTATGCGTAGGTTCATTTTAATTCGCTCCTCACTATGTAGATTTCCTTTCGTGTACTGTTCTCTAATCTCTTTACATTTTATTTTCTGTTTTTTGCTTGATATGTTTGTTTGTTTTTTGTATATATATTTTTACTTAATGTGTTCTAATTTCGTATTAATTTTTTTGAGTGCTTCTCACACTATTGTATTGATATATTTTGCTTTGGCTATATTGATACAATATTAGAAAGCACTTCTTTCTTTCTTTTGTGGATATAATCGGATAAATTCTTTTTGTGGATATAATCGTGTGAGCTAATGACGATATTATATCTTTTTCTTTTTTTTTTAAGATAATCAAAAAATATATTTTTTTAAATACTTTTGATAAATATTTTTAATAGTTTTTTTCTCTTAACCTTATTTTCTATTTTTTTCCATATTTTCTCAATATTTTTGATTTTTCCATATTTTCTTAATATTTTGCAGAAAAAATTGGCTTTCTACATTTAATACTTCTTTTATTAGACGTTTGATGCTATTTATAAAATGTTTATGCTTCCTCCATGGAAATGCAAAAGCTAATACACAACCTAATAAACAACCAGCGTTTTTATGCTACCAATAACAATTCAAATTAAATAATAAATATTAATACTTGATCCCTCCTGCACTGGTTTCAGAAAATTCCATGAAATGAAATCTATTCACAAATAAAGTAAAATAATAAAAAAACTAATATTTTTAAATTGCAAACTTGCTAAATTAAAAATAGAGTAGATACATTTTATTTAAATAAATACTCAAAAACAAAATGATGTATTTTTGATAAAGTTTCAACAACATAGAGATAATTTGTTATATTCTCATTTTCCCCTTAAAATTGAACTTTAAACTGAAAACAATTAGGTTTTATAAAATAGAATTCTCATGCGAGAATAAACTTGATCAACCTAAGCAACACTCCTTTAAGTTAGATCTTATTTGCCTAATTAATTCCACTTATGTACTTAAATGGATGTCTTATGGAACCTAAAATTAATCTACCATTTACAAAACTAGATTAATCTTGAATTAAGCTTTCTAATACACTCTTCGAGGAAGCATGAATCAATTCTCCTTTACAAGTTAATTTTGTGTACTATGATTTCACACTAACTTTAGACTTTTTTCAGTGTAAAAAGAAAATTTCAGTAAATTATAAAACTAAACTTCACTTTTAAATATTTAAAGAGTAAAAATATTTAAATGAATAAAATTAAGAAATTTTTATAAATGCAACTGTTGATGTTTATTATTTCTTGTACAATTGAGACACAATTGTTACATATATATATATATATATATATATATATATATATATATATATATATATATATATATATATACATCGAAGAGACATTACATTATGACCACCCTCATAATAACATGTAGGACCACCTTTAGCCCTCAAAACTGCTAGCACCCGCCGTGGCATTGATTCCACAAGGTGCTGATAGGTAGTCTGAAGTATCTGGTACCTAGCGCTCACCAACTAGTCCTGCAATTCCCTCACATTGCGAGGGGTAGCGTAGCAGCACGAATTTGGTTTTCCAATTAGACCACAAATGCTCTATTGGATTAAGGTCAGGTAAATTTGGGGCCAATACGTGACTTGAAAGTCACTGGAATGTTCCTCGAACCAATCCATGACGATTCGATCCTTATGACATGGTGCAATCCTGTTGGTAAACACCATCCCCCGAAGGAAAAACTGTTACCATGAATGGGTGAACCGGGTCCGAAACTATGTTCAAGTAGCTTACAGGCGTCAGGGATTGTTCTATGAGGAATATGGTTCCTAATGTGCCCCATGTAAACATTGCCCACACCATACTACCCCCCACCGGGTTATAGCCCATTGTTATAGATGGAGGGTGGTCATAAGGAAATCGCTCTTCGGTGTATATATATATATATATATGTATATATATATATATATTCATCCATATATATCCATATATATATGTATATATATATATATATTTATCCATATATATCCATATATATTTATATATATATATATATATATATATATATATATATATATATATATATATATATATATATATATATATATATATTTATCCATATATATCCATATATATTTATATATATATATATATATATATATATATATATACTAATAATCAACCGATTTTAGATTTCATTAAATATAATAAAAATTAGTTCTATCGCGACTTTTGATTTATAGGATACTTTCAATAGCATTCCTCTTTCTAAACTAAAAGATGTCCTTTTTGAACTATTACAATGATTTTAAAAATATCCTTTGTTGAGAATTTGATTATTGGGTAAATCTGATTAATTTTCGCCTTTTTACTAATTATCTTTATAATGGTTATATCTATAAATATTTATATATCTATAAATATTTATAACGTTATATCTATATATATTTATATATCAGATATGAAATTTAAATCTCAAGTATGAATAAATTATTATTTTAAATTGTGATTACTCAGATTTTCCTTACTCCCTAAGTTGAAACATTTTACAGATTAATATTGCAAGATTTTCCGTAACTTTTATTGAGGATAATATCGCTTTTGTGTCACTTAAATGTAGCTCTTCATGAAATCACTATTTTGGCGATAAAAGCGTGCGAACTGACAAGATCATATTTTTTCCTGCCTTTTTAATTTTTATGTATTGATTTTTTTAAGATTATATATATATATATATATATATATATATATATATATATATATATATATATATATATATATATATATATATATATATATATATATATGCATGCATATATGCATATATATATATATATATGCAAATTAAAATTTTTCAATTATTCATAATTATAAATAATAAATGATACTTGCTCTTACCCTTCTTCCAGATGATACTATCAAATGGGTAACCTCCAAATGGACAGAGCACTGAAAATTCTTCTCCCGAGAGAGCACTTAAATTATTGAGAGGTCGGATGAAGAGGCTACCAAAAACATTTAGTCTTCTAGAATGGACTGTCCTACCGGCATCATTAAGAGCTTCACAGGAGTAGAGGCCGCTGTCAGTTATGTCGAGAGAAGTAATGTTGACATAGCTAAAAACCTCTCCATGGTTGCTTAAGTAAGTGCTGACCAAAACTCCAGGACGAGTAGAAAGAGGCCATATATTGTCTAAGGACCATTTAACTTGAGGTACTGGATTACCCGTTGCAACACACATCAAGGACACAAAACTACCAGATCGAACTATTTTCTCGGGGAATGTTATTTTGAATTTAGGTGCAACATCTAAACAGGAAAACGCATTTGTATACTAGAGGCATATATTCCTAATAAATACATTTATAATTTAAATAAAGATTTTGCAGTGTATCTTACTGTGATCATTCTAAAATTGTTTAATCGACTGACATACTTATGCTTAACAATTTCTCTGTATGTTAAGGTTATAAGAAACGTTCCTATGCTACCAACACATTTATAATAAATTTGCAATTTTATGTCAAATTTCAAAAGCCTACTTGAAAACCTTAAAATTGTAGAAAATTATTTTTCAATTTTTAAAAGCTTTTAATTATTCACAGATACTTTGAATCTTGTAATTATGGAGAAAAAAATCACTATGAGGTACTCCTTATCTACGTAAAGAATTTTTTACTTCAAACAAATTCTTCAGTTTTTAAACACGGAATAGATAATGAAAGAATTTTTCATTATACTATGTTGTACGTTTATTATGCTTCTTTACATTGATTCAGTTTCATTTATATTATGTACTGGTTAATCAAAATAATAAGTAGTTTTTTTTATTGAACTTGTAATTGAAATGTTTAAAATTAATGACATAACTTCTAATACTGTTATTTTTAAATATAAATGTGATAAGTAAAATATGTAATCAGGGTATATAGAACACTAATACTTAATTTTAGATTTTTGGCCATAAGAGACATTCTAAAACCTTAGTCTTTTTGGGTCAGAAATTATTATTTAGATCCTTAATAAAGGTTATTACTATATGAATATCCTTGTTAATATCAATCAGAGCAAAAAATGCATAAAATCATAAAATGAAATTTGTTTTGACAAACACTATTTGAGCAATAATGTTGAAACAATCTTGACACATGAAATCTCTTCGTTATTTTGATTGATTTTTAAATTGATTCATTCGATTTTAAAGAAGCTACTGTTTTCCTTTTTAACTCTTGATACATTAGGTATACATTTTACAGGTATATTTAAAAAAAACAGGGTAGGTCAAAATTATTCAACCAGTTTCAAACTCTGTTTGTTTGAAATATATGACGTTTAAAGATGGGTGAAAATAAAAATAGATATATTAGTTAAGTTCATGATAAATGTCCCAAATGTTCATTGTATGGATTATTGCTCCATACATGGGTCATTGTATGGACCCTTTACACGTACCAATAGGAAATCAGTTCCTTTCATCTGTCCAACAGTAGGTTTCTACCAAATTTCGCCCCAGAAGCATTGGGTTCCTGCAATGCTGTTTTCACTGGATCTGCATAATCTTTGCTTTTCCATCTGGCACAGTTGGGTACATAGATTTTTTCATTTACAAGTTTATGTTCCTGTAGTCCCAACAACAATGCAGGAGCACACCACAACTGATGCAACAAAAATTGATAGAAACATGCTATTGAATGTATGGAAGGATAGTTTCCGATTGTGATAAGTGACGGATGACCAAAGGTTCTTGCATTGAATATTTGCAGAATGTACCAGGAGCATAGTAAGTATACGTGTCTTTCGTTTTATCACCCGTCTTTCCACGTCATATACTTGGGAAAAAAACAGTACTATGAAACTGAGTGACTCATTTAAGCTAACTACGTACTCTGTAAAAGAAATTCCAATCAAATTACATAGAAAAGACCCGTAAAATCATTTTTTACTCGTACATGTTATGAAACAAAAAAACTGATATACCATAATTTCTACAATAATAACTACCGTAAAATTACTTAATCACTGTAAATATATATAAATATTACTGTAAAACTTACGGTATAATATTTTACATTAAAAGAGTTTTTACGGTAAAATAGATTTAATGGCAAAATGAATCTTACGAGTGATGCACCCGAAAAGCCGTTATTTTATACAGTAATTTCTTCTGAAATTTTTTACAGTAAAGGCTTTATTAAAGATTAGCCAAACCTACGACTCGACCTTATCATACATATTTTTTATTTAAATAAATCTTCAATTTGTCATACATATTCTTAAAAAAATAATATACATTCCTTACTGTGATATTTACCTCCAATAATCAGCTGAGCACTTGCTTGATTTCCAAACACGTCTCTAGTGGCAAAACATTGATACATCCCAGCATCTTGTCTCACTGCTCTAGTGAGATGGAGTATAGTTGGAGTTGGGTAAGAAATTCGAATATTCGACGAGACGAATTTCATATCTTTTTTCCATATCACTGAGTCAACTGGTCCTCCTATTATTGAGCAGTTGAAAGTTGCATTTTTGCCGATGTCAGTTCTTGCAATTTTTGGAAAAATCGTTGCTGTTATATCTTCTGGAAATAGATTAATTAAGAATTAATAAAAAAATGTGTTTGTTTAATAAACAGGCATTCATTGACCAATACGTGTATAATATAATGAACTATACATAGAATGTTACTTATGGCCTGAAAATACCTATGCACAGTAAAAAATTCCTGTAAAAATTACGGTATAATGTTTTACTGTAAAAACGGATTTTATGGTAAACTGGATTCTCTTGAGGATGCACTCAAACTTCCGGTACTTTATACTGTAATTTGATTGGTCATGAGAATAGTATTTGTTCAAAAAACAAAAGTGCAAACCAATATGTTAGAGATCAAACAGCCCTCATAGTGGTTTTGGGCATAGTCGTTCTCTGAAATTAAGTTCAATTATCAGACACATATTGATTTGTTGGTTATGAAAGCTAGGCTTATAAGGTTTTACCACACAATTCTGACATTATTCGCAATTGTTTTTCATTCGTGGATGGTGGATCACACGTAATCTCCCCGTTATTCTGGTGATCAAAATTATTCAATCTTTAGCTCTGATTATTAGACAATATAATACCCTATAAGGTTAGTAAATGAATTGGCGCTTTCTTTTCATATTTTTTTTCACATCGATGAATTCACAAGTAAACTGTTTACAAAATCTGCTTCTCTTTTGCTCTTCAGGCATAAATATGGTGTTTATTTTTAATAATCATGATAATATATTTTTTTCTTTTGTAAATTAATCAAGATTTTGTGAAGCTGATTTTTTATCAGACTGGTTATTTTTTTTAAAAAAAACCCTGATTAGAACAGTTTAAGGAAAGTCAATTACCAACAAAACTGAAATATTAAAAAATTTGAAGTGGAAAGTTGATCAAAATGCTTCTTGAATCATATTTTTTAACATAACTCATCAGACACGCTGATCAAGAAGTACATTCTGATTCTTATTTTATTCTTTCATTAGTGTTTTCTATTTCTTATTTTATTATTATCACATCGTCGAATACACATGTAAACTGTTTATCTGCTTCTCTTTTCTACAGACCTAAGTATGGTGTTCAGAGTGTTATCCACGATAATATTTTACTTCGCTTGAGTCTAAAACAAGTTTTTGCCAAACTGATATTAGACCAGTTATAAAAAAAACCTGATTAGACTGGTTTTAAGAAAGTCAACAAACTTATTATAAACAAAACTTGATTATCAAAAATTGGAACTCTTTTTAACTAACAGTTTTATTTATTATTAACTATTCATTCTTAAATTAGCAATGATTATTTATTTCATTCATTTAAAATTTTACCCCGTTACATGTTATTTATATTAATCAAACATAATTTCATATTTATTTTCAATAGTTAAATGCTTTTTTTTTCATTTTCATTCCACTTAAAATAAAACTGACATATTTCTAAACCAAACAATATTTTAATACATCAAAAATAAGCATATAAAGTACTACCTATTGAAAACAACATCGAGCCTAATATTACTTTTTTGTGGTTTTACTTTTTATCAGAAATGAAGTAGAACATTGATCATTTTAAGTATAAAAAATGGAAAACACTAAGCTCGTATTTCCTGAAGGAATTTGTCTCCTCTTCGAGTAAGAAAGAGTTCTGCATCCTAAGGCCATTTCATAATGAGAACGTCAAATTGGCTGACAGGAAAAAAAAAAGCCTTTCCTTTGCGTAGCTTATTGCTAGCAGGAAGTTTACCAGTAAGCTGTCGAGAAAAATAAGGATTTGGAAGGGCTTTTGACTTTGCAATTTTTTTACAATTCAGCGTCATTTTTTTAAATAATACTTACGTAGAATCCACTGATTTTACTTTTCTTAGAGCAAATGAATGGATAATTAGAAAAGACAATAGGAAAAAAAATGCTTCATTTAATTATTTTCTACCTTTTTTTTTAAATCTATGTTATTTTTTTCTCTTTATATTTGTGGAATTAATATGCAAGTACGTGACGTGATTATTTTCCCTTTTTTTAAAAAAAAAATATTAAGATTATTAAGATTCATTTTGAAATTTCCAAATAAAAGAACAATTTTTGCTTTACTGGACGCTTTTTTAAAATATCATCTTAAAACTAAAAAAAAAACGCACAAGACATATTTGATTAAAGCTCTAAATATTGACTCAAATGATTCTTTCCCTGAAAAAATAATCTTAGTTTTTTTTTTATTTTCTAATATTTGCATTTGCAATTTAGAAAATGTTGATTAACTTGCCAATAAAATAAATTAATTAGAACAAATCAATATCTAAATCGATTAATGTGCCATAAGAAAAAAATGCTGCGATAATACCGAACACCTGAAATTTAAATTTTCTTCAGTAATTTTTATTTTTTATTTTTTGAAAGCTTCAGACATACGTATAAGTTCAACGTTTAAGAAAAAATATCGAGATTACCAAAAGGACGAAATAAACGCTATTAATTATATTTGCGAAAATATTTCTTTTTAATATGCTTATTCTTATTAGAAACGTATTTGCAGAAATTAAATCATTCAAAAACCAGCGAAAAGGCAAAAGAAAAAAAAAGTTAACAAAAATAAAGCTGTTGTTCAATAGAGTCAACTTTCGAACAAAAGCGACATAAATCAATAAAAATATACATATTAATTTTTATTTAGTTCTTAAAACATTAACAAATATTTGTAAATATTCTCTGGAAATCATTTTGTTATATAATGGATGCGACCACATTTTTTCTTTACTATAGAACACATTATGATGCCAAACAAATAAGTTAAAATTGCGTATTTTTTTTAAACTAAGCAATATAAAAGTCCTTATAGACATAGCGGATTATTTTTCTCCTTATAATTATTTCCAAATATGGAAGAAACTTGCAATGAAAACATGGAGTTGTATAAAGAAAATTGATTTCAATTATTTAAAAGTCAGAGGTGGAAATCAACCTGTTTATTCAATGGGAAAGATCACATTTTTTTCATGATTCTGCATGATTAAACTAATGTGTTATGATTGTCAGTATAATTAAACTAAATACATATTATTTAAAATAGCCATTATAAAAATCAATTCATAAACACTTAAGTATTTTTCCTCTTACGATTATATCCACAATACGATTATATCAATTTTTTTTTACTAACCATACTAAAAATCATTTATTGAGTATCTAGGTAATTTTCCACCATACGACACCATTTTTTTAAATAATCATTATAAAAATACTTTTATGCACAACTTTGCATTTACCTTATTATTATACCAACAAGTGGAAAGAAGCATGTTGTATAAACAGACAGAAGTATCAAAACTTGAAAGCCTTGCCTTAGTTAGTAAATCCTTACCAGAAATCAGCCTACTTATACAACGAAAAGGGCCACAATTTATCTATATTAAAGAAGATCCTACATCATAAGTTATGATTGTATCTTCGCTTAAGTAAGATAAGTCAAAACAATCTACAGAATGGCTAAAAAAGGGGAAAAAACAATAAACTACTGCCAGGGAAAAAAAAAAGAAAGATTCGGCCTATCAGAAGACTCTTCGTAGGAAATAAACTGTCTTCTAAGTCAAGGATGTCTTATCAGAAAAAGACCTTGAGTCACGGATAGTTTTTTGTTGATTCTTTGGTAGAAGAACTCCAGAATTCTGTTTGTCTTTTTGAAGAGGAAAAAGAAGTATATTGGGTAAGAGCTGACGAAACTTAGTTTCTCATTTAACACGATTTTACAATTTCAGTGATTGTCTTTGCAAGAAGATCCAAATTTTTTCTCTTACTTTTAGGAACTAAACATTTCGTGAACGTAATGACAAATGCTAGAAATGAAGTTAAATCGAAATGAGTTAGATGAGTAGAGTATGCTGCTGATATCTTGAGGCAAAAATTAAAACTTCTTAATAAAAATAGTTACTTTAAAAATATTTAACTTCCGGAAAGTTTTATTCGAATAAATCTAGAAGTGAGGTTTTATATACTCGTATATATATATATATATATATATATATATATATATATGTATATATATATCTTTATATATAAGAAGAGAGTGGAATGATAACACATAGCCAATCACAGAAGACTTCTGGTTAGTAACGCACAAAACAGCCAATCAAAATTGAGAACGCATGTGTGTGAAAAGGTAATAATATTTAATAATGCTGCCTGCAGAAATATTACAACTAAATTTACCAGCTAAAGCTTGTTGCGATTTCTATTTTGTATTGAGTGTGCGAAAAATATATTGATTCCTCTATGATCAGAGTTTACTTTAAAATACTCATATCTTTGTTACATAAAATGGATCGCCGTGAATATCTTAATCTTTGTTACGAGACTCTATCAGAAAGTAAAATATTCTGTCGTTCTCTTCTATTCAAAATAATAAATCTGTCTCCAACTTTTACTAAAAAAAGAACAACATTTTATTTACATAATAATTTTCAGACGACCATTTCTTATTCCACAAAAAGAAAGAGAAAAACTTTGCCATAGCAACTCGGTAAATTTAAAGAAATCAAAAGTTAGCTTTTAGCTTACATAAAAAGTAGTTAACAACTTTTAACAATCTTTTACTTACTTTCAAAAAACTGTTCAGCCAGAAATATTAATTAACAGTTCATATTTGAGATATTTCTTAAATAATGCATAAAAGTGCAAATCATTGGTTCACAAAATAATGTGAAAAGAAAGATCAATGAAAAATGTACATAGCTAGGTTTTGTGAATATTCAGAGATCTATTATAAATAATTTTAATTTTATTGTTTTCACCTTATTTTTTATGTAAAAATATACTTAAGGGTGCCCCTTGGCGAAATTGGTGACTTATGTTTGGCGCCATTCCTGTTTGAGCGGAACACTGTGGTAAAAGGAATGGCGACCAAAACTTTATAATATTGTAATGAACCCAATATAAGCAAAATTAATTAACACAATAAAATGAATTTCAAATCGAAACAAAAATTAATGGAGTAAGCACAGAAAGAAAAGAAAAAAAAATCACTTCTTCACTAAGTTTGAATATCCTCAGATTTAGGTGCACAGAATTCTCTAATAGCAGTTAGATACTGACTAAATTTATTAGGAATAAAATCCGTGTACCTCCATCGCCACATAAATTCAGTGAAATACGAATCGAAAATGGCGTCCGTGGTACCATACTGGTGGTGATATTTTTTATATAGTCTCTTTTTGTGATTGCCCACATACCTCCGATCTTATGAACCATAAGCAAAAGTAACCTTACCAGCCGGTAAGCAACGTAGAACTAACGGACCTTTGAAATTACATATACTGTTGAACATTTAAATATAAAGCTGAAATCTAAATCTATCAGAATCACGATTGGGTTTCAACATCGTCCAGGTTGGCGATCAATCGCGATCACAACTTGGCGAGAATCAAGGGGCACCCTCAAATATAGTCTACCCATTTTTTTATAAAAATTTTGACAAAAATGTTTATTGATCATTGATAACATAATAATTATTTCACTTTATATTTGTTAGTTTTTTTATTAGTATTCAAGATGACAAAAAAATTTAATTGCTTAATTTAATTTGTCGAATTTCTGTTACATATGTTTTTATTATATAATGTGTGCTCTGTCTGATTGATACTAAAATATTTTTTCAGTTAACAGTATTGAAGTTAATTGGGCAATAACTTGCAATGGTATTTGCTTTTGAAATATTACTTAGCTTTAACTTATTAATATTACATATTTTAATTTGTTTGCCATATTTTAATTTTTTTTCATCAGGTTTTAATTGTTTTTAGTTTAAAATTTAAATTACTGGGATGGAGGGCAGAGGGGAAATGAAACAGCATATAGGGAGCGTCCTGCATCCTATAAGATCAACAATGTTTTGAGTTAGGCTCTGCCACACGTGCTTCGGATACGGAGATTAATCTCCGGCTAATGCCCTATAGTAATGTGTTAAATAATATTACTTCCTCGCTTTATATAAGTTTGTAATATTGTTTGTATTAAAATTGCTTTATATAAGTTTATAATGCTGATAATAAGCACCTCTGGCCTTTTACAATCCTATCATATTCTCTCCATGGGATGTTGGAGGATGAAAAATTGCCAGCTTATCTCCAGGAAAACGACTTTAAGTTTGTTCGAGAAGCGAACAAAAATGTAATTGCGTAGCAATTATCGGGGGTAGGCGAGTGGTAGCGAGCAGGGGCTGAGCCCTCTAGTATATATATATATATATATATATATATATATATATATATATATATATATATATATATATATATATATATATATATATATATATATATATATATATATATATATATATATATATATATATGTAATACAAAAGTTATAAAATTACTTTTGTATTAATAAAAGCATTGAAACTTATTCATTTTCATAAAATGTCTTAGTTAAAATATTAAAATACAGATATTCTATTTTGGGAATTCAAGGCTGTAAACATGCCATTAAATTATAATTAGATTAATGTTTCAAAAGAGAAGTTATTTTAAGATCTTTCACTTCCATATAAGGAAAGATTAAACGATTTTTATGAGTATTAAATAATTTGTGATGAGGCGTAGGAATACAAGGAATCCAATATGACTGCCTTCTTACCCATGTATAAAACGCAGGACCGATGGATTTTGCGTGGCTTTTTGTGTTTTACTTGTGATAGCTAAACTCCGTCAGATCTGACGAGAAAAGTGTCTCTCCCCCTCCAGTCGGAGAGGGGAGGAAACTGTTGCTTCACCATCTTTTAATTAATAAACATCTTATGCAGAATCTGGACTCATCTTTCATGTAATTTGGACTAATTATTCCCATATTAATAACAGGGTTTTGTTCTGTTATTACAAGCCTCGCAGGATGTTTGGTGGAGGAAACCCCATTGGATTTTACGGCACATTAAATATATGTAATATCGCATTTGAAATTAAATCAATCGGAAGAGGGTACAGCAAAAATATGAAATATCTTATTCATACGGACAGTTGAAAAGTTATCATTCAAATTCTTCTTCGATTTAGAGCAATTCATAATTCATCCAGTATCTTCAACAAAAAATAAATTCTTCAATCATCAAACTTTTTGTTTATTAAATGATACCTACGCCCAGTGGAACTTAACGATCAGCGATTTCCATTTGTCTATGCTGAATGCTTGTCTACGTTCTGATGGCGATGAATACCACTAGAGAGCTGAGCTTCAATATCTTTCACCCCCCCTTGGATTAAATAGAAAAACTGCATCAGGCTCCTGATAATTAAAAAGTTTTTTTTTTGAAATCACATCCATTTCCTTTACGAGTGATTTACAGAAAGTTTAGTTATGCCTTTGCTAGTGCTGGTCTGGATTTTATCGTCAATAAATTGTTCTCACCCCACCTCACTCAAGGAGAAATATGATTCCTCTTAAAGAAGAAACCAAATTATTTATCAACTGATGTTGTGGCTTTCAAGAAATATTGCGGATTAATTCGAACTTTTTCACGTATCCTTTGATATTTTTATGTTTTACTAGTAAAAAAATTATTTCTTTAATCTTTATTGATTAATAAAAAAAAAGCACTCGTGTATATAAACAGAAATAATGATTATGATTTTTAAAATAAAAATTGTATACTTGATGTTTCAAATGAAACAATGATTTTTTATACAATGATCGTATTTACTGTTGAAATTTGTTTTTTGAGAAATGTTTATTTTCAGTGAATTGATTGTTTCGATTGGTATAAAAATATTTCGAGAAATTATTTTCATATTTATTATTTTATGTGTTACAGTTTCTATGATTTATAGATTAGTAGAATTTATAATTTTGTTTTACTGGTGTTTAGGGTTAAAATAAAAATGCCATTAAATTATTTTTATTTTGAATGCAATTGCGGTGTGGTAGAAATTATAATTTAAACCAAGAAATTTTTTAACTAATACAAATAGTTTTGAAAAATGAAATTAATACTTGTTTTTAGAATTTAAATTGAAAAGCGAATAAATATTTTATGCTTGAGTCCAACGTTGGTAAATAGTTCATAGCTCAGTAATTTCCATTAACAAAGAAAGTTTCTTATTGCTGAGAGGGAATCCCAACATAAAGATGGGAAAATGATCTAACACAAATTGAAAAGTAATGGTAACCAAATAAACTTAAAAATACGTTAAAAATAGAATTTCCTAACACACAATTGTGACAAATTAAATAACTAATTAAGATATCTACACAACAGTTACTTGAAAGAAAAAAAAAAAGACTTTGTGTCAAAATTAAAAATTCCTATTAAAAAATTTGAAAACTTAAATGTTACCCTAACGAAAGGACAATTAACACTTAACAGAATTTGTGAGTTTCCCCTTATTATGATAGGCGAAATTGTTAACTCAGCTAAGTTTTTTATGCTTGATACTGATTTACTATATGCTTTAGTAGGGTTGCAAACTTGCAGAGTTTTTTGTTTGTTTATGATTTGTGTCTGGCCAGTTGTTACTCGATTTGGTATGAGATTGATCACCTCTGCTAATTCTAACAATGACAACTTATCTTTGCACATTAGACAACAAAATTCTCAAAATGTTAAGGTTAAAAAATGTGAAAAAAATAAAGGTTTGATGTTTCAGTAAAAGTAAACATCGAAAAAAATAAAAGTTTGATGTTTCAGAAAAAGTAAACATCGAAAAAATAAAAGTTTGATGTTTCAGAAAAGTAAACATCGAAAAAAGAAAAGTTTGATGTTTCAGTAAAAGTAAACATCGAAAAAAGAAAAGTTGGATATGTTTCAGTAAAAATAAACACTGAAAAAAATAACGTAAAGGGTAACAAAAATAAAAGGAAAAATAGGAAAAAGAAAGAATGACCAAGAAGCTAATTAAAATAAATAAATAAATAAATAATAATAAAAAAATAATTTGAGTAAACAAAAGTTTGAAATAGTACATGTATCAAAGCTTAGGAAATATCACAGCCCACAAATGTTAAAGTTAAATCATGAGTAGTGTCCAGTTCGTTTTGTATATTTTTGTGTGCAAAATTTTTTTGAAAATTTTAGTAAAATAGATATAATTGTTTTATTTTTCTTTCTGTTTAGTTGCCTAAACAGATAACTTGCATTATCATGTTTTTTTTGTTGTTACTGTAAATAATATTTTTTCACATAATTGAAAAAATGTTGTTTATAGTAGGGAAGAGGACAGTCATACCAACATAACTTTTATAAATTCATTTTATTCTAAATTTAAATTTTTTTTTGGCTAACCAAAAATTTGTTTTTTGAGGGGGATGTAATAAAAAAGTTATAAAATTACTTTTGTATTAATAAAAGCATTGAAACTTATTCATTTTCATAAAATGTCTTAGTTAAAATATTAAAATACAGATATTCTATTTTGGGAATTCAAGGCTGTAAACCTGCCAATAAATTATAATTAGATTAATGTTTCAAAAGAGAAGTTATTTTAAGATCTTTCACTTCCATATAAGGAAAGATTAAACGATTTTTTATGAGTATTAAATAATTTGTGATGAGGCGTAGGAATACAAGGAATCCAATATGACTGCCTTCTTACCCATGTATAAAACGCAGGACCGATGGATTTTGCGTGGCTTTTTGTGTTTTACTTGTGATAGCTAAACTCCGTCAGATCTGACGAGAAAAGTGTCTCTCCCCCTCCAGTCGGAGAGGGGAGGAAACTGTTGCTTCACCATCTTTTAATTAATAAACATCTTATGCAGAATCTGGACTCATCTTTCATGTAATTTGGACTAATTATTCCCATATTAATAACAGGGTTTTGTTCTGTTATTACATATATATATATATATATATATATATATATATATATATATATATATATATATATATATATATATATATATATATATATATATATATATATATATATATAGCAGGTTCGATATAGAGTTCGCTAATGTTTAGGATTTCTTCTATTGCAGATGTTAATGGATAGGGGAATAGTGTATAGGGGAGAAACATTCTCCCAATTTTGCCCATTCCCTTAACCGCCAGTGGGTTAATAATGCTATGAAAGTATGGTTAAAATTTGGGATACGGAGAAATTGCCCATTGAATGGGAAGAAGGAGCTATCTGCCTCATCTTTAAAAAAGGAAACCAATTTGAATGTCGTAACTACAGTGGTATTACTTTCCTTAATACGGCATATAAAATCTTCTCCAATATTCATTTTGCTAGGCTCCAGTCTTTTGCTGATAAAGTTGTTGGAAACTACCAATGTGGATTTAGACCTCAAAGGTCTACCATTGACCAAATCCACACTGTATCCAAAGATCTACACATATCCTCGAAAAAACTAAAGGATATAACATCAAGATACATCAACAGTAGATATGATTGGCTGCATTCATTCAGATTTATTTCATCAAGATCGTCTTTTACTCAATTTAGTGGATTTGAAAATAAAACTAATACGAAGCAAGCCAGAATTTTGTCTACAAGGATCTGAAGGATTTAAAGTAGTATTAGAAGGATTTAAAGTAGTATAGAAATATCTTTATTCATTCGAAAAGTTCGTGTGAAACTTTCTATTATTTCAGAAAATATTTTTATTTTTATAAAAATTTCTATCTTTTAAGAAAATATTAATGTTTTTGCAAAAAAAAAATTTTCTCTTTTAAGAAAAATATTTTTACTTTTTATTAAAAATTTGCACGTTTTGTAAAAATATTTCAAACTTTTAAACAAAATTTTCTAGTTTTTTAGAAAATATTTTTATTATTGAGGGAAACTTTCTAATATTTCAAAAAATATTTTTATTTTTATAAAAAAAAATTCTATCTTTTAAGAAAATATTTATGTTTTTGCAAAACATTTTCTAGTTTTTCAGAAAATTCTATATATTTTTCTGATACTTATTGTATTAATTATTAAATGGTGTAATTTTTTCATGATAATATAAACTTTTTCACCTGTGAAAAATGATCAATAAAGACAAAATATATTTTAATAAAATAAATAACATTTTATTCAAAGTTTCACCCAAGCACTTCTGCGGGCATACATCATAGGTTTCTTAACAATTTTATTTTTACTATACAATTTTTTATTTACATCTAAATGTGCTGGTAACTGAACATCATTTAATGCTTTAAAAATACATTTCTTCCCACTGGAGCTGATTTTCTATTTCGCAAAAAGTCATTGATAAGATTTACTATATTACTTCCAGGAACAGCTTTATCTTCATGAATAATTTCACCTTTAGCGTTCCAAAGGAGAGATTCATTTATTTTTAAGAATTTATACATATCTTTTGCTTTTTCTTGAAATCGAACTGGAACAACAGTTAGAATTTTTCCCTCCAAGTCTTCAGTTTCCTTTTTTGATATTTGAAGAGATCTCTTCTGCAGACTCTACTTGAGGATCGGCTATGTTCGGAATTTCCTCCTGATCGGTTTGAGGCTCTGGTTTATTCGGTCTAGAAATTGAAAAGTGCGTATACTTTTGCAATATTTGTAAATACAGAGTTGCTTTCTCGTCATCTGCTATGTCCTTTTTCTGTAGAATATTTTTCATTTGTTGATCCAATTGTGATAAATGTTCCGCTACTTGTACTCTATCCTCCGGAACCAACACAAATTTCTTACTGTACTCCATGAATTAATGAACTAATGACAGATATAGCTGCAGGTAATAAAAATGATAAAAATCCTTCTCCTTTCTGTACAAGAATTTTTTTCTTCTTATACAATGGCAATTTCTTCTTAGAAAGTTTTCTTAAACTTTCTTTATGAGGAGCTAATTTATTTTTTTGAGACTTCGTATTAGAGATTCGATGGTATATTACCACACAATACATCAATACACACTCACACAAAGTTTTTATTTCACTTTTTGAACACTTTTTTAAAAGAGGCTTGCAATGTTTAGTTTTAGAGATCAATTTCATGAGCTCTAATGATCGCTCATTACATACGGACATCTTACTTTCAAATGATTTTAATTCTGAGTGCTTCTCCTATTTATAGGTCTTGTAGAAATCCTCCAAATGCTTTCGTCTTAACGAGAGCACAATGTTTAAAATCTGGTGAATGTATAGTGCACGAAGAAAAAGTTGTTATCAGTTCATCTACTTTAGGACACCCAAAATCTTCTAAACTGTAAAACACTCTGCCGGTTAGAATTTCTAAAAATTTCCGTTTCTCGAGTCCTTTCACGTAGATTTGTGGATACATATCACACAAAAAAGTCAACATAGTATGAAATTTAATGTAGGGTAATTCTCCTTGGTTCCAATCTATTCGATGAATATTTCTTTTTACCCAAGAATATTGTATTTTCTGCTGTGTTGAAAGTTCTTCGAACGGGAACGGTGGTTGGAATGTACACACTCCGGTAATGGGATTACCTTTCACGGCATGAAAAGCAAGTTCTTTGACAATGTAGCACCCTGATGAAAGTTGGAAACCTTCAAAATCAATGACTAAAGCAGGCATCTAATTTCCTTATAATTCACTGTTGAAATGAAGTTATCGAGGTTGGTACACATAATAAGTATCTTCAGGAAACATTCCAGTACGCATGAGTAAAGATTCTTCGGTATCACACTTTAAATCAATGAGTAAATAACCATAAGGTTTTGATGTGGCATCTGCATAACATTCTTGAAAAAAATTTAACTTTTCGAGGGTACAATTGACGTCCTAAATGTGTAATTTGTGATTGATCTCTTCGATTCTTAAATAATACAAGATAATGAGCATTTAAGGATATTTCTTTCATTTCCTTTCCTTTATGAAAAATGTTTTGAACCACAAAAATAATGCTAAGAGATTTATGGTGGGAAAATTTTGTAAATAATTTCGTCAATTGAGGATCATTTCCCAATTCACTCATGAGATCATCAATCACAATTAATGCATCTGAATATTGATTCAAATCGGATGGAAGTCCTTCGTGAAAAACAACATTAGGCATCTCATCATATAATTTTTGATAAACGCCATAACAACATACTACGTGTTTTGGGAAAGGCTGTATCATTTGATTTTCAATCACTTTTTTTATGAAATAACTTTTACCACTACCTGTTGGACCTGCGAGGACTGCTGTAAAGGGATGTTTGAACTTCAAAAGATCCATGATGAATGAAAAACTTTACTCTCGTCACCTCTATTTATCGTTATCTCATATCACCACATGGTGAGTTCAATCCTCACCATTAATTATATTTAAATTAAATAATAAAATAGATTTAAAGTTATTTTATTTCTAACATTCCCACATAGATGGCGCCACTAGAGTGAAAGCATGATATCATTTATTTGCTATGTAATAATTAACACGTGTATGGTCAGTACCGTTGCCATCCAGAGAAAGTTATAATAGCATTAAGAGGGGCAGAAATAATTATTTAATAACTGTAAAAGATTAAGGGAAAATATATCGATGAAACTCTAGGATGATATCGATATCAAATCTTTTTTATTTATACACGTGTTCAGAAAACTAAAGTTAAACTTATTTACACATATCTAACCAAGCATTCGTAGGTCAGTGGTAATGATATCCAACTACTGACCCACGAAGGCTTTTTGATTGGCGTGAGTTCGATCCTCAGCCTTAATTATATTTAATAAATAATAATAAAACAGATTTAAATATTAAAATAGATTTAAAGTTATTTTATTCCCACATAGATGGCGACACTAGAGTAAAAGCATGTGTATGATATTTATTATGTAATAAAAGATGACGTCATTTTTTCATAATATACAATTTCTACCCCAAATAACAAAGTTTGTAAGTATTGCCACCCTCAAAAAACTAATAAATGAAAATAATATTTAAAAAACGAAACTAAATTAAAAACAGAAACCGAAACTAAAATATATTAGGCTTAAGAAAAAGAAAGAAATAAGCTCCCCATGACGCTGTAGACGAAGTTTAGCTCCGGTTGACTATGACGTCACTTCCGTCACCTAGAACGCTGCGCCTACTACTCACTTCCATAAATTGAAATCCAATTCTTTCTTAAAAATATAATTGTAGTATTAAAATACTCTTGATATGTCTTAGTATAAAATAGTTTACAGTAAATTACATCTATTTTAGTATCATATTGAATAATTACTATTTCGATAATAAAAAAAAAAACTTTTTATTAAACTAGAAGTATTTACTCTATTTTATTCATGCGTTGCGTTTCAATAGCACTCCACTTAGTGTGTATAAAACTTCTTACCTTCAACTATTAATTCAGTTTCCATTTTATCTTCACCCATCGTATTGCTTATATAGCACACATATTTTCCAGCATGGGAAGATTTTATTTTTTCAAAAATTAGAATTCCATTTTCCTGTCTGACTAGATGTCCTAGTCCAGTCAATGTAAGTTCATCACCAAATTGCTTTCTCCATCTGTGATTCGGGACCGGATGTCCTTGAGAAATGCATGGTAGAGTAACTCTTTGTCCTACTCTTGATGAAACTCGGTTGAATCTTCGTATTATCCTTGGGGCTTCATTATGGTGAGGTTCTGAAATTTATTTTTTATAAAGTATAATTCAGTTTTTTTAGATGTAACGAAAAATGAAGCGTAGGCATAGTAAAAAAAAACTTAATTTAAATGTATATTTATAACTCGTAATTTATAAATTTTTATATTATTATATATTATATATTACTAGTATTATAAATTATAAATGTATAAATCGTAAATAGAAAATCAAAAATATTGATTTTCGAAATTTGCCGAGTCAAGTACCGTCATAAATTTTCAAAACATTATGAATTTTTGATAAAGTTCAACTATCATTGATTAATTAAAGTTATAATTTCATCAAAGTAATAAAAAATACTGTTCCGTATTTACTGATGTAGCAAAAATAAGCGGCATGGTTGAGGGGCTCCGAAATATTCCTATTTGTCTCACACACAAAAATTATTAAAACTGAATTTTTATTTACGGCCTCCTCAGATAAATCTTGAACTTTTTGAATGGTGTTGGAGATCAATATGGAGGGTTCTATTATTAGGTAAAAACATTATAACTTGTAAATTGAAAAATAAAAATACTGACCTTTTAAAACTTGACGAGGAAAAAAGTTTAAGTATTCCTTTAAAATTACGAAATTTGAAAATTTAATGGACATTGATCAATTCGCAACTTAGAAGCAATGAAAAAATTAATAAATTACTTAAATTACTTAGATCAAAATTTGGAATTATTTCTTTAAAATTCTACTTTTCACTTACCATTAATATAAAAATTTGTATCTAAACCAATTAATATACTTCACAATATATTCTCTTAAAAATGATTTTTTTTTTCACTTTCTGGAACATTTTTATACAGTTATGCACTTCGGTAACATCTAGTTGTTGATTAAGTGGAAGGATATGGTCTAGTCCACAATGTTTAGTCCAATGGCATTTACTGTGGCAATATGATCATAATTGCACATGAGTTGCATCTTCTTCCTGAACAAACTGTTTACATCACTGTTTACATAATGTTAGCTGGGCCTCAAACCGCTTCCAGGAATATTACTTTGGTCCTTGACTATAATAGCTGATCTGATTCTTAACCACTATGCCATTGAGGCTCATTAAATTATATTTCAGCTATAAAATCATCATAAAAGTTAAGAACTAAGACATATAAAAATATATAAGGTGATGAAATTTTTTTGAATCAACACCATAAGGAAAGAAACAAAAATTATCTACTAAGTAAGTTAATTAATAAATAAACCCTGACTCGCTAGCCTGCACCAGGTTTCAAAACTTTATTTCCTTAACATTCTACCAGTAACGTATACAAAAAAACACAATTTTTCTCATCATAAAGTCCTGTATTTTAAAATTATTATATTTTCCCCGAGCAGACGATTAACATCAAATATTTATTCTGCAATAAATAAAATAAATTTAAAAATTTGAATGAAACTAAAAGGATATTTACCTGTAACAATGACTCTTGCGTAATTTCGGCTAACATGTTTTTCCTTTGTTATGGAGTTTTCAACTTGACAACGAAACTGATATGTATTATCATGTTCACTTGAATCCTTTATATAAAGGTCACCATTATCCAGCATTCCATACTTCCCTACAAAAATTATTTTGAAGTATTCAGATACTTTGATGCAAAAATAGATAAAAACGTGTCATTTGAAAAAGAATCTGAATTGTAAAGAATGATACGAGATATTCGAACATTTATACTACTACTTTGTTTCATTTAGAAAATTAATAATAAAAAAAAATTCAAACAAGCCAGTGATTGTACAGTTTTCTGCAAAAAAAATCTATTAGTTAACTCTTATGAGATTCTTAATTTATCTTATTTAGATTTTAATAACAATATATTTCTCTCATAAATTAAATTAATGTGTTATATGCTCAAAAATCCTCTTCATATAAATAGTTCTATCGAATGAATTACGTACAGTTGACCTATAGTGATATTTTATTCGCTGGCATAAAATATCACTATATGTCACTTTTTATTCTCTCTCTTTAAATAGAAAAAAATCAAGGTCCAGATCGACCCCACGTGAGTTTCCTATCCAAATCACGCCTCCTTCTAGATATAGCTTAAAATAATTTTCTGTGGTGGCAACAGCGTTTTCAGTTGTCACATCATAGAGAATTCTGTAAACAATTTGAAGATTTATTCGTTGTTTTTTTCTTAATTGCTTCAGTTTCTTTATTTGGTTTAAATGGTTTTTCATGCCGCTTATGAATATTGCTTACCACTTATTATATTCGGTGCAATAATAAATCCATCCATTCGTTCCCATGATGCAACTTTGACATAATCACTCACGTAGCTTGGGACTGGACAGTGCAGAACAGCAATATTTCCTCTTAAAACAAACTCATCAAATAGTTGAATTTCATATACCTGCATGACAACTGAAAGAAAAGTAATTAAATAAAAATTAAAAATCACTTTCTGAAAATTATGACAAAATGTAAAATACGTGGGTTAAATCCTGAGTGAAATTATTAAACAAAAAAATGAAACATCTTTATGAAACAAATTATGTTTGTCACCAAATGCTAACACCTAAACGAAGCAGTTCAATACTTCCTGAAAAATACGTATCTTATTACTTTTAGTCTTTACGAAAAACTATTATTTACAGAATATACTTGTGGTTTCTTTCAAAAAGCTATTGTATAAATTTTGAATAAATGTCCTCGCAAGATGTTCTGATTTACACATATGATTTCATACTTATTAACTTAATTTGAAAAAATCTATACTTATGAAATTATAAACAAAAATATTTAATTATAAAAACTTATGAAATTTTATAACAATTTGAATAAATAGTACAATAATTATTATATCATAAAGATTTCTTTAGTCTTATATACTGAAAAAATTTGCGGTAAAAAATACCGGCACTTCAGTATATTTTTTTTATCGTAAAAGCCATTTTTATCAAAGTATGTTACGGAAAAAAATATGATATACCTTATTTTTCTTACAATAATAACTCTGAATCAGTCTAATTAAATAAATATTACTATAAAAACTACGGTATAATTTTTTTGCGATTAGAATGGATTTGGTAAATGGGTTACAGCAAACTGAACCCAAAGTACTTGTTCGTAATAAGATCTGGATTTTTTTTTGCAGTATATGCCTCATAATTCTGTACAAAGAGTTGCAATTGTATGAATTTGGTTATGTAGGAAAAAGTGAAAAATTATAAAGTTAGATAACAGTTGAAAATATTTCAACATTGCTGCTTTAAAGTCAATTAAGGAATGCGTGTGTTTAATTGTATAATTCCTATTTAGGGGTCACAGTACCTTTGCAACAATTTTTTTAAATAAAGGTATTATCATTCATTTTGTGGATGCTTTACATGCTCATTTAATTTGTAATCAATAATTTATCTTCAAAACATAATTAAACTGTTTAACTTTTTTAAAATTTTAAAAAAAGTTGAAAAAATTCACAATTTTTAAATCCTTAAGGCTTTTTTATTTTAACATATTTTCAAAATCTTTTTTTTTCTTCTTGCTTAGAATATACATCTTAATAATTTTGTGCATTCATTTGTTGATACATCAATTAGAATATTTTTTATAAATTATTTTGTAAAAAAGTAGAAAAAAAAGGTAAAAAATTCTTGTTAGGTACATATAACATGCTGTAAAAATTGTAATACCTCCTAAAATGCTTATTCCATGCACAGTTTAAATAAGTGTATCATACTTAAGATAAAAAAGTTTACTTCAAAGTTTTATCTTAAATAGAAAAAATTCCTTAGGGATTTAACTAAGATTAAAACACAAAATTATCATCTATGAGAAAAGGCACTTTACATTCTGTCTACTAAGCAAGTTTCTGTATTAGGACTATCTAAAATCATTCATAACTTCTTTAAAAATGTAGATAGAGAGATGATGTTTTTTTCAGTGCATTCGAAATAGTTTGAAGTTTTATTATATGCAATAAAATTTTTTTTCGATAATTTGGTCATTTTTTGGGTACTGTGACCCCTTAAATGATTAACTTTATTTTTTAGACTAGCTTGATTGTTACTAGTTTTAAGATCATAGGTTTTAACTGCAAAGGTAGAAATGATAATATAAGTTCTATTAATGAAAAGAATATATCTTTAAACAAATTTATGTATATACAACCAATCCCACTTAAAGGAATATTATTGGCTCCAGCCAATACTATTCAATTAAGCGGGTTATTCGATTAAAAGGAGAGTGCATTATGCAATTTCAAGTGCCTTATTTTTTATGAAATTTTACTTTTTAATGGTATTTAATGCATAGTATAGTGTTTTGTTTTATAAATAAATGATGGGTGAGTGAAGTAAGTCAAAGAGGGGTAAAACCCACTTCATTCACTCCAATGTATAACTAACTGCCAGCAAGAGTTCAATTCTTAAATTATACTCATAAGGCTTGTTCTGAGCAACAAATGAGCAATAAGTCTCTATTGAAGTGATAACCTATTGTATTCTCATTTTCTAAACTGAAAATTTCATGCTAGCTGGTGAAACACTTCTTAAAAATAAACAGATTTTTTTAGTTCTGTACCTCTTCGGTATGTAATAAAACGAGGACTGGAAACAACAAATATCCATTTATATAAGGAAATTTAATAACTTTAATTTCATATAAAATGATTTGGTTACATAAAATTTTATTCTTATAAGCGGGTTATTCGATTATCCGATATGCAATTATGTGTAGACGACTGTACTTATTTTTAAGACATATGAGAAATGAAGTAAATCCACATTACTAATTTAAAACTCTATTTGATCATTAATGAAGTTTAAATTAATGTAAAATGAAGAACTCATCATATTTAAACATATACAATCACAGATAAAATACATTAGGCTATGTTAATAAATCATAAATAGAAATTAAATGTTATATTTATGGACAATCTAGACTTCTATTCAAAATAATAAATAGAAAGTTGACTTATTTTAGAAAAATATAAATCCAAAAAAAGATCCGATTTCATTGTATATAGTATAAAATAGATCCTTTATAATTAAGGAGCTCAAAAATATTAGAAAAACAAACACAATTTACATTTTCTGCATGGAATTAGCTATAAAACCAAATAATATTTTGCGATGCCATTTATTTAAAATATAATATTCTTAAATTAAAGTTTGACGGATTTCCAATTTTAAATGAGTTATTACAAAACCAGAAAAAAAAAGTAAAAACTAAGTACATTTCGCGATATCAAGTACTTCCTGAATTAAAAGCAATTAAGGGAATAAAGGGATGAATCTCCGCAGGGAATACTCTTCCAGACTAGCTAATTTAGTCGTTGGAACTATATATTTATATTTCACTTTTAGAATTTTCCCGTTGCCAAGCAATTATCTTCAATTTTTTTACAATTTAAACGCAAAGCTGAAATAATTGGAAATGTTAAGTCTTACCTCAATACAATTCTTCTTTTTAAAGCAACGAGGAAGAAGGGATTAAGTATTTATTAGCCGTAGGCAGCATTTCCTCTTTGTATATTAGGAAAAGAAAGTCTGAGCAGTCTTAATGGACTCATTATTATTTGACATCAAAAGCTGTTTGGGATTGATGCCTTACCTCTGGGCAATTTTGTTCATTTCTCTTCCTCAGTATCCCGAAAAATAAATCCGGAAATACTTTTTCCGGAACAAATTTTGATCCTAAGTCGTATACTATTTTTTTTTTTTTTTTTTTTGTGTGTTATACTAAGATTTGACTTTTTTCTTACGGTATTCAAATTAATCTTAAAATCTTTTTTTTTTTTTTCTTTTTTGCATGCCTTAAACTAAATTATTTGCATAAGACGGAAATACACATTATTAGCTTAGTGCAAAAAATTTTCTTTGTTTCTTCAGTTTTAATTTTACTATTACTTTAATGCAAGTTAAAATGAATTCTTTAAAACTTTTATAACATATAAAATAATAATTTAACAAATGTCAGTTGAAATGTATTTTTCAAATCTCTATACAAATCTGTTTTATTCTTTTGCTCAAACTTTAACCCTTGAAGGCTTATTAACCTATTTATAGATTCATTTATTTCAAAAATTTAATATTTTTTTCTTCTGTTTTCATATATTGATTTTTTGTATATTGACAGCATTTCCTCTTTGTATATTAGAAAGAGAAAGTCTGAGCAGTCTTAATGGACTCATTATTATTTCATATCAAAATCTGTCTGGGATTGATGTTTTACATCTAGGCAATTTTGTTCATTTATCTTCCTCAGTGTCCCAAAAAATAAATCTTAAAATACTTTTTCCGGAACAAATTTTGATTCTAAGTCGTATACTATTTTTTCTGCGTTTTGTTAAGATTTAAAATTTTTAACTGTGTTTAAATTAATTTTGAAATCATTTTACTTTTATTTTGCATGCCTCAAGCTAAACTATTTATATAAGAATAAAATAGACATTATTAGGTATAAACAACTGATTTATTTTTTTATTTATTTAATTTTATTTATTTTAATTTTTTTTTTTTAAAGTTTTAAACTTGTGTTTTACTATTTCCTCAAGTGTAAGTTGGAATAAAATATTCTTCGAAGCTTTTATGACACATAAAATAATAATTTAATAAAAGCCAGTTTAAATATATTTTTCAAATCTCTATAGATACAGATTTGTTTTATTCTTGGAATAATGCTTTTGTTTCGAACGTAACCCCTGAAGGCTTAATAGCGATTTTATAGATTTATTCTTTTTGGAAGTTGAATATTTGTTCCTCCAGTTTGCGAATATTGTTTTTTTTTATTCCTTATTTTTATTTCTTCAAAATATTATGTGAATTATTTCTAAAAAATTTCATTACTTTGATCATTTTATAAAACGTAAGTTTATTATTTTTTTAGCTATATTTTTTCAATTTTATAATTTGTCTTTACTCACATGCAAAAAATGTTAGTATACAAAGTTCAAAATTTCGGTGTGCAGTTGCCGCCATTTTAAGTGTTGAACTTGCGGTACCCATCTACCACCCTTAAGCCGATTTTGATGAAAATATCAATTTTTTGCTTTTATCTAAAATTAAATTATGGATTTTCTTCTTTCAAATAACTGTTTGAGTTTTGTTTTAAAGTCAAATAAATTAGAAGTAATGACGACTTAAGGAATAATTTATATTAGTTATTAAATTGTTAAAAATAATTAATGTTCAGTTTTTCAATCTTTTTTGCAAAATAAAAACCTACATTTGCTGTGAAATATTTCAATATTTGTTATATGTGTAATACTTAATATATTTTCGAAGCTGAATTTTCATGAGTATTATAAAGCAAACATAATAAATTTTAACAAAGTTGTGTGATTTTAAAGAAAAAGTCGAGTTTTGGTCTTTTTTTTACAAATTATCCCTCGTTATATTCTTTATTTTTTCATATGTTTTATATTCATATCATGTTATGGTGTATAAAATGCATATAAATTTATATAAAAAAAATTCTAAACTAAAAATTTCAAAATTTAGTCTCTAAAGGTAATTGGGCACCTTAACTAAAAAAATTTCAGCTCGTACGCTGTCACAGTTATTATTTACTCTTTCATTGTTAAGTTTTATTTATTTATTAATTTTTTTTTATTCTTCTTTTTATGAAAATACCTATTTCCACGCGCATTAAAATAAAATTATAGCTTAGTTGCAAAAAACACTGTGTTCAAAAATCTCACTTTTTCAGTAATAATCACTCTAACTATTTTAAACAATTGTTAATTTGTTAATTTATATATTTTTTGATTATAATTACCGTTCTATTTTTAATTATGTGTTTAGTTTAACTCTCACACACATACACACACATAATGCCAAAAAAGGGTGGTAACTAAACACCAAATTTTTTTACAGTTCACTATTTGTAACACTTTTTTTTAAAGAAAATGAAATTAAATTGTCAAAAAAGCGTTTCTTTAAATTAGAGAAAGCTTTTTTTTCTGTTATTAATATTTTTATTCTGTTTTTTTTGCTTTAAACATTTTAAATTTTTTTTATTTATAATTATTTGTTACCATTTTGATTACTATACGTTATTAGATGAATCAGAGCTTGCTTTAAAAAGTTCATGCCATCAAAATAAATATTAACTATTTTCAGCATCATTTCGCATAATGGTATTGCATAATCAGCATAATGGTATTGCATAATGGCATAATCAGCAATCTTCTATGGAACCTTTCGATGGGAAATCAAGAAACATATTTCCGCAGTACTGCATTTGGTATCTCTGTACCAATTTATTTAGTTACTGTAAAAAAACCAATTAACATAATGCAAGTAGAACCTATCGACAAAATTTGTTAAGAGCCATTATAATCAATAATTATTAATTTGGAAATTTTTTAAGGTTCCCATATACGAATAAGTATATTTTAAATTTACCATTTTATAAGTTAGAATTTCAACTCATTTTAAGAAAGATAAACTTTGCACAAAGTATTACTTAAATTGCGATATTCAGGATTTAACCAAAATTTTCAAATGTCTAAATATATCTAAAACTTCAATCTTATTTTAATAGCTGTTGTTGAGTTTCCATTATTTAATTTAATAAAGATGTAAAAGCGTAAGTATCAATATTAAAAAAAACGTGGTTTCATATACCAAGTACAAATCGGGTAGTCCTTATCCATATGTATCGAAATTACTAACGTTGATTTTACTTGTGTTAAACTAAGATAAGAATTCAAAGATAAATAATCCATAAAAACGCGTGATAAAACTCAATTTTTAATTGGTTTTAATACTGCAGTAACCTTTTTTTAAAATGTCGAACTCAGAAAGTACTAATGTGTAAAAAGGAATCAATTAGATCCCAATTTATAACACCCTGAACAGTATTTTTGCTGAACTAAATTTTTAATTCTTATAAATTTTTCAAAGCATCAAAATAAAATCTTTGTCATTATTTTCATTTATTTTTGCCTTACTTTTTTGAAGCATTTACTATAAATCATTATTTTTTTATTTTTTATTTTTTGCTTAAATCATCCCGAACATTTTACTAGTTTGCTACTTTATGCTTAATGTACTTTTGAGAATTAAATATTCTTCAATACCACTTTTTTTTTTTTTTACAACTATCACCAATTTCCATTTAAAACACGAAACAATACAAAAATATTGAATGCGTTTCAAAGTCGTTCATAACTTTGAGAAATGAAAAGCATTATTTTCCGTATAAGAAAGGAAGAAGTTATGTCATTGTTTACGGCCGAAAAGTTTTAATAAACCCAAAGAAATGCTCTTGTAAAGTAAGTGGAAATTTATCATAAGAGTTGAAATAATAGGCCCATCAAGAAATAGTGTGGAGCACATTAATTGACGAACACGGAAAAAGTGGACTGTTGGGTCGGTTATGCATCATTAATCCTTTTTGCCTCTTATGATATTGACCCCTACGGCTATTGTTCGTCATGAAGAAGAAAAGTTGAATCTCAATAGAAAACAATGGGAGGGTCTGTAATAAAACTCAGAAGAGGCAATTTTTCATTTTAGATGGAAATATTTATTGTCCTGGCTCATTTTTGTATTACATTAAAATATAAAACAAAATGCTTTGATTATATCATAATTGTTGTATATATTTAACAATTGTTCTTACGAAAATTATATAAATGATCTAAATTTGTGATTTATTTGGAGTTAAAAGAAAAATAATTATTGAACAAACAATTATATTTTATAACGGTCATTGAACAGCGGACCCAAATTTGGATTTAAGACTACCGATGTTCAACTGCAATTTTAAACCCAATCCAGAAGACAAGGGAACTTCTGTATCAAGTATTGGGAGATAATCCGTTCCTGGAAGACTTTTTGATGGAATTTATCCTAATTTGCGTTACATGGAGAGGGAAACCGCGAAATCTGCCCACGGTTAGCCTAGCAGCAAAGGGACTCTCACCACCACCACACTGTCTACCACTGAGGATATTTTGCGCCATCACTGTGGTCGGTTCAACCTGGATGCGGAATTCGTATCGACCTGCTATCGTTGGGATTCGAACTCGGTTCACCTCATTGGAATGTGGTAAAAATACAGCCAGCAATTCAATAATGAAAGTTAAAAATATAATTATAATACTAAATAGAAATGTGTTTTGCTACTAAGCGCCAGTTATTAAAAATTAATTCATTATCAGTTCCTTAAAATGTATTAGGGAAGAATATTGTAAAGTATTTGCTTTATAAACTCAAACCTACTCATTTTCAACACAATGCTGAAAAATGCGTTGAGTCTATTTTTTTTAATTTTTTTTTTAATTTAAGATTAAAAGAATAGCAGAATAGAATCGTACTTTTGGCATTAAATTGTTTAAATCTTTTGAAACCTCGCTGGGTGTTCTTGAAATTATTGAATTCTCAAAAAAAATGTAAATGCTAAGTTGATTTGTAGAACTTTAAAGATTGTACGTTACGGTTAGTCATCAGGGACCTGGTAAATTTTTGCAATAATGTTTAGACATTTCTTTTTTGTTGCAAAAAGGGAAGAAAAAAAAACATGCTAGAGTTCAATTAAACAACAGTTTTTATTTTTTTTTACGCAACTTAAGTTTCATCGTTATGTATTGACTTTTTAAAATAATGAGTTTTTTTCAAAAGTTTTGTTAAGAACTTGTTTTGTCAACACTTTATACACTAACACTGTACAGAATGTCCAGTAAGGACCATCCTTATTATGTATTTTTAGATACCTTATCAAAATTAAAAACAAGAAAGCATTAATGTTGGGAGTCACAAATTCATACTTGAGCCAGGCAAAAAAAAAAAAAAAAAAAAAACACTATCAAATTCTAAAAAATAACATAACAGGAAGACGGAGGTAATAAACATCAGAGCAGGTTTAATAGAGCATAAGAACTGGAGAGTGTTTCTAATAATTGTCTTCGAACTCCTTCCAGCAACATTCTTTCAAACATTTAGGTCTTGCTGTTTATTACATCTTCCTTCCTGTACTGTGATTTGTCAGATTCCATTAATATTTCTGGTATTGCTTAAACATTAACTTGCAATCCCCATCGCCATTATATTTTGAGTTTTGATAAAGTTTCTAAAAAATACATGCTAAAAGATGTCTTTACGGATCACTTTGTATATAATAATAAGCAGTATTATGCCAATCATTAGAATATACCTACAACCACACTCCTTAATATAAATATCCGCTGTGGCTCAAGGGAGTGCCCCAGCAGTGGCTGGTTGACGCAACTTGTACTCCCAGCTCGCGCCATCCAAAGTACTGACGTAAAATATCATCATAAGCAGACGGATCATTGGTTAGAATCCTCTTGCCGCCGTACAAACTGTGTATGATTTTCTTTCTCCGTGTAACGTAAATGCAGATTAATTCCATCAAAATGTCTTCCAGATGACTAATTTGTCATGATGCTTGATCAGGGATTTCCCTTGTTTCCTTGGTTGTGTTCAAAATTACAAGACTACTAATTTGAAAATAGATAAACGTAAACTCAGAATTGGGTCGGCTGTTCAACGCTTGTTATAAAATAAAATAGTTGTTGTAGTTGTAGTTTTATTTACGTCGCACTAGAGCTGCACAATGGGCTATTGGCGACGGTCTGGGAAACATCCCTGAGGAAGATCCGAAGACATGCCATCGCAATTTTGATCCTCTGCAGAGGGGATGGCACCCCTGCTTCGGTAGCCCAACGACCTGCACGCGAAGTCGAGCACTTTACGGTAGCACAGTTTAACGAGGACCAATACCGCACACCCTCGGTCCCTACGCAGACTGATCCAAGTGGTGACCCACCCGCACACTGACCGCAGCCAGTGATGCTTGACTTCGGTGATCTGTTGGGAACCGTGTCTTAACGATCAGTCCACTGCGGGACTAAAATAAAATAAATACCTATGCAGTATTTAGGCACTTTAAGCGAAATGGATTGCTTATTGTTTAAACTGGGCAACGGAATGAGGCTGTACTGAAGGTCACCACAATTAAGTTCAGAAAATTTATTAGTCTGCAGTAAAGAAATTTCAAAGAATAAAACTTTTATGAGTGCTCTATAAATTAAAAAAAATAGAAAAAATATTTAAACTTTAACAAGCATTATGGTTAATGTGGATCATTAATTCCATTTATAATTTGAACTATTTATAAAAATTTTGAGCTTTGAGCAGTTGCGTATCTAAGCAACGGTGTGAATTTCCTGCAGTCATGAGTCAGCCGAACTCTTCTGCCTTTACCGCCAGCTTCGCACGCGAATAATGAGTGTAAAAATTTTTAATACTTTATTTGAATGAATTGTCATACCGCCTATCATAATAGAATGATTTTCATATTCATTGGAAAAAAAAATCGGAACAAATATGTCAGGTTTATTTTACTAGAAATATTTGCTGATACCAATTTAAGTCAAAGATACAATATTTAAATGAAAATAAAAACAATGGCCAAAATTTTCTATAGATAAATTATTGCTATGTTACTTGTATTTGATTAGAATAGCATCTCAATAATAAACGAAGGAAATAAAAGGTTTCAAAAACAAATTTAAAATAATTCAAAAATGTATGATGTATGTTTCCAGTGTCTTATTAGTTTAATAACTTTAACATGTAATCTATCATCGTCCATCTGAGACATTTAAAATAAATCAGTAGATTTTGATAATTAATTGATAAAAAGCATCCGATAAGAATAAGTGGAGATTTTTTCTTCCGACAATTTATGTTAAAAATATATTTAAGAAGAAAAAATTATTAAAATTAATTATTTATTAAGAAAAATTTAAATCTTTTAAGAAAAAATATTAGCCATTATAAGCTACCAAACCAACTATACCAAATTTTTCTAAAAGAAGAAGAAAAAGTAGAATATTTAAATGTTATTAGGCATTCAAATATTAAAAATAAGTAAAAAATTACATTAGAATAAATAAAGAATCAGAAGAATTAAGAAGTAAAGAATAATCTTTTGCTGAACTGATCTTCTCATATGTTAAATTCGTAAATTTCTGTAAGCAATTCTTAAATAGCAACAAATAAGAATAGAAGGAGGTTACACCCTCCCTTTTTTCTCTCCTAGATTAATTTCGGAGTTACATATAAATAAATACTATAATTTTCAAAATTTTCTGAAAATCAAAATATTTTTTGCAATTTTGTAATGTATTAAAATATTATTGTAACAACCATTGTAATTTTGTATTCATTAAAATAATAATTTTGTTATTTATTAATAATTTTGTTATATATTACAATTTTGTATTTAATAAATTATTAAATAAATACAAAATTAATTAATATTCAATGTAATTTTTGAATTTTTAAATTACTTATAATAAAAAAGTTAGAAAGGAATTTAAAGAAAATCGATAGTATGGATAACCAAATTATAAACGTATAAGAATGATAATGGGTAAAAAGAATGGGAAAAAGAGTTCCTCCTACTTTTTTCCTTTACCGTTTTCAAGGAGTATCATAACACTTTTTCAACTACGCAACACATAATGCTTAAATTTAATTGGACTTCTTTTCTACCGTCTCATTCAATGAGTACGCTTTTGCAAGCTTTTCTAGCCGTCCCTATTTATGACTGTCAAATGTTGAAGAAGGGTGGTGTTTTAGACTATATTTAAGGAGGAGTTAATTGCTTTGAGAACTTGATAGGCTTAACAGATTTACATTTAATTGAGATTCATTTTTCTGATATTTTATTCAATAGATAACGTTTTAGTAGACTCGTCCATTCGTAGCTGACAAATGTTAGAAATGGGCGGAGTTTTAGACTATATTAAAGGAGGAGTTAGTTGCCTTGCGAACTGGATTGGTTTTAAAAAAATGTACTTTTAATTAAGATTATTTTTTTTTTAATGTTTTATTCAGCGAATAATATTTTAGCAGGTTTGTCTAACCATTTTAGTTCATGACTGACAAATCTTAGATATGAGTGGAGTTTTAGAATATATTTAGGGAGGAGTTAATTGTCTTGAAAACATGATAGATTTAATAAATTTAAATTTCATTGAGACTTTCTTTTCCAATGTTTTATTTGACAGATATAAATTATACAAATTAAAACTTTTCGAACATAAATCGTACTTTGTTTCTATCATCGTTTATTCCACTATTTATTATTTTCGAAGCTTTGCTGACTAACACAACTATAACCAATCATTCATTACCGTTTATGATGTTTATCAAAGAATTATGTATTCCGTGGAATTCAGAAAGAAAGGGAAACTATTTAATTTATAAAGCAACAGCCCTTTATATCTAAACTAACTAATGGGTTCAGCCAATTTTTCGATTTACGACTCGAAAAAGTTATGTACTATTATTTGTATTATGAAATTAAAATTTTGATAGAATAAATATCTGCTTGAAGAATAAATATTTGATTGATTAAGAATAAATATTAGATAGAGGAAACATTTGATTGAAGCAAAATGTTTTATAAGAAAAATAGGTAATTTTTAAACAAATTAAATAATTTAATGTTAGGACATGGAATTTTAAATTATCTTTACACTAAAAGTGTAAGAATAAATTATTGAAAATAATAAATATTTTACCATAAAATAATTTATTCCTAAATTTATGTAAAAATGAATTTACAATTTGGATTTAAACTTACAAATATATATTTAATTCCTTTATTATTCATTATATATTGAAATTAAAATCTCTTCAATTTCTTTAACCGTTTAATTACAACATGTAATCAAGGTAAATTTCCGGATACACACACTTTTGCTGGCCATTGTGTGCAAAAGGCTCTTAGATATGCAAGAGACGTGACAAAAAATAACTCACGTTTTGCGAAAAAAGCAGGATTTTCTAGAACTTTAAAACAACAAAACGTAATTATTAACATTGTGTTTAACATAGAATTGTGCGCAGAAATTTTATCACCAGTAATTTTGCAATCAACACAAAATGTTTCAGTTCGATTGAGATATAAAATAGTTAATATCTAAATGCTTAATGTGAAGTGCCCTTTTGTTATTTGTATATTTATATTAAAAAGCTAATAATCCTATTAACAGTTTTTAATTTATTTCCTTAAATTAGATAGTTGTGCAGAAATTTAAAGAGATTATTTTATTACTGATAAAATTAAGTTTTTTTTAAATTTGATTCTAATTGTTTAATGGAAAAATATCCAATAAATATATAAAATCACAAATATCATTAAAATATTATAATTTATTTCTCTTTTGTTTCGATAAAAATAATTTCCACATTCACTTTAAAGAAAATGAATTTTTTCCCTGTATTTGATTATTCATTTAAACATTCAAACATTTTAAAATTATCCAGACAAATCACTCAAAAAATTTTTTCTTCGAATTATATTTTTATTTTACAACCATGCTTCAACAACCCACCCAATTTCCGTTTACTACCACTGATGTTCAACTCCGTAGCTTTGTAAACGTGAACCCAATCCCGAAGATATCTCCTGGATCAAATATTGGGAGAAATTTGCCTTCGTGGAGGACTTTTCGATTTATCTCCCCCGCATTTACGTTACATTACCACAAAAACTTCCAACGATCAGTCTAATGGCAAGGGGAATCTAACTCATGATCCGTCTATCGCTGAGGATATTTTACGTCTGCACTATGGTCGGTGCGAATAAGGTGCAGAATTCGTATCGACCACTAATCGCTGAGATTCGAATCCGGTTCACCTCATTGAAAGGCGAACGCTCTATCCTCTATTCCCTGAGCCAACACAGCTTCTGGGAAGTATTTATAAATTTTAGTATGACAATTCTAACTAATCTGTTTTTTCCCAGTTTTTTTTGAAAAATAAAATCTACCTCAAACCTCACTTTCAAACCACTTTGTAGTTAGAAATTCAAAAGGTTAAGTAAGTTATTTAAATCAATTTACAACTTTTTTTATTAAACACAAAGAAAATAAATTCCCAAATCGCAGTAATATAACGTTTCTTTTAATTGTCTGAGACTCATTTTAATCCCGTCAGTTGTTTCTACATCCATAACGAGTTGTTTCTACACCCATTATTAGCAGCCAGTGCATCACTGAATCCTAAAATTTACACGTCAAGATTTCTTTCTTTCCCATCAGGTATAGACATGTCTAAATCAGAGGCTGAACTAAATCATTGAAATGAATAAATAAATTTTCGTAATTGTGTGGTTGTGAATAGCAACTAGTTGCTAGCACTATTCCTATTGGATGATTCCTATCCCTATTCCAATAGAAACGCATTCCGATTGGCTTATTTGTAACTGATTGATTATTGATGGATTGCAAATAGGCAGGCGAGTAAAGAGACGTCACCTTACACATCTCTATTGCTAAGTTTTGAAATATTTTTTAATCGTATTTTGAAAGATTTTGTCTTACCTGTAATATTTGTTTATTATCCTTTCATTATATATGATTTTGGTATTTGTTTCAAACTGAAGGCTAAAAACTGCATTATTGTAAGCTTAGTGTAAGCGTCCAGTCATCAAATGCAATTAAAATAATGAATACCAAGTCTCAAAACAAAAATAGTAATTTACTTTCGCACTATTACTAAATGGTCTCTTGAGCGAAATGCATTTTTTTTTTTTATAGCAATCAAAAATTAAATTAAAATGAAAAAGAAACGATGAAGTTTTAAGGATAACCAAGAAAATTGAAAAGGTTTAAATTGTATTCCAAAACAATCAGGAACTAAATTTGTAAAACCAAACATGCGTAAATATTTTGGGATCTTTCAATTGGATGGTTTTTTATTTAAATGAAATAATAAATTTATCATAAAAAAGAAAGAAAAATATTGTAGCAATTACAGGGTTTTGAGAGAAAAGCGAGTAAGAAGTAGAATTCCCTAGTTTAAACAAGCAAATCAACTGTTAATTAAATGACCTCTTTTTGTCCATGTATCTACTATTTGTTAAAATTGAAAAGTGGATACTGAAAGTGCAATTACTATTACTATACTGAAAGTGCAATTACTATTTAAATTTCGGCTTAATAAATTCTCATGTCATCTGAGCATGAGAGTAAGAAACTATCTCTAGGATCGATTTGAAAGAAACTAATTCTGTCTAATTATAAAGCAGCAGCTTCTATTATTAAAATCGATTCAGTTAGTTAAAATATTTACAGTAGCAGCTTAATAATTATGATTATATAAACTTTCTGTTATCTTTATCGTCAAGAAACAAGAAATTAATGTAGCAATCATGGAGGGTTGGTGGAAAAAAAGAAAGCAAGTCATAGAGTCCAATAGTTTAAACAAACAAACAAAATAATTTTTAATTACCCGGCCACCTTTTGTCTATACATCTACTATTTGTTAAAATTATTCTGAAAATCCTGGTTGAATAAATTCTCATGGCACCTGAGAAACCACCTCTCGGATTGATTTGAAAGAAACTAATTCTGTCTAATTATAAAGCAGCAGCTACTATTATTAAAATCGATCCTGTTACTTGAAACGTTAGATGAAGCAGCTTACGAATTATGATGAAATTTCTAACAGAAGGAATTCTGAAAGCCAAACACAAGCAATCTGTTCTGAAAGAGAATGTCTTAGATTAACAGAATTCTCTGTAGTATTAAGGATTGATAGTTTTAATAATGCTGTCAAGGGAAACACAAATATATCCTGTTGTAACTTAATTTAAGTGAATAAATTAAATAATTTCAACTGCATGGCAACAGTTTTGTATCACTTTATTGTAAACCTAAGTAAAAGGTTTTGTTAGTTACAAGGCAAATAATGTCAAAGTTAGATAAATAACGAAAAAGAAATTACAAAACGTTTATAGTTGTACATAGGTAAAATATTACAATGAATAAATTACGAAGAAAACTTGTTACAATATAATGTTACAATAATGTTATATGTTATAAGATAATGTAATAATAGTAACAAATAACCTTTATCTAAATAACTTATAAATGCTGTAATTTTCAACAATGCAAAAATAAAATTATTTAAAGGTCTACTTTTGTTAATTATAAATAACTTGCTGAAAATACCTACTACTACTATTATTATTGTTGGAAGCAAACGAAAAATTAGTCTCGATTAAGATTCAAAAATTTTAAGATTTAAATTTGATTTAAATAAGATAGATTAAGATTTAAGTTTGATTTAAATTTAATAATGGAAATGGTGAAAAAAATACGCTTCTGTTTATGAAAAAAAACTAAGTCTAAAAAAAAAGTATTTTCAATCCAACTTATTACGTTTCAGTGGAGATGCCTTGGCTTAAATATACATCTTCGCGTTACATTTAGCTGCGCAAAACCCGTAAGATTTAGTAACTTGATGTAATGAAAGTCTGTAGAAAAATGAACAAGGGATATGATTGAAAAAAAATAGAATTTGATAAAGTAGCTCTAGAAACATTCTCAGTTAAGCATGTGTCAAACAATGACATATGGACGGCTCTGTTGCCCACAGAACTGCAACTACAGTGTTGATAGAGTAAACTATTAGAAATAAAATGCAATTTTCAGTGTTTTTTTTTTCACTTTTTCTCACGCTTTCGGTTTAAATAATTACTATTTATCAATTGTTGTAGAATGTTTTATACTAACAATTTTGAAAATATTAAACATACTTAAATTAATGGAGATAACTGTTAGTATTTTGAACTGCTTTGATGATATATCCTCATAATTAACGAGAAAAATTATTTTTAAACTATTTATGCCAAGATATTTGGGTCTGTAAGCATTAATATAGTGGATACGCTAATATTCTTCATATGCATATCTTAGCATGATTTATTTTTTTTCTGTCTACAGCATTGAATTTCAACAATTCAGTGATACTATACATTTAAAATATAGTTTGCTTAGCAACTAACTGAAAGCTTTAATAAATAATATTTATTGCATGTTATAAAACTTTGATAAGCAATTTTGCATTTGGAATAAATGAAAATTTAAGGTATAATTGAAAAAAAATCTTTAGAAATGAACAAAAAGTGCGTTAAATGTTGTATTTATCGTTAAATAAGGTAATGTAGATTGATGTTGTTTCCTAAGGAAGGCCCTCACTCCAAAACATTGATGAAATATAGATAATTGTACTTCACCTGAGTGCTAATGATGCAGTAAAATATATTCAGACAGTTTGAGCAAGCTGTCAATTCATCGCCGAGATGGTGTCACTAACCACAATTGAGGTATTGCGTGCAACAAATTTCCAATTAATCTTATCGATACAATATATAAGTCAATACGAATTATAGAAGTACAATTTCCAATATTCCTTTTTTTTTACAACATTTATATTCTTATTAAACGATTTTTTTTTTCATTTTTTAAACTTTTTTGTCATAAGCTAGTGATTTGATATTAAATTAAAAAAATGTAAGTAAATATTAAGATTCTTTTAGATTCGAATTAATGGCAGAGGCAGTGTCAAAGTTACCATAATCGGGGGATTGCATACAACAAATTATCACTTGATCTTATAGAGACCATGCAAATCTATATATATATATATATATATATATATATATATATATATATATATATATATATATATATATATATATATATATATATATATATATATACAAATATTCAAGCTACAATTAATTTTCTATACTCTTTTTTTTTATACTCTTTTCTTCTTCTTACTCTTTTTCTTTTTTTTCTATACTCTTTTCTTTTCACCACACTTATATTCTTGTTAAATAAAATATATTTTTAATTTCTAAACTTTTGTGTTACATTAATTGACAGAATAAAAATAATAATTTAAGCATGTGTTCTGATACCAAAGGAAAATATGTAGGTAAATGTTTAATATTCTTTCAGATTTGAGATACATAGTTCCATATTTGTTTAAAATGTCATTAGTTATAATATAACTGTGTTATGTTATAACTAATAGTTATTATGTAGCTTTAGTTCGTATATAACCGTGTTATTTATTTTCATCAAACTATATTTAATCTCTATAGTTATTTGAAAACAGTGCACATTTTACTAAAACTAAAACTGCAGTTATATAATCACACTATTTCTTATCTACTGAATAAAGGAAATGTATTTATTTCTATTTATATCAGATATCTACCATTTTCATTAAAAAAAGAAAAACAATGAAATTTTCATTTTCTAGATTACAGAATAAAAATGTTTCAGAAAATTGTTTTTATTCATTTATGGCAATGCTATCACTGAAATTTCCAGAACAATATATACTCCCACAACATAGATCCAATCTCAAAACATCATTTAAAGGTAAAACCATTTGGCAAAGGACCGGGATTGAAAAATTGAGCTGAAAGAGATGGAATCTATTCAGGGAATTCCTATTTTAAGAGAGAACTCATTGAGCAAAGCAAATAGCTTCGGTAAATGAGGTGAACTTAATCGAGTAAGAAAAAAACAAATACCCCCAAATATGCCCGGAAGAAAAGGAAAAACGAAAACAAGCAAAACAAAGTCATCTCCTTACCCTCTTTTTCGAAGAACTCCTTCTGCCAAGTTGATCTCAAGTAACTGTACAAATTACGTCTTGAACCCGTCTCCCGTTTCGCCAATACGCTCAAGTGAGCCAAAAGCTAACTTTAAGCAAGAGTTTTACCCCAATAAGTTAAAGTATTGAGGCAAAAGACAAAGCGCTTCTGCACAGCTGGGATGGTAGTGGGCTTTATGGCGCGAGAAATTCTCAGCGATAATAAAGTAACAATTTGAAATGAGATCTGAAGCACCATGCGAGATTATGCATAGAAGTATAAAAAAGTGATTTTCTGAAAAATATATGACGCCCTAGAAACTGTACAAGAAAGATAATTTTTAAAAAGTAATAATTCTAAAAAGTAAATGCGTTTAATTTAATTTAATGAAACAAAAAAAGATTCAATTACTTTGCTAAATCAAGCAAAGATTAAAATATTTATTTCAATTCGTTTATTAATACTTATTCAATATAATATAAGAAGAAAAATGTTTTCATGGCGAACAATATATTTTGAATAAGAATCAAAATCTAATAATAATTAAATAAGATTGGGTGGGGATTTTTAGTCCTTTGCAGAATTTTTTTATAAAAGATCTTAAAAACTTTCACATCCCTGATTTAAGACCAGCAAGCCACTTCGATCTCCAAAGCTACACTTTTTTTAAATGATATTTTAAGCCAATTTTTTGTCGAAGTTTGAAAACGTTTCATATAACAGGGTTTCACATAAATGTTGCGACAGACTTATTGGGATAACACATCTTCAGAATTAAAATTTGCACAGGCACCTATGCCCGGGAATGCTGTCAAGTGCAGCTAGGGACGCTTTCTTATTTTGAATTTTTTCTTCGTGGGGTCATAATAGAAAAGCGCCCCTTGACAATTCGGCAACGTTTGATGGCATGGGTTCTTCTGCAATTTTATGTGCTCTACCTCCTCTAGAAGATTGTCACAACATTTAAGTGACCACTGTTATATATAATGTTTTTAAACTTGAACATTTCGATATAAAGTCGACTAAAAATGATAAATGATTTAAAACAATCTATAGATTTAGAAATAAAACTAATTCCAGATTTTAAACTTTACGCCCAATTTGGACAAGATAAAGTTTTCGAGTTATAGTTGCTACAAACAATTTGTTTCCCAATTTAATTAATCATTCTATACGAGATTGTGCATAGAAGTATTAGACAGTATTTTTGGAGAGAGAAAAAATATACACATGCCGTTCTATAAACTGAACAAGAATGAATGATCTGAATAAGAGAATTTTTACTCTCAAAATTTTAGAGAGTAAAAATTCTTAAAAGCTAATGTGTTTAATTTAATGAAACAAACATTCAATAACTAATTCAAGCGCTTATAGAAAAACAAAAATTGGAAGGAAATATTTCCATGCTAAATAATTCGTTATATGTGTACCTTTATATATATATTTTTTTAAACTGAAAATAAATAATTCATTGTTTTACATGCGAATATGAGTAAGTAAAAACAGTTTTCGAAAAATTCATGACTCATTCTTTTAAAATTTTAAGAAATTAATATTTTTAAAAAAGCCATACATTTATTTTAATGAATCAAAGAATGCATTACTTAATCAAGTTTTCATAAAAGAAAACGCGAGAAATAGTTTTAATGTCAAATTATATTTTGCATAAAGATATGAATTAAAGATTCATGAATAACTTATCTTGAATGATACGTATGTAATAATTAATGTTTAAGCTCACATAGACTTAATCGTTTATCTTAAATTTAACTTTAACACATTTTAAGCACAAACAAGAGTATTAATTTTAGTATTAATCTTATTGAATTCACACCATCAGTAGTTTAACAACAATGTAAATGCAATGTAAATTAAATTAAAAATAAATATTTAAAATAAAAGTTAACCTTCCAAAAGTAGAAAAATAAATGTATTTAATTTTTACTCCAAAAAATGAAACGTAATAAACTAATATACTCGTAGCCGGAAAAAAAAGAATTATTGTTATTTTTTTAATCATATATTATTGGCTAAAATGATTTCTTTGTTACTTCATTTAATAATACGGATAGCATAATTATATTTGTTTAAAAAAAAAAACGAATATTTACAATCTTAAAAAAATCGCCTTGTCTTACGCTTAAACATGGGTGAATGTGAACATGCTTGAACATGCTTATGAACATAAGCATGCACATCCGGCAAATATGTCTATGGACCGAGAGGCCGAGCCCAAGTCCAATCACCAATAATTTGAAATTAAGGACAAATGAATTGTTCTCTACAGACAGTTAGGAGCATGGAAAATGATCCATGGTTGACTCTTTATCGAAAGATAACATAGCCAAAAATTAAGCCAATCCCCCATAATCAATATTGAATTTGAAAAAACAAAAAAATTGGTGAAAGTGAATCGCCAAAAAGTAAAGAATAAAGGGTGATAAATAGATTTTTGCTTCAGTCGCGACAGGGAATTAATGAGTCTTACATAAGTATTGAACTCAAAAGTCAGCCGTTACTTTAATTGTTAAGAAAAGAATAAAATATTTTATATTCGTTTTTTATAAAATGCAATAAAATTTAAATAATTGGTTTAATTTAAAAAAATTCGATTAAGAATGATTAAAAAAATAAGTTTAAGAAATTATTAAAGCTACGAAATATGCAATGTCTATTGTGGCATCACATTATTGTATTGTGCTTAAAAAATGAAAAACATAGAAAAGTGTTACTGGTTCAGATCCAATGTGAGCCATTGCAGTTAATTTTAGTTATAATAAAAATATTTTTAATCACTATTGCGCAAATTGAAGTCTTAGTTGACTATGACAGTATGGAAATTCTTTTATAGTATTTTTTTAATAAAATGGGAAACATGCAAAAGAAGGTTTTATTTTATTTTATTTTTTTTTAGAAAATGCAAAGTACTTCATTATACTACAAGACCCCGATTTAACTGTGTCCGTTGTCCGGTTTCCTACGTCTTTTTCTGCTGTTCCGTGAAAATTGCAAATGCCGATAATGTTAAATTATCTTGATTTTACGCTACACTTTTTTAAGAAAATCCCGCTCAATATGTTTTTTTTCTGAAAGATGAAAATCATTTTTTTTTCCTACAAAGCTCTCTCAACATTTTCAGAGTTCTTTTTTTTGTAAAAAAGAAGAAAAAAAAAAGATTTGTTTATTAATGTTTGAAGTTGTTCTAACATCCTTTCTATCTTATTGTCGTTTTGTCAGTAAAAGAAGAGTTTCACCTTGAGTAAAAATCGAACGTTGATGAAATGGGCAAAGCGCAGGAAGGAAGGTTAAAAAAAAGCATGGGTGGTTAAATTGGGAAATTTGCGAGGGAAATTTTTTCCAGCAAACTTCAACCTTTGAATTTTAGAATAATCCAATCATTTAAAGAACGTTATACTAAACAAGTGGCTATTTAATTATATCTTTTTCATGATTTTGGTGGCATGCAAGATGTTTCTAAAACAAAAATAAATGTTTTAAAAGCTTTGAATTATATTTCTGTAACCTAGGACAGTGTCAACTAGAATACATTACAAATGTTTTCAATAAGGCTGGCTTCACAGTATCCAACGGAAAAATTATCTTTTTGGAATGAAATTGCATAATAGAAGATCTTCCGAAGTTGATGACGCATACATCGACAGCAGCATACATCCCATTACTTTTTAATTTCTTTAATATCTGTTTAAATGCGTGCTTCCTACGATAGTGATGAAAACGCTGAATATGAGTAAAAATATTTCAGAGGATATACACACATTTGATTGATAGTTTCAAAACAATATAACTCTGCATATACACATATCAAGCATATACCAAAACGTACATATACCAAAAAGCAGGTCCCGCAGTGGACTGATCATTAAGACACGGTATCCAGCAGATCACCGAAGTCAAGCATCACTGGCTGCGGTCAGTGTGTGGGTGGGTGACCACTTGGATCAGTCTGCGTAGGGACCGAGGGTGTGCGGTATTGGTCCTCGTTAAACTGTTCTACCGTAAAGTGCTCGACTTCGCTCGTAGGTCGTCGGGCTACCGAAGCGGGGGTGCCATCCCCTCTGCAGAAGATCAAAATTGTGATGGCATGTCTTCGGATCATCCTCAGGGATGTTTCCCAGACCGTCGCCAATAGCCCATTGTGCAGCTCTAGTGCGACGTAAATGAAATACAACAACCAAAAAGCAGATTTGCGAACAATAATAAGAGAAGTATTAAGAGGGATTTTTTGAAATTGTATCTAAAAACAAGTAAAGCTTATACATCTTTTCAAACAGTTCATCTCTTAATTGCCAGTTTTAGTTGAATGATCTGGCATTTTTTGCCCCGATTTTACACTTCCCACTTCTTGCGATATATATATATATATATATATATATATATATATATATATATATATATATATATATATATATAAATATATATATAATTACTTGTCAAAACAGGAAGAAAAAATAAATATGCACTATAAAGGCTTAAACTATATTCAAGAGATGAAAAATAAAAACAATATCTAAGAAAAGCGATTGCACAGGACAGCATGTATGCAATCGATTGCGGGAGAGAACAGAAGAAATTGGAAGAAAAGGCAACAATCGGAAACACTTCCATTTTTCAATGATAATCAGACAAATTTCAAAAGTCTTTACCTCTGCATTATTTAATAATAATTTGTCAGATATCTATAGTAGTTGTTGAGTACCAATTTACGATCTTTCACGCGTATGCTTTTATTTTTCAAGGGTTATATGTACATTAAAAGAGGTTTTTTACCAACTTATAAAATTATTTATATGGTTCAATTTATGATTTCATAATCAATAGTAAGGTTATTATATCATTATCAAATGCAAGTGGCGATCGCTTGTGTATTTTCAGATTCAGATAAAGTATTCGCCCGTCTAGTTCCAGAAAGTAAACTATATGAAGAACCAAAACTATTTTAACACACAAGTTTCAAATTGCACACAACTTTTTGCTTTTGTGGCGTAAACTTTTCCTATAAAACTGAAATAAATAGATAAGGCAATGTCAGCAGATTTTTTGACTGATACCAGAAACCTATTTCCTCAAAGAAAACCTTTCGAGAAAAAATTTATTTCTTTTGCATCCGGTATCATTTCGTTTTATCCCTCCTCAGAAACTTCGCAGTTTGAATTTCAAATCAGGATCTTCAAGTTCCAATCTCCTCCGGACATAGTTGAAATCTATTTTATTATTCCCTAAAATACTTCAAACTTAAAGCTTTACTGCATTTAAAGTCAGACAAGCGGCTGCGAAGTGTACACTGCCGTGTTCAAAATTTTAACATCTGTGGAACATTTATATATTTTAAGACACTTAAATATAATATAATGGTTTCGTTTTATGTTATTTTAATCCTAAATAACTGTTTTAAGGAAAAAGTCTAAGAAATACTTAAGGGAATAGAATCTTTAAAATTTATTATTCTTTTTACAACTGCAATGGAATAGGGTAGATAAAGCAACCCTATCAGATTCTTTAAAAATTCGAACTTGACCCCCAGGTTATTAATTCGTTATTTGTTTTGAACTTTTAAAGTTATTTAATATTCTTAATGCTGTAAGAATCAGTGCACCATGAAGTAACTGTGAAATCGAAACAAAATTTAGCATAGAGGAACACATCATGCATAAAGGTACGATTGATAAGAAATGCAGTGTGATTGCTCATTTAAATGCCAGCAGAGGGAGTTGATTTTTATTCTCTTGGAGTACGAAAGAGGGAAGGAGTTTGTCAGGGTAAGCTGAAAATTACTATTTTAAGCCGACATTTTTATTTTCAATTTGTTTAAGTGCGGAAAACATGGCTTATGTAAAAAGAAAGAAATTGATATGTAAAATTTAAATCGATTTATATCGTCTGGTTATTCATCTACTTTTAAATTTATAACAAATAATACCAAATTTTTTAATACCACTTCTATATTCACCAATTGGCATGCATTGGCAATGAATCAAAATATTATAATTATTTCCAAGCATATTGGCCGTGTGTCTGAAAATAAATAAATATCACATTTTTTCAAGTTTTTTGCTTTATATCTGTTTGTTGCCACATAACGAATCAAAAAAAGTTATTGAACAGACTTTTGAATGTCCTACAGTTGGGGACTCAGAAAATTTTCTTTAAAGATAACACGAATGTATTATTTTCGATGCCTTTTTCAAGAAAAATTCAAACTCTCAATTGTAACAAATAGCAAATGCATATATTTTTCTAAAGAAACATATGTATTAGAGAAAAAAAATATAATCCACATATAACAAAGCATCCATCTCTACAATTTTTCACAAATCTCCTTATCATAATTATTAAGAATTCGTACAATTGTGATCAAAGTAAAAAATTATTTCAACAGAATCTAAACATGTTTAAAAGCAGATATGTTTCATTTCTTTCTCTACTGTAGCCTGTTGAATTTAATTCTCATACTTCTGAAACTTTTTGGTGCATAATTCGTTGAATCAATAAATCATATTAATATCAATATCAACTATGAATGCAATAAATAAATATAACCATCTTAAATATCTAGTTTTCCAGTATTACTGGAGAGATAACAATATAAATAACTCCAAAAATTAATTCAGTTTAATCTGTAACATCAAAATTTATTTCAGATGCCAGAAAGTAGCTTATTTTTTTCATATGTGGATTTCTTTTACTTTTAAGATTCTCGTACTATTATGTTTTCGAATGTATTTCTTGTCATTCGCAATTCTTACAAACCGTAAATTTTTCGTTCTCAATATTAACTAACAGTAAATTTTCTATTCGCGTTATTAACTAACAATGAACTTTCAATCCGCATAATAACATTAAATTTTCTATTCGCAATATTTACTTACAGTAATTTTTCCATTCGAAATATTAATTTATAATAAATTTTATATTTGCAATATTAAAATTAATATAAGTTATTTGCAATATTAAAATTAATATAATATAAGTTATTATTAATATAAGTCTTCCATTGGTATTATTAACTAACAATAAATTTTTCATGTGATAAAAAAAATTCTTTCAACAACTGGATTCACAATTTAAAATAAATCTTCAAATGCAGCGATATTCGTACAGCTTGAAAATGATGTGTATGTTCTGGTCAACTGATTGGTTATGACGATAAATGATCAGAAACTCGAAAACATTGATATAACTCTTTTTTTTAAAGTACAAAGAGCAACCGGTTTGTATTGAATTAATCATGATGTTTTAAAATATTTAAATTATGCAATAAGTATAAGAGACTATAGCATGCCAATTGTACAATAAGTGAATATTAAAAATTTAAGATAAATGTTATATTTTGTTAGATTTCTAAATTTCAAGCCTGATTTGAAACCAAAAAATATCAATTGATTTTAAAAATTATCTCCTTAAATAAGGTATCTTTTTCACACTATAGAAAATAAAAGTTAATTAGCATTAAATAAAATTGAATGTTAAAAAAAAATATTTTTTTTTCCCAGCCTATTCTAGTAAGCAAAGCTTGTTTGTTTGTATTTAATCTGTTGCACACGGATACTTTTTTCAATACAGTTACTGTTACGCCACCATCGAAGAAAACATGAGAAGCTATCAGAATTCGACAGGAAGCTGGATGGTCAGATCGACATGTAGCCCGCCTCATAGGCTGTTTTCATCCTACTATGAAGAGGTGTTAGGACCGATAACAAGAGAAAGAGAAAGTAACACTCAGTCACCCTCGAAAGACAAACTGTCAAGAAGACTGTCACATATGACGCCAACTTTCCCATTGCCCGCAATCTGGACACCTCCTGTGCCTTGAGCCGTTGCGGTGGTCCGTACCAACGCATTACACCTGGCTGCAGGTGATTTGCTATTATGGCGTTCATTACGTGTACTGCTATTGACGCTCACCTACCATCATCTAATTTATTTAATAAGAAAAAAAAGTTAAAATAATAAATAACCAGGTACTTCAACCCTTGCTCGATTACTTCCCTAAGTCACGGAACTGTTTTTCAGTTACCTTCGAGCCCCTCCGCTTTCTAAATGAATATTTATATATTCCTGTTCAACTTTATATTTAAGCTGTAATATGCATCGTGTCCAGCTTTGTATACATGGTTTATAATAGTCAAATGTACAGTGCAAAAAAAAAAAAAAAAAAAAAACGGATTAAATTGCATAACTTTAAATCTAATAATCAAATTTTCTCGTTCTAGGACTCAATCTCAATTATTAAAGGGAGTGACTTCAAATAAGCATGATAATTAATTAGTGCATACGATGTTTTAAGTCACGGTATCTGATTAATAACCTCCTTTTTCTGAATTAACATACCTTTTTTTTTGATGGATAAGATTTTCTAACCCCTGAAATATAGGGGTAACCTCAATCTGGGAAATATTGTACTAATAGTTTGGTTAGGAGAGCAGTCCAAAGTTTGAACCCCTTAATGTTAATTTTACTTTATGTGTATTTCGTCATATCACGAGATTTTTTCAAGTGACAATCACATTACAAAAAATATATTTTAATTAATATTTATTATTTTTATTATTCTATTTAATAGTTTTCTTAAAATTTTGAACAGTAAGGCATAGATTTTTTTACATTATTTTAAAGAATGCTATTTTACGTGGCAGAACAGACTTTGAGTGAAATAGGTTGAGTAAAATTGATTAGAAATCTAATTTTAATAACACGTCTATTCTTTAAATTCGACTTCTCAGGAACTATTTGACAAATTTCACTGTATTTTTTATTTTACCAATTTGATTTACATTCTCTAAAATGGTGCAAAAATATCATATGAATTACAATTCAAAATAAAAAAATTTCGACTAAATTTTAATGAAATTATAAAAAAAATAATAATTATTTATTCAAAGTTATTTTTTGTATGGAATTATTTTTGGATAGAAAAATGAATTTCTTAAATGTGGGAAATAAATTTTCGATAAAGCTTAAAAAGTTTTTAAAACATACATTAATAATACATTATACTTGTATTATATATAATTATAATGCATTTAATGTATTGTATTTCACATTATTAATATATTAATAATGCAAAATACATTAATAATAAAATTAGCATTACGTGGTACAAATTTTTGTTCGCTCTCCTGACCAATCTATTTGGGCTATATTTATCAGATTACGGCTTCTCCCTAAATTTGGGAGCCAGAAATACAGACCCGTCAAAAAACGATATGGTTATTCAGAGAAAGTTCGTTTTTGTGCCAGATTTTTTAACTTAAATTAATTGGCATATATGTGGTCACCTCCTTGAACTAATGTCTTGGAATGTTAAGATCCGATTAATAGATTAAAAGTTATTCAGGGTGGTCCTTTCATATTTTTGCGTACTGTTCATTACGTGTAACCTTTGATATAGTATATAGGTAAGTTAAAAAGAATCGAATAAATTACAATGTATTTCTGAAGATCTTCGTTGATAAAACGAATCTCTTTCAGAAGTAATTATTAAGCCTCATTAAAACTAAGATATAGCTCAAAATTTCCTTAGTAAATTTATAAAAATATAAAAAAATATATTTATAGAACAGTTTTTGGGATTTTTCGATTAGCCAAAATGTTGCCGAAAACGGTAGACATTTCAAAAAAAATTTTTTTTTTTTTTGCATTATTTATTTTTTAAACACATGAGAATTAAATAAAATAAAATAAATAAGTAAGTAGACGAGTTTTCATGCTCCCAATTAACCGAACTGTACCATGTTTTTCGTTACGAATTGTTCATTAACCTTCCTGTTTTGCCAAACTTACACCTCAGTCCGTTCAGTTTTTCGTTGCCAACACGGAAAAAGAAATTTAATTGACTTTAGCACACTAAGATAAGTAATTATAATTTTACATAATATCGGTGACCACGTTTGTTAGATCAGTAAATCAAATCTGCCATTTTATTTCTATTTTAAAAGTTAATTCTTCAGGACGATTTTTGACTAAAAATCTGAATTTTCATGAATTGAAAGTTGCTCTTTTAACAAAACTACATTATATGCTACTAATTTGATGATTTTGATTTGTTATATTTTACAATATTTAAAAAAATCAATTCCTATCATATTATAAGCAAAACTCAGAAATAAATTTTGGATTGAATGCGTATATAAAAATAATTTAGTTTATTGCTTGTTCAAAGAATTTATTTGTACGTTGCCTATTACTTATGTGTTGAAAATGGAATACTTTGAGCAATTACGTTTGCTTCAAATGGCGTGCTTAAAATTCCACTCGTTGCAGTTTTATTAGTGTATTAATTCATTTCAAAGTTATTTAATTTTTTGTTAAGTGAACTTTCATTCCAATAAATGTAAAGGAGAGACTGATTAAGAAAAGTATTCTCGAAGAATGAAATAGTAATTAAAACTGAAAATTGAAGAGAAAGCTGTAAGTTGGAAATCTTTCTCAGCTGAAATAGTCTTCATTCTTAAATGAGAAAAATTAAATTGGTGTGACATTAATTCCTATAAGTTTAATGGATACATGAAATAGCTTTTGCATAAGAGAAATATTTGGCAGAAAATTATGAGATTAAATTATATAAGCGTACACTTAAAAGAGTTATTTATTTAGATGTCTTAAGTGCACCATGTTAATCATCACGTATCGGGAAATGATTTTCATTATTAATAAGAATAAGGTGGAATAAATAAATGAAACTTGTTCCTTTTATAAATTATAAAAAGAAAAAAAATAAACTATACACAATTACACAAAAAAAGTTTTATTCTAGATCATTTTGACTTATTTTTCCCCCGTCAATTCTTGTTATTTTTTGCTGTAGCTGTAAAATATTATATTATCATAAATTGATAAATGATCAAAACTTTTCCTGCATTACACTTTTAATAGCAGATTTTCAGAATCAATTATTTCATTTAATTAATTATGAATTCCATTAGTTACACATTCTCTAATTTAATAAGTTTTTTTTAAACATTTAAAAAAAATTTAACTGATTTAGTAGAAAAAAAGTGCTTTTCCGAGCCAACCTTCTCAGAGTTTATACGCACTAAAGACATGTACTGGTACATTTACGAACCAGTACGAGATGAAATGCGAAATTGTCGTATAGATGTTACGTCCGTGCGAGTTAAGGTCATTAGAGTCAGACTCACAGAAAAAAAAATATTTTGTAGAGAAAAATTAATTAGTTTTATTTTTATAGCTTGTTTTCCAAAACGGGAGCTTTGTTTCCGAACTGTAGGTAAGCAATGCCAACTCACATTTTCCCCCAATCCCTTCGGTTTTTCAACTGAAGATTGAAAACCCCCGTACAACTTTATACCATTAGACAGAGCCGGTGGTTCAGGAGATAGAACAGTCACCTCCCAAAGAGATAACCCGGGTTCGAATTCCAGCGATGAATGGTCAAAACGAATTCCGCAAACACTTCGCACTGAAAAAAAAGTGCTGACGTATAATATCCTTAGTGGTAGACGGATAATGGGTTTGAGTTCATTTGCTATCAGGCTAACAGTGGGAGATTTTTGCGGTTTTCCACTACATATAAAGCAAATTCGAATTAGTTCCGTCAAAAAGTCCTTCACGAAAGCAAATTTCTCCCAATGGTTGATCTAGGTCCCTTGTCTTCTGAATTGGGATAAAAATGACAAGACTACGGAGTTCATCATTAGTAATTCGTAAACTCAAAATTGGGACAGCTTTTCAACGACTGTAATAAAATATTACTAGGCAAGAACCGTGGTGACTAAGGGTATGGAGCACTTTGCCTCCCAATAAGATGACCCGGGTTAGAGTTCCAGCGATGAGAGATCGATATGAATTCCCCACCTGACTCGCACCGACCACAATGCTGGCGTAAAATATTTTCAGTGGTAAACAGATTATGAGTTGGAGTTGTTCCCTTTCTTTCAGGTTAACCATGAGAGTTTTTCATGGTTTTCTTCTCCGTGTAACTTCTCCATGTTCCTCTCCATGTATTGGGTTCAAAATTACAAGGCTGAGGAGTTAAACAATAGTAGTTGTAAACCCAGAAATGGGTCGGTTGTTCAACGACTGTTATAAATTATAAACATAAAATATATATATTAAAAAATATGACACAAATGTCTATTTATTATGAATGATCAGATAGTATTTTACATGGAACTTGAATTAAAGGAAAACTCGCCCGACTTTTGACTTGCTTTTAATAAAAATAATTAAATAAAAAAATAAAAAAAGCAAATTAGTTCTTTTTAATCTTGAAGCAAAAAAGCGACAAGCAGGGAATTCGTTTTCAACTGTTTATAATAAATTTTTTGAATCTGCTTTTGACAGTTAATGAAAATGACCTACTTCTAATAAATATTTTCTCAATTATAGCCAAAAATACTTTTAATGATTGCGTTTAAAAAATGAGAGTACAAACGAAATAACACATTTCTCTACCCTTGCTAATATTTTTTACTAGCCGCTTAAGGCGGCCAGCTGTCCGCCAGAGTTTTCCTTGTCTTGCCACAAATGCAATCGAGCTTGGGATGTTGAAGCACGATTTTCTTCTAGCCTTCTTCGACGTTCCTGAGATGTTTCTCGGGCCCTTACATTTTTGGTTGAGACACGATTATTTTCTAATATTCTTCCGCATTCTTCAGATCTGGATCAAATTACGGTAAAAAGAACTGCACTGAAGGCTAAAACATTATCCGAAACCCTCAGTGCCAGAACTTTTTACCATGAAATCTATATTTTCCAGAACATCCATAGCAACAATTTTACTTTGGCTCCAGTTGGGCACAAAATTGGCCTGATATCGGTCCTATATGAACATGTACCGAAGGACCAATATCGGGATGACTAGATTATTTAATATTGGTCCTGCGTAGGGCTAATATCGGTCTACATACAACCAATATAGGCTGAATAATGACTATAAAATATCGGATGAATCTGACAATTCTATATAGGGAAAATATTGGTTGTAAAAAGGCTGTGAAATATCGGATGAATAGGACAATTCTATATAGGGCTGATATTGGGCAATAACGACCCTTTAAAACCTCAATGAGTGTAGTAAATGGTGACTGATGCACGTTAAATCTGTCGAGTCATAAAGTCCTCCATGTTCCCATAACAAAACAATACCTCTGGTTAGGTACTGATCCAGGAGTTTCCTTGTCTTCTGAATTGGTTAAAAATTACAAGGCTACGGAATTGAACATTAGTAGTCGTAAACCCAAAAATTGGGTCGGCTATTCAATGACTGATATAAACCCTTAATGAGCAAATAAGATTCGTGAATATTGCTCCATTGAGGGCTCAAGTTATTTTGCTACTAGGGTAACATATGTTACGCACCAAAAAATTGGAGGTACCGAAATTGTTACAGTAATAATCAGCGTAAAATCACTGAATCACTCTTATTAAATAAAAATTACAGTTAAAATACGGAATAATATTTTACAGTAAAAAAGGATTTTGTAGAAAAAAATGGAATGGAAAAATGGATTTTGCGAATGATGCATCCTAAGTGAAAATAAATCTTCAAAAGTACAGATACCGTAATTTGATATGGTATTTTTTACAGTGTAATAAGAGTTACCATTCTAGTTCAGAGGGAAGGTGACAGTTTGGAATTCAACTGAAAAAGAGTTGAATTCGAAGCTGTCAGAGAGAGACTGCTTTTAAATAATAGCTTTAATGAGAAACAATTAAACGCTCTTATATAGTAATCAAAAATTGATTGAAAATTTAAGATAAAGATTTATTAATTATACTTTAATAGCATAAACGCATTCTTTGCAATAAGCTCATTTGGTTAATGAAATCATTAAACTTCGAATGATTGCTCAAAAATTATAATAGTAATATTGGTATGATAACAAAACGTCGTGCTATTTTTCAAACTTATTCACTGAAAGAATGTGATCATAAATATGGATTTATGTAATCACATTAACCTAATAGAATTGGCAGTTAAATTTTCAGGGGAAGAGGTTGCTATTTTTGAGCAATATCCAAATATAAGGAAACCGTCTTTTTCCGGTCAGACTAAATTTCAAACAGTATTTACAGCATTCAGTGCTGTTGCCGTTTATGAGGGAGTTCTGAGAAGATGACTCAAAATTGCAGTGAAAAATTTATAAATTTTTTGCTGATATTAAAAGTTTAAAACAGTTTTACAGATTGAGGGTAGAGTTTCGGGTAGTGGAAGAACAAACGGATTGGAACTATTTCATTTTTGCTTAAGCGATACTGTCTAATTACTTGTATCAAATAATTGTTTTTGTGCGACAGTGAAAAAATTATCAGATAATTATAACTAGACTGTTTGAACCTGAAAAGTTTATTTTAAAATAAAAGTCGGAAAAGTTTCCAGCGATGGCTTGTAGATACGAATTTTGCATCTCACTCGCACCAACTACAATGATGATGGAAAATATCCTCAGCGGATTATGGGTTAGATCCCCTTTCCGTCGGGCTAACTGTGGAAAGTTTTCATGGTTTTTCATTGTACGTAAAGCAAATGTGACGTAGTTCTTTCGAAAAGTTCTACACGATGGTAAATTTCTCCCAATATCCACGAATTCCCTTTTCTTCTGGATTGGGTTCAAAATTACAAGACTATGGAGTTGAACAGACTATGGAGTAGTCGTAAACATAAAATTGGATTGGTTGTTCAAAAACGGTTATAATAGAACATAAAACAAAAATCAGATTGATCGAGCCGTGGTGGCTCAGAGGATAGAGCGCTCGCCTCCCAATGAGATGACGCGGGCTCGAATCCCAGCGATGGCTAATCGATACGAATTACTTTCCCGACACACAACAACTACATTGCTGATGTAAAATATCTTCAGTGGTAAGCGGATTATAGGTAAAAGTCGTCTTGCCGTGGCAGATCATGGTAGGTTTTAGTGGTTTTTTCCGCCATGTAACGCCAATACGTGTGAGTTCCATGAAAAAGTCTTTTATAAACGCAAATATTTCCCAATACTCGATCCAAGAGTTCCCTTGTGTTCTGGATTGTGTTAAATTTTACATGGCTATGGAGTTGGAATTGGTAATCGTAAGCTCAGAAATTGGTCAGTTCTTCAACAATGGTTATAAAAAAAATAAATGTAAGGAAAATTTGATTCTGTTATTTTGCTTGATCATTAAGAGTTCGTTTTTCACTGATGGAAAAGCTACTTATTTCAAGAAATAATTAAAATATATTTCTGGCATTAATTACCAAATTCAGTTTGAACTATTTGGATCATCAAGAGATGTGAACTTGTTAATATATTCAAATAATGCCTATATGATAGCTTGAAACTGTTCCTATGTACTGAATTACAACTAGATTAGATTGCAAACATTCTGATTAGATAAATTTGCTTGCCTGTTATATTAGTTCTACAACGTCAAATTCAACATCCGAAGCATAGACTTAGTTGCGCAACTTCTCTAACTTTCTGAGTGAAATTCTTTTCAAAAATAGCAGTGAAGCGAAAATATAAAATAGACGATAATGAGATGGAGTCACTGCGTTATTTCTAATTTTGAATTGTCTTAGAAAAATTCTGTTTAAGCAATGAGAGGGCTTAAACTTAAAATTAAGGGAATATCCTATGAGAACTCATTAGTGATAATCTTAAATATGGTTCAAAGAATAAACTGTTATTAAGCATATTGAATAAGCTTGTAATTAAAAAATAGTGTCATTTAAAGCAATCATATATTTAAAATTTGAAGAAAAAAATTATATAAGTATTTTTCCAACGTACCTTGAACTTTAAATGAGTTTCATTAAATAGAATATATATTGAAAAATTTAAACATTATATTTAAACATTGTATAATTTTATTGAAATCTACAAAAATAAACTTGAATGAAAAAAAGCTTTAAAAAAAATCAGTTTTTGTTTATTAAACGTAAAAGCATAGAAAGTAAACAGAGACTAATTATTTTCTTTTTAGTAATTCAATACGTTATCTAGTTTAAAGCTTACAAATTATACTTTCTTATATCAAGCGTTTCAGTTATTTAAAAAATAGTTAATTTATTCTTTTAAAGAAAGGTTTTTTTAAAAAAATACGTGCCTATTTTTAAACATTTGGAGATCTTTTTCTTAAAAAAATTTAGGTTTAGTTTAATATCACCTTAAATTGGTTTTACATTTCTTAAATTGACACATTTGTTAAATTGAATCAAATGGTTAAGGCTTAAATCAGTAAGACTTTATTTGTGTTAGTAATTAAGAATATTTTATGTTATGTATTTTCTTTACTGTGAATGTAATTTATTCTCGTGGCATTAATAAGTCAATTTCTGAAACTAAATAAATATTTCTTTATAAAAACATTTTGCAACAGAATGCAATTATAAGAGAATCTTTTTCGCCAAAAAAAGAAATCCTAACAAAATAATTCTTGTCATAACCTTCAATTTCGGCTAAGAAAATAAGCCTGCATACGAAGAAAAATCGCGCTGAATAAATTATAAATAATCATCATAATCCCGTTTAGATTTGCGAAGACACGCTTTGTGTATGTAAGACCATCTGGTACTCTTATCAAACAAACGAAAGTCTAAATAAAAGAATCGATATATGCATATCTTTCGTTTTTGGACACGCGATGCATTATTTTTTATTCTTATCAAAAATTCAGTCCAAGATTTTATAAAATATGCAAAAGTCTAATATACATTTATTCATGAACTTTTCGGAATATTTCCTTTTCGTTGACATTAAATGGATTTATATTTAAATATTAAAAAATGGAGGGATTTTACTTTTGTAGATTAAATTCCACCAAGTTTGTGTACCTGTATCCCTGTACTTTCCCTAACTTAGAATTTATTTAAAGTGATGATAAGTAATCCCATGACATTTGCGAAAATTTAATTAACCATTTCTATAAGTTTTAAAAATGGAATTAATCTGATCTGATAAACTTGCTTTAAAATTTTCAAATATTAATTATTTAATTACTAAAAATTTTAGCTAAATAAATTTTTAATTATAGTTTTATCTCTCAATAGTTATTAAATTATATTAATTTTACTTATTGCTTTTTTTTTTAACAAACTATATTTAACAAATTTTCTATTTAAGAAATTAAAAAAAAATTCATTGTCGTATGCTTAAGATGGTGAATATGATATTTATTTTTTAAGTAAGCTTCCTTAAAGATACAACAATATGCAATAATATACAATTATTCTTTTGCACAATGTGTCTATTTTTTAACATTTCCCTACTTTTGTGTCTTGCTTGTATTCGTTAGACAAATTGAAAGTAACCATGTTCTATTTCCTACTTAACTCTGTCTCTAATACTAAAGTCTTCTCTTATAATAATCTTCCTTTTGCCTCTAATAAAACTTAGCTCTTATTCCTTATTGTGCTAATAAGTGACTTTACAGCAATTAAAAAAATACATTGCAAAATCTATGAAACATTTCAAAATCTTAAGACGCAATCTATGGAGACATCTATTTATTTGAAAGTAAGTTAGCTTTAAAATAGATAGAAGATGGAAAAATACACTGATAATTATGCTGTTTTTATTTTTCTTGCCAGCAACGGTCGAATAGTTAGCGTGTCTGATTGCGAAGCCAGTGACTGCGGGTTCGAATTCCGTTCAGCATATGGATGTTTCTCTATGTGTGTTGTTCTCTATTGTGTGATGTGTGAATGTGGCCCACCCTATAAACGGGTATCTGTGCAGTGTGGTTTGGTCAATGTTGCTCGGCTGCGTGCTCACAGGTGCCTATTGGGTAACGTTAAATTAGCAATACTTCCGGCATCTTTGTAGGCGAAGGACGTAAAAGTTCAGTGCCTGCCATTAGAAATTTTTTCTTCTTTATAAACTTCATCTTGAACTTTATTAATAGTGAAATACCTTCAAAATAACCTCCCAGTTATATACTATTTATATATAAAAAAAGCATTCTATAATATTCGTATGGCAGGTTAAAGTTTCTACACTAGATCAATTAAAATTCTATCACAAACATACAAACTAAAAAAATTCTTTTGATTTTCAGAAAAGCCGAAAATATACGAGAAATAAGCTACATGCCTATTTAATGCGGTAAGTTTTCCCTGATCACTCGTATACAGACGTAGTTTATTACCGACACAATTATAGATTACACTTCTAAAGTATAAGTTATAGAAAAAAAAATGTTACAGGCTAAGGTCATATTCAAATTGCGAAAACTTTAATTTCTCTGCATTCTTATTTCCTTTTAAAACGAATTGTTTTTAAGAAATTAAGAAAAACAATAAGTTTTATTTACTACGAATAAGTTGCAAGAAAATAGAACTCATAAGATAAGTTCAAAATGTAGAGAAAACATGGAAAAAAATTACAGAACAATGATAAATGGAGAAAAAGAATAATAATAATAAAAATAAAATAACAAGAAACCGCAAAAAAAAGGGAAAAAAAAAGATATAATCCTTTCATCAGCTCACGATTATATCCCCAAAAGGAGCAAAAAGTATTTTTTTCCCTTTTTTCGGATTTTTTTCCGGTTTCTTGTTATTTTTATTATTATTTTTCTTTTTCCACCTTTACCCATTGTTCTGTAATTTTTAAATTATTATAATATATTCCAAGTATTATACTATATATATATATATATATATATAGATTCTATCATTTAGAACAATGCATTTCCCTAACAACAGGTTAATGGTAAGTCTACAGCATATTGTTGACTTACCAGCTCTAATATGGACATCTCTGCTTCCAATTATGCCTCCTGTATTAGATGCTTCACAACGATACACAGTTGCATGTATATCGGGTCTATATTCTTCACTAGAAAAAGGTGGAAATACAAGAGTCCCATCATGTCGGGCATAACGTAGGCCGGGCAAATCTTGAAGGGATTCACCATTTCCCTTTTTCCACGTGATTACAGGGTGCGGTAGGCCATCTGCTGCACATGGTACCATTGTACCAGTAGTGTTTGAAAACTCAATTTTGTTCGGAGGTTCAATGGTAAAACTTGGTCCTCTCAGAAGGGTTTCATCTGCGTAGCCTGAAAATATAGAAAACATTATAAAAGGTTATGAAATCATGAGAGAGTGAAAAGATATGGCATTTGAGTTTTTATTTATAGTTTTGTTTTAAAGGTTTAAACAATTAAATATACTTAACCCCCCTCCCCCAAACGCAAAACTCGCAACTTGCCCTGATCGAAGACACGGTTTCCAATAGATCACCAAATTCAAATATCTGAAAATGTTCTACGTGAGCGGGTGGGTGACCACTTTTATAAGACTGTAGTATCAATTTTGAATAAATTGCCTTATCGTAAATAGCTAAAATTAACGACCAGCTCATCTGGCCACCAAAATGGCGGAGCTTCACATTCTGCGGTGGATAAAAATTGTAATAGCATGTCTTCAGTTCATCCTCAGAGATGTTTTTCAGATCGTTGCAATTGCCCACTGTGCAGCTTTAGTTCAATCTAGTGCGGAGTAAATTAAGTGATACTACTGATACTACTACAACAAAAAAGCAGTAAGAAGAATCTTAAACATTGAAATAAAATACATTCATGATATATCGTAACATGATCTATTTATACGATAAGGAGCATTTAAAATGCAAGTTTTCGGAATCTATTTCTAAAACGTTACTCGCACAGCTAATTAAAAAATATCGATTCTTTTGATACAATGTTTAAAATGTTTTCTGAGATCATTATTGTAAGATTTTTACACTTATTTAAACAATTTATTTTTCATATTAAGTGGAATTATCTGTAGTGAAAGGGTTTTTTATTTTTTTATTTTTATTAAACGACTTAAAACTCCTCATGCACCACAAAATATTACATGAGGCTTACAGTTGTAAGTAGAAAACAAAAGAAGAAAAATTTACAAATTTAAATTAAAAACAAAATTCTGCAAGGCAGCAAGACTTTCAATACTTTTGACCAGTTCTGATAAGACAGGAGGCCAACAAATAGAAAGACGCCTCAAATCAGTCTTTCATTCGGGCACTCGCATACAGATTGCAAAGAAAGGGTTTGATATTGTAAAAATTATTTATTGATTTGATTGAACCATTTGCGCACAAAACAAAAAAACTAAGTAAGCCTAATTAAGCCTTATACAGACATCTTTATTGAAATATAAGCTGTTTTGGGATTTTAGTATTTATTTATGTTCATTTCGAAGTTATTTTTAAAAAAAATCACAAAATTTTTTTTAACAAACATTGACTATTACTTTTAATCACAAAATTGTTTAATAAGTTATTAATATCCGCCATAAATTTCTTTATAAAGCATCATTCCCATATCCTTTTGCTTTATTTATCCAAAAAAAAAAATGGTTTTTGTATTATCAATTGGATTTATACAATGGACTAGCATTTATTTACTTAATGAGGGCAAAAAATGTATTTTTATCGTTCATATATGAATACAATCTCCTTGAATAATGAAAATACATAATATATGTATATAGAAAAAACTTTTATGATAAAATTTTACCAAATGAAAAGCAAAAAATTCATGTCAGTTCATTTATTTTACTAGAACAGTCTCTTGATATTTCAAGAACAAAAGAAAGATTAGGAGGGAGGAGAAAATATGACGATTAAATTTTTTTGTTTAATCGAAATATTTCATATTTTTTAATGAGTATTTTACTCTAAATGATTTTTTTGTTAATGTAACAGCATTTGATTGTAATTTAGATAAAACAATTGGTTTTAATTTAGATAAAACGATAACTTTTGTTTTAATATCGTTTTGTCGAGTTGTTCAAAATTGAAAAAAAAGAAGGATATTTATGTTAGACAACAATACATCAAAAAATACTTTCAGTTTGACTTCATGGAAATGTATATAATAAAAGAAACAAAGGAAGAGGATAGCAAATAAAGCAAGGAAATATTTGTCCCATTATTTATAAATCAGAAAGTAGATCTATTTGCATGATTTAAAATGTTAATTTTTTTGGAGTTTAAATGAAATTTGTTGACAAAAAATTAATTTGGCCGCATAGCGCCAGGTAATACATCCATGCGACGAATAAGAATAGTCAAATTTTTAACTTTGCTTGACTCCCTTTTTTCTCAAAAATTAGCAATTTTACTAAATTTGTTTGAAACATTACAATTCTGATTTTTTTTTACACAACAGTAGTTGTATTGAATAAGAATTGTAGCAATTGTATTTATTAAATGCACTTTAGAAAGTCAAAAATTCTAGCTAAATTGTTTAATTTTATTGAAAATTCCTATAGATTCCTTTTAATTCTAGTGAAAATTCCTATAGATTTTCTTAATAAATTTATTACTGATTTTTTAATAAATTGCATAATAAATTTATTTGAAATTTTGAATAAAATTAAAATATCGTCTCAAGTGCTAAGAACCTAAACAATCCTATTATCTCATTAGGAGTGTGAAGTAAAGAGATGTTTAATCAAGTATTTTGTTTGTGTGTATAAGATATAAATTTGACCTTTTTGTAATTATTATTACATAGAATCAAACTGAGATCTAAAAGCCTAAAATATTATAATATAAAAAATACAGATGAGAAAAATACTGAAATCAGTTTTTGGATAACATTGTTTGACATATGTTAGCAGAGTTTTGATTTAGATATAATTAATATAATACTTTCTTTCATTTTTTGAAATGTGTTTTCTTTTTACGTTATAACGCAAATTTCTACAGTTAGATAACAAAAATATCATGCTTATAACTTTTTAATGGTTGAATTTTCATTCTGTAAAATGCTATAATAATATCTCAAAGAAATCCTTTAAAATATGCTGGACAGTTAACTGTAACCGAGGCGAAATGTGTTTATATTGTTCAAAAGAAGCACTTTTTGTGAAGAAACATAGCTTTATTTTTTATCAAATTCTGGTTTACAACTCCTAGAATAGGGGGTGGGGTTGACAAGTTTTTTAAAAACTGACTTTTGCAACTTAAATCACTATAACTGTTCAGAAATTATTTTAATTTGTCAATTTTTCTTCATATCTTTTAAAAGATTGGTTAACATATAGTGATTCTTTCTCAAAAAGTTATAAGCTCTTGATCTAAGGACAAATATGTAATACTTTGATGAATTTTAATTAATTTATAATTTAATGAGGAAGAAATGATTTGTAAGGTATTAAAATTTCTACATATTAAAAATTTTCAATTTTTTTTGTTATCGATTGTTTTGCCATTTGATGAATAAAAGCATCACAAAAATACAGTACTTTATATTATTTTTTAATATGATATTTTTTCTTTTCTTTAAATTATGTGGTTCAAAATATACTTCCAACAGTCTTCTATGGTAGTTTAGAAACAGATTTGTTAAAGTTCCGCCAACTACCTTTTTTAAGCTTATTTTGACGGAAATATCATTCTTCCTTTTTTATATAAAAAAAACTCTGGACTTTCTCTTTCAAAAGCTGTTTTATCTCTACATCAAATAGAACAGAAGTTATTCTAATTAAAAAATAATAATAATAATAAAAAATAAACGTCTATATTAGTTATTAAGTTGGTTACTGCGTCTTTTTTTTTTCATTTTTTCAAACTAATTTTCTGGATTTTTTCCTTCAATCTAAGAAAATATTTTAAAATATTTTAGTTCAAATAACTTCGAAATAGGGCGCGAAAGATTTTTTACAGATATCTACAGGCTTGACACAACAAAAAATAAAAAAATTTTAATTACAATTTTTGGCCTTTTCAGCAAACAACTTTCTATATTTGATGTAAAATAGTTAAATATTAACATTATGTCTAACGTTTAGTGTATGTCTCAAGTTGAATATTTATGAGTATTATAAAGTAATGATAAGGAGAAATATCATAAATTTTAACAATATTATTTGGTTTTGTATTAAAGATTAGATTTTGCTATTTATTTAAAAGCTTTCTATTATATTATTTAAAAAAATATTTTTTCTTTGTATTTATACTGTCTTGTATTCATATATTTTTGTGCAAAAATTCTGAAATTTGTTGATTCAGTAAAAAATTTGTCTCAAAAGGTACGTATATTAACACATTCCAAACAAATTTTGCTAATTTTACAAACATGTGAGTTTTTAAAAGTACATTTTTTGAGAAATGGACTTGTAAAATAAACCAATTTTCTCTTTCAAAAGGTGCTAAATGAGTAAAATTATTTTAGCTTTATATTTAGATACATTACCCACCTGATAAATAAAAGATTTTATTACTCATTAATTTAATAAAATATATCAATAATAACTTTTTCAATCCAATTTAAATATTTATTTCCATTATTTTTTTTTTTGCTGGTAACATTTTCTCGAAGATAGGTTTGTTATATCTGTTTTTACTTCCGAAAAAATTTGAATCAGACGCTGAGATAATATTTTTTTTTTAATTCTATCATTTTGCTTACATTTTCAAGTTAAGCAGTGACAACTTATGTTGAACGCCAATAAATAATTTTTGTTATGTATTGGCTTGATTATTCAATTAAGATTGTTGTTCAGAGATATTCAGCCGTTTACTACGTGGTTTGTAAAGATAAAATTTTAAAATGCCAAATAACTTTAAAAAATTTCTGAAAGTAAATTTATCAACATTAGAGTACCTATAGGAGTTAAATTTTTATTTTCAGAAAAAAAAGTATAACTAATTTCAATAAAATTTAAATAAAGCTTTGTTTCATTGCGTATTACATGGACAAGATCACACTGTTTGTATTTATATGGTTTTCATATTTTTATTTTAATTTTCTTATATATTAAGTAGTTTCTATAAAAACAACATTGAACATCTTATTTCAATGATTGCTTCGAAAAAGTTTCAGAATTTGGTATGGAATTTCATTTACCAAAAAATGTAAAAGGTTATTAATTTTTCATGTTTATGAAGTTAACTTATGTTTCGTTAAAAATTTTAGAACTCAAAATCTTATATTACCAATCTTTGTAATTAAAATGATTTAAAAGCATATTTATACTTATGTTTAAAATGTAAGCTTAAATATTTGTTTTATGTTTACAGTAAATCTAAAGCGAGTAATAATGACTTTTATTATTAAATAAAATGTATATAAAACATTGCTAAAGCAGAAACTATTTGTCAAATCAAATATTTTAAAGAAGAAGCTCAAAAAATATTTATTGATAAAAATGGTGTTTAATATACACATAAATTGCAAGAATATTTCTGAAAGTCCTGAGAAATCTTTCAAAGATTGTATAGGATAGTATAATACCTTGTATAGGATAAATTTAAATATATCTGAAATTTAAAAGTTACTTTTTAGTTTTCGTAGATTTTTAAAAATACTACATGATGCACGACTATTACCCTTAAAACATTGATATATTTAGAACAAATATAAATTTAAAATAAGATGCCAGAGAAAAAAAAACATTTTTTTAAAAATGAGAAATGTAAAGGAAAAATAGGGAATTGAAGAAAAACAAGGAAATTTAATGATTCGAGAAATTTAAAGAAGAAAAGGGAAATTTAGAGATGTTTGAATTTATGGAAAGGGAAGAATTCAAAGGGAAAAGCAATTTAAAAAAAAAAAGGAAATTAAAAAAAAGGGAAAATTTCAAGAAGAAAAGGAATATTACGTCAGAAAAAAATAAAAATAACGGCAAAAATTTTGAAAAAATGGGTCATTTTTGGAAAGAGAAAATATTTTAGGAAATAGAGATATTTGATGAAAATAATGGTTTAAGAATAAAGAAAAATTTCATAGTAGAAGAAATTTCCAAAAAATGATTAATTTATGGCGAGAATGTAAACTTGGGAACATTGGAATTGAAGAAGTTGAAGGAATGGAAGAAATTATCTTCAGCGTTTTTAAAAAACAAACGTAGCAACTAATATTATAGCTTTTATTTTTCTAAAAACAAACTAAAGTTATTTTAGAAACGATAAGCACAAGGCAAATAATATTGTGAAAAAATATTTAATAACTTCTTAAAATTTTAAAGTAAAAAATATAGTTAAATTAAATTTACACTAAATTAAATAGAATGTGATTAAATAGTAGCAAAAGACACTCATAAAAAGGAAATTTTCAGAAAACAGTTAAGAAAAAAAAAAAAGCATTGACTCAGCTTTTTGCTTTAACAAATAAAATATTTTTGCAAGACATTTAGACACTGAAAATAACATTAAAAAACAATAAAATCCCATTTTCATATGTTAGTGGAAGAATAACTTATTCCATATGTTCTTTTTTCTCTGAAGCAAGCTAGTTCTTTTATCGCCCTCTTTCTATCCAAACTCTCACTGAAAATGAAAACAATTTGGTCTTCTGCAATGGGAAAAAATTGAAAGAAAACATTAAAAATGCTCACTTACTTCTCATAATGCACCTATAAATAACCAAGATGTTGAAGATTCGAATGAACATGACTAGCTTTTTCCACCGCTGAAGGCACAATAAAGATTTCAGAAGGATTCGAAGACACATTAAGATCAGCTTTCGAAGAAGAGAAGATTTCGTATTCTGCTCACAGCTCCGGGACCATCAAACAAAGCCCTGTAAAGCATTAAACCTCCAGATCACGTTCAAGTATAGTTCTTTGCCTTAAGCTCTTCTTCCATAGAAAGGAAGAAGAGCTTGGTCAATAGAATGCTGTTTTGAAAAGTCGAGTATTGCTTGGATGGGATCGGACGTGAAGATTCGAAAAGTCGCCGGAAAGAGTTAAAAGATTTGTTTTCTTTCTTGGAAGATTTTTTTTATATCCTCAAACTTTTAAATTTGTCTAGATATTTTCACTTCAAGCAGTCGTTTTGAAAAAAAATAAAGTACACCAAGAATTCTTTGCTGAGAATTCTTTTTTAGTTCTTTTTAATTTATTTCAGAATTTTTGATTTTTGCCCTTTTTAAAAATAAAAAAATCAATGACGAGTTTCTTATTGGGTATTTGAAATTAAAAAAAAAAAAAAAACAGGTCAAGATTCAATAAAATAAACTTTTAACAATTATGCATAGTGCAAAAAAAAATCTTTTGTTAATTTTTAGGAAAAACACACAAGCAGAAAAAAATGGTTTTAATTAGCCATGTCACAAAATACAGTTTGAATATTATTATGAACATGCCTCATAAGTGAGTATATTAAAATGTGCAAACATGGTACTCTTCCATAAGTTTATTCAAAATGATTACTAAAATATTAAAATAAAAATATATGCTTTTTCATGTTTCTTATGTTATATTTAAGAGATATTTCTTTTAGTATGGTTATGCATTAAAAAGAATTTAGGAACATTTTAGAATATAAAATACCGACGCTCAGAGTGTCGGTACTTTTCATCATATAATATGTTTTTACTAAACACCGTAATTTAATTCGTTAATACTTTTTACCGTAATTTAATTCGGAATTTTTTTCAGTGTGTTGATTTAATAGTGAGTGAATTAATTAGATGACGAACTAAATCCATTTAATTTCAAAAATGCTGATAAATTATGATTTTAAAATTAAAAATAATTATTTGCCCATTGCTCTTCTCTCAAGAAAGAAAAAGTATGGCCAACGGAAATATGTTTTGTAAATTTAAGTATTGCTTGAGAATTAGTTTTGATGTGAAGATTCGAAAACTCTCCTGCAAGAGGTAGAATATTTGTTTTCTTTCTTCTTGGAAGATTTAAGATCTGACTAATTTTAGCCTGGCACTCATTTTGATATAAAAAAAGAGGAAAATTCAGCCAAATTCGTTCTAGAATGTTAGAAAATGCTCTTAAAAATGCATCAGAATGCTGCAAACTAAATAAGTATTATTTCATTTTATGAAACTAAGGTATCATTTACATGATATATTTAAATTTTAAAATGATAAATATAATGAAAAATTTAAAAACAAAATTAACGGGCATGTAAAATAAATTTAAAACATATTAATAAAGTATCTTTAAATAAAAGAACTATGCCAGAAAAATAATAATGAAAACATGCATTTTTTCGCAGGTTTGTTTCAGCATATGTATATATATATATATATATATATATATATATATATATATATATATATATATATATATATATATATATATATATATATATATATATATATATGGAAAATAAGAATAGTTCGGTCAACAGAAAGATGTTTTGAAAAGTATAGCTTGGATAGGATAGGACGTGATGATTCGAAAAGTTACCGGAAAGAGTTAGATATGTTTTCTTCCTTCTTGGAAAATTTTTTTATATCCTCGAATTTTAAAAATTGTCTAGAAAGTAAATTGAAATTCAGTGAAAAGTCTTTGATAAGATTTATAGAATTCTTTTAAAATTTTCTTTAAAAATGATTTTGGTTGAAAAAAAAAATTTAAATATTCTTTTGTTATTCGATGAGGATTTACATTTTGATTTAAATTTTCATACTATAAGAAGAAAAGGAAATAAAGTATTAAATAAAATTATTCTTCTAGTATTTTAAACCATTTAAGAAACAAAACGAAAAATAATGTTAAAATATCATTACCAGAAGGTTTAAAAATATATCATATAAACAAGAATAAACATGATATTCTGCTATTAAAATTTATCCTAATTATCCATGAAATATAACTTTTAAAAACAAGCTTTTATACATTTTAATTATTTTATTTGTGTAGTCACATATGATTATTAAAGGACATATCAATAAAATTCCGTTATACAAATTTTATTGGAACTGTAAAATACAAAAATAGTAACTTTGCCACTATTTTAAGTCATAAAATAATGTAATGGTATAATTTTAAGTTAAACATTTTTGTTTTATATTTATCTTATTCTTTAAGGTATTATGGCCTTTTCTTTCAATACGCACATATTGGCACATTTAAAAACTTAGATCTTTTTTCAGTTAATTATTTTTATTAAGATAGATTTGTTTTAATCATTGAATGAAGTTCAAATTTCCAGTAATTAAAAATTAAAAAATGAGGCTTTGAACAAAGTTCCATAAATAATTTATTGGATTTACGATTATCATGCTTACTTTAAAATTACTAGTTGTGATTACTTTTTCGACATTTTGATGATTTTTAGTACTTTGTTTGAAAATTAAATTATTTAACCAAACCAAGAAACCTTTTTTTAACGTAACAATTCCAAATATTTGCTGTTTTCTTGGGTTAGAAATAATATTAAATTCAATTGATTCAATCATTATCTGGACTTTAAAAAAATAATTTTTAGTTTTGTTGGTTAATAACAACACAAAACTATGCTTTGCTTTGCTTAGATGTTACTCAAACTATGAAAATGACGTCGGAAGAAAATAAATCAAATTTTTGATGAAGTGTGATTTTTTAATGACCATTTTCGTTCATCAATATCTATTTGATCCAATTAATTGTGAAAATTAAACAGTAATTTTTTAATACATAAATTTAAAAGTTTTAAGATTTCTTGAGTGATATATTATTCTTTGGCGGTTAAGGAAATGGGCGAAATTGGAATTGTTTTTTGAAATTGTTACAAAAATATGGTACTAAATTAATTTATGTTTAAACTCCGTTTATAAAGCCTTTTTTTTTACGCTTTAAAGTTTAAGCTCTGCGATTTTCTGCTTAAGAAAATAAAGTTTATGAAACCAAATTGATCTAAATTCTCCGTTCAAACAGCTCTGTTTTGTTGTAGTTTGCAACTGAGAGCACAGAAATGTGTTAATGAATCTGCGTATAAAAAGGAAATTAATTGAATTTATTATGAAAATAAAATTCGTTATGTGAAAAATCTCCGTTTTAACTGCTACTTTTTGCTGTCTTTCATCATTCAATGTATAAAGAGGTGAAACTGAATCTGCTTATAAAAATACAATTTATCGAACCAAATTATTTTGTGTAAAATCTTTGTTTAAGCAACTATTTTTCTTGTCTTTCGCGCATCAAAGGAAATAGAGGAGGTACTGAAGTAAGTTACCAGAATGAAACTCTTTCTGTTTCGTTTATTTTTATATTTATTTATTTTTTCATATTCGTAATGATAAGAATGCCAATCATTAGGTGATCAATATAAAGGTTTTAAATTTTATTAATAAAACAAACAATGAAAGGTTATTATTTTTTAATCATTAACTGTTATCATTTCAAGTGTGGCAGTGTCTCTGTGTAATTCATGTGTGCATTCATAAGCATTCAAGAACATTCTATTGTTTAGAAAAAGATGGCAAGAATATGTGATTCAATACTAAAGTTGAGATTTGAAATCTTTGGATTTAAATAGAAATAATCATGTGTATATTTTTCATTTAAATTATTCTTATTAATTTTAACTCATTTGTCATTTGTGACATGGGAAATTTTAATTATAATTAATTATTTAAAGTAGTCATGCAAGTCATGTTACATTTGCTAATTATTAAAAGTGTTACGATTCATATTATTTTAAGTAAAGATCTTCATAAAATGTGCTTGATTTAAGTTTGAGCCCATCTTAATAAAATTACCAGTTTATTCGAGTAAAATTGACTGTAATCTTCAGTATAAAGTGGAACAGCTTCTGGGAAAATGCCGAATCTAATAAAATATGTTTCACCTTATCTAATTCAAGACTAGTATACATTTTGCTGATTATAGATAGATTAGATAGTTAAGATCCCAAAATTTTTTAATCATTACTTTTACATTATTTTACAAAGTTTTCACGTATTTTTATGTATTCTGCAATACATACTTTTTTGTCATTTTACAAAACTTCTTTGTATTTCTGTGTGTTCTGCAATTCTGCTCAAAATATAGAGGTAGTTTACATACATACAAAAATAAATACTATTATATACAGAGTTTAAAATCAAATGAGTGATGAGTTCTTTTAAAGTTCATATATAACTCATACTAGTTTCATTTTAAAAATATTTCAAAAATGTCTCCTGACTTTAGCAACAGACTCTGATTTTTAAACTTAAGCTATTATCAAAAATTTTGTGATATAATTAATTGCTCGTAAAAGTAAAGCATTCGCACAACAGCTCGTTGTGGGCTAGTCGAGTCCAGAGAGATTAAGGCTCGACAATTTCGTGCCCAACGGCATGTTCGTGGTGATATGGTCTGGACTGCACAAAGGCCACCTTCACTTTCCAGCCAAACTAGATTTCCTCGATCGGAAGCTAGGTTGGCTTCAAGCCGCCCTTCGAGATCGAAACCCAGTTCTTCACAACGATAGTCAGTACCTTAACCACTGACCCATCCTGGCACATATAATTGGCCGTATTGCTAAAAATTGTGGAGCGCGTCGAATTTTTAACTTTTAAATATACAAAAGCATTAGTACTATTCTAAGTTGGACCATATTATCATGTGAAATAGTTTTTTTAAATTGATAACACAAAAATATACATCAAATTTGTGAAATATTTTGCGTTTTAAGCTACTGTTATTACGAACCAAAATTTATTAGCGGGTATGAGATTTCTCCATACGTTTTATTGTTTTAATGTTAGTTAATTCGTTTCACCTCAGCGTTTTGCATTTTGTTTCTCTTTAGCAGTTGTATAGTCGTGATAAATTTGAGAAAAATGTTTTTGAACAGATATTACTAGGTAATTGCCCTGCACAATACAGTAATTTTTGTTTGTTCGAAAAATGAAAAAAAATTTTCAATTTTAGAAAGCAGTACAATTATTCAAATAACTTTAAGAATTTCGATCAATATTGACATGTATTCATTTTTTCTAAATTTAATTATTTATGTAAATTAAACTATTTTGCTAGAATTGTAGAAAAAACGCATATAAATCATACAACGTAAGAATGCAGATTATCAGATTCGAACACGCAATAAAAGGTTAACTTAAGTTTTTTTCTGTTTTAATTACTTTTATTTAAAAGTTCCTTTTTTATTGTAAGGCGCTTCAAAAACTGCTTTCATTTTTAAATAAAAAACTGAGTTTCTTTACTTCAGTTGTATTTTACTATAATTAATTTTATTTCATTTAATTAAAATTTTTCCCGTTGATGTTTGTGGTAAAATTTTATAATCTATGATTGGTTTTTTTTTTCTTTCAATTCTTATTTTTTCTCCGGAATAATAAAAACTATTATAAATTTTTTATTGAAGTTTGAGAAATATGATGGTTACTGCTTTTAGATTTTCTCTAATATTCGACCTTTGCAAATCACTATAAAAGATAAAATTCCCTAAATGCTCGTTGAATTTGTATTAAATTATTAACTAAAAATATGTTTTTATTCTTTTGAAAATTTATTTTTAATTTTTATTTATAAAAATTCCGAAAAAAGTTTTTTTTTTAAAAATTAATATAAGGTTGTGGAAAGAAATATACCGATTAACTGTTGCTTAGAATATAAATTTAATTCTAAAATAAGGATTACTTTCGAAACCAAAAAGTATAAGGTTATATGACGCACACAAATTTATAATTAATTAAAATAAATTGAAATATGCTACAGAAAGAAATGATAACTATTCTTGTTAAGTCAGCCAAAAAACGTTTAGATGTTTATAAAAAGTATAAAATATAGACTTAAAGTATAAAAATAAAAAAAATTCCATTTTTAAAAGCAGTATGCCTGATAAATTCACTATAATGTTTATTATGAATAAGAAAATAAATAGCATGAGTAATAAATAGTTCATATGAATAATTACAGGTCAGAATAAATAATAATTTTAGTTTTATTTTTTCGAATCACTTATTGCGCTTTCTTTTTTCCATACCTTATACATTTATAAGGTTTTTACTTCTATCGAGAAATATAGTTTTTTTACACATATCTCGAAAAAGTTCAAAAAATAATATTTACTTCATTTTAAATTCGTATAGTTTAAAAGGCACAACATTTTTGAGTTTTATGATTCGGAATAGATGATGATTCAGAATAGATGAAAGGCACAGCATGTTTAAGTTTTATAATCAGATAGCTATATCAACTGGGTGTAAATATTATGATACTTGTGAAAAACGCTATATATAAAAAAATAGCATAAAAAAACTATTTAAGAAAAGTATGTCAATGTATTTATAATGGTGTAATCTTAGTCATTTTAACGGTGCGCTGTAAAGTATTTGTCTTTGTTTTATAATATGCAGCCTAAATCAAAAGAATTTCTTTTATCAAACTGCGATTGCTTTAGGGTTAAAAACATTTTAATAAGTCGACAATCAAGCGCAAAAATTGTTCTTCCACCGTAAGCAGATGATTGCATTTTGGAAAGTAAATTTAATGTGAGGACGCCATTTTATTGAAGATTTGTGAATGGATTGATGTTTTTCCCCATCTACCAACATATCTCTTTTGTTACTTTGTTTTAAGTTTTCACGTAATCTACATTTAAACTAATGTATCTAAACCACCATTTGCTTTTCTTTTGACGATATAATCTAAATATGCATTCGTCAAATGAAAATATCGCAATGGTTTGGATTATTTATTTGGTATATTTATTTGGTATATCATGAAAAAAGTGAATTTTTCTAACTTTTCAAATACATTACAAATTTATTTTGACTGTATTTACATTTTATTCGTTACTTCTACGCTGTGAAAAATTCAAATCAAATTATGATTAAATGTACCGAAGCTTTTTAACATAAAATCTACTTTTATTGTAATATTTTGCAGAAATTAACAAAATTATATTTATTTAATTATACAGAACAAAAAAATTTATATATCGTAGTTTTCATATAAAATGATGTTTACAATGAAAGTATTAAACCATTGTACTTATATAAAAATCACTACAGTGTAAAATTTTATGTTAAATTGATTTTACGATTAAAGACATTTTACGGATGCAGCACCCAGGGTGCCAGTACTTTTTACCGTAATTTGTTTTGTTTTTTTTAGTGTAAAATTTTATCTTAAAATTGATTTTACGATTAAAGACATTTTACGGATGCAGCACCCAGGGTGCCAGTACTTTTTACCGTAATTTGATGTGTTTTTTTTAGTGTAGACATTTCATGTAAGGTGAATTTGTTGCGCAAAATGTAGTTATTTATAAGGTTTTTGAAGAAATAAAATTAAATGAATAAAAAAAAATACTTAAATGGTTTTAAAACGTATATTATAATCAAGTTTTAGCTGGAGTCTGCATGTTTGCTCATTGAGAAACTTTTTAAAGAGTATAATTCAAAACAGACTGTATTGTACGAGAAGAAAAAATAAGCGGCAATTAATGCAGTTGTGATTGAATTGATACATTTACTGAAATTTTTATATAGTTAAAAATAATGAAAAACTTTATGAATGACAAATTATTTTAAATGACAAATATTTTTGATCCTTAAAAATATTATTATCCTCACAAACATATAAATTTAGTTTAGATACTTTGTTTTTAGTTTAAATTTTAAATTTACATAATATTTGTTTGTAGGTTTAGATATTGCTTAGTGTCATTAGTGTGCGAGAATTTGATCTTATGTGTTGCAGTTTAGAACTTTGTAATCCAGTCAATCTTAGCCAGCATAGGTCATGTTAAACTTAAAACTATTTAATAGTTTAAAAAAAAATTTAATGTATTATTTGCATATCTATCATTTATTTTATTAAGTATAGGTAATAGCAATTTTTTTTGAAATTTTAGAAGCCTCTTTTTAAATAATAATAATAATAAACATTACTCATGCTGAATATTTATAATATATCAAAAGGCTTACGTGAAGGCTTAAGAATATTATTCACGGTTTAAATAAACATTGGAGAAAATAAAGATAAATTTTTAGGTCATCTGTTTCTTCAGATTTAATTTAATAGCATAAACTTAAGTAAAAAAAACTTTATCGATATTTCTTAAGTGTGAATGAAATTAAATACTTATTGATATATCTATTATTTTTACAAAGTCAAGAACATATATTGTTTAAATCTCACTGGGATTTCTCGATTCCAAAAAATGATTAAAATTGAACGCAGTTTAAAATGCTTGATTATTGGCGTAATTTTATAATTTGATTATTAACGTAAAATTGGACTAGTGTTCAAAAAATAAATCAATCGACAAATAAATGAATAAATAGATAAATAAATAATATAAAGCGACCAATTTGAATTACTTTTAATCTAATGATCGAATCTTCATGTTCTAGGACTCAATCTTAATGTTACTAGGGGGTGACCTCAAATATAGTAATTAATTAGATAAGACGATATTTGTATTAATAAAATCAGACAATATCTGAATAAACATACCTTTTTTTCGATGGAAATTATTTTCTAACCCCCAAGATATAGAGGTAAACGCTATCTGAGAATAATGATACGGATTAATTGATTAGATGACCGGTATAAATTTTCGACCCTTTAATGTTAATTTTACTTTTTGCGTATTTCGCCATAGCTCGATAATTTTTAATCGATTTGAAAATCTTTTGTACGCAATTATAAGCCTAGTTAATCGAAAGATACGCAACAAATAATTTTTGTAAATATTTATTATTTTTCTTTATTTCATTTAATAATATTCCAGCTAGTTTTGAAATGTAAGGTATATAATTTTTTACATCAATTTAAAGAATGCACTTTTTCGCAGAAAAATACACAATTTGAGAGAAATCAGTCTAATAGTTCCTGAGAAATCTAATTTTAAATCGACTTTATAAACTTTTGAAAATGTTCTCGAGATATGACGAAAAACGCAAAAAACAAAATTTACAATATTGGGTCCAAACGTTGGACCACTCTTCTGACCTAATTATGAGTACCACATTTTTCCAGATAGTGACTACCCTTTATATTTCGAGGGTTAGAAATCCAATTCCTTAAGTAATAGGTGCTTTTATTCACAAAAATTACGCTTTTCGGTCTGATATTGTATTTTATAATAACGTCTGCATTAATTGATTAGCATATTTGAGGTCAACCCTCTTAACCTTTAACATTGAGATCTAGAATGTAAAAATCCGATCATTGATCAAAAGTTATATGCTAATATATATGCAATAATTACGTTAATAAAAACACATTTTCTGCATGCAAAATTATAACATCATTGCATAGCAGCATAGTTTAAGTTATATCTGAGATAAAGTTTCTAAAAAATGCAACAATGTAAGAGGTAACTAACAAAATGCACTAAGTTAATCTACGAGAAACTAAATTAATCTATCTATGGTTCTAGATTTAAGTATAAATCGAACCATTCAGATATTCATTGGTAAACATTATTAGATATTAAGTTTTTTTTCTTAACTACATAATGTAAGATTTAAGGGAATATACAGATAAGAACTCAAGCAAAATTTGTATATAAAAATACATTACCTGAAACAAGTTATCCTTTATGGTTGAAAAAGTGTAATTCTTTTTGTATTGTTTATTCAGTTAGAACGATTAAAATAGCATTTATCACATACTGATATTCATACATTTCGTAATACAGTAACAGTTTTTTTTAAATTTGTAATAAACGTTTATCATAATGATCAATTTTGAAATAAGTATTTCTCACAAAATCAGCATAAAGGTATTTTACTAGAAATTTAATTTCTTGTATTAATGCATTTTTAAAATTCTAGACTTTAATCCTATTTTGTATAAATGTCAGTTTAAAAAAAAAAAAATGTCAACAGGCAGTTAAACACATGGATATGTTTCCCCCGTTTTATAAAGAATATCGCCGCATAGTTTCTGGCGATCTCAGAAGAGGGTAGACGACAAATGATTCTCACTTCGAATTTTCGCTCTTACACTCCGCTTCACCGTTAGCTTATGACGTCACTGCGCATGCGCAGTATGTTGATCTCTTGATCTGAGAAAAGTTCGGAGGCACATGTGAGAGAAATAAAAAGGAGAACTTGAGAAGTCAAAAAATTGATGTTTTTAATTACTGTTACATAGTTTGTAAACTAAACTAAAGAATTTCTTAAAATAAGGGAAAGACGATAGAAAAATTGAAGAAAAAAAACTAGAATATAATAATTGCAGAAATAAATCAAATATTTTTTTTTTTATTCGCGTTAGTAATTGTTGTTTTATGTAATTACATTACTTTTGAAATATGGATTTAAGTATACCATTTACAAATTAACCAAACTCGCTGGAATTTCTGAAAGAATTTGATTCTGTTATGTGACAGTGTTTCTGGAATTTTTTGCATTAGTTCTATGCAATAAATAATACTAAGATATTATGCAATAATTCTTATTCTTTAAAATTCTTTAGATGTAGTTTTTATTCTTTTTGTAGTTATTTTGGTGTAGTTCTTATTCTTTGAAGTTCTATAGTGTATCTTTTATTGTTTTCTTGTTTATATGCTGTAGTTTTTGTTCTTTGTAGTTTTCTTGCTCTTGGGTGATTTCACAAATATGTCTCAGACTTGACGTATGTAAATAATTAATATGTAAATTGATTGAAATATTTTGGAAATATGTATCTTGACTGAAAAACTTTTGTACTTGAACAGAAAAAACTATTTTTAATTATATTTGTAAGAATATAAACTGAACTCAATTTATAATTTCTGATTTTCTATCCCCTCACATGAAATTACCCCATATATTTATATTGATATATATTTATATTATCTACATAATATTCATATTTATATATTTTTAATTCGTGTATATTATTATTATTATGTTTATTTATAATTTTACGTTTATAGTTAAATAAGTGAACAGAAATTAGCAGTATTGTCACAGTTTATTCAAATTTAATGAATGCTTGCATATTTTCAATCATATAAGCCATGAGGGAGATTCTCATAAAGAAAACAGCATCTAGAAAGTAAAGAGAACCGACAATTTAACAACTTCAAATTTTGTAATTATTGATAATTGTTTAATGGGGGGATTATATTTAATTGAGTAACATCTCAGTTTTCAAAGACATTTAATTTTACGTGTTCATATACTCATAATTTGAAGCTTTTTTAAAGAAATGCCCATAAATGTTTCCCTACTGAATATTGTTTAACTATTTTGCAGAAAGAGCAAATAATAATTTTCAGCAACAAAAACATAAATAAGTCTTTGAAGTATTTGTTATTTTTAGAAGAAAAAAAACTGGACTAAGATCTGGAGAAATAATTTAACCTTTTTCTAACTGGATTTCTAAAAGCATTTTTCCTTAGTAATTAATGTTAATGAATCTGTTTATGTCTTCGTTACAATTTATATTAAAAATGAAGTTACAGCAAAAATGAAATTCTTGAAGAACGATAGTATATTTATTGCATCCAATACTTTTTACTAATGCTTTAATTATTAAGGACAAGAGTTTTTTTTTAAACTTTCATTGGGAATCAATTTATCATCAGAGAATTAATTTACTTAAGCGAATCATCAATGGGCCACATAAGCAAAACGAACTATTATAGTTTTTTTATATGGTTATTAACTTTCATACACTGAGAAAAATAGTATGGTCAGAACCAGATTATGGAAAAATATACCCTGTTTCTGGCTCCATGGGAGCACCAAAAAGTTAGATAATTTTTACCAATGCTCTAGTCAAGGAGTTTGGGAAAAAATTACAATTAGTAATTAAATGTAGTTTTATAATATGTGATAAAAGTTGGTAAATATGGTAAAGTTTGTTGATTTAACCATGATATCTCAGAACATGGCGTGAAAACTATTTATTTGGTGAGGTTTATTTTTCAGTTTTGTATTTTTTTAAATGTGCGGTAATAAGAAATATAATTTTGAAAATCAGAATTTTTGTTAAAGTATTATCATATGAGTTGAAAAATTACCAGATTAGCTGTTTAAATACCGTACATTTTAGTTTGCATTACAATAATCATGTTTTTGCGGTTATTTTATACAACGGTATGGTAAAATTTATTGATTTTTTTCTCTCCATGAACTATGCTTATCTAGGTGAGAGCGTTATGATTTTGAGACGTTAGGTAAATCGTGGAAAAATAAAATTATGTGAGCTCTTGACCCAAGGCATGAAAATATTAGCCTTTATTGAGTCAGGGAGTTTCCATGAATACGCTAATATCTATTTCCTTTTAAAAATAGTATTACTTTAATACAATTTAATCATGTAAAAAACTATTACGAGCATGATTCGTATTTGTAAAATGCTGATTAGTACCCATCATCGACTACATAAAATACTTTAAAACATACAATGATTATCAATGTGCATTAAAAGAAATTGTGATCATCGTCACATTACAGATTTAATATCCTTTAATACTATTTAGTAAACAAGATACAGCAGTAATTAAGAGTATACAAAATTCTAATATGTAGAAAAATATTTGTCATGGTAAAAATTTGTAGCTGTGATACGCTGTGAAATTACTGATCATATTAAAATAATAGTACCAATGCCGGGACTTTTTACTCCAAAATCCATTTTTACAGTAAAATATTGACGGATAAAATATTTGATAAACCTTTTATTTAACAGTAACAGTTTTAGAATGACTGTAATTAAATATCACTGTTAAAAAATCCGTTATAAAGTTTTGCGGTTAAAACTGTAAAATTCGTAAAAATGTAGTTAAGATTCCCATGTGAGTGACGTAATTTTAGAATAAATTACTTTTTAATCATGTCATTAATCCTTTTAATTATTTTTATCCTTAAGTTGAGTTGTCGTAAAATTTTGTAGAATAAAAAATGCCACATACGTTATATTTAACGTTACTATTTACAGAAAAACCTCTGAATGACTGTAATTAAATAAATATTATTGATAAAATGCTGTATAAAGTTTCGCGATTAAAACGGATTTAACGTTAAAATTGAATTTTAATTTATCCTAAATTTTTTTGCAGAACATCAGACCATTTATAGTAACTTTGTATGGCTAATTGAAGAAAATTAACAGTTGGTACAAAATATGTCAGAAAATTTAAACTAATTGTTAAAGATTATTTATAACATTTAAATCCCTGCTATCCATATGCATATGTTTCCCTGATATCCATAATTTTTTTTAACATTTAAAAATTAGAAGAAAAACTCAGAATTATTACCTCCTGTCACAGGGAAATTTGACTTAACATAATTTAACTCACGTTTTAATAGATGATGTTTAATTTGATAAAATATACTTAATGGTCAAAATTTGACAACTAATATCAATATCTATAATAGAATATATGTCAATAAATATAATAACAACATTCAAAATTCAAGAAATGATTTGAGATGATCCAACAAGGGATCTCTCACAATCATAACAACATTTTCGTACGTACTTAGTATATTAAATTCTGCAATATTATAATAGGTTGCTATGTATTAGTATTGATTAAGTATAATTAATAAACAAAATTTAACACCTGGTATAAGTATAATAGAATTACTGTCAATAAATATAATAACAATAATACAAAAATCTACAAATGGTTTTTGGTGATACAACAAAGGAACTGGCTCAATCATATCAGAGATCTCTCATGTATTTTGCATGTAATAAAGTAAATATAATAAATATTTATAAACATGTAGCATTGTTTTAGTTAGGTAAAGAATTCATAATTAATAAACATGAAAAATTTGCTTAATGTTAATTTATTAACATTAGCAATTGATTAATGTTAATTGATTTAATTTATCGGTGATAAAAGGATGAATTTTGACTATTTGAGCAATAAAAAAGTAATATTTCAAACAATTTGTTTTTTTTTTCACTTTTATCTAGGTAATTTTTAAAAAAAGTCTTTATTTATTCATATTATTAAAAAAAGATATAATCGAACGGTCTTTGCTAAGCGTACCCTAAATGCCCTGAAACACAATAGATTGTTTAACCAATATAATTTATGCATAAGGAATATCATTTCTGCATTTCGAAAATTGGAACTATTGTGTTCGTTGCATATTGATATTCAATATTCAATGATTACATTAAATTTGCCGGAACATAATCTTAATTTAATATTCATGTACCAATATTGAATAAATATTATGAATATGAGATTTGTTCAGGATAGTGCTCAGTTTGCAAAAGTATTCGTGCGTGAAACTTTGCTGGACTGTATCAAATGTCGTTCTAGTAAAACTGTTCACAAACTGTTTAAATGGAGGATTATTAGATATACTAGATATATTACTGTTTTTTTTACTACAATATTTTTGTTACTATTTTAAGGTTATAATGTCATTTAAATTACATATTACGCTATGTTTTCTCAAAAAAGTGCTTATTGAGATAAAATAAATTAAACAATTAACAAGATAAAATTAATTATATCAAATTAATTGAATAACTGAAATGAAGAATTATTACTGGAATAAAATTACGCAAAACTGTTAGAAACCTGTTTCTATTTTAAATAAGTAATTGATTATTTTATAGTTTTTCTTATACTACAATATAATAATTATTGTTTTAAACTGTAATATTATATAAATTACGTATTTCAATAAATTTTAATCTCAAAGACAAAAGAAAAGCGATGTCCAAATTAATTAAGTAAATGAAATGCAAATTTATTACTATAATAAAATTTAACAACAAAAATATGATAATTATAACCTACAGTTCCATTTATGTTATTTAATTTTTGTTGCATATGGGACACCGGTGTCCTTTTTATATATTTCGAGTATTTTTATATATTTCAACTGAAATTGCGAGTACAAATATATTAGTTATTTTTTTAATTTTAAGAAACAGTCTAATAGTTACTAAAAATTTTGTTTCGATTATCGGAGGATTTAAACTGTACTATTTTTTTCACTTATGTTTAAAAATGTTTCAATAATTGAGTTTGTAAATAAAATAAATTTCAATAATGAGTAACTGTTTCTCTTAAATCTAAATAATGTCAAATAAGTGCAGATTTAAAAAAAATATATATATTGTTTGAAAGTGAACCATGTTTTGAATATTTTACCTTTAAAGCCGAAAAAGACACCGAAGTTTCATACTGTATTCCATAATAATAAATTATTAAAATGCAAAATATAGCATTGTTTGCTTATTTTAACTTAAATTAATACAAAATAATGAAAAAAGCATGAAAAATACTTTTAATAAAATTCTGTGTTAAAGGGTTAAAAACCGAGATTGCTTTTTATGTTTAGCTTTATTTATTATCCAATCCAGTTCATTATTTGTTTAGAACTTTTTACTGAACAATTTCGAAATATTTGAAATTTTTTTTTCTTTTTAAGAAGCATTTATTGTTACTTAGGACGACATGCTATATAGACAAAAATATTTTGCGTAAGTTGAGCTATGCAAAAAATTCTACTTAGAGAATCCATTCTTTAAATTCTAGCTTATAGTCTAACACAAAGTTTCTTTGTGTGGTGTAAAAAAGTTACCTGAATAAGAAATTCTAAGAAATCATGGAGATTCATGAATTACTGAGTAATTTTCACTTCATTTCTGTTTGAACGAAAAACCTCTAGGCGTATAATTTAAACGATTCTTTCTTCTTTTCAATAGTTGGAGAGAAATTTTGTTTCAGCTCGAAGGCGAAAAAATGATATAAATAATGCATTTTGTTCTTTCAGAATAATTCTTTTTTCTTCCTTGCTTCTGTTATGGAATGTTGCATGAAATGCAAGAAACATTCTGAAAAGATGAGCTTGAAAATATTGAATTCTTGTGTCACACTTGTTTTTTCTATCTTTTTGTATTGTAGCATTCTGTGGGAAATACATTTTTTTCTTGTAAATAATTTTTGCTTTCTAAAATGAAATTTACCAATATCGAATAACCTAAAATTGCATCGTGACTAAGATAAAGCGTATTTCTATGAACTATGGCTGGAACACTTATTGTTAAGTTGTAAAAAACATATTATTCCTAGCGTTTAAAAACATTTTTATAGGGTAGTTGAAAATGAGTGTGAAAAAGAATGTCTTTCTCTGTAACCTTGTAAATCTGAGCATCAAACTTTCAGAATACAGAGAGCTGTACACAGTATTAAACTCCAAATCAAATTACAAAATAAAGCACAGTCAATTTGGGTTCAACATCCGTAAAATTCGTTTTACCGTAAAGTCCATTTTTACCATGAAATCTTATACCATAATTTTTACAGTAACATTTCTAATAGTAGAGTGATTCAGTGATTTTACAGAAATTCTTACTGTAAAAATGACGGTATGTCAGAGTTTTATTATCCTGTAACAGATTCAGAAAAAATAGATTTTGCAGTTAAAAATACCAGCACCCAGAGTAGCAGTACGTTATAGCGTAATTTCATCCGGAATTGTTTAGAGTGTATACGAATATTAGATTGGAATAGTCTACTTTAATATTAAAGAGAGTAAAGTTAAAATTTAAAGAGTGTCTCTTTAAATAAAAAATACATAATAAACGCTTAATTCCTCTAAGGATTATGACATTAATTTGGTAAGCAGCAATCTGCGAGATTTCTCTAAAAATGTTTTCTAGTTAAATAAAGAAGGTCAATGTGTATTGCTCTATGCATTATTGAGTTTTGTGCTAGAAGGTTAAATAGGAAAATATTTAAATATTTTCATGGTGTTTTTGGAAGAATTTCTAATATCAGTTCAGAAGTTTTCATCTTTACCTAAAAATCTTATGATTTTGCACTCAGCATGAAAACTTTTGTTGGAAACTTATCAAAAAGTTTTTATTACCTTTTTTTTTAGATATTAAGATCATTCATTTGCTACGTAAATAAAATTTGAAGTTTACATCTGGAACATGGAAAATTGATTATTAATATGTCTTGATTATTAATATTGTTTAACATATAAAATTTTTAACATTAAATAATTATTATATCAAATTATTACTAAAATATTTGATGCACTGAAAATTTCATTTAAAAATATATGAAATATACAACTGAATTTAGGTACAAATTGTGAAATCTAAAGAAATATATTTATGATTGAAAATCAACAGTTTGTGAAGAAATTTTTTTCTCAAAAGTTATATTTTTATGTAAGAATTTCCTAACAAACTTACACTGTTATAAACTTACACTATGTGTTATATTTACATTACGTAAAACATAATGTAAAAATTTATGAGTTGTGCTTATTTTTTATCGCTTTCTTTAAATTCATTAAAAACTAGAAAATTTTATGCGATAGCTTTTTTTTTTCAAAAATAGAACTAAAATAAACAATATAAATTATATTTCGTGATTCAAACAGACTTTCTAATTTTAAAAATCTGGCTCAATACCTTACACTTGATAATTTTATAACTTACATTTCATACTCTTCAATCTTCCTTAAATAGCTACTTAGGAATCATAAATAATCAGTATAGCGTACCGTGTTTTCCGTGTTTCTGGCTTAATTTGGTATGTAACAATCAGGCCGATTTTTCTCATAACGTTTTCTAATTAAATAAAGAATGTCAGAGTCTCTTTTTTATGCATTACAGAGTCATGTGCTACATGATAAAATAGGGGGATATTCTCATGGTGTGTTTCTGAAGATATTTTAATATCAGTTATAATTATTGTTATTAGTTAATAATTATTGCATTTTCCATTTTTTTCAGGCACCATTATTTTTTTGCTTTGATGAATAAAAATAAAAATTAAAAAAGAGTATTAATTGTTAAATTATGATGAAATGCAAGATTGAAAAATTATTCCTACAGCGTTAATTCCCCTTTGATGATGTATGTAGTAAAATGGAAAAATGAAAAATCACTATTAAATTTTAAATTAGCAAAATAAAAATACATTTAAACTTAGAAAGAAATGTGATACTACGATAATTTAAGTACAGAATGTTTTGTTCTATTTTAGAAGTATATGATACTAATAAATGCAAATGTTAGCACATAATCCCTTTAATGCGTATGTGTCTGGAATAGACTTTTTTAAATCTATGCTTTTAAAAATGATTGTATAAAAATGATGATAATATGTCTACAAGCCTGAAGTATCGCCACAACAATAATATCATCATTACAAAGAGAAAATAATTGTCTAAACATTCATATTAAAAAAAACAAATATGTGATCAAAGATATAGCCGACTAATACCATACTTTTTTTATTGTAATAAAAATAAAAGTGAATTCATTTTAATACATATATATGTATGTTACAATTTTCGTCACTAAATACAAAATAATTGCTTGCTGCTAATCCTTATACATTAAATTTTAGTCAGAATAACTTTAATCATTAAATATACATTTTGAAAGGGGCCAAATGAAAGTTATAAAATATTTAAGGCTTTGAAAGAAAAAATTCATTTATTATTTAATCTTCAAATTTTGTAATTTTTATTCTGATGTTAAGAATTCTCAACTATTCTTGCCTCTAGTAGTAAAGTTTTTAATTATTTAAGTAACGTAATGAAAATACATTATATTGGCTCTAAAAATTGTGTCAAAATATCTATAAAAGCAACCATCTGATTTAGCTGATAAGATCGAGAAGCGATTAACCTAATTGCAATTGTTAAGAAGTTAAGCGTAGTTAAGATGAAAATTAAGACGATTATCGTTAATAAGGGATAATCTCTAAGCCTATTTTAGCTAACATTATTGTATTTTATGCTTTCAATTTGCTTTTTTTAAGTTTTTAATTTGTCCCAAGAAAAGTTCATTTGTTTTTCTAATAATTTGATTGTTCTAGACAAGTTTCTCATTGATTGTTTTAGACGAGAATGAGAATTATATAAACTTCTAATACTTTTCTAATTAAAAGCGTCGTATGGGTTTTGCATGTGACATTTTCAGTGATATTAAATAAGCTTTTTTTTAAATTTTATATATTACTGTTTATTGTTACTTGACTGAATCTGTATTTTTGTAGCAATATCGATTATTTTAGGGGTAAATTTCAATAATATTAGGGTTAATTTAATTCTCTCAATGAAGGGTTAAATCTTTATAACTTTCATAGAGAGAATCTGTATTCATTTAATCAATGTTAAACATTTTCAATTTTTTAAATGAAGGAAAGTGTTAACGGTTTAATTGGCAGAACTTTAAAAACATTAATAATTTTTTATATAATTATTGAATTACAAAATGTTAAAAAAAGAGTAATTTAGCTTGGTATGCGTGTGTTATAGAGAAATAACAAGGTTGCTTACTTCGTTTTTTAAATGCTTTCTGCATAAGTGGGTTCAGTTTGATATTTTGGAATAGTTCCTTTATTTCTCGAAAAAATGTTTACGATCCTATTTTTAATATTAAAAAACTAATGAAACAAAATGAACCATTACTTTTGCTATAATCTTCATTTTTCTAAACTGCCTTTCGTATTTAATTCATATATTACATGGTAATCCCACAAACATAACTAATCAAATTTTTATTTAAATCTATGAATCCAAAAGCATTGTTCTGAGGCCATCAGAAATCTTGAGAAACAACGGTAAATTTAAAATAATGCGCATCATCTATTGTACATTTTTATATTTACATTGTGCTAGCTTTTGAAACAGATGAATCTCCTAATAATATTACTGAAAAAGGTACATTCATTTCTAAATTTTAAAATTCTTTTAATAAATCAACAGATGAAAATTTTTATTCCGCATTAAGAAAATATTTCAGATTACTCTTACATTCGACTTTGCTTACATTCTTAGATATCTTTAAATGACCAACCCTACTTTGAATTTTTGCCCTCAGAAATCTTCCCATGTCAATGTTATTAGACGTCATAGGCATGTGTGGTAGAATGATATATTTCTGATAGTTTTAACTTTGGAAATTGTTTTCTACTATGTTGAAGCGACATGTACTTATTGATAGAAACGTAAATTTAGCATAATCAATTCATTATATAATAGATTTAATTAAGACAATAATTTAATTTTATTAATTTTAGCAGTAATCTTTTTTTTTAATAAATTTGTCTTAATATGATATATATATATATATATATATATATATATATATATTAAAACCCATTAACACCTAAATTATTTCTACTTACTATACTTCAATAAACCTTTCTTATTTAATTAATTATGGCCTAATAAGAGTACAGAGCTTGAAATTTAAGCATATTTTGAATTTATTTTAAAATTACAGCTCGTCGTTATTTGTGAACGCTGGACATTCCAATGAAAAATTAATCACTCCTGTATTGATAGGCAAATATTTTGGTTGGTTCTTATTTTAAATGCCTATTTAATTTTATGGTATAGAATAGGTATAAACTGTATCATTCTTTGAAACTGAATGCAGTTTTAGACATCTGAAAAAGCTTGTGAACATTATTATTAGTATTATTTTTTTGTTTTTTTTTAATTACAAAAAATGAACAATTTGAAAAGTACTAATCTCCAGTGAATAAATAATATCATGCCATTTCCTTTTATGTATATATAGTATGTTTAGTAAAACGTATTTAAGATACTTAAGTACATAAAATAATTAAAAATGCATTAAATATTCAGAATATGAAAGCATTTAAAATATGCACTAAGGTATCCAATTAAATGCTGAGTTTATTATGAAACTCTGGAAATCAGAAATATACATATAGTTATGTTGCATTTATTATTCGGGGTTTTTATGCACAATTTTCCAGCTGACAACGTCTTTACCTTTTCCTTTTTGCTACCGTATCTTCAATAGGATCGTATGGTGCGCCATTGCAGCATTAAAGGCTGATTTTATTATTCGACGTCTAATAGATCTAGCTGACCTTTTCTCAAATATGCTACGGCAATCTCATGCCGAAAATACTTTATTGAAATTTGTGTCTGGCTCTCTTTTTGTGAAGAGTTTTATACAAAAAGTAAACATTCATTACTGGCATGTCTATCATTCTTGTAAATAAAGAATAATACCATTTTTTGCCCCCTAATTATATAGCGTGCTTTTCTGAGAACTATTTCATGTTGATCAACACCACAAATGAAAGTGTTGAACACATGTATGATTTTTAGTTGAGGCAGGTACTCTTTCGTTTTGTACTTTGCATTACCGCATTGCCCCAAAGGATGAACTTTTTCGAAATTTGTTAAAATTGTAATTAATTTATTGTCATTTCATCCGAATCCTGTACATAAACCTCAGGAGGAATTGAAATGATATATGCCTTAATTTGTTCTGAGAACAAATATTCCTGATCCTCCTCGATTGTAAGAAATTTACAGGTCATTGTATTTCATTGAATTTTGGTTGAGGCACAGGTACTCTTTTCTTTTGTACTTTGCACTACCGCATTGTTTGCCCCCCCACAGGATTTACTTTTTCTAAATTTGTTGCAATTGTAATTAATTTATTGTCATTCCATCCGAATCCTGCTCATAAGCCCAAGAGGAATAGAAATGATAGCCTCAATTTATTCTGAGAACAAATATTCCTGATCTTCCTCTATTGTAATGAATTTACAGGTCATAATATTGCATTGAATTTTTGAAGGAAGTTACGAAGATTTGAAAAACACGTACAAGGGGAAATAATTTCCTAAAATAAAGGAAATATTATTTAAAAAAGGTGTGCTATTTTTTAATTCACTTACTCTCTCAAAATACAAACACGTACGCATAATTAAATGAATGAAAAATAATTCAGGAAAGATCTTTAAAATTTGTCTGAAACGTCCAGTGTCCTCAGCTGAGGACAGTAAAATATAATGTTACATAAAAAGAAAGGAAACTACAAGAATCGAATTTATTTAGCGTTATATATTAAACTATATTCTAAAGAGAAAAACTGTTATAAATAAAAAAACTTACTTTAGAAAATAACTTTAATTTTATTTGATATGGCTGTATAAAAAGGAAGGGGCTTGTGTGAGGCTAGAAAAGTCACAAAATTTCGATCCGCATACCAAACCACATATAGTAGTACATTTATAAAAAATATGCGGATATGTTGATAGTGCTGCCAACTATCTTCCCAGAAAAAATATTAAAGATAAAAATATAAATTTTTCCATAATGTCTTATTGATTGTGCTCAATTGAGGACAGTGAGCGCTAATGGGTTAATGAAAGCATTCTTGTTCAGATTCTTTAAACACCTATTCTCTTTAGTTTACGAGGGTTGCTATTTATATTTCTGGCCTTGGCAACAGTAAGTGTTGCTAGGCGAACGCAGACGATTTTAATCGAAAGTTTGATATTTTTAAACATAAATTCAGCAGACGATTTACCATTATAGCGTCATTTGTGTTGTTGACAGTAAATTGAAAAGTTCTTCTCTTTCAAAAAATGGAATTGAATCGTGAACATTTTCGTGCCATTATTTTTCATAACTTACGACGTGGATTGTCAAGACAAGAGTGCTTCGATGAACTTAATTCTTTATTCAGCGATAAAGCGCCATCCTACAGCACTGTAAAAAATTGGTATAACGAATTTAATCGTGGTCGATGTTTGATCCAGGACGAATCCCGTGCAGGTAGTCCAAAATCCGTCGTTGTGCCAGAAAAGATCGATGCTGTGCGTGAACTGATAAAGCAAGATCGTCATGTGACATACCGTGAGATAGAGGCGTCTTTGGACATTAGTATGACTAGCATCAATAAAATATTGCATGAACATTTGAGCGTAAAAAAAAATTGTTCGCATTGGATCCCGCATAATCTGACAAACGCTCAAAAAAAGGTTCGTGTCGATTGGTGCAAGGAAATGTTGGAAAAATACGTTCAAGGTACATCAAAGGCTGTGTATAACATCTACACAGGTGACGAATCATGGATCTATGCATATGAGCCGGAAACAAAACAGCAATCAACTGTATGGGTCTTCCAAGACGAGGCAAAACCAACAAAAGTTGTTCGAGGAAGAAGCACATCGAAACAAATGATTGCCTGTTTCTTTGGCATTAACGGTCACGTGGCAACAGTGGCGTTAGAGCAACGCAGGACGGTCAATTCTGAATGGTACACGACCATTTGTTTGCCAGAAGTCATCGGAGAAATTCGAAAAAAGCAGAAGAACAAGCGAATCATTCTTCATCATGACAATGCGAGCTCTCACACATCGACTCAAACAAAGGCATTTCTGACGGAGTGAAAGATCGAACTGATGGGTCATCCGCCGTACAGCCCTGATTTGGCACCCAATGACTTCTTCTTATTCCCACACATCAAAAATAAATTACGTGGACAACGATTTTCGACCCCCGAAGAAGCGGTTGATGCATTCAAAACGCATGTTTTGGAGTTGCCTCAATCGGACTGGAAAAAGTGCTTTGAAAATTGGTTCAAACGCATGCAAAAGTGTATTGATCATCATGGAGAATATTTTGAAAAACAATAAAGCCAATTTTTATCCTACATATTTGTTTTTTCATTATTAGGCCAGAAATATAAATAGCAACCCTCGTAACAGTGATTCATTTTTAAATTGTTCAAAAATCGTTGCGAATTTTTGAGAAATAATTGTGAAGATTGCAACAACTATTTATTTTAAACAAATAAAGAATTTGATAGAAAATAAATTTACAAATATTTCATATAAACATAGATAAATACCTTACCATATATACTTTCTTTTATATTTCATATAAATTCTTTAAATACGTCATAATTTCAAGAAAAAAAATCAATTTTTTGTAAGTTTAGTGAAATTATGACCTGATTTTTGCCTAAAATGATTCATTTTACGATGGTGTGTGTATAAATTTGAATTTAACATTATAAATTTACCATGAGGGAATCTTATATACTATTTCTCAGCAGCAATATTTAAATTCAAGGAAAGATATTCGTAGTTAACCGCATTATTACGCAACATTATTTTGTCATATTAATTGTTAATTTGCGATGCATGAATAAATTCAAATCAATTACGAAAATAGTTTTAGAAGACTTAAACTGAATATTTTGTTCCTGAATATTTTAAATATTTCTCTTGAAAAGAAAAAAAAAACAATTATATCAAAATGAACTATATCTCTCATAATTATCACGTATAATTTGAAATTAGTAAGCTATTTTTATATTATTTTATGAATAGAGTATACTCTGACATTTTACGTTGGTGTTTTAGATACAGTTATGTCATTTTTTTTCCAATTTTAAAAACTATTAGTTTTCAAAAATATTCTAATATTATTAAACAATATTTATTTATTCCCTTAAAAGCAAAAATATTATAAATAAATATTTAGTAACTGTTCTGCTATTTTTGTTAAATACTTTGAAATATTTTTAATTTTCTAAAGATATTTTTAACGATAATATTTAAATAAAACTTAACTATTGATAAAGATATTGTATTAAAGAAGGAATTTCAGATTTAAGAATTTTAAATTGTAAATCAAAATTGACTTAATATATATGGAGGTAATATACTTAAAGCGTATTTAGTTAAAATAAACTTTCAAATTTAAAACTTATGATATGAAAATTTTTACAGCATATTTCATTTGTTGAAAAATTCTTTCTGTACTGATTAAAGAGCTTTGAGTAGAGAGTTTGAGTTTGAAATAAGTAATTACGAATCTCAATCTTGAAACAGATTAAACGCATCATTACCGCGTGGAGGCGAAATAAATGACTCTTTGAAATTTCTTTGATTACTTTTGGATTTTAAAAAGCAAACTTAGAACAGATTTTACTACAAAATGATGCTTTGTAAAGCGACGAAATTAATGCGAAATCTAAAATTTAAACTCAGGGAAATGTTCTTTGGTTGAATTCCAATTTGTTTCTAAAGTAATTATTTTTGAGACTTTGAATAAGAATTCTAAATAAATACCCAGAATGTTTAAAATTGCTTTCATATTGATTAAAAAGATAAATTTCGTTGTTTTATGATGAAATTGTGGTAACTTAATTTCTTTATAATAAGACAAAAATAGTGTGAAAACATAATTAAACCAAAAATTAAAATAAAAATAATTAAAAACAAACAAAAATGTCTAGAAATAAAAAAAAAAATAGCTAATTCCTTCACACAATAAGTGAAAAAAGGACGAAACTCTGATTTTTCGAAGTTTGTAACATTTTTAATATCTTATAACGATTTTCATAACATTTTGTTTACAACAAATTTCTAATAATTATACCAATTATTCATTATTAATAATAATTATATAAAATAATTTACTATAAATATTTAATGTATAAAATTTTTACTAAATAAAAATTTGGCGCAATTAAAATTTGCATTTAAGAAAAATGAAATATTTAACTGACTTTTTTAACAAATTGTAAAATCTAAAGAAATAATTTTGATTAAAAAACTGTATTTTGTGAAAGAAATGTTTTCAAAAGTTCTATATTTATGCATGAATATACAAACAGATTTAATCTATTAGGATTACTATTTATTATACTTACATTACTTTTAAAAAATATGAGTTGGGTTTATTTTATATCTCTTTTATTAAATTCTTCGAAAAATAGAAAATTTTACATAACACCTTTTCCGAAAACTATAAACTATAAATAAACGATGTGGCGTGCTTCACATAGATTTTACAATTTTAACAATTTGACACAATACTTTCCACTTGATAATTTCATATCTTAAACTTCATAGAACGGAAAATTTTCAAAATTCTTTAAATATTTGCTTAATAACCATAAAGAATAAGTATAACGTACCATGTTTACTGTGTTTCCGGATCTTCAGGAAAATCAAGCATTTTGGTTATTTCCTACCAAAGCGCTAATTAACAATTTTATGAAATGAGAAAAAATTATTGAATATGGTAACATTTAGTTGTGGTACAGTTAGTGGTAGTTTACTGGTAGTAAATATGGTAAATTTTATAATGAGAACACGACATGAAAACCAATTATTTGGTAAAATTTACTTATTAGCTTTGTATTTTTTTCTAAATGTGTGTCAATAAGGCAATAAGGGCTATAATTTTGAAAACCAGAATTTCCGGTAAATTGTTGCCTAATGATAGAAAAAATTACCTATTGAATGGTTTAAACACCGTATACTTTAGTTTTATTAATCTGGATTCTTTTATTTTTTTAACAAAAATATCATTACAAGATGATGGTGATTTTATCAGAATGTTTTTTGTTACCCTTGCTGAATCAGACTATTTTCTCTTATCTGTCATCCTTAGACATTATTCATATCTTTCATTGATATATTTCATATTCCTTTCATTGTTAAATTACCGTATGTAAGAATCGATAATTTTGGAGTGTTAAATGATGCTATAAAAATCTAATTTTGAACTTTTTTTATGGTTAAATATACAACACGTGGTTTTGAATATTAAATTATTTTCATAATGAGATTCAACACTTTTAAGAGTGCAGTATAATTATTTTTTTTCTATTAGATTTGTTTACATGTTGTTTTCTTATCACGTGAAAAGTAGTAAATGATCGATTCATTTGATTAAATGTACTCTTTTTTTACTAAATAAATTATTTTGTACCATATGTTTCGTAGTAAATGAGGTGAAATTTGGCATGGTATAAAACCCATTCATTCGGTTAAATTTATTTTTCAGTTTTGTAATGTAATTTTTTCCGTAGATGGTTGACTGAATGTAAACATAACAAGCTTCCTAAACATAACAAGCTTAAGTCGGAAAAGTTTGTTTGAGAGGTGATTTGCAAACTGGCTTGATATTCCATAAAGTTTTATTATTGTGAGTTTTGTACATTTCTGAAATTTATAAATTCTAAAAGATCTTGAACCGTGAATAAATTTAAAGAAATTAATATCACAACATAATAAAGTGTAAGTTTTGACATATTTTGAATGTTATCACCAATTTAGCCATATTTGAGTAAAATTTGTGTGTGTTTTGGGTAGTATCATAGCATGTTTGCGGAATCATCCGAATTCGCTTGTTTGTTTGTTTCGTTGAAAGTTAAATTGGAGGAACTTGTTATATTGTAAACACTTGAATTTTAATAGTATTTGATGGCGAGCTTAGGCGTATAAACAAATCTGAAGTAGTAATTACGAAATATTATGGTAAATTTTAACAACTTTCATTACTTGTACTTAGCTTTATATGGTTATCCATTCATAGTTCGATCCTCTGTAGTGGATTCAAATCTGATATAAAAAACACAAAATTTTAGAAAAAAAATCAAAATCAATTGATGTTATTTTATAGTAACTATGAAGTTCATAAAATATTTATTGATTTAATCTCTAATGTATAGTTCAAATTCTACTCATTAAACATATCCTTCTGGCAGTTTTTTTAATGCAGTAATACATGATTTCAAAGTGTGTACATTTGAATTTCAATCGTAAATATAACCTGAAAAATATTCCAGTATATTCCTATGATAACATAATTTATAATCTGATATCATCATTGGAATATTAATTATATTATCAATAGTTCAAAAAACAATAAATCTCACTTTCTATTATAGAATTTTTATTGTTTATATTGTTCATATTGTTAAATTGTTTTATATTTTATGACCTATAGAATGCAATATTCTATTGCAATTCTATAGGTCATAAAAACATGCATTTCTCCTATCTCTAATGCATAGCTCTAAAGTCAATGCTCTATAAGAAATATTTATTACAGTTATTTTATGCAGAAATGCTTAACCTTAAATTACTGTTATAAAATTCTAAATAGTGAACTGCATAATGCATTATTTTCATTTTTTGCACCTCTATCCTGAAAGTTTGAAAAAAAGATAAAGTGAATCAAACTGCGAAATCAAGATGATTTATGAATCGCAACGGAGTAATTTACACTTCATTTCCTGAGAAAAGAAAGAAGGCAGTGTATGCTTTTTAAACGATACATTTTCCCATCTTGTACGATTCAAAAGAATTTGTTTTACCACAAGAGAGAAGATATGCATTATTCATTTTGTCCAAATGGAATCATTTTTCTTTCCAACACATAATCAGAATATTGCGTGATACATACAAGAAAATCTGAAAAATTGTTTCAAACTACCAAAAAATAATTTTTAATTCGTTTTTTTTCTACTTTCTTATTTTTTAATGCCTATGTGTTTTAAAGTTTAAGAAATCTTAGTCAGAAATCGATAGACGCATTTATTTAATTTAGTGCTGTTTCAAATAAATATATACTTTGTTTCTGATAATTAATAAATAATTTACCATTTTACGTTAAAAAATTAAGGATAAAAAAACCAATAGCTTTTTTTCGAAAAGAAATTCTATAGGAATCATTTAAATTTTATAAAAAAGAAAAATAAAACAGTTAGATTATTTATTGAGTGTAAAAAAAATTGTATTGTGGTATTTTTGTTATTTAAAAGTATTTGTTATTTAAAAACTGCAATATGCTGGCATTTTGCGCTTAAATATGCTATTTAACTTGATGACGCTTTTGAAGCATATCAAAACAATTTAGCAGTTTTTTTTTTCGTTGAATCAACTTGTGTACTTATTTATTATTACTGATTGCCGTTCTGTTAGTAAATGCAATGTTCTTTTGTGAGTAAAGGGAATTCATTTGTAAAGGATGTTTTTCGCAAAACGAAACGAAGCTTTTATAATTAAAATTTTTTTTAGTCAATAAATGACACAGACTCAAAACAATATATAATTAATTTTAAAATTTAAAAAAAGTAAAAATAATAGTTTTTGTTTATGATTAAGTTTAAGAACCAAAAGACAGTATAAACATGTTAATGAGAATATACATTAAAAGTGAAAATCAGTTTTAACTTATATATATGAAACTTTAAACGGGTAATAATAATGAACTACTGCATGTCAACTTTGTTTTATTAACATTAATCTAATTTAATCTCTTTCTTTCATATTGCGAACCTTGAGTTGAAATATCAATATTGAATATTCAAACATAAAATTTATGTACGTTTAATCCATCAAACATTTATTTTGGTGCTGAACATTCTCACTTTTAAAAATATGAATTTTTGAATGCGAATAGTGTCGAAGTTAATGACATCAACACTTAAAAGAAAATATTCTACAATTTGAGAATTAAGTAATTGTGTTTAAAAATATGATAAAAGTAATACCTATTATAAATTTCTGGTAATAAAAGTTTTAATATTAAGTTTAGTAAATTTAAATGTCTGGAAATTGCAATACCGTTTGTAAAAATTTAAATATAGATAAATAAATAATCTATAACTGTTAAATAAAGTATTTGTCTTTTAATTTACGGTAACTTATACTATAGCCTTCATATTTATTTCTAGAACGTGTTTTTACACCAGCTCTTAAATTTGACTTTAGTTAAATAAAATAATAATAATTAATTAAAATATATTAAAAAATTCATTAAAAATTGTTTTTTGCATGGAACTATCTCTGAATAAACTATTTTCATAGTTGCGTGCAAAAACTTTCAATTCGCTTAAAATGTTCTTGAAATATGGAAAAACTCTCAAAAAGTGAAAAAAGTCATTAAGAAGTCTTGTCCCATGCCCAGCTATTGGGACAATGTTCCAAAGATTGAGGCCATAATCTATGCGTTTAGGATTAAGTAATCCAAATACATCGACAACAATTATGTTTACTTAAAGTTAGGGCGTTTCAGTATCTGGTTTTGTAAATCGATTGCAATTACTAGTTAGCATATTTAAAGTTTTCTCCCAAATAATTAAGATTAAATCACGGTAATTGAAAACCAAATAATTAGGTCAAAAGTTATTCAGAGTGATTCGTTTATTTTAAATTATTTTTTTAGAACTGTACATAACTTTCGAGGATGAAATGTCTGAATAAATGTGCCTTAGAGCTTTAAAAATATAAACAACTGAAAAAATAAAACGCTGCTATGCATGGCAGCCTAATCAATAGTAATTTTCAGGTGCTATTAGTGAAGAAGTATAGTGTATTGGTGTAGTTCTGAAACCAAAGCTAATCTCTTTACTTCCCCTCAATAGAAAACGATTGAAAAAGAAACAGAAAAAATGTCAGATACAGGCTTTAGAAGTATAAACATCATATAAAATGGACCAGATTGGATGCAAATATAGAATTCAAAATGGGAAAAACCATTCTATAGTTAAAGGTTGCAGGTATGAAGTATAAATGTTAAAATCAACATATAGGTTATTTTGAAGTCAAATGTATGAATTACCTGCACCACAGCAACAAAAATGAATTTATATTGGACAATTTATATTGGAATTCATATTGGACAAGAGACATGAATTTATATTGAGCCTATGGGAGTAATTATAAAAAAAAAGTTTAAATGAATTCTATGTCCTATCTAATGATTATATCTTTAAGCCAAAACCCACTTAAATAAAGTAGATAAATTACCTTAACGAAAATCAATGCTTAACAACTATAGTCAAACAGTTGCGCTAATAAATACAATTTTTTAAAAGACGTCGAATAAAATTTAATTAACAAATTTCCTGAAGCACGGAATTTATTGAAGCTAATAACATTTTCTGTTGCGGTATTATTTTGTTAAAAAATATTAAAAGAAATAAAATTCTTTCCAAGAAAAAATACTGCTCTTTATTTTCATGAAATACATACAGCTTGATGCAGCTTTTTTTTCATACAAATTGATACAGCTCATTTTTTTTCATAAAATACTCTTATTCGTTAAACGTTTTACGCATATATTGTTTAAAAAATATTATTGATTGCATTGCATCCAAACGAAAAAAAAAACATTGCATCAAACATCAACTTGCTATACTTATTAAATGTATGAATCAAGCTTTGAAATAGATTTCGACTAACCCAATGAGAATCTCTTAACGTTAAATAATGTTTATTTGTGGAAATTGAGAATTTAAACTTAATAAATTTTCACTCATTGTTGCTGAGATGCTTTAGAAATATTTGTTTTTGATCTGCAAAAATTATACATTTTTAAATTATAAATTACTGATTGTTAATTAATTGTAAAATATCAAGTGATAAGTGTTTCTCTTTGTTTTTTAATGTATTCATTTTGTTTTATCCTCATAATATTGAGTACTTCTCTTATTCACAAAAAAGTGCTTGAGGGAACAGATAATTTTAAATTTTATGAAATATATGCTACAAAATTGAAATGTACAACATTTATTAAATTATACTACATTTTATGTTTCATAATATTTTTTAGATAAACTATAACGATAATATTCACACAGAATAAGAAAAAAAAATTTTTTTTCGAAAAATTTTCAACTGTTTACTATTTTTATTTAAATAGAATAAATAGAAATAGAATAAAAGTTTAAACAGAATAAAAGTTTAAGAATAAATTTAGCAATTCATATGAAAGCTGTTTTTTTTTTTCATTCAAAATCAGAATCTTCATTATGTTATTAAATTTTCAGCTAAAATGACTTGTTATTATGACTGTAACTACTAAAAAACAGTGCAATGTAATAAAATTAATTTACTATGCCTCTTAGTGAAACTAATAATTTATTTATTAATTTCTAAATATTTAAACGACTAAATCTAACATCTGACATTGAGGACAAGTAAATATTTGATTATAAAAGAATGAAAGAAACATATAAACAAAGTATTTCAAAATGTCCTAGTTTAAATAAATACAAAACCATATTTTGTTGGCGAATAGTTAAGTTTTAAATGAATCATTTTTTTTTTATTTTAAAATAAGAAACACTTGCTTATATATTTTTCTTCTTAAAAGTGGACAAAATCTCTTAGATCGGTTTATTATCTACGTTTACATATTTCATTGAATAAAAATAGGGAGTTATCTAACACTTTTAAAATTGGGTTTTAAATATTAATCATATCCATCAAATGTCACTTTCACTAGTTTTCTATAAACTTGGAATAGTTATCAAAGTATTTAATATTGTTATCGGTCAGAATTTTGCAATTACCACACGGGGAAAATCCTGTGCAATTACTATACTGTATGATAATGATATTTCTGAAAAAAATAATTATTTCTGGTAATTCAAATTAAAGTATAGTGTATTTAAAACATTAATTTGGTATCTTCTCCCTTCAGATGGAAACAATTTAAAAGAAATTCTGGTTTTCGAAATTATAGTTCTTATTCCAGACATTCAGTAAAAAATACAAAACTGAAACGAAAAATGAAATGAATGAATGGATTTTATGCCATACTTTGCTTTGTCCGATTGCATTTAATATTTTTATCATAAGTTACAAAACCTTATTTTGTAGTTAAATTTATAAAAATCATTGTCAAAGCGCTTCCGTGAAAATTACCGAGATTTTAGTGTTCCCATAGATCCAGAAACTTGGTAAATTTGACCATGCCTTGCTAATTTTGATCATACATTTGTTCTCAGTGCAGTAATTACAATGCGAATGTGCGTTGTGGTAATTACAGATGGAAGGTCCGTGCCGTTGTTTCTGGTTTAATAAAGTTGTAGATTGGTACAATAAGTTGTAGATACACATTTTTAAGATAAAAACGTATTTCTATTCAGCACACATGTTGTTTCCTAAGTTGACTTAGTTTGGGTTTAATTTTATAAAAGAAATGAATTAGTATTAAGCGCAGAAAATTTAAGGAATTATTACTTTTAAATATATTTTTTTTAAATATATTTACAATTTTTTTTTAAATATATTTTTCTTTGCATTGCATTATTTTTCTATTGAAAATTGCTGTCGGAAAATATTGAAAAATTGATTACGCAGAATATATATATATATATATATATATATATATATATATATATATATATATATATATATATATATATATATATATATATATTTATATATATATATATATATATATATATATATATATATATATATATATATTTATATATATATATATATATATATATATATATATATATATATATATATATATATATATATATATATATATATATATATATATATATATATATATATATATATATATATATATATATATATATATATATATATATATATATATATATATATATATATATATATACAGTTAATACTTTTTTTCAAACAATTTAAGTATAATAGAACACTAGTTAAATAAATTGTTATTACTAGTTTCAGCTACCTGTTTCACCATTGATTTATTTTCAACTACCTGAAATAACATCAGAAGTGTTTTTAATCAGCGTTCTTTAAACGCCGGCTTGTCAGTACATCCAACTATGTTTCTCACAATGTCCTGATAGTCCAAAGAAAAAAAATTGAAGACGCATCCTAAAGAAGGGATAAAGGAGGAGGGAAAAAAAAGTTTTGGAAAAGAAGCAACGAAATCTTTGTTAGATGAAGAAGATAGGTGAATGGTGCTTTTAGAATCCTGACATGTTAAGGCAACCATGGGAGGAAAAGGATAAAAGCTTATCGGAATAATGTCACTTCTAATAGATTGAACACAGAATGAGAAAGTAACGAGCATAAGAATTTTGTATCATATATACTGAAAATCCTGTCATGTATTTTAAGTTGCTTACTGAGGTGGAAGTGATAGAAGCATATTTTTTTCACTGCCCACTATGATGGGAATTTAATGACAATAGGAAAACATGAACTTATTTATCAAATTGAAATGAAATGGTAACAAATTTATGCTGTTTTGCTTTTTTTTTTCTAGTTCCTTAACAATAGCGCAAAACATTTCAATAACTTATATAATTTTGAATTCATTACAGTTTCAAGGCAATTATCGCCATAATCATGCCATTTTTTACAAAATATTAGAGCCCTAACTTACATGTCTCCCTTGACCGGGCTGTTGCGGGAATGCTTAGTTTTATTTTACAATTACTAGGATATTTGACCTTCACAATATTTTAAAACTTTCCTTTAAAAATTTGAAAAATAATCTTTCATTGCCATGCTAAAGTAACTATTAATAAATAATTAAATCATAGTTTCAATAATTTCAATTATATTTATATTTTTTAATAATCTGTTCAATTAATATAAATCAATAATGTATTTTTCATTCGAAATTCTAGGGATGTGATGTATAATGCTTTTGAATGCATTCCCTCTAAATCTTCCCAAAAGAATTGCATGGAATATAGAATTTAAAAATCGCTACAGATTTTTTACTATGTTTTGTTTTATGTCTTAGACATTTTTTATTACTTCCACTAAAGTATTTTAATTTCAAAAGGAAATAAAAAGGAAAAAAAAACCTTACAACAGATGCACAGAGAAAAAATTAGGAACAACTATCGTACTGTGTGGTAATAATATAATGTGTGCAGTAATACTATTCCTGGTTAAACAAATGTTTCTGCTTAATAAAACCAAAATATGCGGTTTTAAACCATTAATTTGGCAAAGTTTGCGTTCATATGGTAATGCTTTATTAGAAATACTGGTTTTTATTGCCAGGCATTTAGTAAAAAAAATACGAAATTGAAAAGTAAATCTATCATAATAAAGAGTTTTAATGAGATACTCCAAAGTATCGTGATAAAATATTTAAATTTTACCTCATTTAACGAATTTTACGACACATTATAAAACTGTATTCTTTTTGTCAATTTTACAAAAATCATTGCACTTTGGTTAAACTTTTCAAGGTTTTTGGGGTCCTCATAAAGTTGTAAATATGGTAAATTTTATCATTTTTTGAGAGTTTTTCTCAGTGTAGCTGTACATATTTTTTTTATCGTGCACATACTTTTTTTTTAAATTTAAAAACATTTTCATACACGTGCATTTATGGTTTTTATTTGGTTGCATTAAAGTGGTCTGCTTTCTCCTTCATTTTCTTTCCTTTCCATTTTCTAAATTTTTATCTCTGAAATAATGATTTGATAAAAATAATTTTGGTCAAAATTAGACGTTACAAAAAAATGAAATATGAAGGCATGTTTTATTAATACATGCCTTCCCATTTTTTTAACTTCAATTTTTTTTTTCAGAATTCTTTATTAAGCATATTTGTACTTGCAAAATCCAGTATATTTATCAAACTTCGTAAAATGTTTTAGACTTGAAAAGAATGTTTATTTATTTTGAAAAACTAAACTACTATAGTTTTTTCACTTGTTTTTTACCCTCCCTCATTATACAAATACATAAAAATTTCTAACAATACATAGGTAAGAATTATATAAAAAGCATTGCATTTGTATTATAGAGGTCCCTATCAGAGAGAAATAGGATTTTCCAATTTCTATGTTATCACATGAAGAAACATATAACATTTTTGAATTAGTTTCAAATCATTTTACTTATTGAATTATATTTTATTAAAGTTAGTTATTGAGTTCCAAATTTTAATGTTTAAATTATTTTTTAATCTGTTTAAAGTTTCCCAAAGTTCAAGCATCAGAAATATTTACAAATTTCAAATCGAAGATTTGGTAATTAATTTTAAAAAAAGATACAAAAAATGAAAAACAGATGCGAAAAATATCCAAAAACAATAAAAAGTTATTAGAAAAATAAAGAAACTTCGGATATATAATTATCCGTAGCTTTGCATGGAATAAATATCAGTAAATATCAGTTTTTTATCTGAAAGGTATAATTACTGTTAGAAATTAAAAAAAAATTTTTTACAAAAAAGTATTTAAATTATACCATTCAAGATATACAATGTTTAAATTATTCAAAATTATATTAGCATATATGCCGTACCAGGTGAACGAGGGGTTAGCGTGCCTGACTGCGGAGCCGATGGTTGCGGGTTCGAATCCCGCTCAGGGCACGGATCTTTCTTTCTCTCTCTGTGTGTTCTATGTCCTTTCTCCTGTGTGATTGTGTGAATGTAACCCGCCCTATAAAAGGGTTTGGGGTTGTATGACGAAGGCGACGCTACTCCTCTGCCGTGGCTTAGCCATAGGTACTTACTGGGCAACGATAAGATAGTTGAAATTCTGGCATTTCTGAGGGCAATGGGGAATAGAGTGCCCGCTATTAACCAAATGAAAAAATATATATTAGCATATATTTAATATAAATGACGTCATAAAATATTGATTTTGCTGTGAAACAAATTAATGCATTGCTATATTTCGGCATTTTCAAATAATGGTGACTCACTTTAAAATAATTAAACTTACAGAATTCGTGATCTTTTTCTAGAAATACTTTCTTTTCGCAGAAAATAAATATTTTCAAGTTTATGGCTTCCGAATGAATTACATTTTGAAATGAATCTCTAGAAGACACAATAGATGAAGCAAGTTCACATTGCATTTCATACAGAAAACGATATTCGTAAGTTGATTGAGTTTAAGTAACATATTAAAAACATTTTTTAAAGGGAAAGTTTTCGAAAAAGGACAATTTAAAATAATAATTTTATTCAGGAATTTCTTATGAAAAATAAAAATTTGTACTGCTACTCAAAAATCAATTCAAATTTCCCATCTTTGCAACAGTTTTCATTTTTTTGAAATTTATCCTAAAGTACTGTCCTTCTTACTTTATTATTTTATATATATATATATATATATATATATATATATATATATATATATATATATATATATATATGAATTAAAAAAGAGATCCTGAATCACTTTTGATCTAATGATCAGATCTCCATGTTCTACAACTCAATCTTAATAGCTCGAGGGGATGACCTCAACAAATATGCTGATTAATTAACGTAGACGATATTTTAAGTTAAGAAATATATATTTTAAGTAAAGACGATATTTTAAGTAAAAAAAAAAAAGTTTTTTCTCTGAATAGACTTTCTTTTTCCCCCGACTGATTCGGATTTCTGACCCATTTGTTGATGATGTTTATTTTACTTTTTGCGTATTTCGGTATAGCTCGTTAACTTTTTAAGAGAATTGAAATATCTTTGCACGGAATTATAAAGTCCGTTTATCCAAAAATAATTTCTCGCAAAAAATAATCTCTTAGTAAATATTAATTACGTTTTATTATTTTATTTAATAAAGATAAAAGTATACAGAAAGTAAAGTAAAGTAAAGTATACAGAATTTTACATATTTTTAAAGAATATAAAAATAAAATAAATAATGTTTACTAAAATTTATTTTCTGCATTTTTAGATAAAAAATAATTATAATAGTTACCAAAATGTGATCTAAAGATCCGAAAATTAGATCAGAAGTTGTTCACAGTGATATTGTTTTTTTCCTTTGTGAACTGCACATAAATTGCGTTTATAAGTGCTGGCATTAAAGGATCGGATCACGTGAGTGATCTCAACATGGAAAAAAGTGTACTATTGAAAACTCTCTATAAATTATTGACCATAGAATTAAAATAATAGATTATTTTTCTATAAATCCTTTTGTGCAGAGGGAATTATTTTTTATTTTAACATTGAAAGATTTCTTTCAACCTCAATACTCAAGTATTTGTAAAACAAATATTCTTTCTTATTTTAAAGTCAGAAATTTATTCTTTGAAAGATGTTTGTAAAGCTACTTAAAAAGCAATAGCATAAATGGGCTTTTATTTACCTGAAGCTTGTGCAGCGTATATTTTTTTATTCACAATTTGTCATGTTTCGAAGAAGAATCGATTTTGCAATTCATTTAAAAACTGAAAAACAGAATGTGAGTAAAGTTAAATACGTTTCATTAGTTATTAGAAACAAAGAAACTTATGAGCGTATAACTATTAAATAGAAATATTTTCTAAAGAAGAAATTCAATTCATTTATTTTTTTCGATCTTCCATTCTTCATATTTATACAAAAAAGCTATTTTCTGAGTTTACCAAATGCAAATTTAATTATAAGCTTACTACAAGATTAACTGAAATTCTTAAATCATTTTTCTAAACTAAATGATAATTAAAAATGGATTTGTAATGATAATTAAAATTTTTAAAAATATTTTTTTATTTCGTTTAAAATGATTTACACGATATTCCTAATGATTTTGCATTAAATATTTATTAAATTCATGATTAAAGAAATTTTATTAAAGGTTATTTAGATTAAACATTCACTTTTTTATGACTACTTGCTATTTAAGAACGTGTCTTCCTTTCAGTTAACTTGAAATGATTAACATTTTCGTTTCTTGTTCCTTAAGTCCTACACCTATATTAGATTAAAAAATTCTATAAAATTTCAAGTAAGGCGGAAAATGAAACGATTCTTCTGATTTTTAATCCAGAATTTTTTAGCGTATCAAATATACTTTATCTTTCTTATTTCAAGTAAATGCATCCCTTTCTCATAAGAGACTTGAATACTGAACTATAATTTTCGTTTATAACGCAAGATGAAGGAATTGTAATTTTTTTTTTTGCGATCGGTTGTAAAATTGTTCTTCTTTTTCAGGTTTTATGAGCTTCATCTATCGAATGCCTCTTTCTATCGAGGGAATTAATTACAGAACTTCGAAAAAAGTTTTAGGGGAGAAATAAAATATTCTTCCAAATATTCTTTTCTTACAAGGATATCAAAATGCCTTCCTGTTCTGATAGTGCAGAAAATGATTATATGATATTATTCTTGTCACGTCTGACTTTGATGGATTTGTTATAATTCCATATTTTTTCTTTAAGAAAATACTGTTATGAAGTGAGCTATAATTTTTTTTTTCTTTTTCTTTTTGGAATACTTTTAAGTGACCTTTTTGCCCGTATTTTGTTCTTTTTGAATTAAAGTAAAATTAAAACATAAAATGAAAATGTTTAAGGGAACTAGTATACGTGCCATAAAAATTATATGTGCTTTCAAAAATTAGTTTTTTAACTATTTTAGATGACTTGATATATTTCAATTTTTAAAATTTTAATTTATTACTTATGTTAATATAAAATAATTTTTTAATCTAATAATGTTTTTAAAGTATAGTTTTGTTTTATTCATTTATAATTTCAAGCAGTCAATTCTCACAGTCTTATCTTCAATAATTAACTCGTGATCAGTAAAACACAACACAACATTGATAAAATAATAGAAACAAAGAAACCCTCTAGAATATCATTCCTTTTACATATGTTGTTTAGGATGTTTGAATGTCAATGACATTTCTTTTGTATATAAATAATTGCAAATAACAGAAAAAGAAGCAAACTTCTGTTTACTTTTAAAACTAATATTTTCGATTTTATTATCTATTTGGTAGATTGTTTGTTAATACTAATGTAATTTAAGTTAAGAGTACAGTACGTTTCAGATTTTTAAGGCATTTTTATTACATGGAGAGACATTAAAAAAATCAAACAAATTAATAAATATTCCAATTTCTACTTACAGAAATTCCAGCTTCAATTGGAATGATTCCTTTAAAACTTAAAACAGCAGCTAGCCTCTTTATTTGAGACATTGAATCTTGATAAATAAACAGAATGTGTATATGTTTATGTGTATATATTACGGCCAAAGCCCGAAGCCCAGCCACTTCGCGAATTGGCCGGCCAAATCACGAATTGGTCATACATCTCGGCCAAAGTGAGAAATAATTGAAACGATCAATTATTTCGCACTTTGGTCGGTCATTTTGCGAAGCGGCAACGATGTTCCGGCCAAAACGCGATGTGCTCATTCAAGAATGCCCGGGCAGTGGCACTTAGCTAGACCTAGTATATATTTCAGACATTTACCAAAGATCTAGTCATACTAGGTCTAGTTAAGTGCCACTGCCCGGAATACATTTCCCCGGTATATCCTACACTGATGTTTTTCTAAGGTCAAGTGTCACTGCCCGTTATACATTTGCCCGGTATGCGCTACACTGATGTTTTTTTAAGGCTCAGGTCAACTGCCCGGTATACATTTGCACGGTATACCCATACTGATATTTTTCTTGAGTTCAGTGCTGCTGTCCGGTATGCATTTGCCCGGAATTTATCTTCTAATCTATCGTCAGTAAGTATTAAAATATCGAATAAATGTAATCAATCGTCAGTAAGTATTAAAATATCGAATAAATGTAATCAATCGTCAGTAAGTATTAAAATATCGAATAAATGTAATTATATCATTGAATAAATGTAATTATATCCGGCCAATTCCCAAAATCAAGAGAAGATTGGACATTGGCCAGCCATCCTATGCCACTTCATGGTCTGACCGGCCGATTCCCGAAATCTAAAAAAGATCGGACATTGGACCAGCCATTTTACGGCGTTCTTGGCCATTTCGCGAAGCGAATTCTGGTTTTGGCAGTAACATATATACTTTAAACAAATAATCAATTCTGAACCGACCCGAACCAAATTTAGTGTTAAACGTTCAAAGATATTGCATACTTTACAATCTACCGTAAAAAAAAATTCTGTCACCGTCTCTCTTGCTACATCCCGTAGAAAGAATTTTCCATAGGATTTTGAAATTATTTTTTAGTAAGGTGGCTTGCTAACTTACAGTTCTAATTTATCAAAGTTTAAACTTATGCACTAAAAATCTCCTTATCCGTAAAATATTTATAATTCTTAATATGCTTAATTAAATTCAGTAACGTGTACTAGTGCAATTATGTCTGGTGTTTTTTAATAAGTAGCTAATATAATAATAATAACAATACCAAGATACCTCTGTGGAAATAAGATTTTATGGCCCAACGAAATTAGAAAATTGTTGATTATGATAATTTGTGACTATCGAAAGTTGAAATTAATTAATGGCATTATGCCAAATGATACTAAATACAGTTATCTTTATTTTAAAAGCAATAACTTTTAATAAAAATCCGTATTTGATTAATATGAAGATATAAACTCACCGGGAAAGGCGTAAGTATAGAAAAGATATCTAAAACAATTGTTGATTATGGCGATTTTGAGTAACAGTAGTTGACATCAAGCAATAACATTATGCATAATGATACTGAATATAATAAATTTTTATTTTCACGTGATAAATTTCTTAAAAATTTTTTTTGCTTACTTTGATAACATAAAACTACTTGGAAGAATAAAAAAGTAATAAAAGAGAACTAAATGAAACTGCTTTGTCGTTCCCATTTAGTTTTAATTATGTCGGTATATCTCGTTCAGTTTCTTGTACCATTTGGCAGTGTTGATTAATACTGATTTACACTCAGTATAAGGAGTTAATATTCTGTTGTAAAAATAAAACATCGAATTGAATTGGCATTATGTTCTCCTTTGTTACCGATATTTAAAAATGTTTATATAAAAAATATTGAGCTTGAAACAGAAAACATGGCATTTTTAGCTGTTAAATAGTGTTACCAACATGTAATATTAACTTTTTTTTTTTTTTTTTTTTTTTTGCAGTATTGCTTTCATTATAATAAAGGGTTCAATATTTTTCTCTCTTTTAATGGGGGTTCGGTACCTCCCTTAAAGAGAAATTATAAGTTGCAATTAACATCTACTTCTTAATTTTTCAAGTTAAAACTTATATAAACGTTACATATTTTACCTTTCAATTAAATTTACCAAGAATGTGAATAACTAAAACTGCTTTTTGTATCAAGAAAATTGACAGTATTTTTTTGAAAAAATTAACCAATTATCTAGATAAATAAACCGTAATAAAGGACAGATAACAGAGCAAAGAAAATACAAACTATCAGTACAATTGTAGAGCTAAATTGTTTTTATGAAGAAGTCTCATATCATATCAGTTACGAAACATAAAATGTTTCAGTAAATGTTCTAGTTTTTTTCTGAATGCAATATAAATGTACTTTAGTTACAAAAATAGGGATCAGTAAAATTACCTAATGGCATAAAATGACTTAAGGATCACACAGTATAGATTTGTTTTAGTGTTCTTAAGAAAGTATCAGTGAAATTGCATGCATTATTATGAATGATTAATAGATGTGAAATAATAATAATGAGGAAGAACATATTAATGTGTGTCTGTTTTCCCCTATATCACTACGTTTCACTCTACTATTAACCCCATGCCACGGAGGGGACACCGGTGTCTCTTTCATATAGTTTTTTCGACGCACCAATTGCTAACAGAAAAAATATTTTTTTTAATTCTAAGAACTTTATAGTAGTCATCAAAAGATATTAAAATCACTCAGGATGTAATGAGATCCATTAATATCAATAAATAAAAATTCAGTTATTCAGAACTAGGAAACAAAACTGGGTTTTTTCATTAATGAATAAAGTAAACATTTAAACAAATATTTCAAAACCTGATTATAACAGTGGATTAAGAAAATAAAACATCCTTGTTAATGCATTATCTTTTTTTGAATACAGTAGTCATAGAAAATTTTTAAAAATAGCTGCCACCTAGGATGTAGAGAGATCTATTGTTGCCAATTTGATAGGAATAATTTAGTGCAACTAGTATGGCACGCTGTAAAAAATCCCGGATAAAATTTCGGTAGAAATTACCGGCTTTCAGGTTACCAGTAGTTCTTACCCTAAAATCCACTTTTACGGAGCAAAAATCTGGCATACCGCAAATTTTACAGTAATAATTACAGTAAAATCACTGAATAACTCTAATCAAATTAATTTTTCTGTAAAAATTACGGTTAAATATTTTACGGTGATAATGGATATAACGGCAAAATGGATTTTATGGATGATACACCGAAAGTGCTGGTATAGTGTAACTGTAATTTGATTCAGAATATTTTACAGTGTAACAAAGTGGGAAAAAATTCTCGGGTAACATAGTCTGATTTTCACTCACTCACTCACAAACAATTTATTAGCTGCATTTCAATTAAGTTTTGTTATATACGTAATACCTTAAAATTATTATCACATTTGACTAAATAAATAGTTTAAATGCAGAATTAAGAAAGAACAAATGTATGTTTTCCCTTAATAAGTTTAATATTCACTACTGAGCAAATACATATAAAGTACATATTTACGTTCTGAAAAAATGGTATCAATTTAGAAGAACATTAATTTAATATCATTTTGGGAAATATATTAATAATTTATAAATTTTTAAAGTTTAAAAAAAAAGATTAAATATTGACAAAATATTCTAGATATTTTCCAGCAATTACTTTTAAAATAAGAATTTCTATGTAATGCTTAAACAATGCTATTTTCAGTCATATTTCAGTGATAATAATTAGGCATCATGATGTCAAGTCATGAGGCATCAGATGTACAAGTTTTCTTTTCATTTTCATTAATGAACCACATATCAACTTTTACTATATAAGAAGTTATCAACTTTGACAAATACATCGTAATTTTCCCCTCTTTAAGAATAAATGCGTAATTGAATTAATGACTAATTTATAACAGAATTTTTCGATAATGCAGTTTTTTTCAGAATTTTGTTTTAGGTATGGTTCTCAAGAAAAATAGGAATTTTGTTTCGATTTTACAACTGACTTGAAAATACTTGCAAAATCAAAAGTAATTACGTAAATAAACTTTTATTTCTATTTCAATTATCTCATACGATTTACGAAGATAACTGTCTTAAGTTCTTACCTCAATTTAAGAAAGTTTTGTGAGATAATTTTCGCAATTTTTGTCATTTCTTTTATTTTGAAATAAAGTTCATTTCTTAGTGCATTTCTTTATAGACTAACTTCCTTTTATGAAGACTTAAAACTTGATGTGGACGCTTAAAGATTTTATTGTTGAAAACAATAAATATTTAATGTTTTAACTTGGAAAGTATCCAGCAAGGGGTATAATATTTTTTACTGCTCTATACCCTGTTTTAAAATGAACTATAAATTTATCCTAAAATCATATATAAATTTTAATGTCTTTATAATTTTCAGTATTTTATTGCAAATAAAAACCTGGATGGAATAATTAATATGATATCCTATACTTCTTTTATCTAGTTAAATAATAATTTTTATTTTATTTACTTTCTCAACTGGCATTGAATTTTAAATGTACTTACTGGCGATATCAATATTTTTTTGTGTTTTGCACTGATTCGTGAAAAAAATTCAAATCAGCAGTTGATGGTATAAGAAAAGGAAAATAACGGGTATTAAAATCATATGATAGAAATTGGCTTAAGCAGTAAACTCAAAGAAAATTTTCCAACTTATGGATCCAAAAACAAGAAACAAATTTTTTTTATAATTCTTTCACATACTATGTGCTTTACTCTACTTAACACTTCTCAATTGGCATAACAGGTATAGTTTTTTCGCCACATTCAAACAAAACAGTCAATTAACCAAAAATAAGATAGTATTTAAACTTTTAACTGTTAGAAAAATCGTTTATTAACAGCTTTATCTAATACGGCCATACATGCAGAATTTTATCTCACCAACTATGCCTAAGTATGAAGCCACTTAGTGCCTTGCAGCTAGGCACACATTATAACCCAGAGAGTTGATATGTCAATCTCATGAACAAAGATTCAAGTCCCAGCGTTGATACCACAAAATTTCAACAAAAGAAGAGCTTCAAAACATTAAGAGTTTGTAGTGTCCTGCACTTCCCAGTTTTTGACGTTTGAATATTAGATTACGATACTCTCTTGCACGAATAGATGATAGCACCGTATAACTGCGTAACACAAAAATCTAGTATTTACCATCTCTTACAATAAGTAAAAAATCAGATTAACTAGTAAAACCACGTTTCATGACTCATTTAACAAAACAATAATTAACCACAACCTAACTCCATTATCTAACAGAAAGCCTAGCTCCAATATCCAGTTAAATTTATTTTTACTGTTTCTAAAGTCTTCTGCTAGTTTTACATGGATAAATAATCGTTTTCCGGTGCCCGCATTTCCCGGTGCCCGCTCTTTGATTTCCATTTTAGTGTCTATCAACTTAATTGGTAATATAGAAAGTTCACGCTACCTATACATTGCATTCTGGAGTGGACACATTCCTTTCGATAATTTTTTTGTCATGTTTCCACAACATCTTTACTCATAAACTATCATATGTTTTCTCTGAATATGGACTATCTATTTAAGTTTGATTCATTTTTTAAACCATATTTCAGTTTAAATCTATGGAAATGCCTCATTTAATTTTTTAAAAAAAAACTGTCTTTTTTTTCTGTTTTTGTGCATTTTTATTCCGAAATTCTTGTTTTAATATCACAGGCTGGTGATGAAAAAAATTACAAGGGGTCTGATAGCTGAACTTTATGTATTTTTGGTGCTGAAATGAAGAAAAAAAATATTGAAAAATGTCTATTACGTCACGTTTCCTTGAAAAATACAATTTTACTGGAATTTGTATGAACATTTACTATTAAAAAAAATTCATATTCGAATTTCTTCCCTTCTTGCCTGTCAGTATTCTACTTTGGTTAAATCTTCAAAAGTACATACCGGGGAAATGTAGTTCGTCCCTCTCCCTGCCACAATCTCTCTCTTCCAATAGCGTCGCGATAATTCTGATCTAGGTTCGCAGACCTCTCAGGAACACTAGCAAACGTAATCAGGAGTCATTTTCAGAAGCATTTTAACGTGTACTTTTTTTCAGTGCGTTTCTTTAAACGAGACTTCGAGCTCGAGACGTTTGAATGAGTTTTGTTATATGTGTGGCAAATATAATGTTGTTAAAAATCGCATGAGAAGCAATACAGACTATGTAAGAGAATTTTATCTTGCATATTTTGGTAGGAAACTTGGAGATCAGGACAAATCGTGGGCTCTTCATAAAGTCTGTGTGTAGTGTCTCAATGATCTACGCTTATAACTCCAAGGAAAGAAGACTGATTTATGATTTGGAATTCTTATGACGTGGAAGGAGCCCGAAAGCTTCTTTGATGATTGTTATTTTTGTTCCTGCCATGTTCGTTGGTATTACCGGAAAATTTAAAGGCTAATATCTTATCCTGATAACATTCCATCAGCCATATGCCTCCTTCCTCATGGACCTGATGTGACTTTGCATCCAACTGATTTGCCAATAATCTCTTCAGAGTCTTCAGATTCGGAACATCCAGAAGTTCAAGGCTCCGATATCGAATATAAGCCATCTGCAGCCGATTCACCTCAGCCCTTCTCTCAGGTTGAAATTGATAATCTGACTAGAGATCTGGGCCTTTTGGAAGAGGCTGCTGAATTGTTAGGCTCCAGACTGAAAGGAAAAAAAATCTATCGGCCTAAGGAACATCTTTTTTATTCGTACAGAAATCGAGGAAAAGATTTTATTAAGTACTTTGATGAAGATGAGAACTTGGTCTATTGTTCTGATGTTCTAGGATTGATCAGAAAATTTAATGTCATCTATGGTAATAAACCTGAGATTAAGCATAAAAGAAGATAATCAAAAATAAGTTTCAGAAGAAAATGAGTATATACTTTTATAACTTATACAATAGAAACTTTTTTCTTTTGTTTTTTGTTTGTTTTGTTTTTTGTTTCAAACTTTCATGAACCCAAACACAATATTTGCTATGCTTGATCAATCTCCAATTTTACGTAAGTTACCTTAATAAAAATATACTAAAATGGTATGTTGGTGATTTTCTTCTGGAAACAGATGTAAAATGTTTAAACACAAGGAACTTATTGTTTTTCTCTCAACTAGAGATTCTATGCGCAATCTGGCAACAATATTTTTTATTCATTTTAACCTTTAAAAGATTAGTTAATCACTCAAATATCAGTTTACGTTCACAAGATTCAACTCTACTTTGATCGAAATGAATAAAAACGACAGTTGCTAGATAGTACATGCACAATTGTTTAAGAGAATTCCTTTCCAAATAGGATTTTAGTTAAAGTAATACTATCATTTTTGCAAAAAAATCCCGACGTGATTGGGGAAATTGGAGGTCATTTTCGATATCAGTGCATAAAATAACTTATAATCCAACCATAAATTCTCATGCATTTTTCAAAAGCTTCAATATCGCAGGCTTGTGTATCTATTTATTTTTAAATTCATCGCAAAAATCAAATTGCTTTTCAACATTTGGATTGCAGTGTATTATTTCAATTTCAATTTTTTCTTTGCAAAAAGATGTTGAAACATTTATTAAAAAAATGCATTTAACTTTCAAAGATTTACCTAAATAATTTAATAATTCATGAATTTTTTACATCACTTATTAAAATATTACATTGAATTTGGAATGAACTGCATTAAATTTACTATTTGCAAGTCAGATTTCATACACACTTTTTGAATAGGTTTACATATCGTATCATTAAAAAAAAATTAAAAATTCCAAAAGGAAGCATTATTTTGTATATAGGTTTTAAGGATTTATTTTTATTTTTGCGTGTGCGCATAAACAAATAAACGTTATCCGAAAAGCATGTTTACGAACTTCCAAGCTTTAGCGTAATTTCTTAAAGGAAAATGTATTTTGTTGTTGTGGTTGTATAAAATCCATTAAAATATGTTTTTATTTTTTCCCTTATCTAGTTTTCAATTTAAAGAATACAATGCATTTTCTATACTTCATTTAAAAATGTAAAGTGTTTGTAAAAGTTTTACAAAAAAATGAAATAATCTATATATGACTCCAAGGCATTTTTAAAAACAATGCAGGGTTTGAATACTTTATTGAATGGAGGTATTGATTGAGGTTTAAAAAAATCGTCACTTATAATATTGCAAGTTGATTGAAAAGCCACTTCTAAAAGCAATAAGTTAAAAATAAAGTTTTACTTCCCTGAAGTGCTTCGGAGCATTGCATTTATTTTCTAGCCCAATTATTTTTATTTCCATATTATATTTTCTATATTAGTACACTCTAAGTCTTATTTAGTTCACTAGTATCTGTTTTTAAATCATGCTTGTCGTAATGTAACATAAAATTATATTGATTTAATGTTTCTTTTTTCAGAATTTCTTTAACTTAAATTAAAACTAAAGAATATTTGTTTTTAAGACAAAAAAAATAGATTATGCTTTTGTAACTGATAGTTGTTTTTGATGTAATTGTTTTAATAATTATAATATTAATGTACGTGCTTGATTTAAAATGATTGATACGTCTTAATAGATTAGAAAAATATATGGAATTTTACGTGTAGTGAATCGTATTTGGCAACTTTGGCATTTGGCAACTAAAATTTCAGATTTTAATATCTTAAAAATTTGTAAGGTTTCCAGCAATTTTCTAAATAGTTTTTGTTCAAATTGTATTGTAAATTCCAAATTGTATTCAATTTATTTTAAACATGAGTAGGTGGCTTTTGGAAATTGCACTTCAATAGATTAATAATGGATTATAGAACAGAGAACATATTAGCGGGGTGCAATTAAAAAGTCTCCAAAAATGTCCGCTAACCTTTTTTTTAAATTTTATTTATGTTTGTAAACACTAAAAAAATAACATTAATGAGAAATATTATATAAAAAATGTAAAACAAAAATAATAATTGCTGAACAAAAATAATAACTGCAGTCAACTGAGAAGTATAACAAATTCAAATAATTTCTGAATATTACAAACGTTAAATCCTTTAAATCGAAAACATTTTGTATTATTAGCATCAAACATTTATTTTAATTTTTTTGTTTCTATTTCCAAAAAAAAGGACATGATCTATATCAACGCTAAAAGTTGATTATAGACATGTTAATTAAAAAAATGTTCTATCTGAAAAAAAAAAAAATTAATAAGATCCGTGAATAATTCCTCTTGAACAAAATAAAGTCTGAAGTAGTTCGTTTAATTGTGTTTATAAGAAAGAGGAAAAATCATTTTTAAGCTGATTTATGAACTATAAAATGCTTGGTTAATTAGTATTATCAAAAATAAATTATTCTTACATTTTTGATAAAAGTTGCATTTCACACAAACTTTGCAGATTGCTTACAAAAAATTTAAGGAAACAACTAGTAATTATTTTTTCAAATGTCTAATATAACTGTATTATTTTTGTTTGGAATAAGAGTAAATATTGAAGTTTATATTATTTCTCGATACTTCAATTAAAATATAAAAATTTAAAATAAAATTTTTTTTATATCTACTGCTATTACCGATGACCTTATATTATTATATATTTAAACAAAAACATTTTTCAGAAGTTAAGCTCATCAATATAAAGATTAACTGTACTAATTACCACTTGACATAGCGCTATTTCTAGAGGCCATTTAACTTTGATACTCAAATCTTACTACAATGAAGCATTTTTCCAAACTGAATTTTCTCTATAGTATGTAAAATTTTTCTATTTCAGTACCGCAGAAATAAAACTATTTCAGGTACTTATAATCATGTTTAAAAAGTATGAAAACATGTACTTTTCCGCCAATGTTTAGAAAAACCATGAATTCGACATAACGAATAAAAAATAGTTAATTATTTTAAAGTCCAGTAAACGACGTTTTTGGTAAAACAGAGCTTTAAGCTGGTGAACACCACCAATTTAATGAATAAATAATTTAAGAAAAATCGTCTGAAACTTAGTTGGCAAATTTAGTTTAATTTTAGTTTTAGTAGAAATTTAGTTTAGCTGGCATAATGTCAAACCAAACAATCCTTTCAAACAAAGTAATGGAAATTTTTAATTGATTTTTAATATCGGGAACTTAATTTTCTCCTTGTACATGTTGTCTATATTTGAAAGTGAAACTTGAAAGCTGATTAACAAACATTTCGGCTGTTAAAAGTGAGACAAGGAGTTGACCAATCCAGATTTTATTGCTATAGATCAATGTTACACACTGAAAAAAATGTATGGCTGAAACCACCAGAATGTGGTAAATTTTACCATGCTTCTATCTTCATGGAAACACAATGAAAATTGATAATTTTTACCAGAATGCTTTTCAAAGATTAAATAGTTTGATAATTTTGTCATAATCTCTAATAGCACGTCATAAAACTATTTATTCGGTTAAATTAAATTTTAAATTTCGTACATTTTACTAATAAAGAATGTAATGTAAATTTAAAATTTAATATGAGGTAATAAGAACTATAAATTTTAAATCCCGAATTCCTGGTAAACCATTAATATATGAACGGAAAAATTACCAAATCAATAGTTTAAATACCGTAGAATATTTTGTTCTTAATTATCAGAATTATATGCTTTGTTCCAACAATGGCATTACCATACACTATGGTAATTTTGCCAGAGTTTCTTTTCTCCATTCGTTACCCATTCAATTAAATTAGTTTTGTAATTTAACCTTTTTCATATTGAAAAGTCGGAAAATAGAAGAATGCTTTATAAATTTGTTAGTGCTTTAGAAGAATGCTTTATAAATTTGTTAGTGCTTTAGAAGAATGCTTTATAAATTTGTTAGTGATTTAGAAGAATGCTTTATAAATTTGTTAGTGCTTTAGAAGAATGCTTTATAAATTTGTTAGTGCTTTAGAAGAATGCTTTATAAATTTGTTAGTGCTTTAGAAGAATGCTTTATAAATTTGTTAGTGCTTTAGAAGAATGCTTTATAAATTTGTTAGTGCTTTAGAAGAATGCTTTATAAATTTGTTAGTGCTTTAGAAGAATGCTTTATAAATTTGTTAGTGCTTTAGAAGAATGCTTTATAAATTTGTTAGTGCTTTAGAAGAATGCTTTATAAATTTGTTAGTGCTTTAGAAGAATGCTTTATAAATTTGTTAGTGCTTTAGAAGAATGCTTTATAAATTTGTTAGTGCTTTAGAAGAATGCTTTATAAATTTGTTAGTGCTTTAGAAGAATGCTTTCTAAATTTGTTAGTGCTTTAGACCTTTTCGGAGAGGTAAACGAAAAATAAGTTTATCTAAAACATTATTGCTTATCTTTTTTTTAAAATTTTTCATCTGATGTTGCTCCAATATATTTCAACTTCTTATTAATGATGAAAGATAAAACAATGTTTGGCCAGTAAAAACAGTTCTTAGTGACATATCGATTTGCTTATCAGGTTGTGAAATATGACTAATTGGCAGAAATTAATAATTTTTCATGAGACTTTCGTAGGAAGAAACTTCAGAAAACCTTCAAAATCCCGTCACCTTGAAATTCTCTTCATTAAAGACATTTAATGGCTGTAGAAAATTCTTTTGAAACTGCAATTTTTATTTGGTTAAATTTTGTCACTAGAATAGTTTTACAAGAAAAATGTAATTAGCATAGTCTGTGAAAATTAAGTTATCGGTTAAGGAAAGATAAAAAGGAGTAACAAAACAAACAAAGGAGTAACAAAAATTAATCTTTATAATACGTAACTTATTGCATGTTATTATTTATGTTTTACATAAAATAACCGATAATAAAATTGTTGAACATTGATGAAGAAAGTGAACTTTTTTTCTTCTTCGAAGTTTTCAAAATGCATGCTGTTGATGCAATGTTGAATTTGAAGAAGAGATTTTAAAAGCGTAAAGGACTTTTTATAAGGTTATAATTTTTACTAAATATAAATGTATTTATTGATTTATAAAAGGGCGTATGTGGTATAAATTGTTCCAATTTTATGACGGAGAAATTTTCATTGCAGTTTTTGTGAAGGTTTTGGCTGTAGTCGTAAGGATTCAAGGTACGTTCGCGCTTCTAATGACAAAGGGTTTCCTTCCAGAGAATTTTAACAAAAATATTTTTTAAAAAATCAATTGTTGCTTTATTTAATAAACATTATTAGAAGTTGCAATCAAAAGTGATTGAATTGTTTCAACGAACAATTAGGAGAACGATTTATTAAAAAAAGATCTATAGCTGGAAATTCAGCAAAAGATAAAATAGCCAGAAACAATGCCAACCCAACGTTATTAATACTAAAGTTTAAGTAATTTTGTTATAGCTTAATCACCGAAAAAACGGAGAGAATTAATATAAATCTATAATTTTGTTATAGCTTAATAACCGAAAAAACGGTGAGCATTAATTTAAATCTGTAACTAAAACATTTTCGGGGTAAGAGAAATAAAGCAACATAAAGAATAATTAGTTAAAAATAGATTTTGATGTTCAGTTTAGCCCTCACAACGAAATAATGAGTTTTAGAATTAAAAAGTTAGTTATAGTGATTGTTAAGAGTAGAATAAAACATTTATATTTACTTTTTATAAAATTTAATAAATAATTAAATAATTGGTTTGATTTAATTGAAAATAGATTAAAAATGATTAATAACAGTAAGGGAATTTTAAAAGCTAGGGAATATGTAATTCCTATTATGGCTCAACAGCTGATTTTTTTAACTATTTCAATACTTAATAATGTCCATATTTTAATAAAAAAATCCATCGAATAAATTAATATATCCTATTAAATTTGATTTTTAATTTATCTTTAATTTCGCATTTAAAAGTGGGAAAAAAATTCTTTGAAAAAATCTTTAATAAAAGTCTTTGTGGTCTTCTGAAACAAAAATTCAATGCTATTCAAGTTTTTTTTAATAAATTTTAAAACTATCAAAAATTAATTTTAAATAACCAGTAACTAACTAGTACAATGGCTCAAAAATGAACATTTTACTTTTTTTATGAACTTAACTTAGTTTGAGACAATTCGCCTGAAAAGTTTAATAACTTAAAAAAAATTCAAATTTCATAATTAATTAACGTCTATCAATACAATTAGTAAAATTATATTTAAAAGAAAGCTGAATAAAGAAGATTATTTTGTAATTTTACGGTACTGTATGGTGATGACATTTTTGATATAAAAAACCTATAATTCTAAAAGCTGATTAACAAATATAAGGTATTTCAATCAATCATTTGGAAATTGTTCAGTTCGTATGATAACGGGTTTTTTGGAAAAAACTAGTTTTTAAAATTCTTATTCAAATTTCAAAGTTGATTTTCTCTTTTATAAAAACTGTGAATTTACAAACTGACTGAATATGTGAATATGCTCAATATCGATTCATAGAACGATTATTGAGAATTAATTATATTTTGTTCAGATAAATGAAGGAAATTTAATCTAATGCCACAAGTTCTGATAATTTTTGACCGAGGATATATTTTATAATTCTTAATTTAAGTTTTAGTCTTGATTGCGTACTGTTGAATATAGTTTCTGTCCGGTAGGCATGTATTTTTTTAAAAAAAAAGTTGGAGTAGAAATTGAATTATAAAATAGTAATTGATTAAATGTTTAAATTTTCAGATTAAAAATTATTATTTTTAACAAAGAGTAAATTAAATTTATACCAGTATTACAAATTACTTAATGATAATAGTTGACTGATAAATTCTAAAGTTTTAATATTTTCCTAAATAACGCCTTTCTTTATTGAAAATAGGAAAAATGGTAGTTATTGAAAGCAGTTACTTCATGCAATTTTTGAATGGTTTAAAAGAATAATTTAAAAAAATGAGATGACTGGCATAATAGTTCAGTTAGTAAATCAAATAATCACTAAGTAAATTAACCCATTTTTACCACATTTAAAAAAAAGTAATATTTTTTGAAAAAAGTTCTATCACATACTACTTAAGCATCAAGTAAAATATAACATTCAAAATACTCTCCCAAACCTTAATGGTTTAGTATTTGTATAGTATTTGTATTGTATTTATTTAATGGTTTAGTATTACAAGTTGTCCTATATATAAGACGATGGTCCAATCCACTACTAAATGTTTTGAAATCAAGCCTTTTTGGTTTACATGAAATGGCAGAAAACATTCAACGCAAAGTCCTAAATTACTTTTCCGGCACACATTTTTAGGGTTTTTTTTGTTCAGTTTTTAAGCTGACAACGATGTTTCCGATTAGGATTTTTTATTAATATTTGTTCAGTTGGTAATATCAAGTAGTCAGATTTTTTTTGCTGAACACCTAATCCTTTTCCTGCAACATTTGGAGGTACGCTCAATTCTAAGTAAGCTACTATAATGTGTCGATGAAATTCGAAGAGTTTTAGAGTTTGTTCAGGAACAAAAAGTTTGGAAAGTTTCCATGCTGCAAATATTGATGTCTCAAATGCGTAATGACCATTATCTTTTTATTCCTTGTAGATAAGAACAAAATGTTTCCATGAGATTGTCAAGCAAATCTACTGCATTTCTATATATCTTATAAGAAACAACACGTGATGGTACGTCTATTTTCTGCTCGAGTCTTCAAATTTGGTACTAATCAAATATTACTCTAATATCATTCTAACAAACAGCTGCAACTTCATTTCTTAAGTCAAACTTTCGATCGGCTGTTCCACGATCTATCCAACATTTTAAATGATTTTGAAAGGAATTTTTTCCCTATTCCATTTTCTCCAACAGTTCATGTAACAAAGAAGATTTGTCTTTAGAGGCTAATGAAAAGATGTTAAGATGTGAAACAGTAATCCATATAAATTCCGTGCTTTACTGGAGTTTTTATAACAAATTTTAAACAACCATTTGAGATAATTTTGTAATAGCTATCTTTTGTATCAGTAGCAGTGTTTTCATTGCAAAGTAAATACTTCTTGATAGCAAAGTACCTTTTTCTCGACATTGCTTGACTAGTGAGCGTTGTTCCAAGATCAAGGGCATTTTCCCAGCACAGTTTTTCTCTAGGCAAATGCGATAACCACTAAATAACATAATTCCTGAAAATTCCTGAAATTGCATCAGTTTTAAGAGGAAATTCTTGATGATTTTTCTTTTGTCCAGCATACTTATGACTTTCGTTTACTAGTTTTGAAATAATACTTTTAGCCATCATTCCTGAAAGCACGTCCACTATTTTTCGACAATATTCACCATGAAATAACTCAGAAGCTAACAAAAATTTTGATTAGTCCATAGTGGTGATAAAATATTTATTTCTTCAGTAGTTTCTTCCCGTATAACTTCAATTGTTCCTGTAGTTTCTTTGTGGTTTTTCATCAAATATAGCATGTCAATATTAAATGCTAGTGCAGGTGCCATGAATGACTTTATCATCGGAGACTAAGTCTACATGAGGGGGCAAAATTACCATTTTAGGGTTACTATCATCAAATTCATAATGGTATTAAATAGTCATGAGCCTCTTCAAATGTTAAAAATCTTCGATTCATTTTCGACACGTTTTTGCAAAAATGGATTCACATTAAATACAAAGCTCACCTCTAAGTTCATTATTTTGCCTCCAAAAGGTAGCTCAACCAAGTGACTAAACCTTATGTCCTATGAGGAGTAATTCTAAAATCAGACTATGGACTTGTGTTCAGAGAAGCCCAGATGTAATTGAGTTTCTCAGGTGTACGCCTATGGTAGGGGATTTTACCAATATCCTTTATATAGGACAGCATCTAAATCACTTGTAAAAGCAGTTTAAATATTCATTTTTTGATTTAGTTTTTACTGAAATGTAATATTAAAGGCATGGGGTTAATAAATTTCAAAGCAAATTTATCCTTTTCTTCTTGAAATTATTTAAAACTAAATTTTAATTCACGTCAAATAAAATAGTAAAAAATAGCTATTTTCAAAAATCTAAAAATAAAAAAAAAAGAATACGAAAAACTTAAAATTAGTCTTAAAAAGAATTTATTTAATGCTAATCCACCTAAAATCATATTTCAGAAGTAAAAAATAATTAAATATAACAATACCGGCTGTAAAAATTCAACAAATTATAGCTGTCCTCAATATAGAACGATGGTAAAATACGGGTTAATGAGAAAACTAATAATATAAGAGTAATCAGTGTAAACTAAACTTTTATTACCTAAATATACTTAAAATTACTTTAGACTTACCTTTGAATTACTATTAATTTAGAATTATTATTAAAGAATTAGAATATAATTCGGATTATCATTAATTTATTATTAATTAATATTCATTTAATTTAGATTTACAAACAAGGAAGTTAATTAGAAATTTTAATTTTGTTTAGTTAAAGTTGACTCATAGCCTGGTGCCCATGATTTGAAAAGTATTTTAAATAGTAAACAAAATAGTTGCTTAAAGCGCTGTTTGTTATTTTAAACCAATAATATTTCAATTGCATATACGTTCAACTAATAGATTTTATTCCCAAAGTAACGAATAAATCTAAAATAATTTAAAAACTAGCTAACAAATTTTCTGTCTGTAGCTAATATTTACAATGAAAAAAAAATTATTTTTCATTATGTAGTATTTGGCATTATTAACAAATATTATTTTTTGAAAATATATAAACCGATACAAAGTTATAAGTCTTTAGCTGGATAGATATATTTATTTCTTCTATTTCTAAACTATAAAATTTCAGGTTGATCGAATTTTGAATGAAATCAATTTTCTAAAATCGACGAAAACTATTTTATAATACTTATAGAAAGTTCCAATTTCTTTAATAATTTTGATATATATAGAAACTAAACTTTTACAGTCTTTTTAATTACAATGAGCAGTAAATCACTGTTACTGACTCAGAAATTACATAACATTGAATTGCTGATTCTTTTTTTTTTATGATTTCAATAGTAAAAAAAAAAAAAAAACTTTCTCATAAATGAATTTTAAACGTGAATTTTCAAATACCTACTCTATACCTAGGGATTACTAAGTATTAATACTGACCAAACTTGTTGATTTCACTTATGTTAAATGAGAGAAATGAGCATTGCTGAATGTTTTTCTTCAAAGAATTTTTTTTTAGTGTTTTAAAGGTAAAGAGAGAAAGAAAGAATTGACTTATTTAACGATGCAGTTGGTGAAATGATTTTTCTATAACAACGATTTAGCAATTTATTTTTATGGTTTTATGAAATAATACGAAATAAATTTTTATATTTTATAATTTCAGTGAAACAGTCTTAATTTTTTTATGTCTAAACATCATTCCCAATACGTAATTTCAATCATTTTTATGATTAAACTAATAAAATAATCAAAACGCTACATACTATACTCATGTTATGTTCAGTTCTTAAACCTCATTATGAATAAGTTTTATGCGATAGTTTTATTTTCTTTTCCTTCACCATAGTAGTTGTAGGGTTTCTGGAGTCTATTTTATGGCACTCATATATGCTGTTTTAGAGCTACTCTAAACTTTTATTGCTATACATAGCCCGAAAATGTTTTCGCTTCCGTTTGTTTTACTACCCTTTTTAGTAATTTAAAAGTTACGTATGTATTTATTTTCAGTTCATATCGTATAATAGCTTGAAACTTACGTCACATGTTGGGAAACTTCCCACATTAACGGTATTCGTCTGATCTCTAAATGTAGCTGTATGAAGAAAATATTTTTCCTGTCTTAAAAGAATATGTCTAAGCTCATGAACCTTAAAAAAATCCTTTTAAGAAATGAGTATTTTTCACCCAAGTGTTTTCAAGCAGTGCTTTTATTCGGTTTTATAGGGGAATAAATGCAAGGCAGAAACTATTTTTATACAGTGTTTGAAGTGATCTGCAGATATTTTGACCATTCCAAAGAAATAATTGATTTTAACACTAAATGTATTAAAAGAAAGTATAGGATTTAGAGTCAACAGAAAACATGTATTTATCATATTATATGTACAATAATTTAAATAATTCGTATTACTGAATGTCATGCACCTATATTTGTTCAGCCGTAGTTGAATAATCGAACAATCACTTATTATTAGAAATCTTTTAATTTGTTATTTGTTGATTTGTTACGCATGCGCTCTGAAACTCTTGTTAACTCGAATATTTTTGCCTGCTCACCAGTTAGTTGAATTAGCGATTTCACGACAGCATGTTTTTACTCTGGCTTAAAGAGTTTTAGAGCGCAGAGCCTTTTTCTCAATTACTTTGGAAGTTTGAAGTATGTTCTTATTAAGTTTTTATTTTAAAGTTTTTAATAAATAGTTTATTTTTGCAATTTAGTTTTATTTCGTTATTCGATGGCTCATATTAGTTTTAATTCATGTTAGTATTCCCCCACATCTGGTCCGTCGAGCCGGAGCCATCTAAATTAAATTTTTAGTTAGGGCTTTGAATTACTTTTCATGAGCTTTCAATATGCCAAATTTATTAGAAGAGCTACTTAAGCTGAAAAGAGTAGTTAAAAGTAAAGTTACTAGAGTAACTAATTCTATCTCTGACTTGTTGCAAGATACTGAACTTAACCTTGAACATTCAGATATTTGTTTACGTCAAATAAGTGAACTCAATTTGGAAGTTTCGAATCTTTTCAAAGACATCTTAGTTGCTTGCGATGAAGAAAATTATTCAGATAACGAAACTGAGCTTTTCGACTTACTGAATAAATTAGATAGTTTTGAATTGTCTTTAAAGAAACGAAATAGTGATTTGACCGAAAATAGTAATTTGACGAACGCACAATCTCAAACTTCGGTTTTAGCCAAAACTCCAAAGACTTACATCAATCTTCCAAAGCTGGACTTACCTACTTTCTCAGGTGATTTATTTTCTTGGATGTCATTTCGTGATTTATTTTCCGCTACTGTACGCAATAATGAGTCATTATCAAATTCTCGAAAATTGCAATATCTAAAATTATCAGTTAAGGGCGAAGCACTATCGTTAATCAACTCTATACAAGTTTCAGACGCTCAGAAGCTATTAGAGACTGAAAAGCATCCAATTTTACTTCCCAAACACCACAAGTTAACAGATTTGATACTGTCTGATATTCATCTCAGGTACTTGCATGCAGGTCCCCAACTGATGCTTTCAGTGCTAATTCGAAAGTATTGGATAATTGAAGCTCGGGATGTTGCAAGGCATCACGTTAGAAAATGCGTCATTTGTTGGCGACATAAAGCTCAAACCATGGAACAACTTATGGGAGATCTACCTAGAGATCGAACTTTACCATGTAAGGCCTTTCTAAAATGTGGTGTTGACTATGCCGGTCCATTTTCACTAAAAGCTTCGAAAGGAAGAGGTAGATCCACCTACAAAGGGTACATCGCACTCTTCGTGTGCTTTGTAACAAGAGCTATTCACCAGCAGCTAGTGGGTGATATGACTTCAGAGACATTTATTGCTGCTCTAAAGAGATTTATTGGTAGACGTGGGCAGTGTACTGATCTCTATAGTGACTGTGGTACTAATTTTGTAGGTGCATCCAAAATACTGGAAGAGGATCGCAACTGGAGGTCTATAACGAACACAGATAAAGTATCCCGTCATCTAGCAGACAATAACATAAATATGCATTTCAACACTCCGTCAGCGCCTCACATGGGTGGCATCTGGGAAGCAGGTGTCAAATCCGTGAAATACCATCTACGCCGCATTCTGGGACACACCATACTTTCTTATGAAGAGTTTTACACGCTTCTAGTGCAAATTGAAGCGTGCTTGAACTCAAGACCCATTACACCAATTTCAAGTGATCCCAACGATTTAGCTCATTTGACTCCTGGTCATTTTCTAACAGGACTATCCTTAACATCAGTGCCAAAGAGGGATAATACATCTCTTCCTGACAACAGGATATCTAGATGGAATCTATTGCAAAAACTGATACAAACATTTTGGGTTCGGTGGAAATCCGAATATTTATCTCGGCTGCAAAATCGGCCAAAATGGTATGCTAGCTGACAAAACATAAAGGTAGATGATTTAGTGATCATAAAAAATGACAATTTACCACCACTACAATGGAGCTTAGGAAGAGTTATTGGGACTTTTCCAGGTAGTGATGATAAGATACGAGTTGTATCTTTAAAAACTGTTGATGGTATAATTAAAAGACCAATTGTAAAATTATGTCTATTGCCTCTTGACTCTAAAATTTAAATACCACTGTTTCAAAATTTTGAGTCAATAAATCAACTAATTTATTGAGAATAATTTAGAATTGAGTTTTATGTTTTTTGTGATCTTCAAAATTTATACTCTAAGATATTTGAGTTTGTGATTCTAACTTTATGCTTGTTTAATTTTTCTATTAGATATTCTATTTCTATTAGATATGCTTATTTTATTTTTCTATTAAGATTGCTAAATTTAATATTTCTTGGAAATACTACTCTGAAGTGTTTTAAGTATTTTCAATGTTTCGAACAAGTTTAGAAAATTGTGATTTGTTTCATTTTCTTGCATAATTGTTTAATTTAATTTATTAATTGTTGAAGTTAGTTACTTCAAGGGCGGCGGTATGTTCAGCCGTAGTTGAATAATCGAACAATCACTTATTATTAGAAATCTTTTTAATTTGTTATTTGTTGATTTGTTACGCATGCGCTCTGAAACTCTTGCTAACTCGAATATTTTTGCCTGCTCACCAGTTAGTTGAATTAGCGATTTCACGACAGCATGTTTTTACTCTGGCTTTAAGAGTTTCAGAGCGCAGAGCCTTTTTCCCAAATACTTTGGAAGTTTGAAGTATGTTCTTATTAAGTTTTTATTTTAAAGTTCTTAATATATAGTTTATTTTTGCAACTTAGATTTATTTCGTTATTCGATGGCTCATATTAGTTTTAATTCATGTTAGTATTCCCCCACAATATTAAATAAATCTATATTCCTCAGTAAGGGCATTCGTTTGATTTCTAAATGCAGCCGTAAGAAGAAAAATATTTTTTTTTAGTCATGAAAATATATCTCTGCTCATCAAGTTTTTTTTAAAACTTATTTTATACAGTATCCGGAAAGTATCTGCAGAGATTTCGACCCCTCTGAAACAAATAATTGATTTCAACACTAAAAGTAATAAAAAAAAATTAAACAGATAGTCAGACAAAACACACTAAACAATGTAAATTATATTGTAAATAGAATGTTAATAACTATAAATTATCTATATTAAATAAATCTATATCCCTATAAACTCTAAGTGTTTTCGTATAAACTCTAAGTGTTTTCGCAAAAAGAAAATATTTTTCCTATTTTAAACGAATATTCTCATTCATTCATTATTCTATTCATTCATTATGAATATACCTATGCTGATCAAGCTTAAAAAATCCTTTTAATGAATTAGTATTTTTCACCCGCAAGCCTAAAAGAAGTCTTTTTATTCGGTTTTATATTGATGTAGATGCAAGGTATAAACTATTTTATATTATGTTTGCAAATAATCTGCAGGGATTATTACCATTCCGATACAAATAGTTGGTTTTAATACTGAAAGTAGTAAAAATATGAATAGGATAGTGAGAGGATAGAAATATTGATTCTCAACTCAAAACACACTTTGAAACAGTGTGTATGATATTGTATATAGAATTATTTGATTTATTAAATGTTAATAATCTTTTTTTAAATAAAATACTAACACAGTATCCGGAAAATACTGTCGTGAAATACAGTCATGAAATTGATGAAATTTATTTTTCGCTTATACAACAAAAATTGTGAAATATCCTCTAAATCCCTAGGCGTAAGCATCAATTTGAGCATTTGTAAGGATGAATAGAAAACATCTCATATACATTTCATATTTAGTCGTAAATTAGTATTCTTATTTCGAAATCTCTTGCATGGGCAAACAAATTCTGGAACAAACTGAGCTATAAATTGGACAAAAATGAGTTATTACTTAATCCCCAAGTATTTCTGGTTCATATTTTATTGACCCATTGAAGGATAAAAGGCTGAGTCAATTTTTTTCGAACCGAGGTGTGAAACCTGGAAACCGGGAGCTCGAAGTGCTACCATTCGGACATCGAGCTTCAAATTCTGCATAGAAAACTTTTCTTTATCTTGCTCGATTCATGTACATCACGCTCAAGTAGCGGCAAAATATTTCCCTTAAATCACTCATCTGCGGTAAACATAGTAAATTAAAAATAATTCATTATTTTGATTTATATTAAAAGTATTGTAAAGAAAATTAATGAAATTTCAATAGGGCATTCAATGGGTTATAATCGAAGATGACATATGCACATTCAATAAATTCATGTGCATCACTATCCATTTTATGAACAACGGGATTCATTGTCGTCTAATGGGATGTATTATGAGAAGTTTTATGCTGTCTTAATTTTTTTCTTTATTTCTGCTTAACAAATTTTTCTTGAAAAAAAAAATTGAAAAATTTAAAAAAAAATGTTTTTCTTTAATCGGGAAATATTGAGTGTTTTAGCAAAGACACGGTTTTTAAAATTTCACATACAAAAACATTCATTAGCGTCAAATCAGGCAAAATTCAAAAGTTAACCTACGTACATATTACGTAATTTATGTTGCTTTCATTTCTTTTTCTTAATTTCCACAATAGGTCACATCTTTAAAAAAATTAAATTTAAACATCAAAGTACTCCAAATTCATACAGGTAATTCTTACATGTTTATTGATAATTTTTACCCAAAAATAGGAAGAAAAAAATTTATTCATGAAGTATGCATTCTAGGGTAATTTATGAAACAGTTCAGTGGAAGCTTAACTGTTTCATATTCAATACGTATTTTCAATGGCAGCCATTTATAAAAGTCAATAAATTTCATTGATAATAATAAACCAATAATAACTTTCAAAACGTAGATGATCAAGCTTTTTATTATAGATTTTAGACATTGAAACTAAAAAACGATTCAAAATGGAAATTTATGTTACCAGAAAATGTTAATAGGGCTGATATAGGGCTGATAGGGCTGATAATCTGTTTTTTTCCTCTTCGTAAGATCTTAAAGTAAACGGTAAAAATTACGAAATAAATCACGGTAAAAAGTACCGGGACCCGGAGTGCCCGTACTTTTTACCGTAATATCCGTTTTTACCAGTACATGTTAAAGAACAAAAATTATAATATACCGTGGTTTTTACAAGAGTATTTTTCGGAAAATCTTTGAATAACTGTAATTCAATAAATATTACAGTAAAAATACGGTATAAACTTTTTACGATAAAAAGATATTTTACAGTAAATTAATATTATGGTTGATGAACCCAAATCACATGTCCTATATAACATGTTTGAACCCAGAAATTTTTATGGTGAACAAATTTTTTAAAATTCAAATATCATGGAATTATTTTCATTTTAGAAAATAATTATTTTGTCATTAAGGAAAATGTGAAATCAAAAATCAATCAATCCATTCAATCATTTACATATTTTTAAATAAATAATACTTTATCGTTATCCGAAAAATAGGCCAATTTGTTTTGGTTTAAGAGCCTCTAAGTATTAGCAAATTTGAAACTTATTCCACCTTATTTAATTATTAAAATTGAATAATTAATAACTGTTTTGGACTACGTATAATACTTCTACAAAATGATTGGGACTCTAAAATTAAGGATTTAAAATTTACGTTTTCACTGTAAAAAAATAAATAAACAAAAAATAAAAATAGCAGACATATAACGTTAAACAAGTATAAATGAGCAAAACCATATTTTGTTCTTTGCAAGTTTGATTATGAAAACGGCTTATCTTAAATAAATAATAGCCTATTTGTCTGTTCGAATTTCATTCTCCATTCTTATTAAATGTCAAATTACATTTTTATAAGAAACTCTATACTTTATGCATTTTTGCTTCATGATTAAAATTTTTATTTTGAAGAAAATACATTATTCTTAGTCTCAAACTTACATATTTAAGTTCAAAAACATTTTTTTGAATGATAAAAAAATGATCTAGTATATTTTAGTAAATGTTTTTTTTTCACTCATGATGCGTTGGTAGTAAATAAAATATCTTATCTATAAGCTGTTTGAAAAGAAATTTTTTAAATAAATAATACTTGAGTAAGTAAATAAAAATTAATGTCTTAGATATTAAGATAATGGGTGACACAATTATGAAGATAAATTTTCTATCCTTTATTTCTTTTTGTATTAAAGTAATCTTGCGTTAACATCTTTGAAAATTTCAATACTGAGCCAAAACTTCATAAAAAAGTTTATAATATTTAACTAAATATTTTTTGGGGGAAATGGAAAAAAAATTGTATTTTACGGGAGCTAATTGGCTGTAACTTGACTTAATTTAACCTATTATGTTTTAATGTTGGCTTATCTTTCTTGTAATAGAATAATCATAATTTATTATCTGATTACGCAAGATAATGAATTATTATTACCAATTTACAAATAATAAAAACATGCTTTTTAACTAAATATTATAATTTTCAATTAGATAAAATACATTACTGATCCAGAAAATTGATTTGTAAAGCAATTTCTTCTGAATACAAGAATGTATATCAAAACACTATAATGGTATAATAGATATTTTAATACAATTAATTTTGATATGCATTTTAAAACACAATGAATTTAATTAGAAATTTAAATTTTGCTTAGTTAAAAGTTGAGAGCCAGTTGGGTATCCTTGTTTGAAAATTATTAAAATACATAAAAAATAATAACCTTTATCTTTTAAAATTATTTAGAAACAATAACATTTAAATAATATTTTAATTAAACTAATGGCTTCCAATCCCAAGGGAACGAATAAATGTAAAATATTTAAAAAACTAGTTAAGCTTTCTGCCCGTTATTTTTTTACTTTTACGTTATATTTATACTAAAATAAGTTATTAAAATCCAATACGTTGTATTGTTATAATCTTTGTATGATTAATAAATATTATTTGATCTAAAAAATTTATAAACAGTTAAGAAGTTGTAGAGATACAAGTATATAGCTTGGAATTTTTTATCTTAATCTCTATAGTATAAAATATCAATTTAAACGAATTTTGAAGAAAATCAATTTTCTGAAATCAATGAAAACTATTTTTTAATAAAGATTAATCATACGAAATTCCGATTCCTTTAATTAATGCGATATATGCTTAGAACAATCAATTCAAATTAATGTTTGAATCGCGTGATCACAACTTGTGCCATGATTTATTAAGGTGTGAAGATTTAGCGCAAAGAATTTTGTAGATTGCTTTATATGCAGTATATAAATGACTGTAATTAAATAAAACTTAAAGATTTAAGCTATTTTAAAAAGTAACTCTTTATAAGTTGATATTTTTATTTTTTAAACTTGAATTAAAACAAAAATATTTTCTTGTGTCGATTTTTTGTGTGATTTTAAGCAGAAGAAAAAATTAGAAAATATTTCTAAAAATAGAATTATGATGAATGTGAATGCAATTGTTATAATCTTTCGTTATTTACTATTAACATATTTCAAGTATAGATATATATTTGTTAAATATGTTTTTGATTAATATTTTTAATAATTTCATGTGTCACCTGTACATATATAATATAACAGTAAAATTTCCTTCTCACAAATTGGTATTAAAGGAATTCATGCTCAATTTTCTGCAGTTTTGAATTTATAAAAGGCTGTCAAACAATAATTCAATTAATAATATGTTATACTAAGGTAAAAGTACTTAAAAATATTTTCACGATACATTCCATAGGCTATAATAAAAAAAAAAAACATTCAAGAAGACATTAAAAGAAGTCATAATAGAAGACATTTTAAGAAGAGTTATTTTAATGATTTCTTGTTTTATAACTATATTTTACTGCGGTCTAGTATATGAAAACAGTTAATTAAGTTTCCAATAAATTATCAACTCAAATATACGGAAAATATGAATATATAATCCAAACTGTAAGTTTTCAATCACACAATAGTTAAACCAAATGTGTGTAAATAATAAAAGTGAATTTTTGTTTGCATCTTCTTTTTTCTCAGCATAAATAAATGCTCAATCTTTCAGTTTAAATTTATAAATTGAGAGGTTTAGATCCATGAAACCTTTTTTTAGCATATCAATGTACTGCTCCTAATGGGGAAAATACTTAATAATATTTACTTCTTATCTTCTAAAGTTAAAAAAAAAAAAACATCTTAAGAAGAATTCAAGAACTGTCTCGCATTCTGTCTAAAATAACTCAATTTTTATTGCAACCTTTTTAATCAAATCACACTTTTTAAATGTGCAAATCAATGCTGCGTAGACAGAAGACTAAAATGAAGCTAATGAGGAGTGAGGACCTAAATGAACTGTTAACTCTAATGCATGCAAATTATAAACATACAATTAAAACTTTAAGCGGACGGTATTTTTAGTGGTCAGGGAGCTGGCCTCATATCAATAAGGTTCAGGATCTGAGTCCCGGAATAGGCATGGTTGTTCTCTCACTTCCTGTACTATCTGTCCTTACTGTGGGAGCAACGTTGGCCCACCTAACATTGGACCCCTTGAAGAGAAACCAACAACAACCTACTGTTAATTGAATGATGAGTATCAATCGGGTGGCCATTGGAAAAGAAATCAAACTCTAAATTTTAAATTATATAGTTTTTAAACTATAATGTTGAAAAAAAACATATTTTAAAGTGAATATCTATTTGCATATTTTTCATATTCATAATCCCATCATAAATATATAAGCTTTCAATTGAAATTTATAAATCGAGAGGTTTTAGAAACGTGAAATCTAAAATTTTAACTTATTTTCAAATTCGCAATATGCTACACTCTTTCTGGGAGAAAAATACTAAAAGTATTTTAGTAATATATTTCATTTGTCCTAATTTAAGAAAGCATTCTAACCCCTTTGGAGCAGATGGGGCACTGGTGCTTCTTTTATATTATTTTTCTGACGCTATAATTACAACTAAAATGTATTTTGTAGTTTTAAATTATTAAAAATCTAATCAAATATAATCCAGTAGTTAAAAAAATATCTGTTGAACTATCGTAACAATATGTGATCTAAAATATAAAATACACAATAAATGAGTTTGTATTATTTTTTTTTACCATTTATATTCAAACCCTATATTTTGAATGTTAAAGAAATTTTAATAATGAATTACTGTTTTCCTTAGATATAAATTGCTACAAATTAGAAAAAAAAATATTGAAAGTGAGCCGTGTTAGACAGATTTAAACTTTAACGCAAAAAACGACTTTGGTGTCCCATGCTGAATTTTATACATTGTAAAAAAAACAGTATAAAGTACTAAGTATAAAGTTATAGGTATAAAGTACTGGGTAAAAAACTACAATATAAAGTACTGAAGTACACTTTGGGTGCATCATTCGTAACATCCATTTCACATAAAAATATTTATCCATTTCACAGTAATGTTTTAATTAGAGTGGTTTAGTGGTTTACTGTAATTATTTCTATAAAAAAGCACGTATACCAGAATTTTTGTTCCGTAACATGTTCCGGTTAATATTACCGGCAGACCGAGAGCCAGTACTTTTTACCGTAATTTATACAATGTAACTATAATTTTAAAACTTTAAATATAATTTGTTTCACTTATTTTGACCTAATTACTAAAAAATAATTAAAAAAAAGTATGGAAATTACGTTTAATAAAAATTCTGCGGTAAGAAGAGTTAGAATAATTGTCTTGTGTTCTATTAAAAATGACTCGATTTTATTGCGAATTTTTGTAAAAAAATGGCATTTTTAAATGTGCTCACCAATTCTGCGTAGGCAGAAAAAAAGGAAAATGATGATCTTCTGAACTATAATACATATATAGATAAATTATGAACACATGAATATAAATTGTAAACTTTAAAACACATGATTTTTAAACCTTTTTTTCGAAAACGTATATTTAAAAGAAATTTTTTATTTACATTTTCTCTTTCTCCCATCTGAAAAATTCATTTAGGAATACACTCATTTACGACATTTTAGATCCATATTTTCTTTTTAATTTTAACTTATTTCCAATTTAGAAATATGCAACATTTATAACGGAAAAAAATGAAAATATTTTGGCGATACATTTCCTCTGCTGTGGTTTATTAAGAAAACATCTTAAAAAGATTTATAAGAGCTGTCTTGAGTTCTGTGAAAAACAACTCAATTTCGCTGTGGTGTTTTGTATGAAAACGGCCTTTATACATGTGCAAATCAATACTGCGTATACAAAAAAATAAAATGGAGAGTGAAGCCTCCAGTGAACTTCGAATACATGGAAATTGATGTGAAGATCCCACTAAACTATCAAACTCTAATGTAAATAAATTATGAACATATAAATTAAATTATAAGTTTCAAATCACATAATTTTTAGACCTTCTTTTTGAATGCATATTCAATAGCGATTTTATTTTAATATCGTCCATCATAAAAATACTTTTGCGAATGGAGATGTTTTAAATCCACAAAATCTTTTATTTTAACTTACTTTTAGTTTAACAACATGCAGCATTTCTAATGAAAAAAAAAAACACTTAAAATATTTTGTGATACATTTCATCTGCTATAATTTAAGAAAACATCTTAAGAAGAGTTATACGAACTGTCTTGGGATCCGTGAAAAATAACTCGATTTTACTGCGGCCCTTTGTATGAAAACGGCCTTTTTAAATGTGCGCATCAATACTGTGTAGACAGAAAAATAAAATGGAGAGTGAAGATCCCACTAAACTGTCAACTCTAATGTATATGATGTGAGGAAATGCTGGAAGTTTTACCATCGAATAGAGAAAGAAATCGCGATGATATATAGTTTCTGTATTGTGCGCTTTTTGAAGAAAAGAGTGAGAATTCTTTAACAGAAATACAGTTTACTCGATACTTTCAAAAGATGGGAGATGGTATTTGCATTCTTGAAGATAATGATTCAGTCGTTTCAAAAGTAGGTTTTTCTTTCGAAAATTACTTTTGTAAATATGTTTTCAGATACGACCTTTTTTTAATTCAGTATAAACTAATGTAAATTTATAAAAAGTAGTGTAGCTCAAAAAATATTTTAACTATCATCGCGATGTTTTATACTAAAGTCAGATTAGAATATTATCCACAAAAAGATTTCAAAATATTTACATAGTCTTTATAATTAAATATTTTCAGAAGAACCTTTTTCTTAATTTAATTTATTGATATGATTAATTTGGGTTTGATTTGTTTAATTTAAAAAATAAAGAATAAATACTGCTATAAAAATTTTTCAAAATAATTTTATGTAAGATTATTTTCAATTAACAAGTAAACTACCTGACGAGAATTAAGCGTGTGCCACTTTTTTTAGTCTGTGACATCTTTGACAGGATGCTCTTTACTTTCTACAGCACTTTTCATTATTATAACAAAGTGTACTGTTTTTAACGCGTAAAGGAAATTGCGTATCATTTACTGGGCTAAAGAGTTTTGTTTTCCTTACAGTACAAAGTTTTATTTTATGTTTATTCGTAGCAATCATGTTACTAAAACTTTGAAAATCAATCCTAAAGAGTTAAATGACATATTCTTATAAAATAGCAAACAAGAGGAGGTAGGCAAAATTACGTATAATGGAAGTATAATTAGCAACAAATGAGGAACCGATGACGATAAAATAAATAGATTAAACAAAGAACGAAGAAGTTATTTTATTCTCATTAAATTCTGGGAATACAAAGACTTAATAAATTCATCAAAAAGTAGTATCTTTATACTTAGGTTAACTCTGCCCTACTCTATGTATCAGAGACATGGCACTGCAATAAAAATGACAAGAATTAATAAACAACAGTTTAAGAAGAATCTTATATATAAAGTATTTCTATAATATTTGTAGCGGAGAAATCTGTAAAGAAACAAAAACAGAAGCCAGTCGATCTAGAAGCAAAAAAAAAATAAATAAATAAATAAATAAAATAAATGGGTTGGCTACGCTTTACTTAAATCTAAATAAACTTGAAAAACACGTTTGAAAGAAGTTTAAAACAAGTTTTTGATTGGAACCCTCAGGGCAATAAAAAATGTGGAACACCTAAAATACTTAGTACTGGATGATTATAAGTGAATTGAAAACAGTTGGAAAAACATAGAGGTAGGCAAAATATCTGGCCACAAAAATAATAATATAGCGAGTTATGATCCAAACCTTATGCTCCAATTAAGAGTTAAGAGGAATATGGAAGTATGTAAATGTAGCAATACTGCATACATAACCTATAATTTACAGATTGGTGATTTTTCTTACTGCGTATAAAAATTTGCAGTTAGCTAAACCATTATTTTATAAAAAGGTATCCAATAATTGCAAATGAATATGCACATTTGAAGTTCCTCATTAATTTGACATTTCATTAGTCTTTCAGAGTAAGACGTTGTTATGCCATGCTTATGTAAACACTATGCTGGTTTTTATAGTTAATGCTTTTTTTCATCATACTTATTATTATTAAAAAAAAACTTTGATTCATTAACATTATAATAACAACATATGAAAAAAGTAAACAATTGCCTCATATTTAATATAAAAACGCAAAATTAATTTTAAATTCAACAATTCTTGAAATTCTCAAAATAGGCAAGTAATCTTATGAAATAATTTTTTTTTTGTTGAGAAAATGAATGCATTTAGTTACTTAAATATTTTGAACATAAAGAGATATTCTGGTAAATGTTTTACACGCTGATACTGCAACTTTTCTTAAAAAAAATCTAAATTTTAGTTTTAATCCAATTAAACAAGATTTAAATATTTTTACCGATAGAATTTTCTTTCATTCAAACCAATTCAAAATATGTAACATAATAAATTTTTTAGAAATTTGAAAATGTTTATCTATTTTAAACAGTAATAATTTAAACATATTATTTAACTAAATTAATTTTTAACTACTTAAAATTTTAACAATGTTAACTATATATTGTCTACACATATTCATTTGTACAAAGCTAAATAATATAAATATATCACTGTGTATAAATAAGTTCAGCCTTTATTTAAAGTAATTTTTGTGTTTTTTCCCTATTTAAATAATTTAGTTTATTTTGAATTATTTACAATCTAAACAAAGTTATAAAAATTATACTCTTTCTTTTTACAAACATTGAACCTAATTTAAGTGTAGTAAATTCCAAATAAGAAAGAAAATTGAAATATACGTACAATTAGAACTGAAATGGTTTTGTAATTCCACAATACGATAAATGACTTCGTATTTTGGAAATGTTGCGTGCAAAAATCTGAAGTGTGAAGAAGAGAAATTTTCACCATACTCATTCATAATAAGGAACTTTAAAAATGCAACCTTTGCAACTCGCAATTAAGCGTTTTGAGCCTCATTTTTCACGCGGCTTTGTAATATGTATCAGAAAACTGCGAACAAATAACACCACGAAGCGAAAAGAAAAGCCTTAGAAAATTACACGTTCCCAAAATAATTTATGTTTGGTAAAGAAAGGTTAATAGTAATGTTTTGAAAGAAACGAATACATGACTTTAATGGCGCTGATCTAAAGTGGCGCAAAAAAAGTAAAAATAAAAAGTAATCTTAAGAGAATATAATGTTTATTTATTCCAAGTGGAATATACCGTAAACGAAATGAAAAAAATACGGTCGAAATAGTTTTATAAAAGCAATAACATAGGTAAAATTGCAATATTAAATGCATTTATTAAAAATAAATATTAAACGTAATATCTTTAAATATTTTTTTAAATTTACTATTCATTAATTACTTTATAAATGAGGTCATAAGCATAGTAAAATGGAATTTACTATATTGAAGATTATGCGATATTTGTAGGAAAAATATAATTTTATTTATATCCATCGCAACTTAGCGTAAAACATATTACGGAATAAAGTAATCTGAGATAGTTTTGAGGATAATATGCTGAATGATTTTAATTCTTTATAAATTTATAAGGTTGAAATGATATCATATGCATCAAAAGAGGAAAACGAGTTTTAAAGTATTTGGCGTGGAAACAAGTTGAACTCAAAATTGACGAGCTTTTTTGTAAAACATTTAGTTGGTGGTGTTGGTGAAACAAAAATAGAATTATTTTTACCTTTTGGACTACATATTTTATGTAGGAAAGCTGTTAAAATTTCAATTGAGTTCAAAGTGAGATTATTTTTGTTGCATTTGAGATTTGCTAAATTTTAAAGTGTACGTAAATGTTAAAAATTGAAAATTGACCAATGGAACAGAATTCTTCTTTTTGTAGTCTTTAAACTTTAAAAACTTGCATGAAAAGTAAACTGATTTTAGTAAACTTACCGTATAAAATTGTAATAATATTTCTAGCAAAAAACATATTATGGTTATGAAAAGCAAAATATACGGTATTTACACCAGTCATTTGGTAATGGTTTAGCTGTAAGTGAGGTATTTAAAATCATAGTTCTTATTACCACACATGCAGTAAAAAATACAAAACCTGAAAGTAATTTTAAAGGAATAAATCTTTTTTATGCTATTTTCTTAGATACCATGAAAAGAAAATTACAAAATTTCCCCACATTTTCCAAATTCTATTGCATATTTTAAAACTATATTTTATTGTTAATTTTATCAAAATCTTTACTAAAGCAGTTTAACTATTTTACATACTATTTTACTATTGACATACTATTTTATCAAAATATGCTTTCTCTAGCTATTTTGAAATTGTGGTTGAAATTGACGATAATTTCTATAGGTAGATAATCCATATGGATATGAATTCTTCTAGTAGACAGGAAAAGATTGAAACAGAAATCTGAATGAAATATGCAAGTTGAAAAATGAAATATGAAAAACGCATTAAAACAATATATACTATGTTTTTTATTAATTTCCTTTGATACATAACCAAATAATCTATTTTTTTAAAATTTTTCTATAAAAGCACATATTAGAATTTGCATTTTATATTAAGATACAAAGGAGTTTGACTCCAAGATGTTAGAAACCTTAAGTACTACATATTCTAACGTATAATACGTTTAGGATTTATCAGTGCTACACTGGCTTGTTGCATTTTAACATTTGCAGCTCGAGTGTATTTTATCACTGTTTATTTCGAAAGAAAATAATGGATTTGATAAAAATGTTGGTTCTTTGGTCTGCTTTACTAGGAAGAATATACGTATTTTATAAAAGGAATTTCTTACATTGTTGAAAGAACTTTTGTGTTGTTTGTTAGACACCATTTTTTCTTTACATTTTTTACTCTAAAATACTTGTTATCTACCAAGTCTATTGATTAAGAATACTTTTTTCAAAAATATCAGACTATTCGAAACACATTTTATTTTGTTATTTCTCTTTTTTTCCGCTATGTAAGTATTTATGTTTTATATATACTTAGAATAATCATCAACTAACATTTGAACCCATAAATTTAATTTAGAAAAAAAAAATTAAAAGAAAAATACTCGTGATGACAAGAAATAATTTAGACACAGATATTACACTATAACGTTTTTTTTAAATATTACGATTAAAATTTTTTATATAAATAAGAAAAAAAAGTTACTAATTCTAACACATTTAATTTTTAAAATTGTCTTTTGGATTTTGATTCAAAACTGCTAACATAACAAAAAAATTGCTGTTGGAAAATATTGCAATAATATTGCTAAAAATATTGATTTCAAAATATTAAACACTTTCTTTGATATCTGTCTGTCTTGGAAATTTATAACTTGGTTATTTATATGGATTAAAAGATGAGGTTTATCATAAAACTTTATGTTCCTCCATGTAAGAATTTTCATTCCATAATTATTGTGAAATAACTAACCAATTTACCGTAAAGTTTACGTTAAGGAAATTTGTATTTTTATTTTTACGGTTTTGAAACTCTTTACAACTAGAATGTTTATAAAACCTTGTATAAAAAACTATACGGTTTTTCAACCTTCTGCAACTATTATGGTTTTAAAACCATGAAAAATAAATTTAACTGGACTTAAAAGATTGTTTAGCAGATTTCTGTTGCTGCAATTTATGTGGAAATATAATAGCCCATGGTCACTAACTGGGGAAGGCAAGACACTCTTCATGTGTTGAAGAGAATGTGAAAAATATTGTTGTGTCAACTCAGGGACTCGAGCCCCCGTTTTGTTGGTCATGAGATTGACATATTAGCTACTGCGGCTATAATATGTACCCATTCGCAGAGAAGTGGCTTCATTGGGGGGGGGGGGCAAATTTGTACTATAAAACTCTAGTTGTTTAAACGTAAAAAGGGAAATTGGTTAATAAACGGCTTTAACCTTTTGCTTACGGCTGGTACAACATATGGACCACATGTGATGGTACCACATGGTGCACCGTAAGCAAAGGGTTAATAACAAATTGTATACCCTCTTATTTATGGTTATTCAATTGTTTTGGTTGAATATGGTAAAATAACAATTGAATGAATTATTATTTGTTGCTAATAGTTGTTGCATATATTCGTTGTTTAGCAACGCTAACTAGGGTCTATGAAATTTGTGACTCTAAGAATGTCTAATACTAGAATTGTGTTTGTGAGAAGTTCTATCTGGAAAGCCCAATACAATATAGTATATGGTTAGGGAAGGCGTGATGGTCAGCAAACTTCACACAGGTTGTGTTTTTTTTCCATCGGAATAATACAGAGATCAATTGTTATTTAACTATTTCTTCCAAGATATTTCAAACAGTATTGATGGAAAAATAAAACAATATCATCAAATTCTAGTCTGGCAACTGAGGTGACCTTTCCTTTGCTGTGAATAAAGATGTATTGCATCATTTTTTGGTGCCTTTTTTCTTTGTGTGACAGTTGAATTTCATTGGTTGACCAGTTATGGTTTTCAATGAACTTCTGTGAGCAGGGAAGAATAATTTCTTCCACAATGAAATTGTGTAAAGTTTTTTTTTTGTGTGTGTGAAAAGTTATTACATATTTCTTAACAAAAATAGTGACGTTTCCCTAACGTCTATACTTTACCCTCAATCATTATTAACTTGGTAAGTTGATGTCCTTTAGTAATGCAAAAAGACCCAGTTGCATCAACAAACAAAACTCTATCAATATGACCATTTGGAACATGTTCGATTGAGGAGAAAGAAACAAATTTCTGACATTTATCAACATCGACCCATTCGAAGAAATTATTAAACTTCAGGGGTCTTAAGCGTTTGCTTCTCTCTGTTACTTTCTAAGCTGATTTAAGTTCTTCTGAGCAAATTTTGTGTTTTTTCGGTTAATCTTCATTTTTATTAATAACTATTTCCTAGGCCGGGATAGCCTGGTCGGTAGGGCACTGGGCCCATATCCAAGAGGTCGTGGGTTCGATCCTCTCCGGCCGAAGACTCCCCGTGTAGTAAATGGTGACTGATGCACGTTAAATCTGTCGAGTCTCAAAGTCCTCCATGTTCCCATAACAAATCAATACTTCTGGGGGTACTGATCCAGGAGTTTCCTTGTCTTCTGGATTGGTTCAAAATTACAAGGCTACGGAGTTGAACATTAGTAGTTGTAAACCCATGAAATTGGGTCAGCTGTTCAACGACGGTTATAAAATAAAATAACTATTTCCTAAAAATCATAAACTTTCGTAGACTTAACATTGCGATATTTGTTTGGTTTCTAATGGTGTTCACAATGAGCTTTATTTCTCTTCTTAGCTTTCCCTTATCACAACAAAAGTCTTGAAACCTTTTCAACGTAGAAGCTTAGTAACATTTAGCCATTTTGATATTTTTAATTGATAAGCAATAATTCATTGCTTCTTCTCCTGCATATGCAGAGCAAGTGTGGCAAAACGTTGAAAATGAACTTTCATCCACATGTTTGAATGCATGCTCGGACCAATACTGTACTCAAGAAATTTTAAAACTGGGTCAGTAAAGTATATTTGCTTTTAAACTTTGTCTACGTTATTTCCCGTAATTCTGTAATTAAAGTAAAACATATCAAACCAAAAAAAAAAACATACTAAGAAATAAATTTTAAGTAAAATCTCATCATGATACATATCAGAAGTCCTTTTGCCGCATGGATCTTATACATCTGCCTGCTTCTAAGTGCTTGCAAAGTAATGTAAGGATGAGTAAATGCTCAATTCATGTCTCTTTATTTACTCTAATTTAATTTAAAGTTTTAAATGGAAACACATTCCACTACTCCTCTTAGAATAGATACCACTGTTTGCCTACGAATCAAACATAGGCATCATGATTCGCTCTTGTTATAATTTCTAAAACAGCTACCGAAAAAAATTATTTAACCACATAATTATAAAACACCAATTTCTAATAATCCAATCAACGAGTTTTTAATTTTAGTACTCAAATCATTCATTAATTAAACGATATATATTAATGACTAGTGCATTTAACTGCAAATATGTACGTGTAGATCTATTTTGATATTTGATGTTTTTAAAAGGCAGATTTAGTGATTAGTTAATGCTCTTAAAAATTGATGCAATGCTATTAAGCACATAATTTGTGCAAATACTCTCAATTATTTTTATATCATGATTAAAATTAAGATCAATCAAATTGATGATGTTTATTAAAATCAAATCAATCAGTTCCTGTTGATAGTACGATGGTAAACGTTGTCGATAGTGAAGAATATAGATATCCGGAATCTAGATGGTATTCTTTGTTTAGGCATGAGAGAACGTGTAAATTGTTTGACATTATAATTATTATTAATTTTATTTATTCTTCAAGGGTTACCAATAGCTATTATTAGGGTTTAAATATGATTGCAAAAGGATAGGCGCTTTCATCTTTATAATAAAATCAAAATTAATAAAAACGAAAAATGTTTTGCAAAATTCTAAGATTCCAAGACATTTAAAAACTTTATATTGGTCCAAATATTTTTACTAGGTTCTTTATAATTTCAAAACACTGATTCCGTGAATAATAATAATAATTATAATAATATGCATTTTTAATTGTGATTGTGGCATAAATTATTCCTAGCATAAATAATCGTTTCATAAACTATTTTCAAACATACATTTTTGTTTAAAACTAAATCTATTGGAAAATGTCTTCGTAAAGCTGAGAACTTAAAAATCGTATGAACGGAATACTGCGCTTCTTTCAGTTTTAAAACTGCGCTTTTTTTGTGCTAAATTTGTTAAGTTTTAGTAAACGTAGTTTTGAAACTGATTTTGTAAACTGAAAATTATCTATTTTGTTTTCTTTCGAATTAGTGCATTATTTATTAAAAAAATATTAATTTTAGAATTTTCAATGCTTTAAATGGAGAATCAATTTTTATTGAAACTTGTAAGTTAATTTTTTAATTAATGCATAATTAAAAAAATAAGGTGATTTTTTTAAAATGTTTCTGCTAAAAAATGCATATTTTTCTTTTTTGAAAAAAGTTTATTTTTTATTTTAATGAGAAATGTGAATTTAAAACAGTTTTTTTCATCAATGATTGTTATTTTAAAGAAAAATATATTTAAAAAAAATCATACTTCTAAAATCTTCATAAATAAAATTTCATTCATTCTCTAAATTTCGTATAAGTATTTATACTATATACTATACGTATTTTGTAATTTTTTTCAGGTTTTCGTTTTTTTCAAGTTATATACTATAAGTATTTTTTAATTTTTTTTCTGGTTAAAGAAAAGAAAAAGATTACAAAAAGGATTTCCTAATCATTGTGTCATTGTTAAGATTCAAAATAAATTTATATTAAATAAACAAAAAATAATAAAACCTCGCTTATCCCAATAGCAGCACTCAGCAAAACTTCGTACCGGATAATATATGTTTTGACTATGTTTTTTAAATTTACCTGGGGTATATGTAACAAAATTAAACGGAATTATACTTTATTACTGTAATTTAATATAGCAGCCATTTTACAGCTGAAAGCAAAAGTTTTATTTGGAAACATCATACCAAAGATAGACTAATAGGCTTTCTCATATGCTAATAAGCTGCTGCATATACGCACAATGCTACCACAATTTTGATAGAAAAAAACGTTTTAAATACTTAGGCATAAATTTAAAAAAAATGATTAATACCATGACTATAGTTTAATTTTTAACTATCATTTTATAAGTAAAAATATGAAATTTAATTATCAACTGAATCTAAAATTTTTCATTATTAGTTAAAATGAACTAGAAAATAGTTCAAGTGGAAAATTAAATTTTTTTTTTATGCAAGTCTACTATTTATCGTTTTATTAGTAAGTCTAATATCTTATATCATGCAAAATACTTTTATTTATGTATGAAATATACAAACAATACTTTTTATTTTTATAATAATAATTTTGGACAAATTTCTCAAAAATATTCGAGGCAAAAATATTTCACGCATTTTATGTATTTGCATAAGAATGTCATTGAATTAAACCAAGCACATTCTTTAAATGTAAACTGTTGAAAAATTTTCAGGAGATAATTTGAAAGGAGGAATCAATCTGTTAGAGTACTCTTACTTTAATTAAACGTTACCTATCAGCACTGGAGATTCGCTTTTAAAACAGCTCTAGATCAATCTATCTGATTGGCTTTCTATCCTGTTTACCTAAATACATGAAAATTTATTCCAGTTTAAACATTAGAATATTTAACGTTTCCTTAAATTTGGCCACATAGACAATCAAATTAAAATGACTAAACAAGTCTGAACAAAGTATTATGATTAAAAATATTTAAACTCAGGATATTTTGTAAATTCTGTGACTGCAACAATTGTCATTCAAATTAAATTAATAGCTATTCAGAAAATATTTAATACATGAAATTATAAACAATAAATTTTTTAATATAAGTTTTGAAAATAAACTCATAATCTATGCAACCTTTTTGTAACAAAATAAGTAAAATCCCAATTAGTAAAACATATCGTGAATATATAAATTAAATAAGAATATGTTACATAAGAATATGTTACATAAGAATATGTTACATAAGAATATGTTAAATAAGAATATGTTATATGGTGCTTAAAACTTAAACGGTTGTCATTAGTTGATGGCAAATATTTAACCAATATAAGGTAGGGAAAAAAAAAGAATTGTCCTCTTACTCACTATGAGGATATTACTTCTGAATATCAGATAAATTATTTTATACTAAGTAAAAGCCATTGTAAATTAAATTTTAGTATAAATTTTGTGAATTACTTTTATTTTTTTTTTCACATAATATATTAAAAACTGTATTTTACTAACGAGGTAATTTTAAATGTGATCAAATTCAAAGTGTGTCGACAGGATGTCAAGCTTAACATTTATAATTAGTTTTTTTTTTTAATCAATACATATTAATAAAATTTGTAAAATCGAATATAAGAAAAATTTTAATATATTCAGATACAGTTAAGAGGCATTCTATACTTGAAAATATGTAAATTTGTTAACTAAAGTAAATTTTTATGCTAGTTAACCATATACTGCGATTCATTAAAGTGTTATTAAAGTGTAAAAGAAATCTGGCTAATGATGAAACTAGAAAAATTTTTAGTACTGTTACAGATGTGTAATTATTTTTGTAACATAAAGCTAATACAAAAGTAAATGTTTTTTTTTCCATCTGAATGCATACAGTTTTTTTTATTAATAAACTTTTAAAATAGTTTTTCTCATATTTGGAAAAAAGCTCTATAAGTAACGAAACATCACATTCGACTTTTATAAATAGCAAGTTCTTAGAATTATGTAAATTTTAATGATACAGGCAAATTTATTTGATGCTCTATAGGTATGTTTATTATACACAGATATTAAAGCACAGGCCAATAGTTATGTATTTCAAAGCACAATAGGAACAACTGTTCATTAATGCTTAAAATTGCAAACTGGTATAGTTGTAAATCAATTCTTCCAGGGATAATTATATAAACTTAGCTGCGAAAAACAGTTATTTAACTCATAGCAATGTATCTGAAACGAAACTAAATAATTAAAAGAATAAAGGCGAAAATAATGAAAGTCAAAATTTAAAATATATATTGTCATAGAAATCTATTTATATTTCTACCTTTCTTAATTTAGATTTATGATCGTAGTATGAGCACTTCATCTTATAAGGGGAAACTATATTTTACCTGAACCGGCTAAATATCCCCATGGGAGACATTAAGGCTTAGAACTCAACCTCTAGAGATTCTTCTTGTGAAAGTAAATGTTCTAGTTCGGTGTTATTTTCCAAATGTGATTTCACAATATAAGTCAAATAACAACAGAAGTATAGTAAGGCAGGGAATTTACCAAAGTAATATTTAACTTAGTAATAGCACTAATTTGCAGTGTCATATGCTTATAGAAATTATATATTTCATAAAAATTTTCTTTCCTTTAATATTCTTAAATATAAATGTTTTTCCCTGATATTTTTTTCTCAATTAACTCTCAACTTCTTTTTTATAATGAACTATATGAGTATAAAACAAACTTTGAAATTAAGTATTTTTATAACTGTTAAACACATTTAAATAAAAATATAATAAAAAAAAATCAAATAGGTTAAATAATTGCTATAAATATGTTGAATCTTTTATGATTTTTAATCCATTGTTTACGCTTTCAAATTGCACCTCTTCTTTTTCATTGCACTAGTATCGACTTCTGATGGATCACCAAATATTTGATAATTTTTTTGCACTAAAAGATGACCATTAATTAATTTTTTTGGGGTGTTTCAACCTAAAATTTTAATGCTCAGGTAGGGTAGCTTTTGGTCTTCCGTTAAACACTCAAACTTTTTGGGAAAATTAAAATATCAATTGAATGCTGAATTCACATCTATGAATGCATTCCTTGGTGACTATGTGTTCAATTTAAAACAGCTAAGAAATTTATCCAACACTTAGACATTATGAACATCATTAGAAATTTATCGGATAAAATTACTAAATGAATTGTTATTTTACCATATTCAATAAAAAAAGTCTAATAACCATTAAATATGTGGTTTTTAAACAAGTAACTCTGATAAAAATCGTTTGTTACTTTCACCTAATAAAGTAAAACAACAGAAGTTATTTATAATGTTTCATTTTTTTTATTTACCATCACCGAATGCCTAACGCAAAGGCGGCTGCCTTATAATCGTGTTGTAAAAAGTGTGAGAGAATACATTAGTTTCCACCAAGTTCCTTGCAGGTGGGTACTTACTTTAGCCGAGTGGTCTAATATGTCGATTTCCTGATCGGCAAAACAGAGTTTTGAAGTCTAGACACATTATTTCCACTGTTTCTGTAAGAATCTGTTCTCCACACCTCAGTTGATGATCTCGGACAATTAGAATATGTTTCTCTCATCAACGCATGAATGGCAGCTCCACAGAGCTGCTTAACTCAAAAAGTCTAGTTTATCCCATCTGTTACGATAGATGGCACCGCTAGAAAAAAAAAATTAAGTCAATTCCACAGTATACTCGGCAAAACACTACTCAACCATAACCTAAGTGCTAGCTAAAATAACCAGTTATGTTTCATTTATACGGTATTGAAACCAGGCTAGTTTTAAATGCTTAAAAAACCGTTTAGTTTTTTTATTCACGTTTTTTTTCCCCTTCACATAACAAGTGTAAAAGCGTTTAATCCATTAAAGACAAAAAAAAAATATATATATATTTTTCACAATAGTCCTTTCGGTTAATTGGAGAAACAGACTGCTTCCAGTTATGTCCAGCTATGCATGTAGTTTTCGAATAAAAATCATAATAGTGCATCCAGATATTTTGTAATTACATTTTGATTTCAAATTCAGAATAGATAACTTAAAAACTATGTTTATCCAAAACTTTACATGGGCAATTTTACTAAACCAATTTTACTGTATCATCAACAAGGTTGTAGACGATTGTCGAGAGTGTAGTTTACTCAATTTATCTTTATTAACAAAAGTTTGATTGTTCTAGAAAAAATGTTCTAGAAACAATTTATATAGGAAAAGGAAGAACTACATTGTTTTTTGCATATTTTACAAAAGATACGATAATTATAATTAATATTATAATTATTGCTGCATATACAAGTGGAAAAACAAAACCGGAATATTCTTTACCTGATACAATGAAACAGTACTATGAAATACAATGAAAAATTTAATAATCAGCATTCAATATGCAAAAAAAAACAAAACATATCGACCTTAAATAGGCTAATTAATTAAAACAAAGAAAATATAAAACTACGTACTTTTTCCGTTTACCATATTATTACTCAGTCATTATCTAATAATCTTAAAATAATGAAAATAAGTTTCATAACTTTTAAAGGTTAAGTTTAAACATGTAATATTTAAAAGTACGGCACATGTTGCTTTTGGTAAAATTTATTATTTAGTTAGTTTTTTTTTTCAGAAACAGAGATTTTAATAAATATGTCTTTATGGGAAAACTTAATTCTGATGAAAGGTTCTAAATAGATTCATTTTAATTAAAGTTTAACAATTTAAAGACTGAGGTAAATCTATATTTATTTTAAAATTAATCTAAGAGAATATTATAATTTCTGAACTCCATATTTATTTTTATACGGTCAATAAAAAACGTACTAATGCATTTGCAATGGAAGTGGAATTTGCATTTTTGAAGAAAACGTGGACTATCTTAGGCTTTTCATGTTACAGTTACGGTTGATCATTTAGAGTTTCGCCAGACATAGCAACGAACTCTTTCGATTGCGTAATTTTCGAGACATTCTACTGCTTACCATCCTTTGCACACATTCTATCTCACTTTATTCTTCTTTGTTTCTTCGCCAAGTTAGATGTCAGTTACGGACTTTGGAAGTATCTCTATTTCTGATTTGTATTCTCCTCCTCAACAAACTGATTTTGTTTCTTTTGAACTGCCGTCTAATGGTGGACCATGTGTATAAAATAAATATTCTAAGATTTAGTGGTTTTATGTCGTCTTTTCTTAATGCAACAATCCCCAAACTTAGTGTTCTGAAATTCTTTTTTTTTTCTTTTATAGGGACACAAAATAACAATAGTTCTTTAGTAACAGAAATAAAATATCTGGTACGTTTAAAGATTGCATAGATGGAGAAATATTTCCTTTAAAGAAGGCTTCCTATCAGTTAATAATTAACTTTTGTTTTAACTTTAAGAGAAATTTGAGAGCTCGTTATGTACGTGTCTGCTAATTTTATTAAAAACTCTATTTATTTCCTGTTTATTTTAAGAAATTTTTAAATCAATGAAATAATCATCGTAACATGTGTGTCTGAATAACTTTTATGAAAAAACTTGAAGAAAAAAATGTTTTGCATAATATTGAAGCGATAGTAATAATAAATTTTTTTTTCTTTTCCTAATTAATGAAAATAATTTCTTATACTTGTAAGTAGCACCAGAAAACAGATTCTCTTGCAGCGGCTTGTTGTGAAGAAGGAAACGAAATGATGGTTGCATGGATGTCAGTTTTGCGGATATGTAAAATATGTATATGTGAGAAATATAAAAGAAATTGACTAAGGATCGGTTCCTCATAGAAGCTGCGTTAGATCAAAAATTATTAGTCATGCAAAAGTTGAATTTTTGAAAAATAATGTTGCAAGTTGTGATTTAACTAAGAAAAGATTCTTTAACGACATATAAGATTAGCTATCTCCAGATTAATGTATAATCGATTATGTTATGAATGCATTTAAATGAAATGGATGTTTTTGTTTTGGCAAAATTTATTTTAAAAAATAAAGTGATTGAGTTTACAGTTTTATACTACCTTTTTTGAAAAGAAAGTACATGTCGTTTTATGAGTTAAAAAAATATCTCTATTTACTGTTTGGAATTATATATTACAGTATTATTTATCTTTAAAAGTTTACATTAGCAAAAATGGTAGAAAAAGTCATCCAAGGTAAGAGATGTGCTTTTGCTACACTTGATTTGTTCTCGATTTGTTTATTTCTTGATCGCAAATTTAAACCATAAACATTACATTTCTGCAACTTCAAAGAAGAAAAGGGAACTGAATTATTATTCTAAGAATTATCTAGTCAGAAATGTCACACCATACATTGCAGAAAGAAAGAAAATACTGTCAAAAATACCAGAATATGTTAAAAATTACCCTATTTCCGACTCCATGGGAACACAAAAAAGAACAGTAATTTTTAAAGAAGCGATTTCATAAAGCTTATATACAATAGTTTTAAACTTAAATAAAAACTATAAATTTTAAAATGAGAATGTTCGGTAAATCCTTATGAATGAGGACGAAAAATTACCAAATGAATGGCTTAAATATCAAACCTTCCTGCCTTATTAAAAATCTCTTTTTAACCATAGAAAAACAGTAATTTTTATCAGATTTCTTTTTTTCATGCATTATACATGCATATTAGAATATACATGCATATTAAAATCGTTATTTTTGAATCAGTGCCTAAATGTGCATAAAATCTAATTAAAACTCTTAAGAAATACTTTCTGTTTCAATTTAAACATATACAACGCAGTTTCCGTTTGGAAACAATGAATATTTTTATGATTCACTTTAAATATCCAATAGTAGTGTATAAAAGGCATTAAAAGTGCGTAAAGTCTGATTAAATAAACAAACACCACACGCAATGCAACATGTTGTGTATAATAAAGAAATTGCAATGACACAACTTAATTTCAACTATCTTCACCCGTTAGAATATATATATATATATATATATATATATATATATATATATATATATATATATATTGTTCACCAACCCCCAATCCCGATGATTGCTTCGCAATAATTCTTTTTTCTTGGCAGGAAACAGTTTTTCTACTAAAGTTAAATTATTCACTTAACATATATGTACTAAAAGGAATTATGTTTGCTTACGCTTGCGCCTCTACTTCCCACGCCAAATATTACTATCTATTAGTATTATAAACATTTAGATCTCTTGGTGAACAGAAGTGATTTTTCGAAGTAATCATTTTTTAAAATAACATTTATATTCTTATAACATTATATTGTTCAAACAAATTTGATGAGTTCACAAGCATAATGTAAAATTTTCGCTAATAATAGCAGTCCGGGAAAATAGCTTTAAATTAGGGATACAAAATTTTTTAAAGGAAAACAATACATTTACGAGTTTTATTAATTTTATGCTGATGAAAACCAAAATAATTAGAAATGAATGAGGAAAAACTGGATCCTAACTCGTGATTTTTTAGGCCAATAGAAATTCCCGGACAACTATGGAAAACTCTGACATCATTATTAGACATACTCAAAATAAAAAAGAAATCGCTACTCAGCTTTAGATGTTAAATTTAGTTGTAACATTTCAGCAAGCAGCATTATTAAAAATTATTACTTTTTCACACACATGCGTTCTCAATTTTAATTGGCTGTTTTGTGCGTTACAAACCGCAAGTGTTTTGTGATTCTTCTCATATTGTTCTTCTCATAAATAAGTTCAACTTAGTTTTGTTTCCATTTACTAGAAAAAGTCAATACAATCAATACATTGTCATAAATAACTTATTAATGTTATATAACATTAAAGAAGTTAATATAATGTAGCAAAACAAATATAAAATTCAAAAATCATCAGTAAATTTATAATAATTAACGAAACTTAAACGAAACGAAAACTTATTTCATGGTATAAGTTATATTGTTTCAACTACATAACATTTTACTCTTACTTCCAATTTTTATTAAAAAAAAAGTAAGACTATCATAATATTTATTTTATAAAATTCCAAGAATGACATTATCCCTCGGTGCTTGAGACACATTATTCAACCATAACGGTTCTAATTAAAGCACTTTAAAATGATGTATTAATACTGATAAAAAATTCAACATTCAAAATATTTTGAACCTTAAATTTTTCAGATTGTTGAAAATTAAGTAATTGTTAGCTACTCCAAATAATAAAAAAAATAATTAAGGATTGATGTACATATGCTGTGCTGCATTACTAATGAAGCAAGATACTTGAAACAATTTGAATTTTTAATCATCTTATTTCATATTCTGTTTTACTTCCCTTAATCCATACTTTAAGTTTTGACATCAATAATTTTTTCCTTACAAGGAACTTAAATATTTTATTTCAACCTTGAATTGAAAGATCAAGACAAAAGAGAAGAAAAACATAGATTTTAATGCGCTGATGTATAGAATCTGCTCTTATTTTTAAACTATCAACGGCTTTTTTTTTATCGAACTTAATTTTTAGTAATTACAGATAGTAATTTTATTTGTCCTCAGCTTCTAGAGTAATTGAATTAGATTTTGCCTTACTAGGATATAAAAATAGCTTTGAAGTGTGATGTTTGCATTGTCTTTCTTTTCTCAAATAAGTAGAAATTAGCTTCTATGGAACGCCTAGATACTCTTAAATAAATATTAAATACATACGCTTAAAACCGATCTAGTTGAAGTCTTGTTAATGATGTTTTAGCTACCATTGTTAGAAAAATTTTATTTGCTGCTTAGAATATGTTAATTCTTTTAAATCAAACAAATCACAGCACTAATGTGCATGGAATTATTTTATTGAAAACTAAAATATTTTAAGTTTCTGCAAATTTAAAAATATTTTTATATATTGGTACACACTGTTGTTGAGTTCAGATGATTTTCCTTTTTAAAGATTTACTAATTTATAAAAAAGTAATTCTACATTCCTATTTAAACTAAAAGCACTTTAAAACAATTCGAATGTAATATGGAAATACACAAATATATTGAGTTGAAGAGTTAATTTATAAAAAAATCTTGGAATATATTAAACATTCATTAATTGAAATATATAGAAAACGACAAGAAAAGTTTTAGAAAATTCTTTATCTCAAATTGCATTTGATGATCCTAAAATTCAAAATGTAAAATAAAATTAGAATTTAATTAAACTTGCATTTCATATTTATTGCAAATCTTCAAAATGCATTTAGTAAGTAAATTAATAGAAACATCAATGTAATGTTAAGTACGTTTTGAGTTATATTGTATAAGTTAAAAAGAGATAATACTTAAGTGAATGTTTATTTAAAAATCCATGTTATAAAGATTTCGTTCATCGTTTCGAATTCTTAAGCGGATTAACACGTAAAAAAATCTCTATCAATTTAAAATACACGAAACATGTTAAGGCAATTTGCTTCCCTTAAATCTAATAACCTCCATAAGCAACTATTTTTTTATGTGATATTATTTAATGCATTGATTTGGTTCATGAAACAAACTTCTAAATAAATCTGCATAAGTTTTGGGCTTCGAAATATTAATTTATACCAGTAATAGACATAATATTTTGAAAGTAGTGGCTACCTAATTTTCTGTCAAGCACAGATTATTTTAATTTAGTAATATTAAAGTAGATCACAAAAACTTTAAAAGCTATGGTAAAAATCATTAAATTTTTTAAAATGTAATTTTTGAGAATTTTTAATATTTCACGTAACTCATTGTAAAAGAATAAATTTTACAAAAATTGAAATTAACTGTGAAAGATCATATACTGGTTTGAAGGAAGGTCTTGTATACATGTCTACGCTAATAAGACAAAAATTAAATGTTTATTTTAATATAATTTATTACTTTTTTAAAATCCAATAACCTAATTTTTTGCTCCAAAATAATTGCCTAAAAATAAAATTCGTTGTGACACATCACGTGGAACAAACGTACAATTATTTGTAATGTACCTGGTACATTTTTGAAACATTAATGGGAAATAATAATTTCAGCTACTGAAAAAAGGAAATTTTTGTATTTCAATGTGTAAATAAATACTTTTCTGATTGCTGAGAAATATGCTGGTGCAATAAAAAGTAACGAACTTTTTTCAATAACTTTAAGACCATTATAAACAGTATTTTCAGTACACTGAAAAGCACTAGGAGCACTGAAGAACGGACCACCCTGAATAATTTCTGATTCGAATTTCTAACCCCAAAATATAGAGAATAGCTGCAATCTGAGAAATATGGTCAAAATAGTTTGGTCAGGAGAGTACTATAAAGTTTGAACCCCTTAATGATAATATTTTAAGCGAAAATTTGTACACACAATTATGAAATTTGTTTATCCAATGATAATTCCTTGCAAAAAATAACTTTTAGTAAATTTTTATTATTTTACTTAAGAATGGTAAAAAAATTTTTACTATAAGGTATACAATTTTTCTTATGATTTCGGAGAATGAAATATTATATAGAAAAACAATGTGGAGAATCGGTCAGATACCTTTTGAGAAATCGAACTTTATGTATATGGAGTTTTTGGAATTCAATTTTTCAGGAACTGCCCGACCGACCAATTTTGCTCAACTTTGTTATTTTGCTATATAAAACTACACTCCTGAAAAATTATGCAAGGGATTGTATACCTTACAATTTTTTTTTTTTTTTACCATAAGTCCTAGAACGTGAAGATACGGGGATTATATTAAAAGTTTTTCAGGTTTATCCGGTTTTTTTTGGTGCACTATATATTAATGCACTGTAAGATAATTATTAACATTAAATGCTAACAAAGTATCGTTACTTGAGATATCGGCACATTCTTTTCCAAAGATATCAGTGATATATGCTTAGTAATCTCCAAGGTTCAAACCTGATGTACGCATTTATTAAACCAACGCACTTACCCATGCTCCATCCCTTTGACCTTGAAAGGTGTTTAAAAACAGAATAAAATAAGTAAGGAAACCGATCTTGAAGTCGTAGTGAATAATAAAGAAACCACTTTGGACCATTTTAAACTGTTTTTACTGTTTCTGCAAGATGCGCTAACAATAAAGTCAAACCCCATTTTAGCTGAATCCAAATTAGCGAAAATTCCCATGTAACGAATATTTCCCGGATCCCTTTTCTATTTCCATAGAAACAATGTATTCAAAATACTGATGTAACGAAATGGCTTATCCTCTTTAATGTTGGTGAAAATAAACAAAAAATTTTTCTCTCAAGATCAAAAAACTTTTAAGTTTTTCAAAAGTTCCTAATACCATCTCAGAATTCAAATATCTATACGTATCGCTGAATAACAACATAATAAAAATTTTAATTTAGTGTGGCATCTTATTCATTAGTTAAAATTGTTTTACAAATACTTCCAATGTTGCAAAAATATCTCAAAACATTATCGAGTTTTCATCATCTTACTTGTCTAAAATAAAAACTAAGAGTTTTGTTTGTAATAATCTACATCATTAAAAAAAACAATTTTTGAATGAATTTTCGTTTAAGATATATGAGATAATAATTCGAAAAATCCGAAAATAAATTGCAGGAAAACCAATATAACAATATCTGAATATATTATCATTAATATATTAGTTAAATAAAATTTATTACAAAAGTTATAACAGTATTCAATTTCAGAAATATCAATTAAAATTTGTTACACGAATAAATTAAATGTTTGTTTAGATTACTTCTTAAAGCGGTATCTCTGAAAACAACGACGGTTCGTAACTCGTGATCTCTTTCTAAATTACTGGAAAAGATCAGAAAATAAAGCCTTGCATACAAAAGTCAATATATGAACAAAAGCTCGTGAGAGAATAAGAGGATTTAGCGTGAGAAAATGGATAAGCAATAGAAGTTTTTAATCTCATGAGAATAAAGTCGGTATAGAAGTGATTTTTGAGAAGACTTAGATAGAGTAAATAAATCAAAACTATTGCTGCGACAAAATCTAACTTAATCTCTTAGTTTTATCATACCACTTAATCTCCTGAAAGATATTTACTTTGGGGTTATATGTTTGAAAAGTACACTTAGATTTCCTTTTTTTAACGTCTACAAATGACCTACCCCGAGTTTTTTAAAATTAAATTAGATTTAAGTTAATTAAACATTAAATTATTTAAAAAATAAGAATATAGATTTCATTTTTTTTTGTGTTAAATCCTTCGAACTACAAAACTGTTTCACAAATTGAATAACGGGATATAATGTTTCTCGACAAAACTAAGAATGCTAAGAATACACGAAACTAAGAATGTATTTTACTTAATAATAAGACAATTATGCGAATTTTATTTCGTATTTTATAACTGGCTTAAAATTTAATAATTTTTTTTTAAAAATCTGCAATTTATCATACATACAAACAAATACAAATACATACATACAAATCTGCATTTTATCATACATAATTTAACTATGTATTAAATTAAATTTATTCTAAATAAAAATCTTTTAATAAATCAGATAAATTTTCTTGTGTACGTTGAAAAATTAATCTAAATTTTTATTCTACATATTAAAACGCATTTATACAGAAGCGGAGTAATACGTACTTTTGAATCATAATATACGTTTTTTTTTTCTATACTTCCCTTGAAAATAAATGAAAATAAAAATAATCGAATCTTCTTAAAATAAACGATGTAAATATATCAACAAATATGCATTATTTTACCATTTGTTTAAATTTGAAAAAGAAGATTTTGAAGTTTCTGAAAACTTTTTTAAAGATATCCATTCTAAGTTCTTTATAATTATTCAGCATTAAATTAGCTTTCTTTTATTCCTCAACCAAAAAATTGAAAATTTTCAAACTGCGTTGATAAAAGTCATAAAATTTGTAAAAGTATATATTTTTTAAATTTATTCAGAAAAAGGCTACTATCTGATTGAAATCCGATTAAGAGACTAAACATTATTAAACGGTTTTCCTTTTTGTCAAATTTACAATAGGTTTCATCGAATTGCATACAAATTAAATATATTCTTATAAAATTATGGTTGAAAGCGGGAACACATTTCATAGTTCATTGCAGACTTTCTGGAAATATCATGTTTGGTTTGAGTCGAATGGAAAGAAAATTGAATGTTTTGGCTACTTTTTTCACAAAAAATGATAATTATAATCTTCGAATCAAGCAGCGAGGCAAAATGTTTAATTAATTTTAATCATTTATTTCAAAACAAATTAAGATGATGACAGAGGAAAACTAAACAACGTTTCATTAACCATTCTTTCTTTTATCGTTTTAACTATATGCTTTTTGTGCAACAAGTATTATTTTTTGTTCGCAATGTAAAATTAATTAAGAAAATCTGGGAGCGCATTCATAAAGCCCTCACCAATTATACCAAAGGAGAGATAAGTCATAAATTAGATCCTGGTAACAAACTAAACAGCTGGCTTTGGTTGTGATGTAAATTTAACTTTCCCCGGGGGGTGGTTTGGAAAAGCAACACGCTTTTGACAGACCGGTTTTACGCACAAAAAGTGGCGCTCGCATCTTTATGTATATTATTTTCTGACATCCCTGCCGTACCTAAGCATTGCGCGTAATCAGTGTTGATCATTAAAAAGAAATTGAATTTAAATTCTAAAATTTTTTATTTATAAAAACCAATATATTATTTTGTATATTACTTAACTATGTCTATACATCACTCGTAATTTATTTCTTTGTTTTTTGAAGTTTTAAAACCATAGATTATTCAGATGACGGCCAATTATATACTTAAGTTTCGGTTTTTGTTTAGTTTGCGTTTTCAAAACTTGGGTGAATTAAATCCGAAGGAAGGATATTTGCTTATTCAACCATAGTTACTAGTTTGAAGCGTCTGGCTCTATTATAGCTGAAGTAGAGATGCTTATGTTAGCATTTTTTCTTATATTTAAATATATGATTTAATAGAACGAGTTCAAATTTAAAACTCTTTGAATTTTATTAATTTACTATTATTGTTTTAAAATCTTTATAATTAAAAATGCTTTATAAGCCATGCAACGGTAAATTTATAAAATTTTCCTATGAGAATTAAAAATGAAAATCTTTTTCATCAAAATAATTATTCGTAGTGTAATTTATGTAAATAATAATTACATAATAATTTAATTAATATTTATTAATAATAATTATATAATAATTTATATATAATGTCACTATAATTTATGAAAATATTAAAACATTTCTGCTCTTATGAATGATTTTTATTAGAAAACAATCAAATTTTGCGTTACACGTTAAGGGAAACCACGAAAATATCTTTAAGATTGCTTGAGGCTTGAAGAGTTCCAGCTAAATGCTCAGTAATCGTAATGAATCATTTTTTGTGGCATCTTTGACAGACAGCCAATTTTCTTTGTGAATATAACGAGATGTATTCATATTTTTTGTAATTTTTACTCATTTCAAAAATCAAAGTAATTCGCAATTTAATTATCGGCATAAAACAATGTTTAACAAAGTTATAAAAATAATTTATTTTAACCAAGATAAAGTTGAAATTAAAATTATCATATTTTGCGTTACACGCAAAGGAAAACCACGAACATATTTTTCAGATCGCTAGGCGATAATGGGATTCCAACTAAATGTTCATCATTATCTCAATGAAATTAATCTTTTATAAGTAACCACTTTTTATTATTAATCAGGCCTAGCCGTTGTGGCTCAGTAGTTCAGGAGTCTACTTGATTTTAGGCTAACAGTGGGGGGTTTTCGCGACTTTCTTCTTCACGTAACGCAAATGAGGGTTAGTTCCATCAAGAAGTCCTGTACGGGGACCAATTCCTCTCAATACTTGATAAAGAACTCTCCTTGTCTTCCGGATTGGATTTAAACTTACAAGACTACGGAGTTGAACATCAGTAGTCTCAAACACAAAGTTTGGTCGGCTGTTCGACGACGGTTATAAAATTATGAAATAGATAGGGTATCATCTTTCTGAATATATCGAAAAGCTCTTCTTTTTTACTCAACCTGTAAAACAAAATAAACCGCGATTTAAGTATCGAAATACAATTTTATTTATGAAAGCTATAAGAATAACCTATTTTAAATAAAATTAATTTAAAATTATCGAATTTTGCGTTACACGCTACGGAAAACTACAAAAATGGTTTTCAGATTGCTTTTATCGGTAATAGTTATTCCAGCTAAATGTTCATTATCTAAAAGAAATTATTCTTAAATAATCAATAATTTTTTTTTACAATCCTTGATGGATGGCTTACCATCTTTGTGAATATAACGAAACGCCCTCCCTATTTTTAATTCAACAAGGAAATCAAAATTACTCATAAGTTACTCGGAGTACAATCAATCATTAAAGTTATAAGAATAACTTATTTGAATTGAGATTAAATAAAATTAATCAAATGTTGCGTTACATGCAAATTAAAACCACGAAAAAGTCTTTTAGATTGCTGAACGATAATAGGATTCTAGCTATATATTCATTATCGCAATGAAATTATTGTTTATAATCAATAATTTTTTAATCATTTTTGACAGACAATCGGTCATCTTAGGGAATGTTGTGAAACACTGTTCTTATATTTTTAATTTTTAACACAACCCAGAAATCAAAGTAACTTGCAATTTAAATATCAGAGTAATATCATATTTGTAAAAATTATTGTAGTACCCTATATATTATTTAAAATTAAATTAAAATTGAAACAAATGAAATTTTGCGTTACATGCAAGAGAAAAGCAAGGAATTTTTTTTAGATTGCTGAACGGTAATAGGATTTCATCTGAATGTTTATTATAGCAATGAAATGATTTTTTAATAATCAATATTTTTTTTATCATCCTTGATATATAGTCTAACATCATAGTAAATTCTGTGAAATGCTCTTCTTATTTTTGGACTTTTTTTACTTTTTTGTACATAACCCAGATATCAAAGTAACTTGTAATTGTAATAGAGGAGTAAAATGACATTTTGAAAGACTTTTTAAATGAAAATTATTAGAATTTCCATTACGCACAAATGAAAACCAGAAAAACGCTTTTTACAAACTAGTTGAACGCTAACAGACAATAATGATACTATATCTCAGCAATTATTATCATTTTCCAATTTCTTGTGCTTTATATGAAATTTAATGTTTTGGGCAGCTCAGATTGCTCACTGAAATGTTCTTTATTTTATTTTATTTATTTATTTTTTATAAGTACATAAATTGTGTTTTTTTTTATTTCAAGTATTTGAATTTCAGAATGTCATAAAGAATTAATTGAGAGCATATTAGTTTTTGTTTTCTTTTTTAATTTTAAAGTTAACAAATCTTTCAAAAATTCGGAGAAAAAAAATGTGTTATAAAATTTGCGAATTTCCGATTTTTCTGGAAAGAGACAGAATGTTATGAATTAGTATTAATTATTACAACTTATAAAAATCAAATTAAAAAGGAACAAATTACAATAAAGAAACACCACCGCTCACTAGAGGGCATGGATATAGAGTTGAACTAGTTACTAGACCAGTGCTGTCAAAGTTCACAGTGACGTCCGTTTGGTCGAGTGATTGATCTTTCTGCCTTTATATCTATGATATATATATATACCGAAGAGCCATTACATTATGACCATCTTACTAATAACATGTAGGACCACCGTTAGCCCTCAAAACTGCTAGCACCCGCCGTGGCATTGATTCCACTAGGTGGTGATAGATGGTCTGAAGTATCTAGTACCAAGCGCTCATCAACTGGTCCTGTAATTCCCTAACATTGCGAGGGAGTAGCGTAGCAGCACGAATTTTGTTTTCAAAGTAGCACTACAAATGCTCTATTGGATTAAAGTCAGGTGAATTAGGGGGCCAAGACATGACTTGAAAGTCACTGAAATGTTCCTCGAACCAATCCATGACGATTAGACCCCTATGGCATGGAGCATTATCCTGTTGGTAAACACCATCCTCCGCAGGAAAAACTGGATGAACCTGGTCTGCAACTATGTTCAAGTAGCTTACGGACGTCAGGGAATGTTCTATGTGGATTATGGGTCCTAATGTGCCCCATGAAAACATTGCTTCTGGGCGAGCCCATTGTTATAGATGGAGGGTGGTCATAATATAATGGCTCCTCGGTGTATATATATATATATATATATATATATATATATATATATATATATATATATATATATATATATATATATATATATATATATATATATATATATATATAGATAGATAGATAGATAGATAGATAGATATTCCATTTTTAAATAAGATCACTTCGTTTTTTTACGTTTAAATTACTTATTTCCTTTACTTTATTATTTTTTTTTGATAATTTATTTACACCTTATTATTAATACCTTTTTAGTGAAAAAAAAACTATGTATTTCGGTTATGTTTCAAATTCTTATGTTCCTATAATCGCATAACAAATAAAATTCATTATTATTTTTCAAAAAATTATGGGTTTTTATCATTATATAAATCAAAAGCATGATAAAGTATTTTCATAGTAATTTAAAACATATAAATAATTTGCCATTTCCATATTTTATTAAGACGGAGGCTATGAAAATTTCATTTCAAATACTTGTCAATAAATTTACTTTAAAATTAGGATAGGTTAATTAGTTTCAGAAACAACGGCAGGGAATTCTACATATTTATTTTTAGAAATCAATACAAGGCTTTTATTCTCAACACCATGAGAATAATAATAAAAAAATGAAAGAAAAATACACATATTTGCCAAGTTAAAAAAGGGAAGAGAAGATATAGGTTAAAAACAAAACAAGAAAAATTACAGAGGCCAAGAGAGACAATTATGGTCGAAAAAGGTAAATCAGAACATATTTCAGAACAGAATCAACTGAAATCATTAAATTTTTAATGAATAAAAATATTTTCTGAAATAAATATTAAGATATTGAATGACTTCTATCTCAAATTATAAACAATAAATAAGTATACATTCGGTTGTTTAAACTCTGTAAACAATAAATCTATGTAAGATTCAATAATTAAATTTTGCTTTAATACCTGGTTCGTATTAAAATTAAAATAAAATTAATTAAGTTAGTTCAATATAATAAAACAGTTTCTAAAATGCAGAACAGATAAAAAAAATATCATGAATATATGGCAGATATTTGTAAAACATTATAAAATTATACACCATAAAAATATATAAAAAAATTTTTTTATAAATTTGTATCTAAATTTATAAGAAAATTTAATTAAAATTTATTACTTCCGAAAATTTTCTTGTAAATCTGTTACTTCCATACATATTCGGCTGCATTCTTGAGAAATCATTGTCTTAGAAAGATTGGCAACACACTGCTTAGACATGTCATTCCAAATATTAGTTTAGGTTTCATTTAAATCGATAAACACTCCTGTGCATGACATTAAATCTTCAAATGAGTAATCTAATCAGAATATGACAATCCCATATTGGAGAAAAGACAACGTACATCAACCATGACGGAATATTAAATACTTAAACGGAAAATTTCCATTCAGACATTTGTTCTCAAAATATTTTAAGATAACTGAAGCCATTTGCAGATTAATTTTAAAAGTGGGGCATATAGAATTTTAGTATTATTTGATATCAATAACCTGTTATGATAAATATGATTGTTTAACACAGTTAGTACATTTATTTATTGAAACTCCTAAAATGACAAAGCATATTTTATGTAAATTGTACATAAGAAATAAAATTGTTTGTACTCAATCAATATTGGATTTTATGAGAAAAATCGAATCACAAACATTCTTAACGTGTTTGGGGATTTATTCAGGCATTTTCAGATGAAGCTGCAAACCGATGTTTGACAAAAATACGGGCTTTAGATCATCATTCCATTAGATGCGGTAATTTCGCATCTATCTACACAAAATATTTTGGTTTCAAGATATAATTGATAAAATAATTACAATATTATATAATAATATATTCTCTTATCGTTTTTAGTAGTTAGTATAAGTTAGTATACTAACTACTAGTTAGTATAAGTTAGTAGTAGTTAGTATTTTGTTCTTTTTTAATCACAGATTGAGATCAAACTAATTTGGTTTAAACAAAATAATTGATTGACAAAATGTAATACAACGCATTATTAAATGATAAATTATTACTTTACTTGATAAACTATTAATTATATGATAAATTATTACTTTACTTGATAAACTATCAATTATATGATAAATTATTACTTTATTATTTAGTAGTTGAAATAATTTTTTTAAAATTTTATTTTATTCTTTTTATTATAGATTAAAGACAAACTAGCTTGGTTTAAAAAAAAAATATTTGATACACAAAATATATTACAACGCAACACTATGAATTAAAAATATTCCTATACTTTTTGTAGATGGTTTAAGTTTAATTCTTAATTTTGTTCTTTTTTATGATTATTAAATTTTAAATCTGAAAATCTGAAAGAATTTTTTTTAATGCAAAAGTAATACGCAAAAATTTTTTAGATTTTTTAATATATTTGCCTTTTTATTCTTTTTTACAACGAACGTAAATTTTTCTAAGCAATCTTTTATACATTTTAACTTATAAGATCCGTAGACAATTTTGTTAGTGTATTTACCAGGGTAACTTTAAAATAAAATAGTCTCTTAAGAGTAAGTGAATTACAGCGAAGATCAAATTTTAAACTCTAAAATATTGTTTTTAAAAAGGGAAAGTAAGCAGGAATTTGTTGATTCTACCTAAAGTTATTGCTATAACAAGAGGGAAAGAATAAGACGCGGAAATCAAAAATAATGTTAACAATAAGAAGTAGAAAAAAGGATTTAAATTGAAAAATTGGATAAAAGATAGAAGGTTTTAATCTCAAAAGAGCAAAGCTGGCGTATACGCGATATTAAAAGGAAAAGTTGGTTTAGAATAAACAATTCAAAATTAAGTCTATTAGAATATCCTATGAAACTTTGCAAATACATTTAAGCTCATATCTTTAAAAAGCTATTTTGTTATTGCCATGAGTATACATAAATAAAATATTTATTTGCTTCCCTTTATATTAAAATAAAATTGATATCTTTCTTAGGACAAATATTTATTTTTTATTGGAATAACATAGGTTTATTATTTTATTAGCTCAGACATTTTTACATTAACAATGTTAAACAAAATAAAACATTTTAGTAATAAATGTCTGTAAAGGTTACTCTACTATCCTATTCTACTCTTTTTAATAAAAGAAAAATAGACATTGAAAATAATTATAATGTGAATGAATTTGTGGGTAAGTAATTTAAAAAAAAAATTATTTTTGAAATTTATATACATGGTTCTATTAAATATTATTTTGTGAAACAGATATAAAAGTATTTTGTAATCAAAATTATGTAAGTAACTTAAAATAAGTTACAATTTGTAAAGCTTATGTTGCACAAAATAAAAAAAAGTTTTATTTATGAGGGCACAAAATCTAATATTTTATATTCTGCACCAGTTTCCAAAAAAAAATCGATTAAAATATTTCATCATTCTGTTTTTGATCATATATAACAATGGCGTTCAAAATTAAGCAATTTTCATAATTAAATAATTATCTCCAAAACTATTGCACAGATATTTCAAAAATTTGATTTGATCATAGGTTGATATTATGCAAATATGAATAAATAATCATTTAAGATTCATAATACTTAAGCATTATTGTACATTATAATCATTAGAGTAGGATGGTATCAAAGGATGGTGGCAGAGTTAAATAAAACATGGTTTAAAAAGAGATATGGCACCTTCTTGAAGATAAACAAGCCTCACACCATGATTTCATGCTGTAAATAAGGTAATTAATAAGTTCCCTTGTATTACTCGTTCAGTAGCTCTATTTTCAGACATTAGATAGCTAGAAAGTTCAGCATTGTGAACTTTCATTATTGTGCAAACAAAGCGCAATAAAAAATTCATATTGCAATTTTCTCTAGACATTAATTAATAATCCTTTGTAGGTTTTAAAGTTACTTAACATGTTTAACCGAGATACGATCTAATTTATTTTAAAGTATGCCAAAAAATGCCGCCAAATGGAACAATAACGTAAAGAAATCACTATAATAGAGCAACATAAAGAGTCTGTAAAAATTATTCCAACATTGCAAAAATAAACATTAAATATTCTATTAGAATCTTTTGCGTATAAGGTGTACACTGAATTGATTAGTTAAAATTAAAAGATGTTTTTCGTGTCCATATAACATGACACAATCTACTCAAGGACAGATCTTATTCCTCTTAGGAACCAAACACAAGAAATAACTTGAAAAATACAAAAGGTAAACCACATGAAGAATATTTTTTCTATAAGATATTATGATTTTAAAAGCACCATCTATTATCAAATACAAAATGTACAAGTGGAATAAAATTGATTAAAAAAAACATACCAAGCTTTTCATTTATTACCTTATTATTTATTCCTTTTCCATTTTATTACTCCAAATATCATACGAATACACATTTTACTAGACACAAAATCTAATTCATTCTATTTATTTTGAAAATTATGTAAAATTAATTTTTCACTTTATTTTCCACTCATTGAACTATTGTATACGTTAAAATCTCATATTTCATTTAGATAATTTTTTTCGCTAATATCTTTTAAATAATATTTTTCTCCCGGAAATATTTTCATTTAAAAGAAAATGTATTTCTTTTGAAAGCAAAATACTACTAGAGCTCTTTCATTTTTGAAATAATGACACTTTCTATAAAAAGAAAGAAATGATTTTGCATAAAAATTTTCATTGACTTATAGCGCGAATTGGAAATCAATATACAGTCATAACACTCAACGATATGATTCCAATGCAAACCATATATTTAAGCACAAGAGCTTTGAATATCTATAAGCCAATAAAAACCTCACCCGTCATTTTTTTTAATGGCGTTCATTCTTTTTAATGGATAAAATCAAATATTTCACAAGTAATTGTGTATGAAACATCAGTAGTTCTCGAAAATTTCCTTTAAAAATAATAAAATCACTTTTTTAAAAAAAAAGAACACATTCATGATTTTATTTCTCTTTATCGGTGAATTCTTAATCGATATTTTTCTCAAAAGAGATTGTTTTTTGCAAGAATAAAATACTCTTAATATTTTTGCAAATTTACATTTTGATATGTTCACATTTTTGTTTTAAGATTAAATATTAATAATATTTAATTGAAGCGCTAAAATATTTTTTTTCTCACTTTATTGATTAGATAAAATAAATTTAAAAATGAATTTTTATTAAACTGTAAGCTAAGTACCTAAACAGGTGATTTAAAAGCTTAGAGTATTACAAATGCAAGTTTAAGAAAAATAAAAATATAGAGATATGAATACGATACATATACCGGCAAAAATTACAGATGTGCAAAATTAAAAATAAAAGAGAGATAGAGAGAGAAAAAGAGAAGAGAAAGGGAGAGAGAGAGAGAAAGAAAATTTGAATGCAAATAAAAGTGAGAGACATCTCGTAAATATCAGGTTTAGGATCACTTACGCATCAGGACTAGCCATGGACGGAACCTCTTAATTGTTTCATTTTCTTCTGTTAATATTTGTCTCAAAGTGTTGTTGTTATTTGATGACTGGAAAGAAATTCAACTGATTCTGTTACGTAACAAACCATAGAAACGATTAAAACCATAAACCATTGGAGAGAAACAAGCACGCTTAAAAAATGGTATTTGTTTTGATTTCTGTTTATATTTGTGTATATTCAGAGGCAAATATTTATATTTTGTCTGTAATATCGGTTGCCAGATTAGTTTGCTGCGTCACACAATAAAAAGATGATGAACTGTCTATAAAACACGGACGACTCTCACAGAACCATTCGTTACACGCTCTTAAACACAAACTCTGAGGGGTTTCAAGTATCTTACTCTTTAAGTTTTTTCTATTGTACTTTAACAGTATATCAAAATATATATTACCGGACAAACGCTGTGCTGAATATCCGCCTAACAATTAAACGCAAAGAGTATAGTGCGGAAAAAAAAGGACCATTAGGAGTAATTTTTGATCTGAATATGGGATCTTCAAGTTCAAGCACTCTTTTTTAATCATATGAGGCAGTGACTTCAAATATGCTAATTACTGTACGCAGATTATATTTCAAGTTACGAAATCATACTCAAAAACGTTTTTTCGTTGAATAAACATACCTATTTTTCGATGGATTTGGATTTCTGACCCTTAAATGTATTATATAGCCAAAATTTAGGAAATATGGTCCCCATAGTTGGATCAAGATAGTGATACAAAGCTTGGGTCTTTTAATGTTAATTTTACTTTTTTGGATTTTACGTTTTGCATACTTTATCTCGAGAAATTTTTAAGCGTATTTTAAAAAAAAATGTGCACCCAATTGTAAAATACGTTTACTCAAAGATAATTCAATGCAAATAAATAAATTTCAGCAAATATTTATAATTTTTTATTATTTTATTAGATAATAGTTGAAATCATTTTAAATTGTAAGGTATAAACTATTCTACATTATTTTAAAGTATGTAATTTTTCATTGCCAAACACAAAATATCTGTGAAATCAATTGAAAAATTCTTGAGAAATCAAATTTTACATTTATGATCCCTGCACTAATTAATTGCTCATTTAAAGTCAGAACCCTAGAACCATTTAGAATGAGTCCGAGAACGTGAAGATCCGATCATTACATAAAAGGTTATTCTGGCCGATCTTTTTTTTTTGCTCACTGTTCATTATCAAACATGATAAGAAACATACAAAACATATTGCTGGGCACATCAATCACAATCAATAACGGAGGAAAAAAGCATTATCGTATTACACATCACAACAGTAAAGACCGACAAATATTAGAAAAAATTGTTCACAGAAATAACTATCATTATACAACACACATGCCATGAAAAATAACATATATATCAGTAACGTGATTGATCTATATCAATATTGATATATCAATCACGATATATCACAAGACTACGAAACAGATATACATATCACAATTATAAACACATGAAAAGATCGTAACGAGGCACACAATAATTAACACACAATATGATCAGAATTTAACATTTCGTACAAAAAGAGATGTAAGAAAAAAACCGAAACAAATATAAACAAAAATGTTACTCTTTATTTATTTATTTAATATTCAAAGTTGTATCTACTAAAGGAATTTAAAGAAAAATGCTGAAGAGTTTTATTCATTTTTAAATTGTTTTAGACTGAATATATTTTTTTGAAACAAAAATATAGTGTGATCGAGCTGATACTGTTACGAAATTTAGATATATTTTTTATAAAGTCAAATACTGAATTTCTTTTACTGATTAAAACAAATCATTAAATATAACCATAAGGTATTTTGTATGTAATTATTTATAATTATTCTCAAAACACATATTGAAGTATTAGAACCCAAATCGTAAGTAATATCCGAGAAAAAGAGCAAAACAAATTTATCATATAATGGGTTTTGAAAAGAAAGGTATAACCGAGAATATAAATAAGCTTTCAAAAAACATTTTCAATTTTCGCATTGAATTTATTAGCAAAAAGAACTTCAAAAATGCAGTTTTGCCTGACTTATTAGCATATAGTTGTATCATAATCACGTTAGGAGATACTTTCATTTGTAAATTTTTGAAGAGAGAAAAGAAATAAAACAAAAATCAAATCTGCATATGATATGTATTTGATTTTATGTGAAATACACATGAATAATTCATGACGTGGCTTCTAAATCATAGAATGAGATTCAATTTTATGAAACATAAGATGTTTCTTGCAAATGAGGATACTTATAAGGGTTTGCAAATATATATATTTTTAATTTTGTAAAAATTAATCAAAATGCAATTTACATTTTTTTTAAAACTTTGAATTGAAAGGAAAAAAAATGTATTCGGGCGGCTATTATGAATCTTTTTAAAAGTTTAATTTTCTCTATTCAACTCGTTAAGAAAGTGGAAATATTTTAGTATTATTGAGCAACTAATATATATATATATATATATATATATATATATATATATATATATATATATATATATATATATATATATATATATATATATATATATATATATATATATATATATATATACCATACATATGCCGCAGCTTATTATTTTTCCCAATAAGAGTTAATTACAGTTGTTCTCCACAGCAAACAATTTATCTCTGTTAAGAAATTTCGTTTTGAGATATTGTAAAAAAATAAATAAATAAGTAAAATTAAATTGATAAAGCATATTTCAGCAAAATGCATGTTTAGATTCTTCTAAAACATGGATATTGACTATTTGAGAAAGATTTTTTATTAAAATAAGTAAGAAAAAAGTTTTTAAACATGTTTAATTTATGGTTCAAATGAAATTTTTAATATTATAACACTTCTAAATACTCTTATGTTACACAATATACCTTTTGGATAACTATAACAAAAAGAAGTTGAAAAAATGAAAAAAAGAAGGTTTGAAACATGTTTTAAAGAGAAAGTAAAGTAAGTAAAAGTTAAAGGTTTTGTAAAGTAAGTAGATATTTTTTTGCCTGCATCTTAGGTTTTGTAACCGTTTTTATAACGTTTCTTCTTTAGTTTTAAATTTTCTACTTTTTTAAATGATTCATTTTTCCTAAATTCTTTTTTACAAGATTTGTAGCAAAATATTCTTCGAAATAAAAAAAAGATAAGATTTTACAATATTTTTTTTAAAAATTTACTCATTAAAATAAACAATCAAAACTTTAATGCAAATAATTTTATTGGTTACTTTTTTCGGCTCAATGTCATTATACGTTTTTTAAATTTTGTGGTTGCTCATTCTGTCGTTAAAAGTAAATGTTTTAATTAAAAAAAGTTTTATTTTTCTATAATTAGAGCATATATCTTTTAAAAATATATCACATTCTATTATTATAACTAAGTTAATTGTATTCTTATTTAATTTAATGACTAAGTTATTTCTTGTTTGTTATTTATAATTACAATTACATAAATTATGAAACTGACAGTTTTTGACAGATGTATCAATTAATTTTCGTATTAAATATTCTTTTTTCAATTTCGTAACATACTAAATGACAACGAGTTAAGGGAATTTAAATAGATTGCAGATTGTAATTAAATTTTAATCCATATTAACTAAGCATGCAAAAGTACAAACTTAAAAAGAATACTCTAAAAATAAATATAAAAGTGAGATTAGAATAACGTAATTTAAAAAGGATTCGATTCTGTTTTGAATAATAAAAATAATATTTTATCAAAAATTCATGTAAATTTAGTACATAAACGTATGGCTAAATTCATGAAATGTTATTCAAAAACAGCATTATAGTTCTATGTTTAATGTTTTCAAGCTGCGTTTTGTTAAGTTAGTGATTAAATTTAACACATATTAAAAAATAAGTTTTACTTTAAGTAGTTTACTATGACTCTTTTGACTCTTTTTAAAAGTATAATTAAATACCGTATAATAAATGTATAGAAGGAAATTTTAAATTTCGTATGGTTATTTAAATATGTGTTGCTGTATAATTACATAAACATAAAATGCGTTTAAAAGTCAAATTTTCTATAAGTAAACTGTTATTGCGTCAGTTATATGAAAAATACTCTATAATGAAGTGAAAATAAACTTAAAGAAATAAAACCTAAAATGTCACCGACAGAATTATAGAAACTATTACTATTATTAGACATTAAAACTTTGTTAAGTTAACCACTTTTGAAATGGTTTTTTCCTGACTTTTATAAATCAAAAGGAGAAATAAGATAAAAATAAACGTAATCCGTTCCTTTACGACCGACTTAACCGCTAAAGGCTTAGATGTAATAATCAGATAGAATGAAAGAGATTATGTGAGTTCAGATTTGTCATTAAGAATTTATAGAATAACAGTTGCTTTATAAATTTATAGGTGATTAAACGCTTCTTTATTGATAATTCTGAAATGGCTATTTAACGATTTTAAAATTAGTTAAAATCACTTACTATTTGTTTATTTGAAAATTCATAATTGATATTATTCAATGTATAATGTAAGTACAGAACAGAAAGATGCTCAATGTATATACAAAACATGCATTAAAAAGAAATATGGCTAAATGGCAAAGATAATTGATAATAATTAATACGATTGCACTGATTGATACGAATTCTGTTCTTGGATCGCTTCAATCACGGTTATGCCGTTAAATATCCTTATTGGTAGACGAAATAGAATAGACACTCCGTAGGGCTAATAGTGATAAGTTATCGTGTTTTCCCTCTCCATGTAACGTAACTGTTGGATAGTTCCATCAAAAAGTGCTCCCTGAAGGATTGATTGTGCTAATGTTTAATCCAAAAGTTCCCATGTCTGCTAAGTTGGATACAAAGTTAAAACGCTACGAAATTTAACATTGACAACTGCAAAATCAAAATTAGGTCACTTGTTCAGCACCAATTATAAAATAAAATAAAATATACGCAAAAATAAACTGCTGAAAATTTTTTTAAATATCTCAGCTTTTTCAACCAAACCAAAATATAGTTGCATTCTTACAGTGCTTAAATTTTATTCTTATTGCAATATCCTCAATGGAGAGTTCCATTAATGATTCATTAAGCGGTATTAATAATGATAGTGCTGAATGGTAAGGAAATGTTATCAAACTTGCACTGAAAAACTGATGCAGTTGTAAATTAATTTCATACTTCATATTGCTTAGCATGTTTTTTTTTTGGTTCTTGTAATGTACGTACACTTCTAAGTAATTTCCATGATTTACATTCCGAATTTACTTTGACTTGTGTTATATTCGCACGTATCGCACATTCGCACATCTGTCAATAATATTCCATTTATATCACTTTGAGTTTCCTAAAAAACTCTATATTTTACTTTGTTGAATATGTCAAATTTTGTGGTAACTAAGCAGCATTTGCGGGAGATTTATGTTTCTGCTTTTTTATTGCAAGAAAAGTGCAGCTGAAGCGCATCGAATACTTGTAAATGTTTATGGAGACAACGCTCCGACTGATAAATTATGTAGAGAATGGTTTCGACGTTTGAGGAATGATGAATGGTGAAGGAAGAATGGTGAATGCTGTTGTATATTATGAGCTGTTACAACCTGGTGATTCCATTACGGGTGATCGGTATAGACTACAATTGATCGTTTGAGCCCTGTATTATGAGAAAAACGGCGAGAATACGAGCAAAGACACGAAAAAGTTATTCTTCTGCATGATAACGGTCGGCCTCATGTCGCAAAAGTCGTAAAAATTATTTGGAAACGCTCAAGCGGGATATTTTACCTCGCCCGCCGTATTCACCGGACATTGCTCCTTCTGATTACTCGTCGTACCACGGATGCAGCCTCAGAGCAAAAAGTAGTAGCCTCCGAAAAAACGGACTGAACTAATTTGTACTCCCAATAACATAATAAAATGTGCATAAGGTATAAATATGCAATTGTAGATAATCTTGTTCTGATTTACATCCATTTCAATAATTAATAATTCTTTTAGCCAAGTAATGTAATTTTCAGGTCTAGAAAAAAATTATTTTCAATTTGCATTTATTTTGCACCTGGATCAAAATAACAACATCACAACATCAATACAGTGGAAAGGTTAAGGACCTTGTTTGCAATGTATGAAGTTTAGTTTTGCTAAATTTTTGTAAATGTATGTAAGTTCTAGTGTATTGAAATTCAAGAAATTAAATTAAATTTAGATATTTTGTTTAGTAGGCATAAATAAATATATTACACTAAACATTCTCTTATTATAATGTTAAATTACTCAGATAATAATTAAATGCTCAAATTAACTTGAACGTGAGGTTGGTGTTTTAGAATTCATGAGGTGAAGTATGCCCGAATGAATAATTATTATCTACAATGATTGTTTAGACTACATGTGATAAATCAAGAACTAGAAGGAATGATAAATTTCGTAATTTGCTTCAATTGACATTACGGAAAAGTTTACTTCAAAACTTAAATTTAACAGCCATATAAATTCAAAGACATTTTTAATGTTTGTGTTAAAATTAACAATAAAATTTGGTTTTATAATATGTGATAAAATCTTGGAATTGTGAAAAAAAAAATGGTCATACTATCATGATATTTTAGAGCATGGAATAAAAAATATTAAAAGCATGTCGAAAAATATTAGTATTATATTAATATATAACAAATATTTATTGGACTAATTTAAATTTTTATTTTTGTACTTTTTACTAAATGTGTGGTGATGAGAAGTATATTTTTGAAAACCAGAATTTCCGGTAAACAGTTAACATATGAGCGGAAATAAATATCAAATGAATGGTTTAAAAACTATATATTTTGCTTTCATTAATTTGAATTGTGATTTTTTTTACCAGAAATACGGTAACTTTATTAGAAGTCTTAACCGTGCGAGGGTGCACATAAGATGTGCTTCTAAATATATCGAACAAATAAATCCGGTGCAACATTTCACTAGTCGAATTTATACATTAGGATTTCATTTCAATTCTGCTTGAAATTTATGTTTGGAATAAATAATTTATAAAATTTTGCTTCATACAGAATTCTAAACATCAGAGTTGGGAGACAACAATTTTAAGTCATTTATTCTCACAAAAACTCACAAAAGGAAGAAACATCGAAAAAAGTTTTTAAAAAAAGCAATGTTCGAACCAATGTTTCAGTCACTGTACACCTTTTTTCAATCACTGTATACAAAGCAAAACTGCCTTTTCAAACGAATATTTGTGATAACTTATGTATAAATCGAAATGAAGATAGGGTATATTTTCTGGGGCGAGTAAATAAGGCAAAAAATCGTGAAAAAATTACAAATAGGAACATACTACAAGCTCGACTGTATAAATAAGAACCGTTCTCAGTGTCGAAATGCAAATGACAGAAGAAGGTACGAGATAATATTTATTGTAACGTGTTTGTCTCGTAGTTTCTCCTGTCATTTTGTATTGAAGAACAATGAATGATCATGATTATAGAGCCGACACTATAGCATACTCTAATCAAAGAGTGAAATTTAAAGTTTTCTGAGAGCAAGAGATTTATATAAGGACTATTAAAAAGAAATAAATTATTAAAAAGCCATTGAAGTTATAAAAATAATTTTTTCGTTAATTAAACTAATGTCAGTTTGCATTGGATAAGATTAAGATTAATGAACACAGTAACGTAGCTCAAACACTGCAGTAAATTTCCCGATAAAATTACGGTAAAATGTACCGCTACTCTGGTTTCCAGCACTTTTTAAACGTGTTACGGAGCAAAAAATTTGATTTATCCAAAATTTTATACTGGATCACTCCAATTAAATAAATATAACTATGGAATAATATTTTACGATAAAAATGGATTTTATGGTGAAATAGATTTAACGGATGATGCTCCTAATGTGCCAGAAATTTATACAAAAATTTCTAACAGAATTTATATGATGTTTGCTAATTTTTTAACCTTTATTTTACTTAAATTACCTTGATTTTGTTATTCTTACACATAAGTATATTCTACAATAATTTTGCATTTCACCGAATTAATTTGCATGAACAAGTCCTCAAATATTTATACCATCTTCATTAATGTTTAGCTATTATTAATGCAGTTACTCAATCGTTACGAGATCTTTTATACATTAACATTTTTTTCTGTAAATGTAAAAAACGTAAATAGTTTGTTGTATATCATTTTACCCTAACGCATTTTTAAAGAACACATCAAACCATTCACACATACTTCGAAAGTGACTTTATTGTCGTACATAAAATATCTTCAGGCATTCAAATCTCATTTTCAAGATAACGAAAGAGAACATTTCAAACGTAATGCTTGAATAATTTTTGTGCATGAAAAGAAAAAGCGAAAAGAAAAATCAATTCTTACTTCTTTCTTAAGCTAATGATGCATCTTTTGTTTGCAGCAATTTTTTACCCATTTTAAATGTTGAGAAAAGCAATGCTAGATACCATCACTTAATGATTCTCGCATATTGTCTGGTGATGACAATCCATTTTTTTATTTTATATGATTTATGTTTCCACTGATGTTTTCTTCTTTTTTTAAGTTAATGTATGCTTGATAACTGATAAGGACATGGTTCTTATCATTGAAGCTGAAGTGGAAAATCGTTTTCTGGACGTAAACATTGTACTATGGCTATTACTTATTAATTTTATTGATGCAATATAAATTAGAACACGAAGTTTTGCATATTGTCTGGCAATAATATTTTTTTTGTCATTACTGTACTTCATCTTTTGTGCCAAAGAGATAATCTATTTTTACTGAAGTTATTATTTTCTTTATATGGACACAAAGTTTTTGCTACGTTTATTATTTCTTAATTTTGCTTAGTACATGATTTGTTTGTACTGTTTTAGTACATGAATTGTTTCGTAATTAATCCAATATTGTAATTAATCCAATGATTGTTTTTTTTAGTCTTCGGATTTATAATAACATTTGACGATGATGTGGCTGTTGGTGGAAATTAAGAAAATGAGACCAGTTCAGATTTTTTGTGCGTCCGACTTGCAGATTTCTGGACCGGTAAACAAGACGAAGATAAAAACTTAAATATAGCTGAGTTATAACTCTGCTTGGACAGAAAATAAATCGCAAAATGCAAATAGATTTAGGAAGAAGAAAAAAACAAAAGCAAAATTTTTTTTTTATATTAATGTTTTATTTTCTATGAAAACTGTAATATTAATAATAATTGACCATATGAAATGATTTTTAAAATATGTTTACTCTAAAATATGTATAATTTTTATATTTTTGGAGCGTGAGATAAGTAAGCATGTACTTGGGGGAATTTAAATTTGTGACGTAAATAAAACCTAGAGCAATAACATAAACGCAAATGTAAAAATAATAATATAAACGTAAATGTGAAGTTAACAAAAAGTAGACGAATTGTTTTATCTTTACTTTCACAATAATCTTTATTGTTTTTAGAATATTATTACATTTTCAGCTAAATCTTGTCTTAAGCCCAACTTATCTTCACTAGCTGAAAGCTTCCAGCCAACACTCAGAAATATTCATTTTATGAAAGAGAGAAAATATGTTACATATGATTTTTTTAGTGATGATGAAAGTATAAAAAAGGAAAAGTTAATGCCTGAATGATAATAAAGTATAATTTGTGCCTATGAATATACTCAAGAAATAAACATAAATGAAGGAAAATAAATGGACATTCTATAATTTCTGATCTGTAAACAAGAATCTTTATCAGTGTCTAAATATAAAATGACAGCATAACATCAAAGAAACCAACATGTAGCAATAAGATAAAAAGTGGTTTAAATAGTATAGGAAGAGGGGCAGATTTAACACTACAATAAAAGATTGTAGATAAGAAACAGGTGGGAAACTCATCCACATTTTTTCTTCTTTAATTATCTTGTTCTCTTACCCTACTGGTTAAACCGCATTTTATTTTGTTGCTGTGTGTTCGATACGTTAGTTTTCTATTATCATTTTGTGATTAAACACTGATTTCTTGTCTACAATCAGAAAAATTCGGGTAGAATTGTCGTATTAAGGTATCATGATAAAGCTAACAAATTTTACCACATTTGCCGATTTTACCCGATATTTTAAAAATTAATTTTCTTAATTTTACAAAAATCATTGCCAAAAAGCATCACAGTAAAAAGATATGTAGATTTTTGTTATTCCCTTAGATCCAGAAATATGGTTATCTTACTAAATTCTGATAGTTTTCACCACACTTTCTTTTACTAAACGTAGAACCTACACTGTAGTATTTCCTTCTCGGTAGTATTTCTTTCGTAAGTGATAATTTAGCGAACTAATATTTTTAGCTAATATTCATAAAAATTGATTCAAGCCAATAAATTGAATATTTTGATAAGAAAATAATGTAAGTAATGTATATATTGTGTAAAAATGTTTTTTTTATTCATTGTTGTTCGAAAAATAGTATTAGTTAATGCAAAAAACAGCTAAAAAAGGTATATATATATATATATATATATATATATATATATATATATATATATATATATATATATATATATATATATATTTAAAAATGTTTAGGCTTGAAAATCAACAAAGTTTCAATCCGGATTTTTACGAAACCAAGTTTTTTTAAATCTATCTCAGATACCTTTCTTTATTTCCTTAAGTTGCAAGAATTGAAAAGCGCAGAATGTTTAAGAAGGTTGCTTTTGTTAAGAAATTTTTTTTTTCTTTGAAAAGTCTTAAAGCCCAACATAAGTTCTAGTTTTAACTTCAATGCCTAACATTTAAACCAGTCATTCTATTGAGTAAACACTTCTGTCTAAAATTAGAAATTTTAAGGCAAGGAATTTCTTTGAAACGTGAGTCGAAGTTTAATCCATCAAAAGGGTTGTATAGTTACGGATAGTAAAACAAGTTAAGTTTTGATTCTTTTTTTAGATAGACTTTATTAACATCAAGATACAATAGTATTGTACGACTTAGTATTCCAGTATTGTGAAAAGAATGTAAAAGAAATGCGATATTTAATTTTTTTGTCATTTTTGGTATATATATATATATATATATATATATATATATATATATATATATATATATATATATGTGTGTGTGTGTGTGTGTGGTTGGGTAGGTGTGTTTCCAACACACAACAAGGGAATCAATAACAGTTTTCTTTTTAAAAATTTTCTTAAATTCGAAAATTATTCACTGCTTCTACAATCCCTTAATAAAACTTTGGATTAAAATATAATAAGTAGAAACGGTGGTTAATAGATTTATTTTCAAAATACCCATAATATTAGAATATGTGATCAAAAATACTTCACTTATATAAAAGAAATATTATAAGATGCAAAAAGAAAATTGAACTCAAAACAATTTTGCTATTATCTGCGTACAAAATTCAAGCAGAAAAAGTGACTTAAGTAGCACAGATGAAATTATTCCTTATTGCATCATTAAATAAAATCTAAAAATCGTGTAACTATTTTAAACATGAAGTTACTATAAATTTGCTTGGTATAAGAAAAAATTAAAAAAATTAAAAATAACTAGATTTTAAGAACTTAATAAAATGTACGCGTACTCACGCAAGCAATTATTTTAGGTATTTACGTGTAAATAAAAATAACGTAATAGTTTAACTCATTTTGTATTCATCTTGTTTAGTAATTTTTTTGTACTTCCTTAATTTCGTAATTCCTTTATTTTCAATTTAAACCTTTACACAGTTACTCACAATTGCGTAAATGCATATAGGATAGCATACTTCAAGCTTAATCTATTAGTTTTACAATAATTAGCCCTTAAACATTCCTTATTTAAAATTGTTTAAATTTTCTATAGAAAACATCACGAACTTTGTGTGTATTCTTTACTATAAGCTAAAGATTATAATTATTATATAATTCTTTCCTTTCATTAAATGACAAATAATTTTAGTTTGCAACTCGTTTCATAATAAGATATTATTTGTTAAAATTAAAATCATGCCGAGCTGTTATGTTAAGCTGTTAAAATTATGTCATATAAAATAACTTTTTAAGTACATGCACATAGAATATATTAGAGAACATATTTCAGTTCATAAAGGATATTATTAAACGTGTACAGAAAATTCGAGTCAGCGTTCTTCACCAAATTCAAATTAATATATGTTTTCGTAACAGTACTGATTCAATTCTCAGTTTCATTAACTGCTCGAGTTTTAATAGAATGTATGCACGAATTATCTTCAAAACTGCTAATCATTGGAACAGAAATTCAGTAAACCTGTGGCAATACGGTGCTTGAATGATGTTCATAAGTTTAGCATGGAATTAATATTCTAAGTCGATAGTTATTGCACTTTCAAAACTTTAAAAAGATACGGTCCATGAAGTTTCAAAGTTTGCTGCAGACTGGGATTTAACTGAGAGTAACTTTAATGAGAAATAAGTGAAATGATGTATTTAAGGATTTTGAAGCTATTATTATATACTATTTTACAAGAAATGAAAATAGGAAAATAAACATCATTATACCAGAAATATACTATCTTTTAAATGGTGGTAGTTTAGACCAATTAGTTATTTACTGGAACTTTGTTCTTGTTTGTATGATGGAGGTATTTGCAGTATTCATTGAAGTATTTATGACGATTTTGGCCGTAGCAGTTACGTTTCCGCTTCTTACGGCTGGGGAAATTATATTCCTGAGTATTGAACAAAATCATTTAAAAAATTTTATATATATATATATATATATTGAAATATTATCACATACATTTATGGCCACAAAGTTCAAATCTAATTCAACTATTCACAGGGCATCCACTAAAATTACTTGATTTACTAACATTATAATATCCTGATGTTTGTTTAAATATGAACACTTTGCAACATTCAGCAATGATAGTTTGTATCATTTATTAAATATTCCAATGGATGAAGAAGCGAAGAACTAATAACCTTTTGTTCCTATCTGCCTATTTGACAATGTTGATGCGTGCGATAGAGCACTACATTGCTGATAGTAAAGGAAAAAAAATCGTACGTAGTTCCGAGTTGTAAAGAGAAGATACTCTAATAAAATTATCTTCTTTTAAACTTACAAATACATTTTAACTCTCTTATTATTAGACATAAATGGGGGATTTCTCCTCTTTAAGAATCATCTAAGTCATTATGAAAATTTAATCGTTTTGAAGATGCTTTCACATGTAGTACAATTAAAATAAATACTGGCTACAATCAATCTTTTTGAGAGTTATAATTTTGCTCTAAAACAACTAGTTACTGATTGAAATATTCATAGTCGTCATTAGCATGCCGATATTTTTCAAAAAAAATCTATCCATATTTTTTGCCCCCTTGTTTCACCTGGCAAGTGGTATCTGTGATTTTTTAAATATGAAATCGTTGTATTACGAATTTTTTTTCTTAATACTTCATACATAATTTTAAATTTATAATTTTATTTAATTACAATATAATAATTTTTATAACTATTAGATGCTCGTCAAATTGTCTCATTGATATTGTGTATTGTATGTTGAGTAATACTATTGCATAAGTGCTTATTGAACTTTATATCTGTATTTATATAGCTACATTTGTATCTGCCTTAGTATTTCTATTTATGGAACTAATATAAAAAATGGCATTAATTATTTTCTTTTATTTTAAACTAACATACATTAATGTTAACTAAAAGTTCGAGTTATAAATACTTTAATTGAATTGCAAATTTAGATTGAATAACACGCGAGATATTGAGGGAAAATATTTCCTTTTGCGATTAAAAATATAGTAGGGAAATTGCTCTAAGCGCAGACAATATGTGGAGTTACAAAACACAATTTTTTTTAAAAGTAATATGTTTTTACTAGACTAAATGTGAATATCTAAATTATGATTAAATCCCAAATATATGCCTTAAGTATTTTTCTTAAAGCACAAAAGGCTTCAAAAAACATATCTTATAAAATCCATCAATATCTGATTGATTATGTTTGAAAAAATATGCTAGGATTTAGTAGTTCTGAATAGATAACCTTAAGCCCTATTACTTTATGTCCTTTCAACAGGTGAATGTAGGTTGCTTCATCTTCAACCTTTAAGCTTTCCAACCAGTATTTCCTATTTTTATTCAAAGTATAAGAATGCAAAGGACCCTTTTAGGTATGATAAATTGCTAACTGTCAAAAACTTATGCACAAAACGTGGTTGAAAATGCTTCATATACAAAAGCGAAGTCTATAGATATTGATGAGTCCTTCAGCTGCAAATCCTTTTTTAGAATGGATGTTATAGCTTTGAGCACTTGGCAAGATGAAATTCTCAGTGTGGGAAATAAATTTATTTTAAAGCATTCAAGAAAGAGCAGATAAAAAAAATATTTGGGATATTTTTCCTAAATATTTTGTATTTTTTTAAACAGGTTTAGTTAGATTCCCATAACCTGTATTGCGTGATAAAACTTATATCATTACTTATTATACTATGGATAAATGAATTAAACAAAATCTGATAAAAAAAAAATAAGCAAAAATTCTAGATTCTTTCGATTTACATCAAATGTTAGAGAATTTAAATAATTTATTTGGTATTTAATCTATTTGTTGTGGTAATGGTTTATCGGAAATTCTGTTTTCAAAAATATAGTTTTGACAAAGCATTTAGTAAAATTGCAGCTCTGAAAAATAAACCAGACACAAAAAAAAATGGTTCCCAGTCCACACTCTTAAGAATCCTGGTAAAATTACCAATGCTTTCTTTAAAATGTATAATTCATTTTACCACTTATTTGAAATTTTTAACATTTTGATGGATATGCTATTTATCAACAAAAAAAATAGTAATGCACTTTATAATCTGCTTACTCTAGTTTCGATTGGTGACAGTTAATTATTTCTTTTTTCCAATTATCTCGGAGGGAATATCAGAGAGGGTTAATACTTCACAGTTATCACAGAGAGAAGAGAGGCCTGAATAATGACTTCAACAAACCATGGCGCATTTTTTAAGAGGGAAATACATCTTACTTACATTTGCAGCTTTTTTTTTGTGCCTTTTTTCTTGTAAATTACAAAGAATGACATGAAAACAAGCATCAATTTGAAAATCTTGTATTACAAGTTTGACGAGAAGAGTATAAAGGTATGTGGTAGATTAGATTCCACCTCTTTATGGTTAAGACGGAATTTGATTCCACTACCTCCACGTTTCATAGCCTAACGGTGATACTATACCACAAGGAAAACCACTGCGGAATGATCGTTAAGACACGATTCCCAGCAAATTAGTTAAGTCCTAATTTGCTGGGAATCACTGGTTGTGGTAAGTGTGTTGGTAACCACTTCTATCAGCTTAAATTGTGGCCAAAGTTGTGCGGTTCTGGTCCTCGTTAAATTGTTCCACAATAAAGCGCTCGACTTCATGTGCAAGTCGTCGGGCTACCGCTGCGGAAGTGCCATTCCGCTATAACCTCTGCAGAGGATTAGAATATTGAGGGCATTTCTTTGGATCATCTTCAGGATGCTTTGCCGACATCCCATTGTGCAGTTCTAATGTGATGTGTATCTAATGTGGATCAAGATTACTAACACTGCTACAACACCACAAGGACTGTTCCTCATATAATCAGTCTAGAAAAAAAAACCTCCTCCAGTCACAGAGTCTGATGGATCTGTCTGCTGCTATGGAAGGAATAACTAGTACATTTTAGAATGATAGACTTTTAATATTTTTCTATCGGATCCATGTTAAAACTGGCCTTAAATGTTAACACTACAATTCTTCTTAAAATAGTTCAACCACGTAACCATAGTCACCGACAAAACTTAAGGCAACTGACGAGAGGAGTTCTTCATATGGATAGGCTATATGTAATGCAAGTAAAACAACCAAGCTATAAACATTATACAAGCCAATGTGTCAGCAGGGTATTATCCATTTGACAAATCATTTGAAGCACTGAAAATTTTGGTTTAATACATTTTTACCGTCTTTCTCAAATCTGTGCTATACGACTAGAACATGGGCCTCAATATGTAAGTAAAACATAATTATCTTTTAGTGTTACACACATGAATGAAGGGCCGACATGCTGCATGGTTGCCAGGGAGTGATCTTAAGTCAGAGTAGTCTTGGGTTAAATCACATGATAAGGCAGGAATGTGCTTTCCTTATCGTTTCTGTGCTATCGTCTTTCTTACTGTGGGAGAAGCATTTGCTCACTTACTATGGTGCCCTGAAAATCAAATTCTCTCCTCTGCTACCTGAATGAAGAAAGTTAATATCCTGGTGGACATTGAAGAAAAATATAAATATGCAGGCTTGTGGGCACATTTACAAAGTTTGGTTTATTAGATTCAGTGAAGTTAAGTTAGAGAAGTACATTACACAGATACATCACCTTTAGCGTAGAGTTATCGGGTTTGAAACCCAACGTAACTCTGGTTGCATCTTTGTGATGTATTTCTCTATATTTTGCTATCAGTTCTTTAACTTGACACGAAATTTTCAGCAAAATCTTTGAAATGATCACACGAACGTGCATATATAAGAAAACAATATATTGATATTTTGAAACAAAAAAATGCACCAAGTTTTGCAAATTGAATTGAACCTGTCACCTCAAAGTTTCTGTTTTAGAAAGTTGGGATAGCCTAAGATGTAAGAATAACATTGCGGATTTAATTCAACCCTGGTCAGGCATTTTCAAATTTTGGAATTCAACATTATTCTAGAACATAATTCTTTATGTTTCCTTACAGCGCAGAAATGAAAATAAAACTAACTGTCCGAAAACAAACAACAGACCAAAGAAACTAGAGTTTAGCAAACGGAAATTATTTGCTTTATCTCAAATTATATTAGAACCGTCAAAATGACCTAGTGTTTTAGGTAAAGATGTGAACTTTTACCAAGTTTAATATCAAATAGTATAGTAAACCATAATTTAATTGTGATTTAAAAAAAAACATTTTCGGAAGAGCTACGGTTAAATCTACTGTACTCTTTCCAATTTCAATAGAACCAGAAAACACGGTAAATTCTTCTATATTCTGGAAGTTCTGCACTACATCAAAATATTGAATACTTGAAAAATTTTGACTTTTTGTAAATTAGTAATCCAAAAAAACGAATATTTAAAATGTTTTTTTTTATCACAAATTTTTTATATATAAAAGTATAATTAATCTGACTGTCTGACTTGTAAATGCGTGCTATAGATTATGTTTACTTCCTAATGTATGATGAGCTCATAGTGAAGTACTAAATTCGTTAAAATCCTAGACTGCGAGTATAAATACCGATTAAGTTCTTAAACGTGGTGGTTTAGCCATTTAAATTAAGGTAAGTATACGATAGATAACGACTTGTTCAGGCAACAACTCACTTGGAAAACCCAACGGTTTGCTAATTTTACGGATTACCATCGAAGCTTAAAATTGGCAGACCCTCTTCGACAAATAGAATAGTATTCTCTAAACTAACCCTGATTGAATTATCAGATAGTCTAAACCAGACAAGGAATTTACACGCTTCGCTTAAAATTGCGGGATTTCAATAGTATTCCAATTTCTAAAGCTATTACAGATAAACTAATGTATATATTAGATAGCTCTACTAAAACAGCAGGGGATAATTTATGCATGTGATTTTATTTCAGAAATCGCCCTTAAAGTAGAGCAGAATATTGTAGTTTTGACCACTGATTCATTATCTGAGTGTAAGTTGTATATTGATTCTTTCGCAAAATAGAATGGCAATAATAAAATTTACTAGTTCATGTTCATGAGTATGTTTGAGCTAGACTAACATTCCTTGGTCGTAAAGAATAATAAAAATTTCTGAGTTAAATCTGTTAATGCAATGTACATACTTAAAATAAATTCACTTATTAAAATTGTCTTGTCGTTTTAATGATTTTTGTTTTATTATTGAATCCTCAATTCATGTCGAAATTCATATTAATGTTCTTAAAATATTAAATGGAATATTAAAAGATAAAATTTTAAAAAAAGTACATTCTAATGTTGGTACATTATAATGTATGCTAATCATCATAATTAATTGAAAAGCAGGACTATGTAAACTATTTAATAAATTTAAATAAAACTAACTATTAAAATAATAATTTGAATTACAAATTTTGAAAAATACAGTATTTGAATTATTTAAAATATCTATTCATGCAAAAATATGCCATCAATGTACAGTCAGAAATTACTTCAAAAATATATTTAATCTTTCAATTTTTTAAAAAAAAGTGTACACTATTGCGAATGAGAGAGTCATGAATAATTTTGCTCGCCTGAAACTATTTTGTCCTCGTCTTGGAAATACTTTTAAAAGAATGTGCTCAAATGAATTTAAAAGAAAATGTAAAATAAATTAAATGAAATTAGACAGAATTAAAATGAGATTTCGTGTTGGAAAAGAACGTTTTTTTACTCCTAGATTACTTTATGTATCTTACGTTTGGCATTAGAGGAAACTGAATGCCTTCTTAGATTAAAAGTGATAAAAAAGGAAAATAATTCTAATTAAAATTTTTTCGGTATTTTTCATTACAAATGTTATTTGCATTTTCAATAAAATTACTCTCTAATACTTTTTATCATTGATTATATTAATTCAAAAGTTTATTTCTATGTATTTTTTTAAGTCAGTAAGCATTATTTTGCGACGTTTACATATGTTCAATAAATTGCGTACCGAAAATGAATTATTAAATTCGAAAAAGGAATTCTACTTAGTAAAGAAAATATAAAATTCAAATTTTTTCAATTCAATTATTTAAAAAAAAGCTTATATTTTTATTCTATCTGAAGAAAGTATGCACTTCTAAAAAAGACCCACTCTTTTTAAAAGATTAAGATTGATTTATTTTGTTATAGTAAAAGAACAAGTTACATTTTCTTTACAAAGTTTTCCCCAATTTGTTTCCAATGTTTTTTCTTTCTTTTTTTGATGCTCACAAATTGTGCTTCGGATGTCTATTTGATATTCCAAAGTGTTTTTTTTTTCTTCAATTAAATGGCATATTACAATTGTGTAATAAAAACAACTTTACCCAATCTGTTCCATTACGATGCTTTTGGCAGCAACAATTTCCAATGTTTGAAAACTAGATGCTGAAATATAAGATTATAACAAAGCGTTTAAGAGAAAAAAAGTACTTGTTCATAGAGAGTTTGATTGAATGTTTAAATCTTTAGATTTGCTGTTACTAGTTATAATACTTTTGCTTCTGCACATACAGATAAAATGATAAATTAAAAAAAAAATGTAAAAATATGTGCTAATTCTTTTTGAAATTAATAGCAACAACTAACATCATATATACGAATATCAAGCCCTTGTTATAATCAAGTTCTTGTTAGAAATTTAATTGTTGAGACAGATTTTAAAGTTTATGAACATGAATTCTTAGTTGAAACACTCATAAGAAGCCTCAGAGATAGATATTATAAAGACCTTTGTTTCATTTTACCACATCACAGCTCACACACATTAAAACGAGATAAAAACTCTACTTTGCGACAAGCATACCAATTTGCACGAGATTAAGATTTAGAACCCAAAAGATTTTAACTACAATGATAGAAAACGTATAAAAAGTATTGGAGTAGATTATCAAGGTACAAAAAGACAGATAAAAAATCTTAAGTTTAACAAGAGAAGTTCGATACAAGAAATAAGTGTTCGATAAAAGAAATGAAACATGAAATTTATAGAAGACATGATTTTCTAATCTTGCGAAAACAGAGACAATATACAAAATATTATAGCGGATGCAAACGGAATTTAGTCAACAAGGAATAACTGAGTTTTTATAACAATGTATAAAATATGTTTTATATCTTTTAGATATATGAACCGTTGTCGTACGTAATGAATTATCTACAATCCGTTTATATTATTCTTTCAGTTTCTTTAAGTATTTATTGGAATAGCATTATAGTAGTTTAATAATTAAAATATTTTAATTATCTGCTTTTTAATTTAAATATGAATTGTGAATTAAAACGTATTTAATTCAAAAAAATTTAATACTGCATGTGCAGATATGAAACGAAATATTTTATTAATATTTTGCAAAACCATTTTAAATACTATTGCTTCTATTTTAAGCAATGCAAATTTTTTAAATCCATTTATGCAGCAGCTTATGGTTTAAAAATTGGTCTTAAATAATTATAGTTGTCTTTTCTCCTCTGAAAGAAATATGGAATTGAACTGAATTTAAATTTATATATTTTTATTGTGTGAAATGTATCAATTATTATTACAATATCTACAACATATTTTAGAAAAGATTTTCTCGGTATTCATAATCGACAAAGAAAAAATAATTTTCCTTTTGCAGCTGAAAACAATTATATCTCAATTATAGAAAAAATACTTAATTAGTAATGACATATTCTTGCATTTATAAATGATAAAGCTGAGTTAAAAACATTATCGATAAAAATAGCTATCGACTAATACATTAAAATTTTATACAAAAAAATTTTTTTTTTCCAAACAAATGACATTTTAAAAAATCGCAGTTAAAAAGAAACACTCTTTTACAGTATTATTAAATAAGTACAATATGTATTGTAAGAAATTGTTGTGATAATTTGTTTGATATTAACATTTATTATAAAAGCATTTAGGCAATACTCCCACTTTTTTATTTTTCTAATTCCAAGTAATTAAAAATAAATTAATAAATAAATAATTGTTAAAAATTTCTAAAAAATAATATTTTAGTTCAAAATTAATCTGATATGGGAAAAAATATTTGTAAATCATTTCCGACAAAAGAATCTATTTACAAAACGTTAATATCTTAGTTGTTAATTTTTCTGATTTAAATCAAACTCTTTGTTATTAACAATTAAAAAAATAATGAATCACAACAACATTTTCATAACTTAAGAACAAAACGAAAAACAAAGTTAAGAAAAAAAATCACAAAATATGCCGTGTGAAAAATAATTTTTATAAATTGTTATATATAATGTGTTTAAATTAATAAAATTTCTGAAAATGAATTATTATTAATATCGTAATTAAATCCGATTGTTATAATAGTTCAAAATGTTTTAAACTTAAAATTAGTGTTTTTCGATGTAATTATTGTTTCATTTTTTAGCTAACTACATTTTATGCTCTTTTCATCACGTATGGGAAGATTTTCATAGATCTGGATGCAATTATATATTTACTTTAAAAAATTCTATCGGCTTTAAAAAAATCTATCAAACGGTAAAACTCTTTTAGAAACATTTTTAAATTAAAATAATATATAAATAAATATAAATAAAATTTTCAAGAAAAACAAAACCTATTTTCAAATAAATATATTTTTATTAATAAAAGGTATTGATGCATTTATAAAGGTGAAGATAGATGCATTTTTAAATTTGAACATATGGATTCATGAATGTACAGATATTAAGATAATCCAGCAAAAGTTTTAATAAATTATTAACATATGATTACATCAACATTGATAAACAACAGTCGGGTAAAATTAAATGTATCAGTATTTTAATTTATGTACTGATCTCATCAATGTAAGATGTCTTTCATAATTTCCTTTTGTCAGTTATTTTTCGTCGGGGAAATTAAAAAAATATTGTTGAAAATAATAGGAGGCTGCACGCGTTAATAGGTTTCAATAAAGAAAAGATTATTTCTGCGGTCCTTTTAAACGATTCATTTTATACAGGAAATCTTATCTCTCTCTCTCTCTCTCTCTCTTTATATATATATATATATATATATATATATATATATATATATATATATATATATATATATATATATATATATATATATATATATATGTAATACAAAAATTATAAAAATATTTTTGTATTAATAAAAGCATTGAAGCTCTTTCATTTTTATAAAATGTCTCAGTTAAAATATTAAAATACAGATATTCTATTTTGGGAATTCAAGGCTGTAAACATGCCAATAAATTATAATTAGATTAATGTTTCAAAAGAAGAGTTATTTTAAGATCTTTCACTTCCATATAAGAAAAAATTAAACGATTTTCTATGAGTATTAAATAATTTGCGATGAGGCGTAAGAATACAAGGAATGCAATATGATTGGCCTTTTTACACTTTTAAGTATCATATAAAACCTAGGAGCGCTGAATTTTGCGTGGTTTTTTTGTGTTTTACTTGCGCTAACTAAACTCCGTCAGATCTGACGAGAAAAGTGTCTCTCCCCCTCCAGTCGGAGAGGGGAGGAAACTGTTGCTTCACCCTCTTTAATTAATAAAAGCTTGTGCAGAATCTGGACTCATTATTCATTTGATATTTGGACTAATTATTCCCATACTAATAGGGTTTTGCTCTATTATTATATATATATATATATATATATATAATCATTTGATTGTGAGATTAATAAGGTTTTTAATATGCCATATATGATAATTATTTGTTTGTATAAAAAAATACTTACTTTTCGTTCAAATTCAAAATATTCTTTGACCTAATTTTAAATTTATTCACGTTCAAAATGAGCTATCAGTCGGAAATTTGAGTTTACAAAGAATTGCTTAAATGTGCAAAGAAAAAAAAACATTCGTTAAAAAAAAGTATTTTCGCAACAGCCCGTTGTGGGCCAAGGATGTTATGTAGGATAAGAATCCACAATTTTATGACCGACGGCTTGACTCTGGCAATGGTTTCAGCACCACGCACTGGTCATTTTTACTTCCGAGGTTAGCTCATACTCATCAATCTGAAGCTGGGTGGGCTGCAAGTTGCCACTGGGGATGGAACCTCAGTTCTTGATAGCCCATTGCCACAGCCCAGTGCCTTAACCACAGACCATCAAGGCTAAATACAAACGCATAATACAGCATTAAAAAATTTGAAAACAATTTTTGATTAAAAAAATAACTTATCAGTTAGAATATGTGAATGGAAACAGAACTTTCCTATTTTATTTTATTAATATTGGAAAAAATTTTTTAAAACACTATGTAACTCAGGCGTACTATATTTTTTTAATATCTCTTAAGCTAAGTTTAATTTACTTTTATATTACAAACGGAAATATTTCTTAAAGAAAACATGGATATTCAAGTACTTTAAGGAGCATAGTTTGAAACTTTAATGTCAATTATCGAGAGCTATGCCAATTAAAATATAATCTTCAATGGGTATATGCCTGTATCTCATTTAATATTATGAGTTTAGTTTTAGGATTTAATTATTTTTTCTGCTTGTCATAAAAAAGTTTTTGGTTAATTAAAAAACGTTGATGATTTGAAAGATAAAAGGTTTCATATTCTTAAACACAAGAGGAAAAAATAAATTGTCTTAATTCCCTCGCAATCCAATACTCATTTATATTTGCAAAAAAAAAATTAATGTGTAATATTTTTTGTAAGAGTCGTTTCTGACGAAATTGAAGTAACGGTATCTGCATGGATACTCATTTTGCTCAATAGATTGGTATAATTATCTATTTAATTAAAACTTTTGAAGGGAAAAAAAAATAAGAAGTTCTTGCTGTTCTCGAAAGAAAATCAAGTTTCTATTGATAAATTTTGAATTATTTCCGATTAAAATTAGTTATCCTCTAAAATATATGATTATTTAAGATAATTATGTGTTTAAATTTTAGAAATTACATGATCAGATCTATGATCAGAAAAAAATGATTAAATAAAATGGAAATAATGATGGAATAAATAAAACGTGATTTTAATTGTTTATAACTACTGTCTAAGAATATATTTTCCGACGCAGTTACGTAGTTAAAATAATTTATGAATTGTATTTTCTTGAAATATATTGAGTTAAGGGATACAATTATATGGAATTTTAATTGAAAGTATGATTATAAATTTTCCACTTAATAATAATTAAATTAAAACTATTTCTTCAGCACTAATTACAATTCTTAGACATATGAAAAAATATATATTCTGTTCGTTAATTTTACAATCTCAGAAGTATTATAGTAAATTCATAAACTAAAGTTTCAACAGTTTTGAAATAAATGAAATAATAGTATAGGGGTCATGAAAAAAATCTGCATTATTTTTTTTTTTAAAATTACACTAGGAAAAAAAACTCCGGTCAAAATTACCAGGATTTAGTAAAATATTTACTGTGCTTTTGATACAATGGTAACATAAAGAATGTTACCATGGTAACTTAAAGAATGTAATGTTTACCGAAGCGTTTTCTTTATAATTTTTCTTGAATTAAAAATAAAATAGTGTTCTATAATCTGAGATAAAATTTGGTAAATGTTGCAAAACTGTCAATTTTCTATTCAGTGCAAATATTTTAGTTTTATCATAATACCTAGAGCATGGCATAAAAAAATTATTCGGTTAAAAGTAATTTTGAGTATTGTATGTTTTGCAAATTGGGTGATAACAAGAAATATAATTTCCATTCACGATGATTGCGGAGTCTCGGAGTCTGCCGCCGAAGGCGGCACTTACCGGTTTATCGGTATTATGAGTCGATTGGTTAAATGCGATATTAAATGTAAATTAAAATGATGATGAAAGAAAAGGAAGGGGCGTAAGCTAGCATGATCCAAGAGGTATTAGACCACACCAATGGTGTCATGTGTATAAGCATCCAAAAGTGTTAATGACGGTATACGACTAATATCGGTGTCATAGGCAGGGGATCTAACATCTGAACCCTTCTCCCCCACGGCTGTCGGCAGCTTCAGTGAAGGGTAACTCCACCATCGGAGATGCGATTGTGTAAGTTGTTGATCTTAGAGAAATATTTTTTGACTGACAAGTTTCAGAAAGTAAGAAGGTATAGTAACTGGGCAAATCTAAGGTTGACTTCCAATAATTCCAAATTAAAAATGAAGTTGAAATTACCGTCATTGTTTCATTTGGCATCTTTAAAAAAATAATGTTAATTATTTTTTCTTTTTTTATTAGAATTATGGATGCTAGCACAAGAATAAATTTTTTAATGTCATTAGAATAGAGATTGGAAATTATACCAGAACTTTTTCTCTATGCATTTCTTTTTTTTAAAATCTTTTTTTTTATTGTGAAATATGAAAGTTTTAAATACTAAATGAACTAGGGCGATGACCGCTGGAAACTAATTTGGTTATATCCCTTGAAACATTGAAGACACATCCCTTGAACTATTCCCACTAGCATTTTTTACAGTTGTTATGATTTATTTATTTATTTCATTTTCATCTGGAGTATTTTATTACGACTAAAAATAATCTATTTTTGACAGCAATCTTAGATATCTGAGCACTTAACTCATGAAATTTCAGTTTTTTTTAATTTTTTTTTATTTAAATAAGGGATCCATTATTAATTAAATAGCGAAAATTCTTATAATAATTTCCGCTACTTCCTTATTTTAATTTATCAAAAAAATACATTAGGATTTAACTTATATGATCGCATTTATTTGTTCCTCTCAAACTTCATTTGTTAAATGAGAATATATAGAAAAACAAACAAATAAAGCGTAGTAGCTTTAGCTTTGAATATATTTGCATTAAATATTTTCTATTGCATCACCATATTGCATTATCCTCAATGTAACGAACAAACTAATGCTGCCTGATACGTGATGCAAGACTGTCTATATGAAACCTGTCTCTAGAAACTGTAACTAAATAGCCAACAACTTTCATTGCATCAGTGAAGATATACTAGCATTAAATCAGAAATACCTTTCACTTAGAGACAAAAATTTTTCATGCCAGTTGGTTAAATACCCTCGTGGGTAACATTAAGTTTCAGACTCGATTCCGAGTATAGTGAAATTCTATGTACAATACAAAGAGTTATTGCTGACAGTAAGTTTCTTACTTTTGTACAGATAAAAGATATTTTTTTTATATCTCTAATAATTTGCTCAGATTTATTATAGTAAATCAAAAAATTTAGTATTAACAGTCATTGTATGCCTTTATAAAATTGGTAATTCGTGTTTTCTTTTTAAAATTTTCAATTTAAAATTTAAAATTTGAAGCAAATTTTTGTACATTTTGATACTTTTTTTCAATATACTATGGTTAAACACGAAAAGAAATTTGGTTACATTTAACTAGTTATTATGTTCACCGATAGTGTGATTCAAAGTTATTGGATTTTTCTGTGAAAGTCTTTTGTTAGATAATATATGAATTCGTTCTAAGTAGATTTAGCAGAGTATTTATTGAAATTGTTTCAAAATTGTATATAGCTGTTACTTTGATTCTAAAGAGTACATTATGGTATAAACACAGAAAATTGTTGTTTCGGTCAAAATCGGGGGGAAATGTGTTAAATATGATTTGATTAAATAATAAATTATATTTTTGCTGGGTCCAGTCTCTAAAATATGCACTAAAACACTTTTTTTTTTCGAAAGTGAATTTCCATTTATGAGAATATCGCTTAGAGGTAAGTCATTGACTTCCATACTGTTTTAAGTAATATTAATCTTTTCCAAACCGAACCAACATTAATTTAATTAAATAAAAACTATTTTCATAACTTCACTAGCTGTTCAGTAATTACTTTCTTTTGAATTCTGTTGAATTATCTTATTTCTTTGCTCCCAGAAAATTTTAAGCTATATGAAATGACTTTAAACATACACGAATGTTTTTTTATTTTTTACATCTATATTTTTTATTTTTTACATCTTTTTTACAAATAGTATAAAGGGCTTGGATTTGTCTTTAACTGTATTGGTAGACCCTTTATCTAACCTTTAAGAAACTGAAAAATTAAAGATGAATGAACTACATGTTGCATAATATAAGATAGAAGATAAATGAACTGCATATTGAATAAATAATTATTATAATATTCTTTACCTATCAAATTTCTTTCTGAGTAAAATTCACAAAGGTTAAGTGTTATAAAATTTAATTCATTATTAGGTTTATATAACTTTTTTTTTAAAAAAAAGGGACAATATCCTTTTGTCAACATGTTTTATTGTCAAAAGTTTTTTTAAAAAAAAAATTAGATTTTGCATTAATCTTTTCATCGAAAGTGAATCAATTTTCTGAAAAAGAAAGGGAAAATACCAATTCAGTTGTTTTAATACTTCTCAGAAGACTACCCTTCCATACAAAAATAAATAATATTTTTATTCCCTAATTCAGAAATTTAGCAAAAATATTAATTTTTACGTAGTAGCAATTTATTGAATTGCATTTAATTGCCCTTAATTTCCAAAGCAAAGTATAACGTAACAAAATATCTATCATCAAATATTTTGTTTTTTAGATCGCAAGTACTAAAATGTTAACATTTAACATTTTAGTTAACATTAGTTCAGTTAACATTTCTGTTCTAAAGATTTAGAGAATTTTTAGACTTGACAAAAATATTTCCGAAAATCTAAGAGTGTTTAATTTAATATCATATTTCAGATCAATTGAGAATTTTTTTTTCATTTTTAAAAGTAGGAAACTGAATCGCATTAAAGCCGATTCAGTTTCAGAGTGTAGCGTAGCTACCCCTAAAACTATTAAATTCCAATTCACTATGTATGTAAGGTATGTGAACTCGATTTCATCGGGGTGGGGGAATAATGTAGCGTAATTACCGCTACAACTATTCAACTCTTATTCCAAAGCATATAAGACATGTTAACTCGATTCAATCAGAAGGTACCTTTTCATAGATGACTGTTAACATTGTCGGTAACTTAGCCTCACATAGATGATTCGTGGACGTGATCTGAACACGCCCAATCGACTGCTAATTGCAACATAGGAGCAAACTTGTCCACAACAGTGATCATAGTACAGCTTTCCTGACCAGAACTGAAAACCAGGTGATCTTAATACAGGTCTCCCAATTTCTCACAAAACAGCAATGAATCAACTGAAAGTATCAATTCATCTAATCCTATCACAGATTAAATTAAAGGGGAATAATGAAGCGTAGCTACCACATGTATTAAAGCCTAATTCACTAGTATATAAGGCATGTTAACTTGATTCTACTTTGAGATACCTATTGATAGATGTCGGTCGACATTGCTGGAGCTTAGCCCCACAAGAGATTTCAGAAATTTTAATAAGCGTTGTGGAAAACTACAGCTCCAAATATTCAGAAAACTTTCGGGATTTTTTTTACAGTGAATTCAATCTTTAAGTTTTAATTCTGATAAGTAAAATGTTGTAAAAAGTATTTTAATGAAAGATATATTTAAATAATGATTCACAATGTTAAATAAATTATATATTTTAAATTCAATATAAAGAAAGATTTATAATTGGAAGTTTATAAATTTGTCTGATCACGAAAAGCTGTCACATCTAAGCGTGACAAAACTAGTTAATCAAAATCAAATTTTGCTGAAATGATGAATAAATGACTAGTTTTTAGGCGTTTCCTTATTCAACAAGACTCAATGAAAAGAACTTATTTTTTCAAAAAGCTTTTAGTTAATCTCCGTAGTGAAGAATACCCCATTAGATAGGAGGCGTAAAATATGCTGTAAATTTTAAATTCTAATAAATTTATGCAAAAATGTATTTTTTTGGAAAAACTGCAGAATATTTATCAGCAGTTCACAGACATAATTCAGGTAAAATTCGTAATAGTATTCCTAATTAAATAGTCATGAAAACTATTCATTAAATTGTATGAAATTTATCAAATAACTCAATTATTATTATAAATAAAATCTTTAGCTCAGCTTTTCAAAAACTCAAAATTGAAAATAAAGTTATGTTTTAAAAATAGTAATTTACGGATAGTTATCATTGATTTATTTTAAAAATTAGGAACAATGTATTTAATAAAAAGTTTGAAACTTTCCTGAAACTATTAAGTGTCATAATTTTCAGTATTAAACTTTTTTTAATAAACTGTTTAATTAGACATTTATGAATGTTTGTGTTTTAAAAATTCTTTATTTTTAAATATGTATAAAGCTTTGTCTCAGACATATATTCCTGATATAAGTGTAATATTTAATAAAAAATACTTAAAACAATTATTAAAATTACTAGAATTTTTCATATATACTATTGTCACGTCTACACTAAGAAAAAAACCATGGTCAAAACTACCAAAATATGGTAATATTAATCATGCTTCTACCTCTGAAGGAGCACCAAAAAGCTCTCTATATTTTGCCGAAGCGTTTGAGTACTAATTTTGGCAAAATTGACGATACAATTTGGTTTAATAATATGTTATAAAATTTGGTAAGTGCGGTTAAATTTGGTTATTTTATCAAGATATCTAAGAATATGGCATAAAAATCATTAATTCAGTTCAATTTTTTTTCAGGTTTGTATTTTTCACTAAATATGTGGTTTTAAGAACTATAATTTTGAAAACTGAAATTTCTCAAAACTTATTACCAGATCAACAGAAAATTACCAAATAAATGGTTTAAAAACTGTAAATTTTCATTTGTTATTCTAAAATTATGGTTCCTTTACCTGAACTGTTAAAACCATACAGTGCGATAATTTTGCAATTTTATTTTTCTTTGGGTATTAAAATCATAGTCACGAGCCAAATATCTCATTTTAAAGCTAAGTACACACACGCTTTCATTTAACTTTAGAAACACTAATTCGTTGACATAGCCTTTATTTTTCATTTGCGTTGATCACTAAGGCTATTGAAAATAATTAAACCTTAAAGATCGCCTTTATTTTATTAAGTAAATCTACAAGCTAGGGTACATGATTGTTATTACATTTTAAATAACTGAAGAAAATAAAAACAGAGTCGTCTCAAGTTTAGTAAAAAGAATCAAAGAAAAGATTTCAATTTTCAAATAGCTTTTCCTAACGAACTAGTTAAAAACTTTAAATGATTTTTATGGTTTTGGGGATAAAGTTACTCCTTATAGTCACTGTCGATTTTTCAAGATCCTAGCTCGAATGTTTCTGACCTAATGCCTATATACCATCTACATTTCGAAAAATGGACTAAAAAAACTCTATGATCTAATGTTTCAAATCCTATATCAATTTCATCATGTTGATATTTATATTTTTCAAATGTATGAGGTTTCCTTCAGCTAATAAGTTTTAATTTTTAGAGACAATTTTTTATTCTATTATTATTTTTATTTTAAATTACTTGTTATAAGCTGTGTAAAGTGCTTTGTTTAAAAAATGTGGTATTTTAAAAATATGAAAGTAATGCAATGATATATACTATTCTTACCCAGTTTAATTTTACTTAAAAAATTGTATTTTTATATTAATCACATCATGCTAACTAATTACTCTTATCTTCGATTAAAATAAAGGTTTCACATATTCTAGTTTGTATATTTGCGATGTAAAATCGCAGTACATTTATTCGAGTAGTTTTGGAGAATTTCGCATGCACTTTTAATACTAAGTATGGTTCTTTACACACAAAAAAAAAAACATATTAAAACTGAACAGTACTTTCCATAGTGCCATGGAAATTAACAATAAATTATGAGGTAAATTTCCAATGAATTTGATTTTTTAAACTCTTTAAATTTCTCTCTATAGCATTTATAAATGCTAAAACCATTTAAATTTCAATGTAAGGCAAACAATCGTTAGAAAATCTAGCTGACATATATTTTAAACATTTTATGCTTTGGTTACTTTTCACAAAGTACGTAATTAACAAAGTATCCCGGGATTTAAATAGCCGTTGTGTTCTGCCATTATGACTTCATTAAAGCTACACATTGTCACAATATGTGATGACCGTGTAAAAATGTAATTGACTAAATATAATGTTTATACTGGATAGGAGATGAAAAAAATAATGAAATATATTATTGTTTACTAATTTATAAGTTTAGTTTTCAGTGTTTTTTTTTATTATTCGACGCTTAGAAGGCCTAAAAATATTTTTTTAAAGTTTTTAGTTTTTATGTCATTAATTGCTTTAATCTTTTAGTCTTATTTAAATTTTTTCACACAGTATACCCTAAACGGGAAGTGTGATATCATTTGGACAGCACCTTTATAAAGCCAACTCCATTATCCTGCAGTTAGTGTCTGTAGATGATCCTTGTTGGCTGATCAGCATGCTTTATGAAATTTGAAAAATCACAATCTTGATCATCAGTGAATCCATTTTCAAAAAAGAAAGAAAGAAAAAGGGAAGGAAAGAAAATGTTTATGAAAATTTGAGTTTTGCATTTTTTTTTCTGCTCCTTAAATGTAAACAATAATTTGAGAAAACAGTGTAACGGTAATACTCTTTGAATTATGGCTTATAATTATTATAATTGTATTTATAATTCTGTGATATTATAACTGTCGGAGTTTTTAACCATATTAGCGATGATTATTTTGTTTTTAATTACAGAAAATAAGAATGTTTGAAAAACAAATTGCTAGTTGCTTTCAGCGATCTAATCTCAGTTATAATGAGACATTACTTAGACTAACACATTTTGCTTTACAACTGATTTAATAAATGTATATTGGAATAAAATATATATAGTACTAATACCATTATAATTTTAATAGTATTAGTATTTAAACCAAAATTCTATAATAGTCGAATTTACTTTCTTCTAGGTCGATCGACACACATCAAAATAGTGAACATTGAAAAAGATGGTATAATTGTTTTCTCACTCCCGATTTACACAGGTTCATAATAATTGTTACCATTTTACTGATTCTTACTAGTATGATACATTATTAAAAAAATATACAGCTATCCTCATATTCTTAGAAACAATATTGCCCTAATGACAATGACAGTTTAGCTTCATTGGGCCTATGCAGTTATTTCTGCATTTTCTATTCCTATGTACTGTAAAAAATTTCAGAAACTAATTTTGACTCGACAAAAATGTTTTTAAAAATCTCTCAGAGAACTTCATTTAATATCATATTGTCAAGTTAAATATTTTTTTCATGTTAACTCAATTCTATTAATTAGATGACGCTTGGCATCGTCGGTAGCGTAAACTTACATTGTAACACGTAGACGTGGTCTGAACATGCCTGCCTGGACCAAGATATCTGCCTCGACTAAAACACCTATTCATTTTCTAATTGCATTACAGGATCATGCCAACAACCGTGTTCTTAATAGAGCTCTTATGATCAGTACTCAAAGCCCGATGATCCTAATACAGAACTTACAGTTTCTCGAAAAACAGCTGTGAAACAACGTTCATTCGTCGAATACTATCACAGATAAAATTCAGGTCGGGGAGTAATGTAACGTAGCTACCACGAAAACTATTAATTTCCGATTCCCTAGAATATACGACGTGATAACTCGATTCTATTTTGTGGAACTTATCGTTCAGAACAACTTTAAAAGTAAGACTTTTTAAAATACATTTCATTGCACAGTATACTTGATAGATGGCGGGGTCATAGCCCCACAAGAGGTCTCCGAAATATTAAGAAACGTTTTTGAAAACTGTATGTACTGAAGCTGCTCCATATATTCAAAAACGCTTCAGGATTTTTTTACAGTGTGTATGTGTAACTGAAAGCTGTTATATACTGCTGTAAATACGTATAAAGCTGCCATGAATTAGGTGTTAGAGCAGAATTTACGAACGTATGGCATATCAATTGTAAGTTGCCTCCAAAGAGCTAACTTCATTTCCTGTGAATCAGCTGGTAACTCAACCATAGAAACGTTAGACTAAAAGTTCAAAATATGTCGTAGTATTGTATTTAGTAAAAGGAAAATTAAATCCAAATTAGATAATAATATGAGTTATTATTTTTTGATCTCTCAAAAAACCGTGAAATTATGCTCTAACTTCCGAGTCGTACAAGCTCATAATAATTTTAAATGTTTTAATTATTTTTATTATTGTGATACTTCTATAAAAATATAAAGTATCTACATGTTTTTTTCATAAAAACTCTCTGGCCCAATGAAGGTGACCGGTTTCTCTCATTGAGCCAAAAGTACTTATTTTTATTTTCAAATATTTACTTAAGAATTTTTATAATATTAATACTTAGTTATAAACGATGGAAGGTAATAATTACATTAAAAAAACTATAAAATTGCTGAATTCCATTGTTAAATGACCCAATGATAGCACTTCCGTAAAAATGTAAATTGCTCAAACGAAATAGTAATTAGAATAGCCCATTAGCACTTTGTTTTAAAATAAGGTAATCAAATATTTATGCATGGATTTATTATTATCTAACACGGTAAAAGATAATTTAAAAGATAAAGGAGAATATATTTAAAACTAATTTGCAAGTTAAAGAATTTATACGTTCTAATCAAATTGTGCATTTAAAATTTTATGTTTGTCCCAATTAATTTGTGCTCAGTAAGCACAAAGTGCAGTTTTAGGGAGAATAATTTTATGACTATATAGGTATATGTGTAACGTGGCTTTGCTAGCCGAAAATAATTATAAAATACATTATAATTGAACTTACAGAAACTGAACTATATATGTTAGTTTTTTTTGTGTAAAAAAACAGTATAATGTAAGGGAAATTAGACAGGCTTGAAAATTCTTATATTCTTATAATTATTAAATATTTAGCTAATGAACACATTTTCGAACTGTAACAACTATATAAACAAAATGCACGTGTTTTTCTCTGTCTATTAACTGTTTCTTCTAGCCATCAATTTCTTTTAAGCCAATAAAAATGATAATGCTCTTAACATAATTTTTATCTAGAAAATTTTAAGTTATTTATAAGTTTAATTTATTTTGTTCTGTGCTGTACATCATTTTCAGAATAGTATGATTAGTATACTAAAAGTCTTGCTTAGCAATAATTTTCGAGATAGTATTTTGCTCGGTTATAATCTTGCGCAATACAAACGTGGAAGGTTAAACTTTGTTTGGAATCCAGGAGGGGACATTTTGGATGGATGCGATTCTGTGGGGAAATCTTTCATAAAGTAGTAATTTTTTTTTAGATATTTGCATTTTGTTGTACTGTAAATACATTAACCTCAAAACATGACACAGGATTCTTATATGGAATTCTGTCCCACAGAAATGGTTTAAATTTTTAAAAAAATTCAACATTATTTTCGATAATATATTGCAAGTCTAAGTCTCTTACTAGACATTTCCACATGATTCTTTTATATCTAAATTTCTAACAAATAGCAATGGGGTAAATTTTTTATTCTCTGTTACATGATATTTTTTTAACAGATCTTATATACTTTCTTATCATTAATTTCATAACAGCAATCGGTTTCTATCTCCAAGCAACTGTTTTTAGATGACTTTTTTAGTCTATTTTTTGTCGAGTTGTACAAGTTTAAAAACGTTATATTTAACAGGGGATGACATAAATGTTGCGACAAACTTTTAGGGGCGTTATTGCACACCATTAGGATTAAAAGTGTGCACGTAAAAATAGTTGTTCACTGCTAGCGGTAGTATTAAATGTTTTTCGTGTGCTTCTGAACAGGTCGAATGGATAAGCACACCTAGTCATGTTTGACGTCATTTATGGAAAAGGGTTCCAAAAAAATTACCATCCTGATAATGTGCCCTAAATCCCTTAGAAGTTTATTGCAACATATACGCAACTTCTTGCTATATATAATATTTTTAAACCCATAAATTTCGACAAAATGTAGAATCTGTAACTTTAGTGCAAAACTAATTTCAGATTTAAAATCATCATACCTGAACTAGGTAATATCAAGTATTTTTAAAAATGCAACAAAAACATTGTTCCACAGCGTAATTTTTTTTATGTGATAGCTATCAAATACTCGTTCGAAGACATTTAAAATGTTTTTTAAAGATTAAAATTAGCTTATTAGGATAAAAGTTATATTGTAAAATAAATAATTAGTTTAATATATAAATTTCATAGCTATGACTAATTGTTTCAACCCACTGACGGTTCTGCACGTAATAAGTCGTATTTTAACCTGCAATCTGCACCGCATAGCAAAACCTGTTTTTCTATGCTATTAGATAGGAAAATAGTGAATAGGAGAGAAACATTCTCCCAATCTTGCCCTTTTGCTAAACCGCCAGTGGTTTAAACTTTTTTCACTTTCTTAAAGTCTTTTCTTTATTCATCTACTTCAATATTATTTATAAAAATGTAATATTTCTTTTAATAATACAATGATATAAATATCTTTAGAAAATACCCCAGGCTTTATTTATTTATTATTATATATATATATATTTTTTTTTTTTGAAAATGATTTTCAAAAAAAAAAAAAAAAAAAAATTCTAAGATAAGCATCAATTTGCGAGAGTGCAATACTTTTAAATTAAAATTTCCTTTCATAGATCGAGATCAATTTTCATAGCCCTTCAACTTCAATTATTTTGATTACTTCGTCTTTTTCTTCTGCTTAGCTCATCTAAGCATATAGAAGATCTCTTTCAAAGAATCTTGCAATCAATTCTCTTTTTGTAAACATTGTGGGATGTTTCTTTCAAACGGCTTGTTTCATCATACTCAATTTCGGATGCAGATGATTTGCTTCATTTGCATACATCGTTAGTTTCTCGAGAATTTCCGATTAATGATTTTTCTTTTCTCATGTAATCTTATTTTGGGTTTCCTGAACTAATTTAGTAGTCATCTTTTAAATTAAGTTGGTTATCAGTAATCACATATTAGTTAATTTTAATATGAAATATATACTTTTTTTCTATTTTATTTAGTATCAATGATTGCGATTGTAATACAATCAAACTTTATTTATAAAATAAAAACTATTTTTTTATTACTTTTTTGACAGAACAAATATTAATTTCATATAAAGAATCGTAAAATGGTGCCTTTAGGTTTCTTTAAGTTCTTACCGTAAATCAATTAATTATCCCAGTCTAATCAAAATCTGCAACTTATTTTATGTTTTCTTACATTGACATTTTTAATATGGTACAGAATAAAATTCAAAATAAATTGTTCAAAAGAGCTATATTCAATCTATATGGACGCTCAATTAAACTTAAATGTGATATCATTAAACGGCTTTATGGTTTATCTATACCACTTTTAATTGTTATAAATAAAATTTTCTGATTAAGCCCAACATAGAGTGAAATAAAAAATTCAGCATCTACATAGCTTTTGATCTAATTTTTGGATGCTGACATGCTGAGACGCATTGTTAGTGTTTCAAGAAAACTAATCATTTGTGCGCTGTTTTTTTTTTTTTTCGTTTCCATACGATACTTAGCTAGCATTTAGGAATAACTTGCTTTTAATTTTTAATTATGGAATTATATATAATGATATATTTTTAATATATTTCCTTTACACTGTAAAAGAATCTAGAAAAGTTATAATGCTGGATGCTAATGAATTTCTGATAAAATAAACTCTAATTCTGGTTAATAAAACCGAAATTTACGGTATTTAAACAATTCATTTGGTAATAGTTCTGTTCATATGATAACGATTTATCTGAAATTCTGGTTTCCGAAATTATAGTTGTTATTACCACCCGTTTAGTTAAAAAAAAAAAAAAAAAAGATGAAAATTAAATATAACCAAAAAAATGGTTTTTATGCCATGAATAACCAAATTTCAATGCATTTTATCACAGATTATAGAACCATATTTTATTGTTAGTTTTAATAAAATTGTGGGGGCGGAGTTATCGGCCATGCCAACCTTTATCTATCTAAAGGTACCTCAGGAATGATTCAAGTTAGCACGTCTTATATACCAGTGAATCGATGTTTAATTTTCGTAGTTGTAGTTACGCCACAATACTCCCCCACCAGAATTTTATCAGAGATAGAATTCGATGAACAGATACCACTAGTTGCTGTACTTTGTGACAGACCGGGAGAGAGAGTCACCGGGATGTGTTTTGAGTGCTGAATGTGAGAGGTGTATTAACTTCACAGTAGTAGTCGCTCCTGTGTTGCCATTAGCAGTCGAGTGTATGTAGGCGCAGACGTTATTGTGTTTAATCGAGACGAGACTGAGTAGCAACAGCGTGTGGAGGTGAATTATACAATCACAAATAGCAAGCCAACTGTTCAATGTGGACTATCCATTGAAGTAGGCGTTACCAGATTGAACTGGGCGTTACTGCGTGATCAAATCACGTCCGGAGGTCACCAATGTGAGGGCGGAGTTATCGACCATGCCAACCTTTATCTATCAAAAGGTACCTCAGCATTGATTCAAGTTAGCACGTCTTATATATCAGTGAATCGATGTTTAATTTTCGTAGTGGTAGTTACGCCACAAAATCATTGTCAAGGCGCTTCAATAAAAAATATCGAGATTTTTGGGGCTTTCACTGAGCCAGAAACGTGGTAAATTTTCACATATTCATGTAGTTTTGACCACAATATATTTTTAGTTCGGATTAAACGTTTAATATAGAAAAAAAAATTCTTATAATTATGCCACACTTTCTTTTAGTGTTTAAATGAATTACTGTGAGATTATAACTTGTCATACTGTACACATAATAAAAAAAAACCTAGCATTGTAATATTTTTGACCGAATATTTTTTACCTTCGAAGATGCAATTCGAGAGCTAACCTTAAATATGTCAATTGATTTCTGAAGATGATATATTAAATAAAAATCAGATTTATAAACATACCTTTTTTGAGTACCTGTGCATTTCGACAGATTTAGAATTCAAACCATTTTAATAAAAACAGAAGCCACACTCATGAATCTGGTCATACTATCTTGTTAGTCACGAAAGAGATCGAAAGTTCTGCCTTTTAAAAATTAATACCAACTTTTACGCATTTCGCACACTTCTGAAACTATTTAAACAAGTCAAAAACTATTCCACACCAATATAAGACTTATTTTTGCAAAAATATTTCCATATTTTAATTAGTTTTTATATTTATTCATTATTTAATTTAATAATGGAGAAAAAAATCAGTTATGATGTGTAATTTAATATTTTACTTAGGTTCTTCCTCGAAGTATCTAGAAGATCTGGAATCCGAATCTGTCGAAAAAAGAAGTTATTCAGAGAGAGAACGATTTAAAAAATCGTAACATAAATGATCGCTATAAAAAAAGTTCATATGTTTAAATCCATAGATCCTTGAACCATTTAGCAATTCAAAAGATCGTCTGTTTAAATCCATTAATACATCCTCAAATCAGTAATATTGTACATCGTAGTCGATGAATATCCTTTTACTTTGTTTTGCACATTTATTATAAAAAGTGTCAAATTCTGTTTTCTACTTTATTAAACGCAATTAAAAAGGCAAATTTCGAAATTTTATTATTTAAATGAAGTAATAAATTATAAGAACAAAAATTTTTATGATCGTTAATCTTAATAGAAAGAACATTGTTGAGAATAGTTACTAATTCTGCACTTTCTTAAATAATTCTTCTGAGTTCATATTCTAGTGTAGTAATTAAATAAAAATTTGAGAGTTTTATTCTTATTGAAAAAAATGCAATTTATTATTTTTTTGTAGTTCAGCAATATTCTGACCTTTCTTTCTTCCTTTTGAAAATTTCTTCCTTTTGAAATGTCGTGCAATAAAATTGTTTTATAGAATAGTGAAAGAAATACGGGTCTATTTGATAAAAAAGCGATATAAAAACTAGCAAAGGTTTATGTTCTGATGGCATGAATGTAAGATTTTGTTTCTTATTTCCGCTTTGTAGGCAAATGATAGAGATTTTACAACATTTTAGTGGAATAAAACAAGAAAATATAGAAGGAACTGATCAATATAAAAACCTACAATCTTGTATAGCGTGAGACGAAAGACTAGTAAGATTTCTTTGCAAAATGAGGGTATAATATATGTATAATACCGTGACAAAGAATCGTTAGTAACGTTTTATATTTCTTTTATTAATTTTAAAATAGAAAAATTTTTAGAATTATAAGGTTATTTGTGTGAGAATTTTCTTTCATTTTTATTATACGTGGTTGATAGACCATTTTACTAATCGAAGTTAGGCAAAACAATGTATCGTTTAACGATTTTAAAATAATGCTAAAAATTATGAGCATTACAACTTTTTTTATCAGTATAAATTTTAAGTATATTTTAAATTATTATTTATACAGTGAAAACGAGTAAGTGTACAAAAGTTTTTGTCTTAACTAGCTAAAAACCTCTAAACAATTGTCGATCTAAATATTTATTAATTAAACGAGGAAGTAAGAAATTATTCAAAAATTCTTGTTCTGAATAGTTACAAAAGTGTACAAATTCCCGGATCAAAAGTAATAATACCCTTTGAGAGTCTTGCTTTTTAAGAGATCTTCTCACAATAATCTTCATGATATAGATCGTTTGTTTAGATGCTACAAAAATAGTAGATCCTATATTTAAGTTAAATGTCGTATTAAAACACACATTAGCGCAAATAATCGTAAGAGGAAAACAGAGCAAGAGCGAAGAACAAAATAAGAACATTAGAACAAACAAGAATAAACAAGTTAAAATTACTAAAAAAAAATTTAAATGCAAATTTTATACTTTTCATAATTTAAGCGTTTTAGTCTTTTTTTTTAAACAGTGTAATATTTTCTATACCGACTAACTAAATAATGATACCTACGTGTTTTTAAAATGAATTGAAAATAACCCTAATATGTTTCAAAATAATTCACAAACTCTTTCATTCAATATTAAAAATGTTTTTTTTTTTTAAAAAATAAAATAAAATAAATCAGAAAATTCTATCAATATAATGATTGTGCAGATGTTTAAGAAATTGAATAAATAAATATATATATATATATATATATATATATATATATATATATATATATATATATATATATATATATCTGTATTTGGTTGATGTTGATGCATGAAATGAAAAACGCAATTCATTTTTTACTAGTTTCGCTTTTAAATTTTTTAAATTTGAATTTTTCCATCCTTGTTCTATGTTGCTAAAACATTAAACTGAATGATTAAATTAGCCAAATTAGCATTAAGTTATATAAAAAATGTTTATAGTATATATACTTTTATATTTTTCTACGTCATTTCAAATTTACATAAAGTAAAGCAAAGCAGAAGTAACTAATTTATCCTCACAAAATATTCCACCTTTCTCATTTCGCTAAAAAAAAAGCTTTGATCTCTCTTAATATTCTCTTTAGTATTTGACATCAAAAGATATTCGCTATTAACGTAATGTCTAAGTGCTATTCTCTTATTTATTCACATCCATGACATCAAAGCAAATCTTAGACATTTTTTGTTTCTTTATATGTTCCTTATAACGTCATTTGTGCTGGCATTCTTAACTGCTTTGCTTTTTATATTTACAAGAAATGAAGATTCTTAAAACTTTTAGCTAATAAAACTAAATATTGTTTGTTATAGAGTTTCATCTATATCAGAAATTGTGATATATCGTTAATATTCGTAGAATAAAAATGAATCACTATTTGTAAAATTTATTATCACTTTAATGCTTAAAAAGTTTATCTTCACATTTCAGAATCATTTTTAGATCTCAAGTAAAAAATGTATTCAAAACAAAAAATAAATCTCCATGCTTTAAGAATATCGATATATTCGATATCGATAAAAAAACTTTGCACTTAGCTTTTAAATAAAGAACTAAATTGATTATGTTGATAGTTTGCTTTATTTCACTCTGTTGTATTTTTAATCGATAACAATAGAGTAGCTTGTAGTGTTTTGCGCTACAAGCTAGTTGCGCCAAAGATAAACGTTTAAATAATTATAATTATAAACTATAAAGATGATATATATATATATATATATTTATATATATATTTATATTTAAGTATATATTTATATATATATATATATATATATATATATATATATATATATATATATATATATATATATATATATATATATATATATATATATATATTTATATATATATATATATATATATATATATATATAAATATATACTTAAATATAAATATATATATAAATATATATATATATATATATATATCATCTTTATAGTTTATAATTATAATTATTTAAACGTTTATCTTTGGCGCAACTAGCTTCATTAGATTTACTTAGTCTTATTCTAAAGAAAAATTTACGACTCATAATTCAATGACCATGTTGTATCCAATCTAATGTGTGTTGAATCTATACTTACTATGCCGAAAATCTATACTTACTATTCTTACTATCTATACTTACTATGGGCAATTCAACAATCTTAAACATTTAAAGACAAAGAACTGACCATTGAGGTTACCTATGCAGATGCAAATGTGCGTAGTTGCTCCCAAGGAATGCCGGGACACAACGCAAGCATTGATTTCGACTTTCTTGTACACATCCAAATGATCCTTACTTTTAAAAAAAACACACCTTATATATATATTTATTTTTTGGTTATCGCACAAAAATCTAACTATTAAGTGTTATACTTTTGACTAATAGCGTATCTTATAAATGTTAGTTCCTAATGATTTTCAATGCTTGATATTCTCCTTTCCTAAATGATTTAGTTGCTGAATTTTGTTATTCATGCAATTAAATCTTAATTTTATTTTCCTATTCAAGTTACCTGCTTTGTTAAAATATACAAAATGAATCAAAAGTGGGATATCAAATGATACTTTACTGTAATATTTATAAAAAAGAAAAAGTTTATAGAATCACCAAAGGACATTTCTGCAAATCGTAATAGTCAGAATCAACAAGGGCCGGCCAGGTGGCCGAGTGGTTATAATTATAAACTATAAAGATGATATATATATATATATATATATATATTTATATATATATTTATATTTAAGTATATATTTATATATATATATATATATATATATATATATATAAATATATATATATATATATATATATATATATATATATATATATATATATATATATATATATATATATATATATATATATATATATATATATATATATATATATATATATATATATATATATATATATATATATATATATATATATATATATATATATATATATATATATAAATGCACAAATTAAAAACTACTAGGCATTTTTAAAATTGTATAATTTATAATACACAATCAGCATAATGGAATAAATATAAAATTTTACTATTCATTTGAAACAAAAATAGCTAAAAAAAAAAAAACAAAGTTACCTACCTTATTTTTTTTCAATTTTATCCAATGTTATTTACACAAAGAGGCATATTTTTACAATTATCGATGAAACTTTTGCGAGAAAAAAATCATGTGTTTGTTTTCGTAGAAAAAAATCGTAGTTTGTTTTTGTTTTTTGTCACCTTTAATTAAAAATGGTCCCACTACAAATTGTCCAGGAGCACATTTTATACACTGTAAATGAATTTGCGAAACGCTTCCATACACTTTCTGGCATCAGAAGGACTAGAAAGTTTAGCAATATCTTCTTCAGTTTGACTCAAATTCCCTGTGTCATATGTAGCTTCACAAAAATCCTCTAATGTAAGCACATCGCAAGGTAAAATGTCTTCATCAACCAAGAACTTTCCAAGTACAAAGAGTTTAAAAATATTGCTAAGTCTGAAAAACGAAAAAAGAAACCTCAAAATATTCATCAGTACAAACAAATTCAGAAATTTTCAAAGTTCAAGCATCTTTAATTTTTTTAAGTACAAGCAACTTCAAAATATATCTAAGTACAAACGCCTTCTGAATTTTTCTAAGTCCGTTCAATTTAAAAATATTTCTAAGTCCCAAAACCTATTAATATTTCTAATTGCAAAAATTTTCTTAAGATTTTTTTAAAGATTAATAGTTTCAGACTTTTTTCTTAGCACAATAATTTCCAATTTTTCCAATTTTTAAGTTCAAATAGTTATTAGGACTTCAATAAGTTCAAAGAGTTTAAGAATATAGCTGTGTCCAAGAGACCTCAAAATATTTCTAAGTACAAACAATTTAAGAAATTTTCAAAGTTCAAATGTCTTCAAATTCTTTTTTGAAAATATTTCTGAGTTCTGAAACCTAATTTCTAATTACAAAAAAAAAAAAAAAAAAAAAAAAAAAACGTCCTAAGATATTTTTAAAGATTAATAGTTTCAGTTTCTTATCTTAGCACAATAGCGTCAGACTTTTACAAAGTTAACACCATTTCAAATATTTTTAAAGTTCAAATAGTTTCAGAAACTTTCTAAGTGCAAAGAGTTAAAAATATTTGCTGAGACTAATAAACTAAACTAAACTCAGTGGCGTGACAGCATATAGAGGGCCAAGGCCTACTGTGCCCATCTCAGTTTTCTTAAACTTTGGGCTCTGAGGTGTAAGAACAGATGTTCCGGTTGAGTGGTCACCCCCAGTGTTTAGCTCCCAAGCATTCTTGGTGCTCATTTTATCGACCCACTGAAAGGATGAAAGACTGAGTCAACCTTGCCTGGCCCAAGGATCAAACCATGTACCTGTAGCACGACAGCGCGAAGCGCTACCGCTCAGCCACCGGGCGTCTAATAAACCTCACAATATTTCTAACAACAAATTCAGTAATTTTCAAAGTTCAAGCATCTTCAAATTTTTCTAAGCACAAGCAACTTCAAAATATTTCGAAGTACGAACAACTTCAGAACTTTTAAATTTAAAACAGCTTCAAATGGTTATAAAGTTCAAATAGCTTGAAGAACTTTCTAAGTACACAGAGTTTAAAAATATCACTAGGTCTAATAAACCTTAAAATATTTCAAGTACAAAAAAATTCAAAAATTTTCAAATTACATTGATCCAATTTTTCCTAAGTACAAGCAACTTCAAAATTTTTCAAAGTTAAAACAACTTCAAATATTTTTAAAGTTCAAACAAGATCAAAATTTCTCAAAGTACAAGTAAATTCAAAATTTTTCTAAATACAAACATCTTCTGAATTTAAGTCCAATCAGTTTGAAAACATTTCTAAGTCCAAACATCTCAAAAGTTTTTTAATAACAAGAAATTTCCTAAGAATTGTTTTAAAGATTAACAGTTTCAGAATTTTTCTTAGTACAAACAACTTCAGAATTATAAGTTAAAACGACTTCAAATAGTTTCAGAAACTTTCCATGTACGAATTTGAAGGTCCAACTAAAATTGTCAAATGTTCTTTACTGTTTTTTTCCTCCGTGGCAGCGTTCACCTTTAAAGGCATAAGTTTTATTAGGTAAAATATTGAAAAACTGTCCACATTCATTCATGCTAAGAATGTTCTTTTTTTGATAACCTGAAAAAAGTCCAGGTAATTTAGCTTTCCATTCTTCAGCTTCTTGTAAATCAACGCTGTTTCAATCTTTTTTAACTGTTTTATAAGCTACTGTAGCTCGTTTTTTCATCCGATTATACCATCCATTGGAAGGCGTGAAATCAAAGTTCAATTTCTCCGCAATCTCTACAGCTTACCCTCTAAGAAGAGTTCCGTTGACAGGAAAAACAGTCCACATTCATTCATGCTAAGAATGTTCTTTTTTTGATAACCTGAAAAAAGTCCAGGTAATTTAGCTTTCCATTCTTCAGCTTCTTGTAAATCAACGCTGTTTCAATCTCCTTTAACTGTTTTATAAGCTACTGTAGCTAGTTTTTTCATCCGATTATGCCATCCATTGGAAGGTGTGAAATCAAAGTTCAATTTCTCCGCAATCTCTACAGCTTACCCTCTAAGAAGAGTTCCGTTGACAGGAATGTCCGACAGGACAGATCTTGCTTTAAACCATATCATCAGTTTTTTTTTTTTTTTTTTGTTCAATATCTTCGCATTTCTCTCTTTTCACTTTTTTATTTTCTGGGAAGCACCAAAACCAGAATAAGAAGAGATTAAGGTTATGCATTTCTTAGCAATAATGCCTTTTAACGTAGAAATGGACGATTTAAAATTTTGCTATTTGAACCCTTGTTAATTGAGAAAAGCTGTCAACAGCTTTCAAAATTTTTACTTTATCCTCAATAGATAGTGCTTTACGTTTAATGCCTTTACAGGGCATTTAAAAAAAAATCAATTTTTTCTAGTGTTTTTAATATAAAAATCAAAATGAACCCTCACACCAAGAAATTTTACAACGAAATGCTGCTAAATCTTTAGGTATAACTTTCGCATTAGTCATTGAAAGGGTGAAAACACCATCATGAGTCATCAGGCTTCCCGATTTTCATTTATGATGGACACAATGCCCAAGTGATTCCCCATATTCTTATCAGTTTCATTGTTCACCTAAAGCATTCCTTTGCTCCTACCTGTTCCCGATGAATCATCTTCTTTTGTGTTATGAACCAGCAGGGAATGTCAGTGGTCTGTGTTAATTTCGCATAGTTCACATACCTGTTTCTGTGACGGGGGGGGGTAAAACTAGATAATACATTTTTAATATAATGTAGAAGAAAAAAAAATGAAGAAAATTGGAAGCCAGTGAAAAATTTTAAACGGGGAAAAAAAAACTTCTTATAAAATTAAACTTAACATTATGGTATTTGTCTTTTTTTAAAATTACCACACTTGAAATTTTTTTTAACGGGAACTTCTTAAACGGGTTCACTGTATATAGACAAATAGGTAGATAGAAATCGTTATTTTTTGTCCGAGATAGAGGAACAAAAGCATAAATAAATTGCTCATAAAATGCCTACAAAATATAGCGAAAATTGTGAAACGGACTTTTTTTTTTACACTTATGCTTCAATAAGATTATATAATAATAAATTAAGAGAATCAAGCTCACAATTTATATGATTACAATAGTTAAAGGAACGGTCGTAAAGAGACAAAAAAATATAACTATTTTTTAAAAAGAATTAACTATACGGTATTTTAAAGATAACATTATTATGAATAACTAATGTGATCATAATTCCAATATTATTAAACCCTTCATTAATTGGGCATTTATTACGTAAATTAATAAAGGGAATATTTAAAATACCTTAATATATTTAGCTTGTTAAAGAATATTTACAATATTTAATAAATGATATAAATCAATTTTAAGAACATCGAAGTCAGTATCGGTTTTCTAGCATTTCCATAAAATTGCGAATATTTTTTTTACAACCTCTTATTAAAATGCTCCTTTGGGTCCTTATAGTCCTAGTAGCTCCGGGGTAACAAAAATTGTTTTTAAGGATAGTTTTATTGGTCTTTGTTGTCAAGTACAGGAAATAACAAGGAGTTTAAAAAATAAAAATAAAACATTTAAATATAAATGTAATCAATACTGTAAGCCATCCATAAAAGGAACGTTTGGGAGTTCTTTATTAAAAATAATAATACGGAATAAAATTAACAATGATGTGTTTTAGGATCAAAGTTTTATTTTTAAATTAAGATAAAATCTCCTTAAATATGCATTAAGATTTGCAAACTTACCCTGAAAGCACGTGATCTTAAATTTCACTAAAAATAAGTGGCAATAACTAAAACATTATTGCTTGAAAATTGCGAATCAAATTCAAAACAGTGTTGCCAAAATTAAAGATTAAAAAAAATTCTAACAAAAGTATCATACGTTCCCTGGTGGTATAACGGCTAATTTTTTTTCGTTTTTATAGTATTACATAGAATAATTAATTGAGGCATAAAATATACTCAATGATAAACAGATCATGGGTTAAAATACTTTTTCCACCTGGCTGACAGTGGGAGGTCGTAATATTCTTCTCCATGTAAATGCGCAATATCTCCAATAAAAAAAATTCCTCCAAGAAGGCTATAGTTCAGTCTAATGCCTGATCTAGGAGTTTTCCTGTCTTCTGGCTTGGATTTAAAATTACAAGGCTGTAGAATTGAACATTGATAGCCTATGAACTTAGTATTGGGTAGGCTGTTCAACGCCGATAATAAAATAAAATAAAACCATAAATAGGAGGAGACTAAAAGGTAAATGAATTAAATTTTCTATGTAATTCTTTTAAATTTGAAGAGATTTGTTTTTGAAATTTTAGGAGGGCAAAAAATAATATTAAGAATAATCAATTTCCTATTAACTAATGTTTTTAAGGGTGGAAAATGTTTGGATGTTTACCGAAACAGTGAGTAATGAATATTTTTATTACTTATGAGAGTTTTTTTTTAAATAATGTTTTTTAAACAATGACGTAATGATGAAGATAGATTTGTGTAATAATTTAATGATTTTTTTTTAAATAGCGAATAGATTTTTGATTTATTTTCTTTCTTTTTCTTTTATTGAGTAAGAAAAATAAACCTCTACTCATCTGCAAAAAATAATAGATTTTTTCCTTTACCTTTTATTCCTTTCCTTTTATTTTAACAAATAACTATAAATTCAATAGTTTGGAAATAATATTTGCTGATTTCACTTATTTTGCTCAATTTTAATATATTTTAACTAACCAAGCAAGAAACAGGATCTATCAAACTGGCGACATTCCAATTAAATTAAAATTAACTTGCAATAAATGCAAAAAAATTTTGAAAATCTTCTCAACCTTAATTAATTTTATTACTTTACGTCTTATGGCGATAATACAAAGTTCAGACTCATTACAAAAGTTCTAGGCTTTACTCAAATCATATCAGGATTGGAAATAATTCTTTTTCCCCCTTTTTTTCTTTCCTGATTTCTCTAAAGTCAATATGAATTTCTCTACATTTTGTCTTAATTAATGTTTTTAAAGTCTTTAATGAAATTATTCTTAGTTGCATAATCAATCCACACACACAAAAAAAATGCAAACGTATAGAGTATTTAAAAAGGTATTTGGTTTGAAAAATTCTTAATATTCTAAAAAAATAATGAGTAAATGCATTTTAGAAATATTCATATGCGTCAAAAAATAAAAACTTTAAAATTTTTGCATGTTAATATTAACATATTTATACGCAAATTATGAGGCACGCAATAATTGCCATAATTTTAGTTTATTCAGCTTTGTAAAATTTTATTCATTTTCATCCATTTTTTTTATCTGCATTTTAGTTTGTACATTTTTTGATTAATTTTAGTATATCCGTATTAGTTTATCCATAAGTTTAAAAAAGTTTTTAATTTATTTCTAATCAAAATTGTTCTATATATAATGCGTTTTTTCCTGAAGTTATTCTGTTAAGTTTGCTTTATTCTGTTGGTATACCTTTATATACAAGTAGGTTTCCCTATATCTGTAGCCTCCGACACTTTTTAACACTAATCGCCTTAATTTGTGTGCAACAAACCTCTAAAAAAATAAGATAAAAAACAACTCGTGTCAATATTTTAAATTTAGTTTTTTTTTTTTTTCTTCTTTCTTTTCTGCCCACATTTCTTTTGAGTTTATATATTAAAAAAAAAAGAAATTTTATTTCCTTGTAGATCAAGTTACAATTATTTTTTTCTCTCCTGGAACCGGGCATTTGCTAGTTAAACTATCACAATAAAGACAGATGAAATAATGTTCATTGTCAAAGTGAATATCAACATGGTATTGACTTACACGTTTGATAGATTTATTTTTGTATGTTACTATATGTGGTAATTTAGATGGCTTATTTCAGAACAGTTTAATTTTTATTCCGGTCACCAAATGAATTTTCCGTTGCCCTTTTTTTTGCAGAATATTGTTTGAATGTATAAATCTATTATAACAGTCAATGAAAATGCGGAGGATTTAGTGAATGAAGGAAAGAATTAGTTCAAGAAGGAATGAATAATGAATGAAGCAGAAAACTGGATTCTCTTCATTTGTTGAAGGGAATGGAGAAAATATCGTGGTGTTCTGTTGGTCTTGATATTGATAGATACACCCTCTCAGCTATAGTATGTATTCATCTGCAAAGGAATATGTGACTTTATTAGGTGGTTCTAGCTAGTGCGATAAAATTCTTGTTGTTTAACCATATAAGGTGAAAACGGTTAATAAACGGTTTTTCTTACAGGTACCAGCTTGAATAGCATCTTATTTGACAGTTTCGTTTCAATATGGTAAAATAATAATTAAATAGACTGTTTTTTTTTAAACATTTTTCAGAGAAATTTTTAACATAGTTCGAGGATGAATAAATAAAACAGCATTTTAATAAAAAAGATTTATTGAATTTATAATGAAATATATTTGTTTTGTAAGGTATTGGAAACTTACTGTTCTGATATTTGTTTACAAGCAAATGATTCTAAAAACGTGTTATATGAATGAATTGATTTATGAATTATTGAATGAGTGAATGAAATAATTAATTAAGTAGTAATTAAGTATTTACTGACTTATCTGACTTAGGATCTAGAATACGTGAACATTAAAATCTGCCAGTATAAATTAAATAAACAATAATATAATTTAAGTTGCTTAAGTATTAAATAGTCAACAAATAATGTATATTTAGGAAACATTTTAGTACTGTAGTTTCGTATTGCTTCCAAGGAAAAGTGGACAATGTATTTTGGTTTTAATAAAATAATAAAGTTTGCTTATTTTTTCAATTACAGCCATTGTGCTTTAGGGCAGTAATCACACTAAATGTCAGAGAAAGGTGACTTATTTTCTTACTTATAGTTAAGGGCAATTTTGCGTCCATCAATACTGAGAGAAATAATTCCTTTAATCTCAGAGTTCTAACGACATTGATGTCTTCTGTATACGACATAGCAAATTGATTTATGAAGTATTTAAGTAAGCAGGTAGAAAATAAAATTTCAATTAGGTTTTCAGTAAAAAAAGGGCCCTTTTTGTTTCTAATATCTTACTCCGTAATTTTCTAATTTCGATATCTCAGAGAAAACAATTATTAAGACAAATGATTCCTAAAAGTGTAAGATTAAATTGCTAATTCATTCCTTAATGTCTTTCATGATAATGTCTGAACACTTTAGTATCTGTATTAAGATTTTCTACTGTGTTCTTGTTTGAAAGAATATGTGCCACTTGTAATGTTTCATAAGTATATCAGTTATCACTTTCTAAATTCAACAAATTATGTATCTTTTATTATAACTGATGTAATTTTTCCAGTTTTGAAACCCAAAATCACCGTTTAGGAACGTATACTTTTTGTACCTATTCTTATAAAATTATTTATTTATTTCCTACTTCAGCATTTACTACAATAATAAATTTCGACATTTGACAGTTTAAAATACAAAAATTGTAGATACAAATAAAAATTAAGATAAAGTTTATTTAAGAATGAACTTCATTAAACATTACTCTTTTAGGATAACATAAAGTTTTGCGATAAAAAAAATATTACTTTATTTTGAAAAAAAATATTTTCAGTAGCAGCAGTGATTTTTAATTTCCATAAAACACATAGAAAAGATTAATAAAACTAAAATGTACGTTGCTTAATACATTTATTTGATAATGCCAGTGATAATATGATAAAAATTTGCGTATACTTTTACTTTATATACTTTACTTTATACTTTAAATATTTTACTTAATACTTTTTTTTACTCAATGTATCACTGGACGCTGTTAAATTTTTTATCTAAAAGTATGGTAAAATAACCAGCAGCTGTCATCCTATCCAATTAACCATAAATTTGTTGGGGAAGAACATTTTTTACATTTATTATTTTGAATCGTTTACACCTATTATGGTCAAACAACCATGGAAATAAAACTAGATGATTTTGCAACCATTTTCTACTTGTATGGTTTTAAAACCATAAAACGAAATTTATCTGGACAATGGAGGATAGTTTAGCAGTTTTATGGGGCTGAATGATGCCTAAATGAGATTGATTGATGCGTGATTGAGACCATATATGCGTGAATGAGAGTATCGTATTCTAACAGTCCAGAGTCAAAAAGTGGAGAGAGCATGACTCTAGAAACTCTTCCTGCATTAAAGGAAATGGAGAAAATATTGTGTTGTCTACGCTGGGACACGAGCCCCCGTTCTATCGGTCATGAGAATGATAGATTAGCTCTTTTAGCTATAATATTTACCCATCTGTAATGAATTAAGTGGCTCCATAAAATGGGGTTAGTTGGAGCGATGAAATTCTGGTCGTTTAACCGTATTAAGTGAAAGCAGTGAATAAACTGTTTTTTTTCCACAGTTAACAGTTTGAATATCATCTTATTTATGATTATTTGGCTGTTTTGTTTATAACGAGTAAAATAAGAATAAAATAAGTTTAACCATTTTTTCTGAGTTGCTTCAAAGAGTGTAATAATTTTTCACTGTAGCAGATAATGGTATTATGTAACTTCGATGCACAACAGCAAATGAATAAAAGCAATTAAAATGAAATAGAGGACAAAAAAATTTGATATTAGGGATTTAAGATGTTTCAAACTAATAAAATTTGCAATTTATTCCGCAGTTAGCTTCCAACAATTTCCACATTTTTTGGTATTTTTTAATCAAAACATACATACGTCAAACTCAAAACACACATATATAATCAGCAGCGATTATTTTTTTCTGTTTTTCGATATCAGTGTAGTTGAAGCAAAACCAAACAATCGCAAGCTCATTTCAGATGGTTTACAAACGACTGGCAATATTCCACTTGGCGTTTCTTTAATACTCATAATACTCAAAGCGCGCCAACATTGTTTTCAAAAGTGAAAAAAGTTTGCGCTTGGTGTTAAAAGTTATTTTAAAATATTTAGGTTTAAATTGCATCATTCAAACCTTATATTAATGATTGATTTTGTATTCATCTTAAATAAAGTGTTCCGCCCAACAATATTTTGAATTGCTCAATATCATATTCGGAAAGATACTGCACCACATCTTTAACAATGTATGGTTTGATTCTCAGAATAAAACTAATTTATTAGTTACTCATATTTTTTTCAGACGTTATTTACAGTCAATTTACAATAAAATGTACTGATGTACTGACTGTCCGTACACTTTACCAACAAATTTCTTTTTTATCAATGTAGTTAATGAAAACAATAAAAACTTTGCATCATTTACATAACCGTAGTATATGTTTTAGCGAATTGAAATATATATTTGAAAAATTAATAGGCATGACAATTCTTCATACATTTGCAAAACAATTTTTGTATTTTATAAATGGTGAGTCTATACAAGTTTTGATGTCAGGCGATGGACAGTCTATTTAATCGTAAGAATAACCATGTTTCCATGGAAATACTCAAGTTACGGAATATAATATTTGACTCAGCGTACTTCAAGTATTTTTTAAAAAACTTAAGTGAAAGCTTTTAAAAGCAATTAAAACTTTAGATCATCTATATCTATTTAATTAAAATTTTCTATTAAAATCTAATTCGCAAAACCAACAAAAAAATACGTCACAAAAGAAACAATTGTGTATTTACTAGCGTAAATACTTCTTTTAGAAGCTTATTTAATAGCATTTTTTTAAAACCTTTTTTAAAGAAAACATATTTTTGATATTAAAATTAATAACAAATTATATGCAAGAACTGAAAAATGTGGAAAATCATGAAAATATATATTTAACTTTCCATGTCTTTAAGTGAAACTAACTTTTCACACCTTTTTTTTAAAATTACAGTTCAGCTTAGATAAGCATTAATTTATAGCATGTAAATTACATGGTATTGTATCTATATATGTTTTTTTATTAAGATATATATATAAAATTATGATATTATTTTTACAATTAATAATATATGTTAAGATGATAAAGTTATTATTTAATAAGAAAAAAAAACTCACAATGATAATATAACAGAAAAGGAGCATTGATTTCGTTTTAAGAACTTAAAAAACTCAACTGAATTAGTAAAAACACACTAAACAATATGCTAACTAGCAAGAATATCTATTATGATATTTTTGCATAGGAAATCATTACTTTTCTAAAACATTAATTGAATTTCTGTAAGATGCATTACATCACTTCTTGGGAAAAGGAGGAAGTTTTGTCCTGAAACTGTCTTTTTAAACTAACTCCAAATAGAAATTCACTAGACCATGAAATGAGTAACAAAAAGATCGCCTAAGAAAATTAATTTGAAAAGTTTTAGGAAATGATGATTATACTGAATTTCGCAAGTGACTGTTTTTTTTTAAAACTCAATTTACTTATTTTAAAATCTCCTCAAGTAAGAATAATAGCAATTGCGAGCTTCTTATTAAATCATTATTTTTCTCAATGAATTTATTATTTATCTCTTTAGAACAAAAAGCGTTTTAAATTTACATAAATCAATTTTATATAATGTGCTGAAATCTGTGTAATTTTTGGCACAACTGTAATTATTTATAATTTTGAACACATGTTTCAAAACTGTTCGCAAATATGCATGAACTATACATAATATATTGGCCTTATCCAAATTATTAGACGCACTATAAAATTCTATGTAAAATTTCAAATATCAGGTTATACTAGAGAGCTTTATTGTTCTTACACGGCTAAAAATCGTTTTGCACTCGCTTACGTTCATGTATCAATTCGTTAACATAATAATGCGCTAACGTTATATATATATATATATATATATATATATATATATATATATATATATATATATATATATATATATATATATATAGATCGCCTAAAAGATCGCCTAAGAAAAAGATCGCCTAAGAAAATTAATTTGAAAAGTTTTAGGAAATGATGATTATACTGAATTTCGCAAGTGACTGTTTTTTTTTAAAACTCAATTTACTTATTTTAAAATCTCCTCAAGTAAGAATAATAGCAATTGCGAGCTTCTTATTAAATCATTATTTTTCTCAATGAATTTATTATTTATCTCTTTAGAACAAAAAGCGTTTTAAATTTACATAAATCAATTTTATATAATGTGCTGTAAATATGCATGAACTATACATAATATATTGGCCTTATCCAAATTATTAGACGCACTATAAAATTCTATGTAAATTTCAAATATCAGGTTATACTAGAGAGCTTTATTGTTCTTACACGGCTAAAAATCGTTTTGCACTCGCTTACGTTCATGTATCAATTCGTTAACATAATAATGCGCTTTTTAAATTTACATAAATCAATTTTATATAATGTGCTGTAAATATGCATGAACTATACATAATATATTGGTCTTATCCAAATTATTAGACGCACTATAAAATTTTATATAATGTGCTGAAATCTGTGTAATTTTTGGCACAACTGTAATTATTTATAATTTTGAACACATGTTTCAAAACTGTTCGCAAATATGCATGAACTATACATAATATATTGGCCTTATCCAAATTATTAGACGCACTATAAAATTCTATGTAAAATTTCAAATATCAGGTTATACTAGAGAGCTTTATTGTTCTTACACGGCTAAAAATCGTTTTGCACTCGCTTACGTTCATGTATCAATTCGTTAACATAATAATGCGCTAACGTTATATATATATATATATATATATATATATATATATATATATATATATATATATATATATGTATATATATATATATGTATATATATATATATATATATATATATATATATATATATATATATATATATATATATATATATATATATATAAATATATATATATAATGCTTTGCTTTTGCTAATAATAATATAATGCTAATTGCTTTTAATATCAACACATAAATTTCTTGGTATATTACTCATAATACTTCTTATACAATATAACGCACAGTTAATGGAGAAAAACGTTCGTATAAAATTTTTTTCTTTGGAATTTTGACTTATAGGTTTTTGCAATGACTAAGAAAAACAATAAAAGACAAGGAGTAGTACTTATAATTCAACATAGATTTGAATTATTTTTCCGATCCGAAATCTATACAAGAAAATTAATTCGAGCATTTAAGTTATTTCCAATAGTCCAATAATTCTTGATTGAAGAAAATTGTTCTTGAGACTCTTTTCGGGTTAAGGATTAAGACATTTCCCCCCATTGTCTTTATTGGAAGAACAATTTAAAAAAGATAAATGAAAGAAAAAGAGTATCATTATGTTTTTTTAGGTATACTGCTGCTCTAAACTATCAATTGTTAAAATAATATTTCGAATGATAATACTATTTTGTTTTATTTTTATTAATTTACTTATTAGTTTCTGTTTTACAAAATGATAGAGATAGCTTGAGAATAACCAATTGAGGGGGAAAGAGTCAGTGCAATTGACGTAAAAAATTAATTCAATTAATTTCCCCTATATACTGAGCTAAAACACATATAAAGTTTGTTAGAGTTGAAATAAAATGCTCTATATGTTTTAATTTAATGATTTCTTAGAATTTTTTTCATATAAATACTTAAATGCGATTATATATTTATTTAACTTTAAAACTCTTTTTTTAGTTAAATTTTATAATACGTATTTTATCATCATAAGATAATACTTTTTAATTGTTTAATTATTTTTATAATGATACATTACGCATGACTTAGTTTTATGAATAGTTATTTTAAATAGTTAAATTAGCATATATATAAATAAATAAATAAATAAATAAATAAATAAATAAATAAATAAATAAATAAATAAATATATATATATATATATAAATATATATATATATATACATATATATATAAATATATATATATATACATATATATATATATATATATATATATATATATATATATATATATATATATATATATATATATATATATATATATATATATATATATATATATATATATATATATATATATATATATATATATATATATATTCCTTTTATACATATAAATTCGAAATAATTAGGAAAACATTTAAAAATGACTCATCATACATTTTCATTGGACACCATTTTGAACATTGTCCAGTGGCCTTTCGTCTAAATATGAGATCTCTTCCTTTTTAAAATTGAAGCTACATAAGTGCACCAAGTCTTATGCTTCGATTATTAGCGGCGTGATTCATTCATATATTTCAGTAATCTGCTGAACTAAATGACAAAATAGAGATAAAAGCTGTTACCAATATGAACTGTTTAACAGGGTTTATATTATATATTTATTGGTTCACAATATCTGTATTCCTCATTTTAATTAATTATTTTTAAATGCACTTGTTTAATTTACCTATTCAGGTGTCCTTTCATTTCATTACGTTTGACGTACGCTTATCCACAATGCGATTCTATTGCATAAAATTATAATATTTATACATTTTATAAATTTTAAAATTTATAAATTACTTATTTTATAAATAAATTGATATTTTGCATCGACTTTTTATAGAAAAAAACATAATGATGAATGAGAAGCAATGAAAAAAATTAATGAGTTGAACAAACAGGGGCGAAGCTATCTAGCCAGTTTAAAAAGCCGCATTGCAATCTTTTATTATTAATATATTTAATTCTATTTTTGGTAGTATAAAGTAGTTTTTACTTATTGGTTCAAGGAATAATTCATCAAAGCCAAAGTAAAATCTATGTTGTTTTCAAGATCGAAACTAATTTAGTAAAAGAATAACAGATAAAATGGCTCATTCAATTTATATCTACGATCTTAACATGATTTCATCAGTAGAGGTCAATTCAACTGGAAAATATAAAGCGTAATTTGATTTTGACTTTTCAAGCTTTAATCTAACTAAATTCAATTTGAAATAAACTTTCTATCTTAAATTGTTCATTTTTTCAAACTCTATTTATGTAACTGGAATTTAGTTTTTTCTCCTTTTTTGAAGGAGTTATTTTTATATAAAAATATTAACTTATTTTATAAATTAAGAAATATATTATTAAGAAATATAAAAATTATTAACTCATTTTATAATTAATAGATTAATGTAATATTGTATTTATATTGCATTTTTCTTCTCTTTAGTGTATATTTTCGTTTGTATATGAAATTTTAGAAATCTTAGGTAATGAAGTACTGCAATAAATACAACACTTAGTTTGTAACAAATATTTAAAGAGAGATTTTGGTATTTGTTAATTAAAATATATTTCAAGATTATTTTTGTAAATTTCATAACTTTAACAAATGCCCTATATTATTTAAGAATTGTGCACTGATATCTTTGATCTGATACAGACTATTTTAAAACGATATAAATTTTAATTATTCTTCATTGCTAGTAACAATATTTTCAAATACTCTATCCGATGTTTACATTTCGAAGAAAAATTAGTTGTGATTGAATAACCTATTCTATATATTTAAAATTTTAAAAAAATAAATTAATAATGATAAAATATTAATTTATGATTAATAATGGATAAAAAATAAATGCATAATAATGATTAATAATGAATAAAAAATCATGATTTTGTCACTGACAAAAAAAGTATAATCAAAAAACAACTTTATCATATTTCTGGCTCTATGTGTATCCCCCCCCCCCCCCAAATCGGTAATTTTTACCAAAGCTATTTGGTAATCATTTGGATAAAATTAACAGTAAAATATTGTTTTGTAATAATTGATAAAATATTGTAAATATGGTAATTTTTTTTTTTTTATTATTATATTAGTATAGTGTATGGCATTGAAAATCATTCATTCAGTATAATTTTTTTTCAGTTTTGTATTTTAATTAAATGTGTGATAATGAGAAATATAATCTTGGAAATCATAATTTTCGGAAAAATGTTACCACATGAACGGAGAAATTTCCAAATAAATGGTTTAAATACCACATATTTTAGTTTTAATAATTTTGAATTTAAGAATTTTGGTTTGTTAGTCCAGAAATGTCATTACCATACAGTACGTTAATTTTTCCAGAATTATTTTCTCTGTAATAACTACATAAAAGAAACTGATAACTTAAAAGGCTTCAAAGAATTTAAAGAAGTAATAATGTACTTTCTTATATTTAATTTGATTAAGTTTTTCACGAATGGATAACAGAAACTCTTAAATTCATTCGGCTTCATACTAATAAATTCTACAGGACGATTCCAATCATTCCATTAATCATTTGCAGCGAACTGCAAAAAGGATTTCTAGTTGATAATTCCATCCGCCTTGATTATGTATTTCGAGAACTTCACAAGTATTACATTTGCATATTAAGCGTAAAGGCTTTGCTTCCAGTTAAATGAGTTATATTCAGGTTTCATGTACAAATGAGAGCTCCAATGAAGGCAGGCTTCGTTGGAATATTTTGGCAATCAAGCTTTAGATTTATCATTTAAGCAGCTTCTAAAATTTGACTGTTCATTTCATGGCAAAGTTTTAGAAACATTATGCTCTGATTGAATTTGAAGCGTAAATATGGTATGCTAATTAAGGAAACACATTCTTCTTCATAAATAAGTAATACGGAACAATATTTAAAATGTAAGTATTTTATATTTAATTCATTATTTATTTACTAAATAAGTAAATATCATTTATCAAAAAGTAAATAAGTGGTGAAAAAAGTATAGTCAAATTTATTAAAATATGTAAAGTGTACCTTGTTTCGTGCTTAAAAAGCTCAATAATTTTTACCACAGCGCTTTGGCAATAAATTTGGAAAAATATAACAATAAAATAGGGCTTTAATGAGAAAATTTGGTAAATGTAGAAAAATAAGGTAATTTTATCATGATATCTTAAGCAATGTTATAAAGACCATCAATTCGTTTAGATTTACTTTCCAGTTGTATTTTTTTTGCTAAATATGTGGCAATAAGAACTGTAATTTAAAAAAAAGAATTTTTCAACCAGAAGCAGCCTTTAAAAAAAACAGTTTTCACATAGCTTATTAAGAATTTGTGATTATAATTAACTATGTTCAAATATTATGGTTGATTCGGAAATACTACAAAAAAATCTACATTTAAAGGTTCGATATATAATAACAAAAAATCATCATACAGAAAGTTAGGCCAAGCAAGTTTGATACCCAGCTTTTAGAACGTATGGGATTTATGCAACAATATTGTTTGCCGTATACAACTTATACAAGTTGCAATTTCAAATAGTTGTTTTAGAACTATCTTTTAAACAAAACTTCTGTGTAAATTCGTATTTGTGCAAAAAAAAAAAAAAAAAAAAAAAAAAAAAAAAAAAATTTTATGGCTTCCAGCCGTGTACGATATCTTAAAATATTTGGTTTTGTGGGCATCTGTGGCTCTTGTGACAAAATTTATGATCCTTGCTTGTGAGCAAGTTCCTGATCCAGCTGTATATATTATTACTTATAGCTTTGGTAATGACTTTTGGAGAATTAAAAATAAAACTTGGGTTTATTACCACGCTGTTTTTCAGTGAAAGAGTCAAAATTTGGTATATCAAAAAAGATAGATGGAGATTTCAACATTACTTGTGCAATTTGGAATTTCTAAAAACATGGTCAGTTTGGCAACGTCTATTTAGTGTAAAAAACGTTCGTTAACTTTTTTGTTGCCTGTTAATTGATTTCATTTTATTTGATCAATAAGTTAAGCTCTATCAACTTGCAGCAGACTAGTGTGCTGATCAGACTTCTGTGCTTATTAAAACGTTCGGTTTTTAAGCTTTTGTCAGGTGGATGATGAGGTAGAACAAGAGAGAAAAGAACATAGCAATGATATGACCAAGGATATATCGGGTTTTGAACCTACTACATTAGATGCAATTTGACAATGGTTTTCTTTAACTTCTGTTATATGTTCTTCAACATTCTAAGCTTATAATAAATCATACTTTGTAAAGTACTGAAGTCTGCATATGAATACGTAACAGTAAATAATAAATAGATACTCGTGATAGCAATAACTTTCTTGACAATACAATACTCTTTACAATAGTTCCTTAGTTTTATTTAAAATGAAGATAGCGTGTTCGATAAAAACCGTAACAATAAAAAGTAATTCGGTTTAAATAATTATACATGCTCGTGTGCTTAATGCATCATACAATATCTTCTCCCTCATCGAATTTCAAAACGTACACCACGGTTACAAAGAAACCCACATTTGTATGTAAATAAAAAATAAATTCATATACTAACATGTAAATAGATGAATTCGGCAGCATATTTTGATATTTCGAAGTTTAGTATCATTAAACGACCATGCCATGCCACTTTCCTCCTTTTTATAATCCAGAAATATATTAGTAAAATAAATAAATAACCGTCGTCTAATAAATAACCATCATCAAAATTTAAATAAACCACTAGTTTAAGTAAACCAAGGAAATGTAAACATATTATTACTGGTTTATTTGATAAAAGACATAAACATCAAATAGTTATAACTACCGAAGAATTTGTAACATGAATGACAGACGTAATTGAAAATCATTTATCGTGATACTTTAGAGCATGACAGAAAACCCATTTATTTATTTAAATTTACTTTCTTAAATTTGTATTTTTACTAAATTAGTGGCAGGAAGAACTATAATTTTCAAAAACAGAACTTCCGAAAAATCATAAATACCTTCACGAATGGAGAAAAAAAATCATCAAATGAAAGGAATGTCATATACTTTGATTTTACTACCGGAATTTTTTTTTACTAGAAATATTTTTATTACAAAACTATGATAATTTTTTAAATATTTTGTTTTCTCCTTGCATAGCTGCTGACCATTCAAACTTATTTTTTAAAGCTAGAAAATATAAATTATCTTCAATATCAAAAACATAGAAGTTAATTTATGTTTTAGTAAATAATAAAACAGCAAAATAAATTCATTTGTAGCAAAATTATGAGAATAAAAAGTGTTTCTTTTAAAACTGCACATCTAATTAAATTTATATATAATTTATTGTACATTTAAAAATCAGCGATGCTGTTATATTAAAAATTAAATAGTAAATAAAAACATATCATACGTACATTGTTCAAATACTTTTTTATTGCACTGTAATAAGAACTTGATGGAACATAAAAAATAACTTCTTTCAAAATTTGAAAGATTTTTCTTTTAATATGTACTTTCTCAATAAAGGATTTAAAAAAAAAGGATATGAAATTTCAAAAAAGCTTATGATCACGCATTGATTCTCAGGAGAATTCTTTTTCATAAATCATTTGAAATTACTATTTCAGACACATTAGTTTCTCTCCGTGATACGTGAGATTTATTCCATTAGTCATTTTTACTCAGAAAACGTTGGTATACTTTTCGTAAAGCTAGATAAAACAATTGTATTTTTAAATAGCCTGAGGAAATTATTTCAAAATTTTGAAATTAATTTTTATATAAGTTACTTGTTTAATATTTACTAACATACGCACACATAATATCTTTTAAACTCATTGGCAGGCAAAGATTACATGACCATAAATACAATTAAGCCAAAAGAAGTAATAGTTAAAAAAAAGTCACCTTTTATGTGTTATAGTTTTGATTTATATCAAAATACGCATAAATATCTTGCAAACAATATGTAATTTATATATTGTAATTTCTTTTAATTTAGTTTAGTTTTTATTTTGTTGGATAAAGCTTAAAAAATATACAAGAAACAATTCCTTACTTGTCTATCCAACAATTTCAGATGTGTGAACAAATTTAAGAGCAGTGCGCAGAAAAATGATCTACTCTATATAACGTTTATCAAATCGTTATAAATCTAATGAAGGGATTTTCAGATCTTAAGATTGATTTTCAAAAGTTCAATGGTATGACCTCAAATATGCTACTTAATAAACACAGACGATGTTTTAAATTACGAAAATTATACACATAAATTAATTAAAACTTTTTGAAATTATAAAATTCAATTAAATATTTAATATTTAGTTTAATTTATCCATTACCAGGATTTTGAAAAAAAAAAATACAAGATTATATTAGCTTCTTCATTTATCATTGAACTGAAGATTATTAAACTGAACTGAAAATTTTTAGATAAAGTAGATATTTAAAAAAATTGCCGTGATACAGGGAAATACACTTCAAGCTGCTGTTATTTTTCAGCGTTTTGCACAAATATCTGTTATTTGACTTACTTGAGAAAAAGTAAATATTAAGTACAAAAGGAAAAAAATAAAAAACGTGAGTAGAAAAAAAAAAAGAAACATATTTAGTTTATAATTAAAAAATAATAGCTTTCTTCCGAGAGAAGCTATAAATAATTACTTCCAACAAGCAATTCTCAGGGTAGCGCAAAGAAAATTGCTTTTTAATTCTGTGGCGTGATAAAAAGCATAAAATTCAATTTCGCAGAAAAAATTTTCAAATTAAGTCTGTAATTTTCTAGGTTGAAAACTTAAAAAAAATCAAGAAATTAGTTCAGTAATGGTGAAAACGACAGAATTTTAAACCAAAAGGATTTTGAGAATGTCACATACAAAAAACTTAAACCATCGTTAAAGCGTTTTGTTACTCGAGTAACAACTTCAATGTGGTTAATTTGCTAGAAATGTATTTTCACGCTGCAAAACGGAATAGAGATCGGGATTTCATATATATATATATATATATATATATATATATATATATATATATATATATATATATATATATATATAAGCTAAGAAATTGAGGAAAAATGGAGGGGGGAAAATATTAAAAATCCGGAAAACAAAATAAAGAAAGGATATAATCTCTTCATCAGCTCACACGATTATATCCGCAAAAAGGAGTGCTTTCTAATATTGTATCAATATAGCCAAAGCAAAATATATCAATACAATAGTGTAAGGAGCACTCAAAAAAATTGAAACGAAATTAGAACACATTAGCAATAATCAAGCAAATATCAAGCAAATATAATATCAAGCAAAAAACAAAAAATAAAATGTAAAGAGATTATAGAACAGTAGGTATACGAGAGGAAATCTGCATAGTGAGAAGCGAATTTAAATGAACTTACTCGTACCGGAATCTTTCAAGAATGATTTAAAATATTTACGTAATAAGATTGCCAGATTACAAACTATGAAAACAGAAGCATAAATAAAGTGATATCTTATGGCACCTTCTTACTGCAATACTGAAGCCCGTCAAATTTGTTAGTTACCTTGGATGGGCCCGATAATGGATGTGCGCAAGGTAATTTAAAGTTTGTAATTAATAAGTTTGATAATTAATTATACATTTATAATAATTTAAGAAAACTAATTATAATTTCAAAAAAAAAAAAAAACGTTCGGATATAATCGTGTGAGCTGATGAAGAGATTATATCCTTTCTTTATTTTGTTTTCCGGATTTTTAATATTTTTTTCCTCCATTTTTTCTCAATTTTTTAGCTTATTTTATGAGTTCTATATACTTGCAACTTATGCGCAGTTAATATAACTTATTAATTTTCTTCGTTTTTCTCTTTGTTCTTTTGTGCTATATATATATATATATATATATACTTATGTTACGGCCAAAGCCCGAAGTCCAGCCAGATCGCGAAGTGGCCGAGGATGGCTGACCAAAGTCCGAAATAATTGAAGCGATTACTGAATATTTTACTCTGGCAGCCTTTTATAATTATATAAATAATTCTTATAAATCTTCTACTTTAAAAATATAAAAAATAGGAGTTTTTAAATTGTATATTAAACAATCATTAATTTAATCATCATTATTAAATTGTCTATTTTATTCTCATGCATACACCAAAGGTCTTGTCATACTAGGTCTAGTTAAGTGCCACTGCCCGGTATACATTTGCCCGGTATACCCTACACAGTGATTCTCAACCTTTTTTTTGTCGCGGCACACTTTTAACGATTTCAAAATTTGGCGGCACACAAAGAAAAGGATAAGTTGTTTACTTACCTATAATACACTGTGTAAAATAGTTTATGATAATAATTTGGAATGTAAAATAAAATAATATGATATTTACTACAAAAACATCGTTTATTAAGGGATTAATTAAAAATAAATAATACTTTTAATGAGAAATTTGATGTTTTTTGATAATTTCATTTATATTTGGTCGTAAAAATGACTCTCATATCGTCTTCTACATTTAGAAGTCTCGATCTTTTTTTCGTTTTTATGTTGGTTAATACTGAAAATCCTACACTGATGTTTTTTTAAGGTCAAGTGCAACTGCCCGGTTTATATTTGCCCGGTATATCCCACATTGATGTTTTTTTAAGGTCAAGTGCCACTTCCCGGTATACATTTGCCCGGTATATCCTACATTGATGTTTTTTTAAGGTCAAATGCCGTGCCCGGTATACATTTGCCCGCTATAAGGATTATTTCTTCCAACTTTGGCTGATCTCCCCATGCCAATTCGCGATTTGGGCGGCCAACTCCCGAAATCAAGATCACTTTCGGACTTTGGCCGTAACATATATATATATATTTATATGGTGCCAGTTTCTGTACACAAAGCTGATCTAGCTAAAAGTCCAACCAGACTATGTAAGCTGCAAGTTAGACCCTGTGCGAATTTCCCTAAGACACGAGAGCGCGTTTTGGAACTAACTAAAAAAGAGACGTATATGGATTCCAAAGAGGAGTAGCAATAATTTTCTAAAAACATCACGAAGACGAAATCATTTATTTTTGTGTTATTTATGTGTTTGTTTATCGTTCATCTTTATGAAAATTTAGCGTTCAATATATGTTTTGTTAAAGTACAGTGTCTCTTATTTTCAAAAACGACCACTCATGCCGACCCCCCCCACACACATACATATATATATATATATATATATATATATATATATATACCAATATTTTTCCTGTATTTCTTTGTCAAGTGACAGCACTATGCATTGCATCCCTCTTTTTTTATTCTGGGTTTTACCACCAGGTTTATGATATTTATGATAAAAAATCTACTTTATAACGTTTTAGTCCGCTTAGACTAAAATAATGCATTTTACCTTTCTTATTAATTTCATTTACCAATAAGTCTTAACTTTATAGTCATAAAGCAATCCTCGATGGGATAAATAATAGCTTGCAAACCGGTCTAAAGTTTGATTATTTTTGTTAAAGAATGTCAAAAAAATACATATATGTATTAACTGAATGCTTCTCGAACTGGAACGAAATTAATTCAATTCACAAGTATTGAAGTTGAAATGCTAATGAATGGAAATAGGACTCTTTTCATTAAGATGTGACATAAATAGAATTAAAACTTCATTTGAAGTTAATTGTGTCTTTGAGAATTGAACATTTATGTGTTACTAATAGAATTTAAGTAGGGTAAATATACCTTTTTTCAAATACAAAGAAAATTGAGTTTCAGGAGAAAATAATTTCCTCATATTGCAAATAGTTGATCATTTTTGGCTAAAGACTAATATTGACAACATTTCGTTTCCTCCATTGCTAATAATGTTTTCAAAAATTTGTGTTCAGATACTTAAGTTAAAGACATATTTTAAAAGTATATTACTTTTACAAATTGTAGCTATGTTTGTAAAGTTATTAAAAAAAAAGCACAAAACCTCTCTCATAATGGTTGAAAGTAGAATGAAAATGAGTTTTAGTTAAATCGTGCTAGGCGAATTTTTTTAAATGTATAGTTCAAAAAAAAAAAAAAAAACAATGAAAACCCAACGCCTGAAATTATTAAGTAATCATTAAATTTTCATGTACAGCGATGCATTCACAATTCACTTGACAAAGCATTCTAAATTATTTTTGCAAACAATATTCATAAAGTTACTTACAAAGAAATAGCTTCAGAAAGTATTTAAGACGCACCATACAAGAGCAAAGATTAACTTATTTATTTAACAAATGCAAACATTCAAAGCCAAACTAAGTTCTTAAGACATAAGGAATTATTGTTCTCAATTCCGTGAAATAAACACTGCGGCATACACATCATCACCGGTGATACACTTAAATAACCGTCGAAGAATCTCCAAATCATGCACAGTTCTCTAATAATAATCTTCTGTCTAGATAACATTGTTACTCCACTCTGTCAATATATTGCATGAGAACCGCGGTTCAAGCCACTACAAATGTAGGAAGGCATCAGAGTGATCAATATTGTTGATATGTTAAAAATCATTTTTCCCATGATTGGCCTAGTCTTGGAAACTTTTAGAAGCTCCGATAATTGTAAAACGTGTTCTAAAGATTAATAAGCATAAAATTGTAATTTTTGAAATTATTTATAAAATTTTATTATTTAATTTTGATTATTTATTTTATTAATGAATTAAAATCCTTCCAAATATAAAAAGAGTCAAATGGTACAACGTTTTAATTATATACATGCATTACCGAATCGAAAATTTGGAGAAAATATGTTGAATAGTTCTTTCTAAATAAAAAAATAAACTATGCGGCTTCTTTGAGGTGATGAATTAAGCAGAAAATAAATTTTACACTAATGAGACCGAATATTTGACCACTCCTGCCTACTTGACCGAATTTACCAATTAGGGTGATATTTATTACGACAAAAACCATTTTCCAATTTATAGATCAACGAATCAAATTTTCCCAAAAATGCATGCTAATTAAGCGAAAGAAAATTTTTGTCTCTGATTCTGTTACATAAAATATCGTTGATTGCATCGTAGTATGTGACAATACGATCACTAGATTAAAAGTTATTAATGTGTTCTTTTTCTGATTTTGCGCACTTTAAAGGGATCCATAGCTCATTAAGGAAAATTTGTGAAAATAAGCGCCTTAACTGATGTACAGTTAAGTTACAAAACTAACAACCAAGTTACACTAACGTAAAACCACTTTGCAACTTATACAAAAGATTGAAGTTTTAATATTACTCATAATAACAATTTCCTGAGAAGTCCACAACTTGACTGAATTGATCGTAGTTAATTTTTAAAGTGTTTGTTGAAGAAAATTCAGTACTCGGTACACAATTTATTTCAGAATAGTGTATAATATATATTGAGACCATCTAACAAGCGCGAAAATAAAAAAATAAATAAAACAATGTTCAACGAAGAAATCGTCTAAAGAAAAGAAGATACAGACTCTTTTGACTTGAGGTCATCTTCGATAAGCTCCTCTTTTCAACCCATCCAGCTTGTTTCTATAAAAGCGATTTCTGATACACAGAAGATATTTCTTACTGTTTTTTCTTCTTCTTTTCATTCTGTTTTTCTTTGTTTGTGTCCTCTACTTGTTGCCTGAGGGGTAGATATGATCATAAATGATGATTCAAGTAACATTCTACAAGAAAAATACATCGGTTCTTTCTTATCATTTGTTTGATACCCGAATAGACTTAGTTATTAATATTCTAAACGTTATATAAATTTCTTATAACCATTCTTTTTTATTGAACAGAAGAGAGGATGTGGAAGATTAAAGTGTCCTCTTTTGCAAACAAGAGATTTGGAATATTTGCTTACTAAACATTGCTTTAAGAAACTTACTAAACATTGCCCAAGAAGTTTAATTTTTTTTCTGAAAACATGAAATAATTTAATGAAAAACACTGAAGAATGTTTTTTTTTTGTTTTCCTTTGCATTAGCTTAGATATTTTCACATCGCTGATTTTAAATTTATGATTGGTTTCTGTCTACAAGCTATAGTTTTTATTAAATTATATAATAAATTCCTAACCTAAAATTTTTAAATTTCACTTGAATGAATACTAAACTTCTTTTCTACGTAAGGAGTAGTAGGAAGATGTAACATATATTTTAATTTATTTATGAGTGATACTTAACGATCTTATGTTTCTTGTCCCAAGCGTTATTTCCAAATTAGCAGACGAGTATATATGCAAAAGTATGTTTATAAGTTTATATGTTTTTTTTTTATGTAAACTTAGGCATTCAAAGAAAATTAAACTAAACAAAAAACAAAACTAATTTCAGATTTAAAACCCCCACAATGAAATACGTAAATCACTTGAGTAAATGCTACAAAAAGTTTATTCCCATGTGTAAGCTGAAAAATATTCCTGGAATATAGTATATTATATAAAAGTAGCATTAGATAAAGTTTTCGAAAGTTTTATTTTTCGTTATAAATTTACGCTTACCTTTAAATGTTACCATGATAATTTTGAAATTAGAGGGTAGTAATAAAATAATCAATGATTAATTAAAATATTGGATAAAATTTCTTAAAGTTTTGAACTAACCTTTATTAAAAAAAATGAACGAACTACATTTGTCCAACTAGTTTTTGGCATTTATACTTTCGTTGTTTAAATGAATACAGCAGCGCTGCACGAGAGTTTGCAAGCTCAAGTATAAAATCATTACTACATGTAATTGGTGCAATGAGTTCAATCCCCAACGAAACTAATTTTGCAATAGAGGCAGAAAAGTGAATATTTGTGCATCAGCTTGATATATAGCGCTTTTCTTTATTTTTTGATATAACATGACTGGTTACAAAATATCCTATTGCAATTGTTCGATAACATCGTTACATTTTTTTATTTAAAAAAATAATTAGTTCCTGGAAATAACCAGTTTTGGGTCAAAACCTTAAAACAAATAATATACATTATTTTAAAAAAGCAAAAATATCAATAATGCGTCAATTAGAAATTAAATAAATACTTTATTTAACATATTTAAAGAAAGTAGTGGAGATTCAGAAATATTTTGGATTATGACTATCTCGGCTGAGTCAAGTTTTCATAGAAAGAAAATATAAACTCATTTGGCTTATATAGTAATTTATAGTATAGTATAGTATAGTATAGTATAGTATAGTAATGCCTTTGAATGAGTCTCCTGTGGCTATTAGCAACTTTATATACAATTAGGTTTTATAAATAGTACGTTTTAATAATTAATTGCATTTTCATTGATATAAATCATATAATTGAATATTAATACCAAATAGAAACTAAGACTAAGTTTCCTTATATTATAATACATCTTTTTGGTAGTTGCAATTAAGTTATAAGATTATACTTAGATAAATTGATATTGTCAAAACAATATTTTGTCAATACGCTTACAACAAAGTCAATAGGGTTATTGCCGACCAACTTGTGTAGGGGGCAGGGAACTGTCCTTGCGTCAGAAAGGTTCTGGGTTCGAATCCCGGTCAAGGCATGGATGTTTCTTTCTCTCTTTGTGTTCTATGTCCTTTCTTCTTTGCGTGAATGTGTGTGAATGTGGCCCACACTATGGATGGGTTAGTAGCAGTGTGGAAGTATGGTGTGGAAGAAGTCGAATTCTTGGCCATAGATGGCGCCACTGAAGAACAAGAACAATCGCATCCCCTTTGCCTATACGACAAAAAAAAAAAAAAAAAAAAAAAAAAAGGTTTATTTTTTATCTAATCACTAATTTAGGAAATATTAAACAGATAATTCTGTAGTGCAATGAAAAAAGCCTTGGAATATATTGTAAGTGCTTCAAGAAATTATTAATAAATTTCGAGAAAAGTGGCTTGGCACCTATTTTCTCTCTATTGCTAAGAAATAATTTCTTTCCCTTCCTTATAGAACGTTAATATAGAATTGAAGAAAACTGATAAAACAATATTTCTTTTAAAGAAAATTGCAATAGGTCTGTCATTTTATTCAAAAATGCCTAATATCTAAAAATCTCTGTTTTTTTTTATTTTTGTATTTTTTTTTTTCATTTTATACTTACGTTTGTTTTTTCTATTACACGGCAGAGTTTTAATATTATAACACTGATTTTTAAATTTCGAAAAAAAGTGTATTGTAGAAATAAATGATGAAATAAATTTCTCAGAAAATTAAGTACTTTAAAATTAAAAATTTAGAAGTAATAATACTACTAACTTTTCAGAATGCTTTTCCGAAACTATTTTAAATACAATGAAAGAAAGAAAAGTCAACATATTTTTTCTGTCAATTTGTATTTATGATTACACAAAAAATAATCTTTGTTCAATTATTTTCAAATCAATTGTTAGTAATTTGAGAAATTCACGCAATGATCAGAAGGTGGAAAGACTAATTTGTTGACTGGCAAAGTGTCAATAAAACATTTAAACGAATTGCTAACATTAAATAAAGATAAAAACTAAAAAAAGTTCAGAAAAATACATTTTAGTTGCATATTTTTTTATATGTATAACAGAATCTTAAAGAATCTATCAATACTAATAACAGAATCTTATAGAAAAATGTTTATATATTGATGGAATACATGGAACGATTTGCGTCAGTATTATTTTATCTTATCCAGCAAATATTTTGTATTGTCAATATAATTTCAGCCAACATAGCATATTGTGGTTTCTGCCATTTACTAATGTATAAAACAATTACTACATAGAATAAATGTTTATTTTCGTGATTTCTCGAGGTTGTTCTATACATTAAGTTCAGTTGTCTAAGCTAAATTTTTGTTTTGTTTACAACTAAAGTTGTGAATTTCATTGACCCAAACTTATTTTCATATTTAAGCAATGTTTGCTGAAGATTACGAATATTTATTTATATGACATATAATGAATAAAAATGTTTTCAGGCTTAGTAGAAGAAAGTATTAATATTGTTAAGTTTAAATATGTTTTGGATATTTACAACATTATTTCTTTTTTTTTTATTATATATAAACAGTTTTTATTTCAATTAAGTATTTTAAAATTACTGTCAACAACAATTACTACAAAGAATAAATGTTTATTTCCGTGATTTCCCGAGGCATTTATATACATCAAGATCTGTTGCCAAAACTGTTGTTTTGTTCAGTCGAATACTATGAATATTTATTTATTGAATGTAAATTGAATAAAAGAGTTTTGGGGAATAAAAATGATTAATTGGGAGATAGTATTAAAATATTTTTTGAAACTCGACATCATTAATTTATTCTTTCAAGGCTATTCACTTATTCTGAGAGATATACTAAGTGTTTAAGAATACAGTTTCACTATTCACGTGTTTTATATAATATCCCACGTGTTCTTAAACAAATGCATTTTTAATTGTTATTAATGTATATGATATGCTGGTCGTAAAATAATAAATTTAAAACCATAAAATGTTTTCAAATTTGCAAAAACACTATTACAATTCCCATTTTCAGCATAATAGTATAAAAATTTTAATGATATCTTTAAAGAGTACTACATAGAAAGAAAAAATAAGTTCTTGTCAATAACCAGAAGAAAAATATCCAGATTTCAAAACTGTATTTTAACCTATTTATATTTTTACTTTTTATTTCCTTTATCTTGATTCAGCATTTGATTTGATTTTTTTGGAATTTTTTGTATATATAACTAAAGCATATATAAAATTAGATTCCTTAAAGTAAACTTTTTTATATATCAACGTTTACCAAAGAATAGAGACAATGAAATATGAAAAAATGGAACCGAAGCTGACGTCTTCAGGGGGTACCAGCTCCGGAAGTCATAAAAGCAAAGCCTTTTCTATCGAGAGAGCATGACAAAAGCCTAAAATGGCTCTCTCTGTCCAGGAAAAGAATATAATACATAATATACAATATAAAATACACAAAGTAAATACAGAAGAATAAAAACAAGACGTTTACTAAGGAATTTCTTTCTCATGTTTTAATTTTCGAGAAATTTGCTATTGGTGGCTATCTTTCAAATAGTGCATTATGTATCGCTGAGTTAAAAAAATATGCTTTTCAAATAGTCAAGTTGACTATTATTATTAGATCTTTTTACGATGAAAAGATTGTTTAATGATAGAAGAAACAACAGAAAATTAAATGAATACTGAAAAGGCAACTCAAAATACTTAAATTCTTACTATACGTTTTTACTTTTCGTGTCATTTTTCAATTGGTATAATATGCATCGCATGAGCAGTTTCTTTGTTTAAAAATGGAAGAAAAATATCGAACTAATAATTCTCCGAAAATGTGACTTAATATGAGATTATTGAAATTGAAAATAGAAAAAATTACCGAGCATAAGCCTCAGCTTTTTGACAAAAGGTCCATTAATATCCATATCTCAAAAATAATTTACATTTTGCTTCTAATTAATAAGTTTCTTTAAAAAAACAGGTTTCAAAAATGCGTGTTTAGTTTTGCGGTAAACCTGTAATATAATGATCTAATAACCTAGTTCATACTTATTCATTTATTGCAAAAAATTAACCAAACATGTTGGTTAACGTTTCTCTCTCTCCAATGATACTTCAAAACGTATTTCTGAATTGTTTATTTTAAACGGCTGTCAAAAAAAGTACTTACTTGAGAAAATAACCAAGCATGTAATTATACATCAGTATTGTTACAATTCCTATGCACTTTCTCACCAAAGTAAATACTTAAATTTCGAACTGCTAATTTTAGAAAAAATATGAATTAGAAAAATATGAAATAAGAAATATATGAATTAGAAAATATTTAGAAAATATGAAATATATGAATTAGAAAATATTTAGAAAATATGAAATTAGAAGAAAAAATTCAGGCGTTAGGAGTGAGGTGGCATTTACATGATAAACACTGATCAAATATTTTTCGAAAAATTAAAAGTTCCTTAGTAAAAACCTTTATATATACTTATTTTTTTAAATTTTTATAAAATGTAATTATCTTATAAAAATAAGTAATATCATGTGTCATCCATTGAATGTTAGATGAATCTTTTACCTAAGTAAAAATGAGTATTTAAAGGGCACTTGATATCCACACACTATGTAAAATAATAATATAAGATCTATTAAAACAGTTCCATGTTGAAGCTACTAATAAACCCACGAACCTCTGTTTCATTTGCTTCATTTTTGTTTCTGATTCCGTTTCAGATAGTAATGTCTGAAGCAGATGCTAAAAGAAGTCTTTATATTCTCTGGTAATGACAGCTTTCCTCTCTTTTCTTTGATTAATGAAAAACAAGCTCAGAGAGAAACCAGTGTACCGTTAATATTTACTGAAACTTATGATTTTGTAGAAACAAAGGCTGTTTGTTTTTGCCTTGTATCCCATACCAAGTACAATCGGATGAAATGCATCTCAAATGGAAGATTGTTTCAATAGGAAGAAGACATTTTTGCTATAAACTTTGTAAGATTGTAAATTTTTCTTTTTATTATTATTTTTTTTGGTATGGGGGCATTTTATTGTTTGCACAATCTCTAATTTTACTAATGTTTGAGTGCTAACTCTATTGTTTGTTTGAAAATAAGTGTAAAATACATTTTCCTTTTTTAACAACAATAAACTATGATACACCCAATGGTACAATTAGCAACTTAAGTAATTGTCTACAAATACTTGTAGTGTTTGAACATATACGTGCCCAATATGATATTGTCAGCATATACTTGTACAGCATTAACATATAATTCTAGTTATACGAAATAGTTTTTATATTTTATTCAATTTGGTTTAAACTGCTATTTTTGCTCCATATGTGACGTCATGATTGAATTGAAAGAGAAGTGAAAATCATCGTAAGCTAAAAAAATTGCTTTAGTTCAAGTATATGAAATCAAATAAATCACTCTAATACTTCAAGTATATCAACTTAAATCGCGTTGCTTTGTATCAAACATTCTGAAGTTTTAAATAATTTTACATAGCTGACAAACTACTGTTTCATACAAACTATATAGCAAAATAAGGTTTTCTTTTTTTTCAATCGCCCCGAATTGCAAGAAAATTTTTAAAAAAATAATTCGAAACATTCATAATAAATATTTTAATATGTGGGAACGAAATTTTTTTTGGAAAACAATGTATGTGGTTTTGAAATAGTATATGCAACTATTATTTTGAAACAAATTGCTGTTGTTGTTTCGAATTCCATTTGCCAATGTCAGTAAACCTGCTTGGTGAAATCAATTGAATTTAAGTCCGAAGGTGTATTTTTTGTTTTTCAGTGGCGCAATGGAAACAAATTAAATTAATATATTAATACTATATTTGCTTTTATTGAAATCAGTGTGGTGTTTCAAAGCTGGGTTATCAATCCTGAATTAAGAATACTAACCATTTTACTAAATAAGATAATTACTTTTTACTTTTTATTTTTTTACTTTCCCTGAAAAAATAAAGAATAGAAAATGCTTGTTCTTTTTGTAACCCAGATTAGTGTAAAAAAGGCATTGTCTAAGGCATGTGTAGCAGGTGGATGAGTGTCAGTCAAAATAAATATTTTATCTTGTGAGTTTTATCTGGTACATAGTTTCTGAGTAAATCTGTAAATTTTAAAATATCTCAATACAATTTTATTTGTTATTTCGTGTTAGATTCATCTGATAATTATATTTTCTGCAAGGTGACAGCGAACTATTTTAGAAATGTTTGAAGTGTTTGAATATTGACGTCTACGTTACTATTAAATATTTTTTAATGGAGTGAGCAATACAAAAAAAGTGAAAAAGAAAGATATACTAGATAATGTAAAAACTACTTGCTACAAAAATTATAAAGGGGAAAATTCCAGCATGTTTCTAGCTCTCAATATTAGGCACCCATTCTTAAAGCTGACCGAAACTAAGTGGAAAAAGCAAAACAAAGTTGCCAGCGAAAAAATGATGCATAAAAAAAAAAAGTGAAAGCAACAATCCACGGTTGCCGAAAGGCAAAGGGAAATCAGGGCAGGATGTATTTCCAAGCGAAATATAAAAGAGTTGTGAAAATCAGGTGATTTACTAAGGAATTGTCATTCATATGGATGAAACCGGGGAAAAGAGATTTTTAGCTTTATAGAGACTAAATTTATGCCCAAGTTTCCAAACATGTACAGTAATAGATTCTTTATTGAATTCTTGATGAAGGACATATCTCTTGTAATTCCTGAATTTAAATTTAAAAGTGCATCAGGTTTGTTTTGAATCTTGTTGTGATTTGCTCCTGGTCCATCCCGGTGTTACTAGTTTTGCTTTTCATTTTTATTTATTTTCCATTATTTATTTGAAAACTTTGCTTTTTCATTCGAAAATCTGTTTTTTTTCTCCATGATTCATGTTTGATGAGTATTTTTAGCCAGCGCTTAATTCCGAATGTTTAAAATAAGTGAACTTTTTTCATCCTCTAAATTTTTGAAAGAAATCAAATGTTTACATTATCAAGTATAATTTCTTTTATTGTTTTTTTTCTATATTTTTGATCATTTTTTTAACTGATTTATAACTGAAACTGTTCTCTTAGCCCTCCAATTCTCATATTCAATACACAATAGATTTAGTAAATTTAACTCATATATAACTAAGTAATCAATTGCAATCCTATACAATTCTGGATTTTTTCACTTCTTCAATTCCTTTTTTTTTTATATGTGAAGAAAAAACAAATTTAAGTTAGTAAAAGTTTCATAAAAACTTTTACAAAACTTTTACAAATATTTACTTAAAAACATTATCAATATAGTAAATCTTTTCAATAATCTTTCTACGAAACGTGCCCCTAACCGTGATTAAGTCAGAAATTTGTATCATACTATTTCACATTTTTTCAAGCTTACATTTTATTATTAAAGAAAGAATGATAATATTTTTATCATTTTTATTAATATAGACTATCAATCCCAGGCTAAGAAAAACTATAAGTTAGTCTTACATGTCATAAACTGAAATAAAAACATTGAAATAAAAACTTCAATTTGATGCTGACATATGTTTTAAAAATGCATAATTTGTTTGAAAAGTTGGTGCATTTTTTATAAAAAAAAATAAATATGATTCCCTCGCATTTTGTTTAAAATATTTTCAGATTTCATGCTTGAATACTGAGAATATGTCCAAACCAAAAATCACTAGTTTTTTTTTTTTTTTTAGCTGAATCTGTAATTTATTTAGTAAAATAAACAAAATAATATAATCCTACTTCTATATACAGCGGTAAAAAGAAATTCTATTTCGTACTGTTATTAAAGCAGAAGAAAGGATATAAATATCTCATGTTTATTGCAGGAAGATGTTTATAAATCTCTTGAATTATTTAGTAGGACTTTAAAAGTTGGAGAAAGTAAGGTATATATTATTTTGCTATTAGTCTATTCAAAAAAGATCTGAAATGAGATTATTTTTTTGTATCAAATATTGCTCATAAATTAAAATATCGCATAAACAAATTAAACGAAATTCATATAAATCTTGCTTGTCTTAAAAATATTTCAAATACAATTACGTAAACCTTCTGAAGAATATCCATTTTATGTTTAAGTTAGAACAAACTTAGAACAAGTGCTTCAATTTTTCTAAATTTTTCATCTCAGAAAAGGAAGCTGTATTTAGATACATCTATATATATTTTCTTATATATTTTATTTCTGAAATTAATTTTTGCATAGAATAGATAGAGTAAATTTTGCTTATGCTTAAGAAATAATTATTTAAAAATAAGAAGGATAAAAATTGTTCAAATATCAAAATGTATTCAACCAAATCTAAACAAAAACATGAGATAGCATCTGAAACGGATTATAATATCGCTGATGATCTCAAATAAAACTAAAAGAAAATTATTGATTGACTAACTCTAATCTGATTTGCATATTAAAAAAATATTCTCACGGTAAATCAATTTGTTACTTTGAAATTATTTTTATGATTGACAGATTAGCATAAGATTATAGAAGATGGCTCGTCTTCGGGGAAAATATCTAATTAGAGAGCACTAGAAGACATAACAAAAGATGCAAACCAGTTGTAAGGAGAAATTGAATTATTCATGAAGCCTTTCTAAAGATATTAAAATATTTTCATAAAGATTATTGTATTCTTTGTTTAAAAGAATAATTTAAAAGAAAATTTTAAATCTTTTTTCAGAAAACTAAATATTAAAAAATAAATAAATGCAGAACAATATTTGATATTAAGTTCAAATATTTCTTAATTGACTCTAATAACGATATTAATTAGCGTATAACAAATGTTTATTAAGGCCTAAAATTTCTGTTATTTCACACCTAATTATTGGTAAGTTTCATAAAGCGGACCTTTTCTTTTATTTTTGAGATCGTGTGATCCCATTAGCTGAGAGGAATAATGCTCTGATTTATAAATAGTAATGTCTGAGAATTTGTCTAAAGTGTCAGCGTGAAATAGTATGAAATTGATTTTCACGTCAACTCTTGTATATTATTTGCTCGGAGAAATGCGAAATACATTGTATTTAAATAATGTGAATTTTTTTAAAACTTTTATAAAGTATGTTTGTGTTATATGCTTAAAAAAATTTTGAAACAAATAAACAACAGGTAAATTAAATTTATTTATCTGATCATTAATTTTTCAAAATCATTACAGCACAAAAATGTGTTTTTTAATTTACTTTTAGGTACATTATAACAACTTTCTATTTCAATAATTTTGTCTTATTTCTCAATTAACACAATGACGTAAATATGTGGGTTGGTTTCCTTTATAATAATTTATATGTGGATTTTTAATATATATTTGTGAATTTTTAATTGATAAGTAGGTATAATGTGGATTTTATTTTTAACTAAAACATTAAAATGAATGTAATTTTTTTAAAAGAGTAAATCGGTAGTATAGGCACTTTTTGTGTTTTCCAATATATTGATCCCTGATGCAAATTTAAAAAAAATGTATTTTACAATATTCCTAATAAAAAACGAACATTAAATTAATTTATTAACGTGTATAGTTTTATAAATCTGTTTTTTACAGATTTGAAATTTCAAAACTATACTTTGACCACTTTTTTTCATATGTTTACACCCCATATCTCAAATGTAAAAAATTACATAAATATTTTTAATTTATTAATATGATTAATTAAACTTCTGCACCATCATACGATTGTTTTGAAAATTAAGATGCTTTAATTCGATTTTTGTCATAATAAGTATTAAAGTTTTAGTTTAATAAAATTATATTGCGTGTAAACTTTTAAAATTCAGTAGATATTTAGATATATTTCGCTCTAATATTGTCCAGATGCAAATTTTATCTAATGTCTATATTCTACCCGCAAACTGTCTTTACCGAAATCATCAGCAAGTCTCAAATGTGAAATACTGTCTAATGCTTCAACTAAATCTGTGGTATCTTTTGGAAATATGTGATTCGTTTTCGGTGGGCAGCTTTAATGTACCTTATCTCTGCAAAAATATAGGCGTGTACTCAATTATTCATAATATATCTCCTTTTTCAGCACCATTTTTAGCTATATTTTAAAAATAATTAATTTTTAAATAGTTGGTACGGAAGTAATTCTGCAGCACCGTCTATACAAAAAATCATAAAAAAATATTTAAATTAATAAATATATTTTAATAAGATTTTTATTTGTTTGGAAATAGATACAATATTAAATATATTGATGATATAATGAGTTAGTTAAATGGAAGAGTGTTCACAATGTATGAACTATTTATATTTGATAATGACTTTAATACTTTTATTTGTAATTATCACATAATACCTTAGAGCAGTGTATCGAAACAATTTATTCAGTTTAATTTGTTTCTCATTTTTATACTTTTTCTAAGGGTGTTGTAATAAGAGCTGAAATTTGAAAAACAGAATTTCCAGTAATGCGTTACCATATGAAAGGAAAAATGTATAATTGAATGGTTTAAATGCTTGTATTTTGGTTTTTGCTACAAGAATTAAGAATTTTTACCAGAAACTTCATTATTATATAGTGGGTTAATTTTATCAGAATTTGTTTTTCCTTGTACTAAGATATAAATTTCAGAATACATAAATATTTTAATGAACATGATGATGTTAACTTGCATATACTGCATTCAATTTAATTTGTTCATTATCGAATAATTGTAATGCGAAGTGTAAAAAAATGAAATATGATAAATATATAAAATAAAGTATAAATTGAATATGTAATAATGTCCAAAAAATATAAAATATAAAAACGTAGAAGAATAAGTATTATTCTATGTAAATTATTCTAATATTAAGTATAAAACTTGAAATAAATTTGGCAACATATTTAAAGTTTAAGATTGTTACCAAAATATAACATTTGAATGATTTGTATTGGTTGTAAGTAAATTAGTGCAAAATTTTGGAAATCGACTTTTTTTCACAATTTTCGATCACATGAAAAAGAGCTGGTTTGAAACTTATCAAATAATTTTCATAGTAATTAATTTAAATGGAAAATTTTGTTCCGAAATGTTAAGTATCTGAGATATTATAAAAGCTGACTATATAATTAGAATATCGTGTAATTGTAAAATGAGTAACGTAGTTAAATTTAACTAAGTAACAAAGCCAAAATTTATAAGTAAAAAGTAAACTAAATAAAAAAGTAAATAACCAAAATCTTTACACAAAAGAAAAAAAAATAATAAAAAAAGTGGAATTACAAAGGAGACCACAATTCTGCACTAAATTGCTTATGTCTGTAAAAGAACAAATTCATTTAATATTTTAAAATGACCGTGTGTTTACTGAAATCTCTAAAAAGTTTCGAATTCATCAAAAGACTAAAATCTAAAAATATAGCGTACTTTATTTAAAAACAATAGAGATCTTTTGATGAAATTCAACTCGAATTGTTTATGACGAAAATTAATTATGAATATATGAAGGAAAAAATTTTAACTGTCTAACGAAAAAATAAATAGTTGTTTATAACGTTACTCTAAAATCGTTTTAACTCTAAAAATAAAGGAAGATAACTCGCTTTTCAAACAACAAATCGAACAAAATTTTGTATCATACTTTTCATAATGTGTTTAAAAATATTATTTAAGCTAAATATGATTTTTCAGGTTTAGGTTTAGAAAATTAATTTCAAATTTTGGGTTAAAATAGAATAATTACAAATAAATAAAACTTGCCTTTACTGAGTTTTGTGTTAAAAGCAGCACCAGATGGCAGCATGAAATTCTTTAATGTCCGCTTAACTGAAGTAAATAAATTTAATAACTCAGATATCAAAATGTTAAGCAATTTAACGCATGATGCCATCTTTCTTTTACAAAAGAACATTTTAAAACATGCCTAAATTCAGTTCATGTTTTCATAAATTAGTAAGTAATGAAAAACAAGTAAGTAATGAGTACTGACGACTACATATTTGTTTTAAAATAAACGTTTTTATAAGACTTTTAATTCATTTCTTTAAGAAGTTTGAATAAAATTATGTAATATATTAAACTTATCAAAACAAATTAAATTCAGATTTTTTTCAAAATATCGGTGCATTGTTAGGTAACACATATTATATTCATTTTTGATTATTATATCAGTTTTAAAAGTTGCAATAAAAAACAATAATTCAAATATTTTAATTTCGTAAATATTTTTTTATAATTAAATTTTCAATTTAATCTTACTTATTAAAGATTTGTGCTATGAAAAAAATCGTTATTAATTTTATATTTGGTCGCAATTTAGAATCATTAAGGAAAATATTTGTTTTAAAATAACCAATGCAAGCATTATAAATAATAGGTCAATGAAGTGATTAATGTTTTACAACAGATTAAAAACTAAATAATTCGTAATTCTTAAATTTTTGATTTACACAAGCAATACATACATCCCTATTTATTAATATTAACCCAGGAATAATTTAAGTTAGTCCAAATTTTTCTTCCTCTCTAATAAAATGCATTGTTTTCAATTTAATTTTTAATACAATTTTAATAAATAATATGTTAGGTTAAATAAAAAGTTTAAAATATATTTTTATTGGTCCAAATTTTTCTTTCATTCTAATATAGTTACATTACATAATCCTTACAAAAAATCTTAAATTCCTTATATAACCTGCGTTACATAAAGTCTTAAAAAATAATATGTTATAAGAAATAAAGAGTAAAAAATTTATTTATTATGCAAAAAAAAAAAAGAAAAAAAAAGAAAAATGAAGTACGTTTACCCTAGAAAAATATACCAACCATTCTAAATTGTTAATCTTAATGTCATTATCAAGGAGATTAATATACTTTCAAACATAATTACATTATAGTTCAACAAGAGCTCAATTAAATCAGATAAAACAGATTGATAGCAGTAAATTTACCCTATTATGTAGGACTATATTCTGATATTGTTTTTTTTTCAACTTACTTTTTTTTATAAAATAGTATTAAAACTTGTAATAAAATGAATGTATTTTTTTTGTATACTAATTATCTTCGAAGCTTTAGTTATATAGAAAGAAATGTATTTATTCTTGATATTAATTAAGCAGACATTTTACACGTGTGATCAAGAAAACATAAAACGTTATTTTAATTAATTCAATACAATGAAAAAGTTTTTGAATAATAATTTTTAATTAGAAAAAAATCTCACTTTTATGAGGCCATTATATTTTTGCCATTCTCGCAAGATTTGCATGGAATAACGAGTAAATTTGTCCTAGTTTGAGTTGCCCGATTTCTAGAAAATGACAAATGCTCAATTTTTAGAAAGTAACATATTTAGGACAATTTTGATACTGGTTACAGTGGCACTCTTTACACAATAAGAACGTGTGTACCGTATTGCAACTTAAAAAACCAAGATTTTCTGTTAAACTTTAAATTTTGATAAATGTAAACCTTAATGATGTGAAAATTTATAGGGAAAATAAATTAAACTATGTCTCAATTTGGATGAAGATATGGTCAATATATCTTCAATTTATCTTATTATATATCTTAAATTTGCACGTTAGTTTGATTCAAGCTACATACGTTATTGTTCAGAGTTGAAAGTATTTTTTATAAATATAATTTTTTTTTAATGAATCTAAAATATTTTAAAAAACTCTAATATTTTACATTAGAATTTAAATGTTTATCACACAGCTATTTAAATCTATAAAGTTTATTCTTTTTACTCATTGGCTTGAACAGTTTTGGATAAATCTGGAAGTCTCTTAATGTTTTATGTTCTTATAAACTAATTAATTGAATCTCTATAAATAAACTTTAACGAAATTGAAATATATCTAATTCATCAGATTTTGTCACTATTAAGAGTTTAAGATAAATTAAAGATCTATGCCAAATTAAGGTGCAAATAAAAATGCTTGAAACTTTCAAATTGATGGAATAAGTTCTGTTGAAGCCTAAAATAATTAAGTGCAAATATCATCCCTCCGGAATATGTTAATGACTTTATTTTGTTAATGTTTGCGAGTTGAAGTCCCCAAGGTATAATAAAAATAGGAAATTTTCCAGTCAAATCAGTATATTAAAAGCACTAAAAAGTTTTCACAGGGAATTAATAACTATACACTCTGTGCTCAGCTTAATCGTGATGACGATGCAGAGATTTGGAATATTTAATGAGTTATTTTAAACCACTAGAAAAAAAAATGGATTTTATAATTAAAACGTAGTTGCGCATAATTTCTCTCCAGTTTTACCAATATTTAAAATTTTCAATAAATGAAACAGTCATATTTGTTTTAGTTAATGGACTCGAAAACGTACCTGTAACATTTTCAATTAATGCCAAGTAAATAATAATAATAATAATAATACTTAAAATAATATTAATAAGGATGTTTGAAGACTTGAAAAAAGAGCCTATTATTCATTAAATGGTTATTGAGAATCAATCAAATACCTGAAAAACATTCGAACCTGAAACGAACTTTTAAAAGTAACTTTCATTTTTTTATTAAATGAAGTTAAATATATAAATTTTTCATTTCATCATTTAGGTGAAATATAATTAAATGTTAATGTTTTTTTTGTCATAATTTTCTGAAAATGCTGACTAAACACAATAAACAAAATCTACTGATTTCCAATGTCACAGATTTCAGAGGCAACGCCTAAATAAATTTAAAATTATAGATTTGTTAATTTTAGAATTATGATACATATATGTTTGAGAAAATAATAATCATGTTTCAAAAATTTTCTTAGATGCTCATTAAAATCAATGTTAGTGAAAAAAAGTTAATAAATACTAAAGGCAGAATTAATTTTTTATTTGTACAACGAGAAAAAAATGTGGCGTACAGAATATGTGAAACAGTGAGAAACAATGAAGGATATATATCTCCAATTTTTAACAATATATGAGAATAACCTTTTATTTTATATATCTGTTCAAATTTGAGACAGCTTTTTTCTCTCCTGAGACTTTTATATTTTTAAATATTTCAGTAAAATATTGAGATCGACCAACCTGTTATTTTAGCTACAAGTTTGATTGTAGATAATTCTCGAACTAATAGTTGAATCTTAATTCTATTTTATTCCATCGTAATTTTATTCCAATTTTTATACATATGTACTATTTTCAGCACATGTTCATACTTCTAAATTTCACTAAAAAATAAATAAAAGAACGAATAAATTGGAATTACGAAAAATTCGTATTAAGTTCATAAAAAAGGCCCTTTTGACAAGTCAAAACTCTACTCTGCAGTTGCATTTCTGAAACCTGGAGAATGACCTACCTGTCACTTTTTATCACAAATTTAACATTTAATTTCCGGACTAAAGATCAAAAGTTGTTTCGCGTATCAGAGGATAGAATGTTAGCTTCCAAATGAGGTGACTTTAGTTTGTATCCCACCAGTGTCTGTTAGATATGAATTGAGCTGAGGGTTCATATCTGTCGCAGTGCTGACGTAAAATGTCTTCATAAGTAGAAGATAATGGGTTAGAATCATTTTGCCTTTGGGTTAACCATGAATGTTTTTCTGGTTTCCCTTTTCATGTAGTCCATTTCAGGGATTTTATTTCCATCCTTACCAATTTTCTTTAGAAATGCAAATTAGTTCCATTAAGTCCTCCCCGAAGGCTAGTTTGTTCCAACGCTTGATTTAAGAGTCCCCATGTCTTTTGGGTCGGGTTCAAAATTCTAATGCTACAAAGTTGAACATCTATAGACGCATACTCAAAATAAGTCGGCTGTTTGAAGTAAAAAAGTAAAGTAAAAAAGGCAAAAGTAAAATTATACACTTTTGTACAATTTTTAAAACACCTTTGTAATTTCAAGTTTCTAAGTTTTACTGTTATTGCGCAGAAAAACAAGAAGTAAACATACAAAACAGTGGTGGCAGAGTTTAAAGTTTTAATTCAGAGATCTATTTTTTTAATAAATCTCTTCACATAGATTTATTCCAAAACGTAATAAAAGAATAAATAATTTAATAATAACTAATTTCGAATAAAAATACAATGTTAGCCATAGTACTTAATGTACAATGTTAGCCATAGTACCTAATAGTACTTAGTTTAATACAAATAAATTTTACTTTGTAAGTTTTAATTTTGAACTAATTTCAAATACTACAATAATTCCCATCTATTAATTTTTATGTCCGCTTAAACATCATCTAAATAGAAAAAGCTTTAAATTAGTTAAATGTCATGTTACAACAAGAATTTTTATTTAAAAAGAAGTTACTTAAGATCCTAAATATTTATGAAAAATCAAGAAATAAGTCAAATCCAATTCCATGCATAAGAAATGCTTAACAATATCTGACAAAGGTGGTGGAATCTTCGACACTAAGTCGCGAGACTTCCTTCGTTTTCTTTTCCTGTTCAATGTATTGGAAACGACACTATCTGAGAAAGCTTTTATCCTCTTTTTATTCTATCTTCACCTTCCATTTGAGAACTTTTTGGGCTCAAACCTTTTTCACCCGACAACTGACAGGTTTGATTACTTCTAATACCATAGAACGGATAATATCTCAACAAAAAGTATCAAACAATTTCTTATAAGTGCAAAAATAAAAACTTTCATATCAGTTTTATAAAGTATCTAAAATATTATAAAGAAATCATTGTAAACAGTATCATATTTTAGTTTGTATTATTCATTAAATCGATTGCTTACTGGTTGATTTATTTTCTAAAAACACATTGGAATTGTAAGCCACGAAATTCTGTTTTCATCTAATAATAGAAATCTGATGAAAAAAAAATGCATATTAATCACCAATTCTTTTATATACGACAATTGATAAGTTTGATTACTTCTAATACCATAAAAGTGAAAATTCCCCAACGAGAAATATCAAACTATTTTAAAAAAATATTAAGGAAAAAAAACAAGTTATATGAAGTAACAGAAGTATCTGATATGTTAAACAGTTGCATAATTTAATTTGTATAGTTTATTAAATCGATTGTAAACTAGTTAATTTAAGTATAATATGCAAATCAAAATTACAAACCTCAAAATTCTTTTTCCATTTAATGATATAAAAGGGAGAAAATGCTGATTTATCACATATATTTTTAAAGCAACAACTAATAGATTTGATTACTTCTAATACCATAGAACTGCTCTCAACTTAAAGTATCAAACTTCTTTCATGTACATGTAAACATAAAACAAGTTTTCCAAAGCATCTGACACTTTGTGACGGATTTATTTTAAACAGTAAAATATTTTAGTTTGTATTGTTTATTAAATCGATAGTTTACGACTTAATTTCTGTGTTGTCAACAACACATAAATTAAGTCGTAAGCTATCGATGCTGTTTCGGAGCTTAATTGTAAGCCCCGAAATTCTGTTTTCTTCTACTATTACAAAACGGAGTATAAATCACAAACCTTTTTTAACCCGACAGCTAACAAGTTTGATAACTTCTTATACCATAAAACTTATATCTAAAAACAATCATGAAACTATTACATATAAATCTAAAATTAAAACAAGTATTATAAAATATCAGAAGTTCTGTAACATTGTAAAGGAATTATTTTAAACAGTAATACACTTTAGTTTTTATTGTTTATTAAATCAATTGTTAGCGAGTTGATTCATGTGTTATCGATAAAGCAGAATTGTAGTTCGGTTTTCCTTTAATAATAAAAAAGGGTGAAAGAAAATACTTATTTATCACTAACCATTTTCAACGGACAGCCGTTAGGTTTAACGGTTAACCGTTAGGTTTAACGATTAGCCGTTAGGTTTAACGGTTAACCGTTAGGTTTAACGATTAGCCGTTAGGTTTATTTTTAATACCATAGAACTGATAATATCTCAAGAAAAAGTATCAAATTATTTCATATCAATGTAAAAATAAAACAAGTTTTAGATAGTATCTGAAACTTAGTAAGGGAATTGCTTCAGATAGTAATATATTTTTCGTTGTATTGTTTATAAAAAGATAGCATACGAGTTAATTTAAGAGTGATTTACCTATCGAAATTATTAGCTTCAAAATTCCGTTTTTCTGCTAACGTAAAAAAAAAAAAAAAAGAAAAAAAAAACGGCGAAAAAATGTATATCAATCACTAAAATGTTGAATTTTTAATTGTTTATAAAATTGGAAATATTTATTTAAAAAGAAATCTGAAAAATATAATATATATATTAAGCTAAAAAATTATTAGAATTTGATAAAAAAAAAAGTAAGTTTAAGTGATACAATAATAAAAAAACTTCTTAATAAAATTAAAACACAAGGGATATTTAATTACTTGTTAAAATGCACATTTTTAATAAATATATCTATTCGACAAACAATACACATTCGGAAAGCAGAAAATTTTTAAAAATTTTAATAAAAATTATAAACTATTTCATATAAATATAAAAATAAAATTAGTTTTATAAAGTACCAGATGTACTTGAGACGACTTTGCAAAGGGATTATTATAAACAGTGCCGTATGTGTATTTGTATTGTTTATTAAATAAATTGCTGATGAGTTAATTTGTGTGTTATCAGCCTTGAATTTCTAATTCTTTTTTTTCAATTACCCTTCCAGCAATGGAAATGGACGAAAAATGCCTATAAACCAACAAAACATTGCATTTTGCAATTGCATGTGAAATAGCTTTAAAAATATTTCTTGTAAAAGAAGTCAGAAAATAATATAATGTACATTAATTTGTAAAATCATTAGAATTAAAAAAAAATTTAATACTTAAAAAATCTTTTAAAAAACTTAAAATGTCAGGCATATTTTATTCTATGTTAAAATGCACTATTTTGATTAAATTTCAGAAAATCGAAAAAATTCAAAATTGAAGAGTACATTTTTTTTTCTAAAATAAAGAAAAGCTAGCTGTCTAAAATTATATGCTTTTTTTTTTCTTTTGAGACAGAAAAAAAACTCAAAGATATGAAGCAACTTTGGCTTCAAAAATAAGTATAAGCTAAAAGGAAAAAAGAATTCTGGTAAATTATCTGGCTAAATAATAATAGTGACATTTCTTATAAAGACTACCAAAATATACGGTATTTAAATCATTAATTTGGTAATTTTTCCCCTCAAATGGGTAACTGTTTACCGGATATTTTGGTTTTCCAAGTTTTAGTATCACTCACTCACTCACTGAAAACTGCAAAACTTAAAGGCAATTTAACTAAATAAATATTTTTTTTCTAAAGAATAACATGCTTGTGTAGTGCTTCATTATACAAGAGTCAAGTTTCTTAGAAAATATCACTAACATTTTACATTTAAAAGAGAAAATAATACAATGACAGATTTAAAAATATTTTTTTTAAATTCGAATGCGGTTACTTAAGCTTTCTGCAAACAAAAGTTGAACTTTTCAACGAAATCTGAAAATTTAATCATTGATAAGTTTATCTTTTTTTAAAAGAAGTATTTTCTTTTATTATTTTAATTATTCCGACCTTCAAATTTCGAGATTAATTATAGCACTCTTGTAGCTCTGATCATCCACAAGTTGAAGGATTCATGTTAAAAATGTTTTAATGTCAACTAAATGGTTCAGGGGAAAAGTTTCAAGGTTAGAGAAGGAAAGTTTATAATTAAAAATCCTTTTTTAGATATCCTTTCAAGAAGCTTAAATCTGCTGTCCATTAGCGATGATTATTAACCCTATAAGTTTGTTGAAATCGATATCGCATGAAAGATTTTAGACATAAAAGAAAACTAGGTATTTGATAATAGCTGCTTTTATCTGAAAAACTTTCATCATCATGTAATTATAATTTTTTTTTAAGATTTGCTTGAAGACGTTATTGTGGTAGCTTGTACTGGTATCAACATCTATTTATCTAACGTTTTTTTTATTTGCAAAAACTTAATTTGCAAAAATTAAGTTGCATATTCTTAAGGTTTTTTTTATTTATTTTTTTAAAATACACTATTATAAATATCGAAGTTTAAGAATCTTATGCCGTAATATACGTGTTAGAATACAAACATTTAAATATATATAACTGAGTAACAGACAGGCATAGAAATGTAAAAAAAAAAACATTGAGTTACAGTTTGTGGAATGTCGCATTTTACTTCAAGATTTAATTACTTTATTTCATTTCCCCCCAACATTTATGAAATTTATTCCTCTGCTGGATGTTTGGCTTTGAAAATTTAATTCCTAAACCCTGCAATTTTATAGTAGCAATGACTTAGCTCAGAGCACTCTTCATTTCATGCGATAAGGGATAAGACCAACAAGCTGACATGGAGGGACCTTTTAAATGAAGATTTTATATTTTTGTGTTATACATAAAAGAAATCTACCAAACATTTTAACATTTTCTCAGCTTCAATAGTATTCCAGCTTATTATCCATCACTTACGTAATGTATTTTGTATCAGACCTTGTGTATGCTGCGTTTCGGCAGCTGTATTTCTCTTTTACATAGTTTCAAATTAGCAATTAAAGCGTAATCATTAAATTCGCTTAATACTTAAATTCATAAGTATATTTCATAATTCATTCTCATGAAATCTTGTTTTCCGTCGTTTCCCTGTTATATTTAATTTAAAAATAGAAAATTTGGTAACACATTTTAAAACACAGATTTAAAACTAATTCTATCAACAGGTCTTCTATGCTTTATGGTATGTCTATTTCACATACTACGAAATCAGTTTTTGTAAAAATATTTTGTACGCACACATATTTCTGTGCGTAATGCAATCAGAAAAAGCACAATGTGAATAAGAGTGATGATAGGTCAGAGTCTCTATATTATTAGCATTGCATTTGGTAATTTCTGCTTATCTAATTTAAGAAATTTCGATCTGATCCACAATGTTTAAAAATGTTTGAAGTCAACATTTTCCCCACATATTCAGCTTCTTTAATTTTTTTTTTTTTTTGGATTCACATATAAAATTAACTTTTCATTATGAGCTTGTTTAAACTAATTATATTAGAACTCAGAGAGTGATAATTACGATTGATATAATACATTGATTTTAAATTAAGAGCCAATTTTATATTTAAAGGCTGGAGGTCATAGATGGTAAAAATATGTTAAAGGAGTCAGAATACCTTAAGAACACCTTTTTATGTTATCTTTCTATTTCAACTTATGTAAGAAAGACAGATATTTTTCAGTTGCACTTAAATGCACACTTAATTGACCGTTATATTTACTACAAAAAAATATAAATTATCAAATATCAATGGCTAAACTATAATCAACCCTTCCGCGTCGACTCAAACGGATACGAACCAGAATGGATCGCTTTAAATCAGAATAAGATAGATATATCTGTCACCCCAATTATTTCTCCTTTTTTTTGTTAATTTGTAAGCGGGATAGTTAAAGTTAGATTTATTTAATTTCCAACATTTTAATTAATAAAAATTATGTAGTTACACTTTGAACTAACATGGATAGTGAAATAAAATAAATAAATAAGTCTGCCATATTAGCCATGCATTAATTTAAGATTCCTTTTTTATTTTTTCATCGTGATTCTTATTTTGAACGAAAGGATTTATGACTCACCAGTCCCAAGAAGTTAAAAAAATATATAATGTCTAAAAAAGGAAATTATGCTTAAAATAAATATATTTTAAAAAGAAAATAAGTTTAAAAAAAGGAAAAATGCTTAAAAATTAAAAGGCATTTTAAAAACGAAATTTCGTTTTGTATTATATATTTATCAAATAAATTATAATGTATTTATAAAAAAAAACATTCTGTACAATGGAGTTTAATATAAATGTATGCATATTTAGCTGTTATACTAAGAGCATGAAATTCTTCATATGTTCAACTATTATTTTAACCCTGATTAAAAAAGTATGCTCATAACTACCAAAATATAGTTAAGTTTGCCCTGATTCTGATTGTATGGGAGCACCAAAAAACTCTGTAATTCTTACAGTGGAGCTTTGATATTGATTTTTGTTTAAAAAAATAATTTAAATAAATAAAAATCTTATAAAATTGCATTATGAAATAAAATTTGGTAAACGTGGCGAAATTATTTGCTAATTTTATCATGATTTCTTAAAGCATGGCATACAGTCCATTAAATCGGCTGAATGTACTTTTCAGTTTCGTATTTTTTACAATAATTGGTAATAAGCGCTATAATTTTAGAAACCAGAAATTCCAGTAAGATGTTACCGTATGAAAAGAAAAATTACAAAAGAATGGCTTGTAAACAACACTCATTTTGTTTTTATGACTAGAAATATCGTTACCAAAAATTACAGTAATTTATCCAATTTTTTTTCTCCGAGAAGATATATATAAAGCATACTAGATATGCCCTTTAAAATGTTTAAAATGCATCAATATACAAACATTGTTAATAAAATATAAATCGAAATATTCTAAAGAAAAATTGTAAATTAAAAATAGCTTAAATTTTATCCGTTTTCATCAGGATAAGAAAAAAGCATTCCAGCGCGAAAATCAAGTTTTAAAACATAAAATATATTTTCGTATTTTTTGAAATGCAGTTAAAATACGTACAGCGTAGACATTCATCAATCACTATAATATCTCCGTTTTTTTATCTACTTCTTGTAAGCTTATTTGTTCGTATAGCACAAGAAAAAGTAGGAATGGTAGATAAACACACCTCATCTTCACTGAATCATAAATTTTAATGTTGCAGTTTCGGAGTAAAAAGATATTCATAGAATATCTTGAAAGGCGTTATTTTTATTGCAATATGCTTTATATCATCTTTCATTTTATTTTTTTCTGTGATTTTAAGGCTTGAAATTCATGAAATATTCCAGAAATCAAATATTTAGTTTTCTGATATTTCAAAATTTTTATCATTTTTAATAAATGCTAGAGTTTTACTTCATTTTTCATCCTTTATTTAAGTCTCTCAAAAATACATATGCCTTTTTGATAGAATCGTATACATAAAAATTTCTTGTCTGTTTTAAAAATACGCTCACCTCACATGGAGAAAAAAAATTATAAAATTGCTGTAATGTATGATAATGTTTTTTTTTTTTTTTTGTTTTTTTTTTTTTGGTTTGAAAAAACGTAGTTCTGGTTAATGAAACCAAAATATATGCTATTTGAACCATTCCTTTACTCATTTATCCGTTCAACAGCAATAGTTTACTGGAATTTCAAATTACCATATTACCAAATATTTAGTGAAAATTCATAATTGAAAAGTAAATTTCACCGAATAAATGGTTTGTCTGCCATGTTCTAGAGTATCATAATAAAATAAACAAATTTTTCCACATTTAAAAAAATTTATCACACAATCTAAAACTATATTTTATTTTTAATTATGCAAAAATCATTACCAAACAATTCAATAGAAATAATCGAAAGTTTTGGTGTTTCTAAATAGCCGTAATAAAAAGAAATCCGCGGTAAATTTTACTATTTACTGTTAGTTTTAAGCATATTTTGATCATTTACTGGATATTCAAGCAAGTTTTAATTGAGCTATATAATATGGCTTTGTCATGACCATATATTTATAGCTGCAGTTATGAACAGTAATCTGGTTTTATACAAACCAATATTTACTGAGTAAAAATTATTCTTATAAACAGCTTAGAGATTTCAAGTTGAATATAATGTAACAACATTTTCTATTTGGTTCATGCCTTGAAACCTCATGCATCGTTATGCATTAAAAAACACATTATAATTATCTGTGTCTATGTGTTTTACAATATTCAAATAAAAGTACATATATAAGAATCAGAATATTTTCATAAAAATTAATTTAACAATATTATTTAGCAATATTATTTTATTAAGTTATTTATTGGATGATCTACATACGAGAATTTTAATAAAAAATTCAGTCTACAGAAGTCAACGAATTTTCCTTCAGTAAGATTAAATTATGAATAAAATATTTTCTAATATCCCAAAATCCTACTTTAAAAAAAATTCTAAAAAAAGAAAAGAATTTGTATTTACGAAGTGTAAGACATTTATAACTGTAATTTTAGAATTTTAAATACACACGTTTATGATTTTTCCGCGTATAATTATTGATTAAGGAAAAGTGTCTTAGCCTTTCAAAAGTAAAAATGAAAGCATCAAAAATAAAAATAAACAAAAAAAAATGAAACTGATATTATTTCTTTCTTAAGTATTTTTTACAGATGTAATTTAATTAATTTATTTTATTAATTAAATAAAAAATGAAAATACGGAAATAAAAGAAAATATGCATCGCTTTTTTATATATTTATTTATTTATTTATTTTTTATAATATCTCACAATTATGATAGACTAGAGATTCTAAAGAAATCATGACTATTTTTTGTAAATTGAATAAATGGTGAAATTTAAAAACGGAAATTAATTAACTTTATTCTTAATTTTACTTTTCTTTTGTCAATAACTAAAATAAAATGACAAACAGTGATATTTCTTTTTCTCCCAAAGAAAATTAATTTCTGTTATTTTTTTAATTTTGTCTTCACCAGACTTTTTAGCATATTTATGTATTTGAAACAGTTAATTTTCCTTTCAATGAATGAATTGAAAAAAAAAATTTCAGGATTTAAATTACTAAACATTTAATTAGACGTTAATAATAGAAATTCCTTTTAGTTATTATTGCTTGATTCTTATATATATATATATATATATATATATGAAAAGCTTGGTAATTTTTACCGAAATGACTTGGTAATGATTTTGTTAAAATTATCAATAAAAATTAATTTTATAATATGATAAAATTTGCTAATAGTGATACTTTTATCATGATGCTTAAGAGGATGGAATAAAAACCATTTAATCGGTCAAATTTACTTTTCAGTTTGTCTCTTTAATAATAATGTCTTTGTAATGTGCGATAATACGAAAAACCAGAGCTTTCATTAAACCACTACTATAGGAACTATGAACGAAAAAAAAAATGTAGACGAAACATGAAAAAAATTACAGAACAATAAAAAGAGGGGTGAAAAAGAAAAATAATAATAAAAATCAAAATAATCAGAAACCGAAAAAAACTATATAATCGGAAAAAAAAGAAAAAAAAAATCCTGAAAATAAAGGATATAATCTTTTCATCAGCCCACACGATTTTATCCGTAAAAAGGAGTGCTTTCTAATATTGTATCATTATAGCCAAAGGAAATTATATCAATACAATAGTGTGATGAGCACTCAAAAAATTTTTACAGAAAATTTACAACAAATAAAATCGCACACATTAAGTAAAAATATCACGTAAAAACAGAAAATAAAATATAAAAAAAGAAAAACAGAATAAAACATGAAACGAAATCTATAAAGAGAGTAGCGGATTCAAATGAACTTACATGAACGGGAAATTTTTCAAGAATGATTTAAAATATTTTCGTAACAAGATTGCCAGATTGCAAAATATGAACCCAAAAGCGCAAATTGAGATAAAATTGTAATTAGAAGGGTATTTGTATTTAAGTGCATTCTTACTCGAGTACTGAAGTGCGTTTTATTTGTTAGTTACCAAGAATGGGCCCGAAAATGGATGTGCGCTAGGTAATATTATAGTGCATAATTTAAAAAAGTTGACAATTAATAATTTTAAAAAATTAACATTTATTTAAAAAAAATAGAAAGAGAAAGAAGCATGAAGTGCCTGTCTTTTACATAATTTTAGAAACGGATTTGCCCGAAATGGATTTGCACAAGGTAAAAATTATATAAATAAACAAAGAAATTGTTTTGAACATTTATTTGCAATAATATACAATTAACTCAATGATTTTATATAGAATCTAATTACTTTAGTTGGGTATCCACTGTTTTTCTTTTCCTTCAAATTTTGAAAGAGTTTGTCGATTTGTTTTTTGGATCAATAAATATTAATACATATTCTATTAATTCCATTCATTTCATTAAAAACGGTATTTAAATAGATGTTCCTAGAAACATTCAAATTCCAAGTAATTAGTTTATTTATATTGAAATTAAAATAATTTCTTTCATCATATAAATAAACAAAGCATATATTTTCTTATTTTATCCAAAACATTGAAAATAAATTCAAAAAATTTATCCAAAAAAATTTTTATTAATATTATCATCATGATTACGAAGCAAGAATAATTCCTCGGAATAAATATTATTTAATAAAATAGTATAATCTTGAAAACTAAGGAAAATTAAATCATCAATAAATCTAAAAACAAATTTAATATTAAGTGTAAAATTTTTAATTTTTTTTCCTTAATAATGCAAAAATAAGTTAGCTAAGAGCGATGAATAATTAGTTTCTTGTGGTATTTCATCAATTTGAAGAAAAATATATTTTCCATTGTAAAGATAATTATTAAAAAGACAAAACAAAAATTTATTAAAATTTCCCAGTACTCAAAATCGCAATGAAGGATAGTTTTAAAATCATTGTAATAATTCAAAAAGACAAATTATTCTTACGATGTAATATTTTAGAAATCATTTACTTAAGATATATATTGTTTTTATCACTTCAAATTATATGTTTTAAACGAAATATAATCACTAATAACGTATAATATGAATACTGAATATAATAAAAAATGCTTTTGTTTCGAACTTATAGTTTCCCAAGCAAAAGACATAAAAAATAATTTTTAATGAAAAAAAGTTTTCAAATATAGATAGTTTTTGCAACGACTAAATATGTGAAAAGCTTTGCGAAAATATGTTAAAGCTAAAGCTCAAGCATTAGTCAGAATAAATATTTTGCATAGCTCTTTAGCTCTTAAAAAAGAACAAATTGTTTTTAAAATACCAAGTCCTTATATAATTAAAAGGTAAAGAATTATATCACTATATGAAATAATAATTATAACAGAGTTACTTAATGGGTTCAATTAATTAGTTTTTTATACCATATATATTTAACTAAAATACATGTATATGTGGTAGATATTTAAAAAAAAAACTCAGAAATGCTAAAATGCCATACATATGAAAAATATGTGCTAAATCATCATAAGTATTGTGACCCACTTCATAAACAGCTTTTGTTTTTATGTTCTGTAATTATTATAATGATATGTTTTATAAGTTCCATTGTCACAAATACTTATTTTGCTAAATTATTACTGTTGATACTGAAAAAAGACTTCAGTGTATCTTATAATTAAAAATGATGATAACTACATTACTTTAAAAGCAGTGCAGTAAAACATCAAACATAACTTATTGGTGTAATAGCACCAATACCAAGCACCGCTTTTAGGATAATGAAAAACCAATGAGTTTTTTATTTTAAAAACTACTTTTGAAGATAAGTTGTTGTTCTCTATTTTGGTACTCTGTGATGGCAGTAGGATACGATACGCATGAATGTTATTTTCAGCTAAAATTTAAAGCAAGAACTGTTAAATCAAAATGCATAAATGCATTAATTCTTAAAATAAAATTAATTTGCAAATCAAATCACACACATAGTACAAAGTTGAATTAATGAAATTATTATTAAGACGAATGAAAAAAAAAAAGGATTAAGAGACCAGAAGAATTCATTATTATAAAAGTGTTTACAGTTGATCGACATTTAAAAATCAAAAAATAATTATCTTCTTTACACAATTAAAACGAATAATTAATAGAGTTTTTAATAACAAGAATAAGTTTTCTGAAGATGTATAACAGCATTCAAGATAAACACAAAAAATTTCATCACTTACTTGATTGTAAGCAATCTACTGTTGCTGTTCAAAATAATTTAAAACTATTCTCAGAAGCGAAAATAATTCACAAATGATGGTATTACAAGTAATATAGGAGTAAGCATTTTTCATTATTGACTATCTATATCGGACGCCCGGTGGCTGAGTGGTAGTGCTTCGCACTCCCGTGCCACAGGTGCAGGGTTCGATCCTTGGGCCGGGCAAGGTTGACTCAGCTTTTCATCCCTTCAGTGGGTCGATAAATGAGTACCAAGCCTGCTTGAGAACTAAACATTGGGGGTTCTGCGTTCGGCTGACCACCTGCCCGGAACATCTGCTCTTGTACCCCAGAGCCCAAGGTCAAGAAAACTAAGATGGGCAGAGTAGGCCTTGGCCCACCATGGGCTGCCACGCCACTGAGTTTAGTTTTTACTATCTATATCGTTAACAGTTTATAGAAACGATCAATTTGGTGTTGACTTGAAATAAAGTATTACGATGGAAAAAAAAATTATAATCAATATTTTAGTTGAGATATATTACCACAGGTTTTACAGTGTTTTTTTTTTTTTTTTTTACTTTCCGTATAACTGGAATTTAATTCCACAAAAATACTAACTGAATTTTATTGTTAATTCAATTAGAACTCCATTGATAATTTCACATACTTTACAGATTTTGGCTTGACTATTTCATAACAGTAAATTACGAGTTTTACTTCTTTGAAAGTTTGAAAACAAAACAAAGCATAAACATTTAAGGTTTGGAGGAAAAACGATAAATTGGTAACTTCCACCTCTTTAATAGACTGTTCAGCAAATAAAGTCTTTTTTTTGTCACCCAGGAAATGAATCGTTGACTTATGAGCTCCTTGCGTGTGAAATTCTTTGAAGCTCAATATAAACACAAACTCAACCACTAATTATAAGTGAAAACAACAACAAAAAATGTATATTGCGAAGGAAACTAGTAATTATGAACACCGCGTGCTATTTTTCATAAGTTTTGGCGGAAATTAGTAAGAAAAATATTTTGTCAGCTATTTTATAAAGAAAGTAATTATAAAACTTTCTTGCGGATATGAAGTTGTCAGTAAAAGTAATTTTAAATCTAAATTTGAATAGGCAAATAGAAATGCATAATATATTGCAATTTTTAAATTTAAAATTTTAGTGATGGTTTAGTGCTGAGATAAACAGGAAGAAGTATACAATGCATTTCTTTTTAAAATTTGAAACCATTCTTTATTCACTTTATTTTGTGAATGCGTTTTTTTTCTCATATTTCATTTTAAAAGCTAATTAGTATATTTTAAATAGAATAAATTTAAGATTACTGTTATGTTTTTAGAAATATAATGTTTATAAAGTCATAAGTGTAAGAAGTTTTGATAATATGCTAAATAGACAATGATATTTCGGATCTATATCATTAACAAGTTATTTATTTTAAATTCAAATATTTTTTTCAAAAAAAAATCATTTAAAAATGCATTTATTGCAAAAAACAAATCATTAACAGTACATTTAGTTTCTCAAAAGTTTAATACTACTCATAAATAAATTGGTAATATAATTTTCGAAAAATAATATCCTATGTTAATATGGAAAGAAAACAGGTAATTGCAAAATTGGAAAACTTTTTTAATGTTTTCGGTGTAAATTAGTGATGTTTCTCTTTATATAAAAAAAAGATATTTGTCATCTGACTGATTTGTACACTCTAAGCGCTTAAAAGGGAAAACTTCTGTTACATTCCTAAAGAAAAGTAATGATATTAAAGTTTTTAAAAAAATCCTGGGATGAATTATACTAACAAAAGGCATTATCTTATCGATAAATAAACTTGTGGAGAGTGATGCTGTTCTATCTTGTTAGGTACAGATTTATATCTTTAGAGTACGAACAACTTTATTACAAAATAAAAAATAAAAATCTTGATGATGATCTTAATTCAGCTAATGCCATCTTAACATTTCCAGCACGTAATCATCTGACAATGGGTACAAAGACTCTACGTTCGCTCCCAGCTGACGGCCAATGAAAACCTCTTCCATACATTTACAATTTCATAAACACGCCAAATGAATACGCAGACCTCTTGCTAATTGACAGACGGCAACGCTACTGGAAATCAACTTGTTCCATCACTTCGTATGATAGAGCAAACAAAACTTTGATCCAAGATCAACGTTAAGCTATTTGATGTCAATTATATAGATTTATACTGTACACAATCCTACTGAAAGAAATCTGTTTTGGGTGAAAAGTTTTTGTACAGTTTATTCGCAGAAAATTTCTGACAAAATGTTTGGTAGAATTTAACTACAATATGAAAAACAATCAAAATTTTGCTTTCTAGGATTTTCTGTTGCATTATTAATTTTTTTTTCATGCGGTTTGATCACTAATAGAAAAGAACTTTAGAAATATTTTGCTCTTATCAGTATAAAATTACTAAAACCTGAAATACCACTTACTTACAAATTCTTTATTTATCAATTATATAATTTATAGAGCAACATAATTTATAATTTCTTATATGTTGCGCTTTCTAAGTAATTGTTTTATTGATTCATAGATCTAAGACGAATATTTTTTAGAAAAGTTCGCATCCCTTAACTAGTAAAGTTATAATTTTTGCAATATGAATAAATGTTTTATTCGTCGAAATATTTTAAAGAAATATTTTCGTCAAAAGTTAAAATAATTTTTTTTTAATTTTTACATTGCAATAATAGAAATTTCTCGGAAAAATAGAAAAACATTTGTTATTTTTAAATATTCAAACAAAACAGTCAAATAAACATAAATAAGATAGTTATCAAACTGTTTATCATGATAAAACCGTTTATTGACTTATTTTCCTTAATAAAGTTAAACAGCTAGAATTTTATCGCACTCACTAAGCCAACCTAACAACCTAATGAAGCCACTTAGTTACTTGAGGGTAGGTATATACTATAGTTGACATTACAATACTTCCTCTGTACCTTTCATTGCATGAAGAGTTTCCAGTGTCCTGTACTTCCCGATTTGTGACCCTGGGCTATTAGAATACGAGACTGCATTCTCGCATATATGGCAGCACCATAAAGGTACTAAACTATCTCAAATATCAAGTTTTTTTTAAAAGTTTTGAAACCATGTTAGTTCTAAATGTTTAAAATTCAGTTTAGCATTGTATTTATGTTTTTTTAATCATTCGAGTTGTAAACCTTTTCAAAATAATAAAAGTAAAAATTGTTCTCAACCATAAACTCGCTGATTAATTTGATAACACACTGTCATCGGTTACTGTTCCAAAAAATTTAGAATGAAAATTCTAACGGTGCGCTTATTTGATATAAAATAAAAAATAATTTTTCATTGCAATACTTTTATTTTTATGATCAACTATTTTTAAAGTTATATTGTGAAGGTTTGTAGAAAATAACGAATGTTTAGTATAAACAAAATACTAAAATACGAACTTTAAAATTTAAAATTTGCTTCATGTTTATAACTACCTTACAGGTTACAGAATAAATAAACAAAAGCAATGAAATAAAACTGCTGTATTTTTGTAGAATAATTAAAAATTATATTCAAATATTTGCCTAGTATATTTTGTATAAAAATAAAAGTATTTCAGATCCCAAACATTATCAGAAAAGAAAAGAAAGTTCTATTTCTTTCAAATATGTAAAGTATCATTAAAATATGTTAATAGCGTTTCAAAAATCTTACAGAATATTTTCCTATGCATTTATTTTAATATCATAATAGTTAATCTCGCAGGTGAAAGAAGCTGATAACATGAAGTAGCAATATTTTCGACAGACATTGTTCACAGTAGAAAAATATTGACGATATCTTCCTGCAAAAATTCACGTGAATAATTTCCGAAAACTTGATAAATTATCGAAGAATATATGGGTGATTCTCACGAAATATGACAATTCGGACCAAAAAATTTCTTGAAATTTAAAGTCGTCAAAATAATCTAAATTTTTTTTGTATGCTTCTTTAGTTACACTTATTAATATCTTACAGACATCAGAGTAGTTTATTGACATTTGCTCGGGGAAAAAAATAAAATTGAAATTCACCAAATCTTGAATGCCAGGAAAATGAAATATTAGTTTAGAAGTTTAAAAGACAGTCATTTTAAGTTAAAAATAAGTAACTCAAATAAAGCCTTTATGTTAGATGGACAATAAATTTCTTAAATTAATTCTATTTATCCACTGTAAAAGGAATCAAAAGAAATTTTGTTGCTGATATGTACAGAATAAAATTGTGGATAATAATCAATCATTAAATAAATAAATAACTTTGATTACATCCAAGCATATTATAATCATACATAAACTTGGTATTAGGTTAATATTTGCTTTCCTTCCTTACAGTATTAGCAGTTTGGCATTCATAAGCCAGAAAAATGACAGCCAGGATAATGACAAATTCGCCATTTTATAGCATATAACTTTACTTTAATTAAATATTTTGGCCTAAGACGTTCATATTCTGTAGAAAACAACAGGATTTCTTAAAATAACTTAGATAAATCTATGTAGTTTATGTCATTAATGGTTTCAAGAAGCCAGGAAAATGACAACACTACAGAAAATTGACAACAGAAAATTGGTTCTTTATTCATGCAACAAGACATGTTCATATAGGAGGGTATCCAATCAATCTATTAACATAAGATATTGATTGCTAGCTCTATCTATTTTGGTTATAAACCACTAAATAAAAGTAGCCAGGAAAATGACAGATTTTCTTGGGACAAACAAATTATCGGCAGAAAAAATAAAATTAAACGAAGTTTTTGTAAATATTATCCTTTGCGTATATTCTAGAAATGCTTACACCGGTTGAGATAAGATATTGAAAAATTTATAGGAAGTTTTGAAGCTAGTTATTATTGGAAACATTGTTTGGGACATGCCAGGAAAATGACATTTTGAAGTTCAAATAAATTTTTTAACTATACAAAACAGTCAATGCTAGTGCAATGCTATTTATAAATTATTTTTAAAAAAAGTTCTTTTAGTATTAGATCTTGGAGCAAGTGACAGTGAATTGTCATATTTCGTGAGAATCACCCATATATATATATATATATATATATAAAGGATACATTTAATTTTATTAAAACATTAACATGTCATCCTTTACTTTCTTTCATTAAATTTTATTAGAAAGAATAATTTATTTACAAATGGCCCATTAATTTTAAATATTGAGCAATTATTTTATATTTTTAATTTTCATTTATTTTCATAACGGAATAAAAGATTTTAACAGTATATGAATATGTATTAGGCCTATAATGGTATATTGCTATGTTAATTAAAAATAACGCCGGTAGGAATGTTTTGTGATGCAAAAATGAACCATATAATTAGAAAGTTGATTCCATTATCGCTCCAACATCAACGATTTTTAAATAATTGTTGCCACTCTTATATTTTTAAGAACGATATTTATAATTTGGAAATAAAATATCACTACAACAAGAAGACATTGTAACGCCACACAAATCGTTTCTACAAAAAGAGTATAAAGAATTTTATTAAGGGGTTTATATTCGATACTCTCGTCACAATTCATGTTAAAAAATAATTTTTTCACCACATATTCCACTTTATTCCTTAATATGTGTAATGTTATTTTGATGAATAACAAAAATATGGTTTTTAACTTACAGTCCTTGGCTATATTATTAGACGTACTATAAGATTCTACGTAAAATTATAATTATTAGATGATACTGTACAGCTATATTGTTTTTACGCGGATGAAACCGGTTTACATTTGTTTGCGCTCCTGTATCTATTGGTTAACATTGTAAAGCAATACGTTAAAAATAAATACAAATTTGAAGTATATAAGTATATAAAAATTCTCCTGAATAAAAATACATTACATTTATGTTTAAATATAAAATTATTGCATATAAACTCGTGCAAATCATGTAATTATTAAAAAAACTACAGTGCGTCTAATGATTTGATCTAATTATTAGAATATACTAATATAATGCTTGATATAACAAATATTCTATTTTTATATAATATATCGTCTAGTTTATCCTATCGTCTAGTTTATCCTATCGTCAAATTTATATTATACATCGTCGAATTTAACCAATTGATACACTAGCGTAAGCAAGTTCCAAATCGGTACAATAAAGCTGTATAGTATCACCTGATAATTAAGATTTTACATAGAATCTTATAGTGCGTCTTATGATTTGACCAGGTACTGTACATTAAAAAGGCCAATTCCGTTTTTTCTTTAAAACATATGAAAAAAAAAATAGTAGTGGGGCCCATTTTACTCATTTACTATAATCTCATAATCTCATTTTACTAAGCAAAGAATAATTTAGTATATGTTTATAGAAAATATATATTTATATTTTTATGTGAAAATTTCTGTCATATCGATTTTTTGAATAAAATATAAAATTATTACATCATTATTATAATAATGTATATATTAGAAACATATCAAACACCGGATTTAACTCCAACAAATACTGACTAATACGCACCCCAACTCTTCATTCGTATTCATTATATCATTATATATCATATAATATCGAATAATTGCATTATACTTCACATTCTAATGAATTGCATAAAATAGGAATAAGTTTAAGGCTTTTATCTGTTCAAAGTCAATGGGAATTTCTATAAAAGCCTTAAATAATATTTGATAATATTAAAATATTCGATTTTCGTTTATGTAATGAAAACCACTCCAATTATAGTTTTTAATACCTGTGGACTTTAGCAGTCAAAAATATTATCTCCAAGTGTAAAGCAGAAGAAAGGAATTGTTTGATTTGCCGAATTATCTAACCGTCGCTGTGCTAACATGCCAAGGGGCTCGCAAACTTTCAGCGCAGATGTGGAGATAGTGTACGTGCGCTTTAATTTCGTTGAACCGTCGCTGACCGATAAAATTTTTATAAAAAAAGATTTGCTTTTTTCTATCAGTACCTACAATATGAAGAAAGTGGGAAAAGTTTCTACCTAAGGAAGTTAAACCTAAGGAAACCTACCTAAGGAAGATAATGATAATGTAACTTTTATATTTAAAGGATGTACTCAATACTTTAATATTCTCATCATAATCGTTCGTCATCTATTATTCAGCAGTGATGGAGTTTAGGTTAATTCTCGATAGTAAAACAAAGGAAGAATTAAAGAAAATCTGCATTGCGAATACATTATTAGTTTAATTTATTGAATCGATTATTAACTCTCTTTTGTTTTCAAATTTGACATAAACTTTCTAAGTTATGTTATAAGAAAATAGAAACATATAGTGAAAATATTGCAGGCTAGATAATAATTTCATTCTAGGCAGTTAAGTTTATTGTAAAAAAATCTAAATCATGATGGCATACGAATATAATGTAGGCATAGAAGTTTTATAAAAAGAATAAAACATGCAATTAAGAAGAAAAACGATATTATTACTCTCAGATTTGAAGCGTTTATTACTTTAATATACGCTTCATAATTACTCTTTGTCCAGTTTTCTGAAGCGGATCTCGTTTGCTAATCATGATTACTTGAAAATTGATCTCCCTTAAGTTTAAGAATTTTTCAAGATTTTAATTAACATCTTGAAACATTAGGGTCAAAGATATTTGCTTACAATACATAATCATTGATTTACCTACTGCGTTAGGAAATTAAGATTGATTTATCGCTTTTGTTACGTATGAAGTTTAAAATGGTTTCAATACTTGCGGGAACATAATAATTTCCATCCATACTATAATTTTTCTAAGAAATGCATGTATAGTTTATACATTTGAAAATTTTGCTTTTAAGGAATTAATTACTTACATCTGCAAATTGTTCCTTATAGAATAGTTAAATAAGTATTTTAAGATAATAAATTTATAAAGATAAGTATAAGATTCAATTCTAACTTGTAACACAGAATGTTGTATTTTTTTAAAATTTTAAATCTGACGGCTTTGTTCGCATACTCCTCTAAAACTATTGAAGGACACTGAAAATAATTTCTGTAATTATACCAATTGCTTAGACGCTGTTAAAATATTAATGAACAATTTAAAATTATTATACAAAGTTATTTTTGTAATGCAAATTTAAGACGTAAACTAAAATTGTGTTTTTCCTTTTTTTTTTTAATTATTTAAAAAATCGAGTTTCTTCGTTATTTTTTTACACTACGCTTATGATATTTTGTTTTAGTATATTCAGGTTGATAAAGTAATACTAAGATCATTTTGTAAACATCAAACAAGCGTATGAAATGATTGTAAATAATAAAACAAATATATTGAAATCTTTTGAGTTAACATTTTTGAAAAGTAAGATTTTCTAATCATCCTAAAAATTTTAATGATAGACGAAAGAGAGATTTTTTTCACCCTATAGCTCTTTTGACATAAGTATAAATGTTTTTGACTCAGTTAGAGGTAAATTATTTATCATGTTATCCTGTCCAAAAATATTTCTATAAATATTTATTTTAAGGCAGGTTAGAAATTTCTAAAAACCCAAATTGACACCAGTGTAGCAACAGGTAACATACCTGAGTTGTAGAAAGAAGCTCTTTTTGTTTTATGCCAATAATGTTTTGTATTCATTGGGAAAAAAATGTTTTAATGGCACATTTTTCTTTTTAGAATATCTATAGGTAAAAATGAGATTGCATAACATTAATTGCATAAATTTTTGTTTTAATAACTTTATATAAATTAGAAAATATATTTATTAGAATATAATTAGATATTGTAAAATTATAACAAACCGGAAATAAATTTTATTTCGTCGCATTAAATATTCGTCAGTCTTAAATACCAATTTTTTTACGATTAAATTCATTAATCTTCGATCCGGTAATGAAACGTTGTGGCTAACGACGGTTAATACATTTTTGATTAAATAAAAATTTTGATATCAGATGCACCAAAACGACAATATTTTCGGGGCCCCCAAATATATATAATTCAAAAACTTTCATTGACAGAATATTTTTAAGCAGCTATTGTAAGTTCGATTTGTTTTTAAAGATTTAGCTTTTACAAACTTCAAAAATGACAAAATACTAATGTACAAAAATCATAAAAAAGGTTTGTTTTACAAAAGGAGTATAAGAATTTTTAAACTTAACAACTTATTGAAATACTATATATTAAAACTGAAAAGTTGAATGAAATTTGTTTGAATGGAATGAAATATATAAAAAAATTAAAAAGTTGTGTCAATGCCTATTTAGCTTTTATATATCTTTATTGTCAAGCCTATTTAGCTTTTATAAATATCGAATAAATATTTCATGTCCAGTTAAATAATTTTAGTTAATTCGAAATGAATAATTTGTATATATAATTATATGTAAATTATTATCTTTATCAAATTTATTTTAGCGCTTTTTTGGAATATTTACCGTTGTTATTATTTCATTATTTTATTTTTTAAGATTCTAAAATGAATCCTTTTTTCCAAAAATTCGATTACACGTATACCATAAAGAGTAATAATATTATAAAATGAAAGACAGCTAGTTTTATGCTGTAAAGGTTTTAAAAATATTTCATTGGAAAATGGATAAGAATAGGCGTAATTGATACATGCTTTGAAAGTATCTTTAAAAAAACTCATAAACTGACTTCAAAGGAGAAAGTATAAAAACAAAGCGTCTGTCTTTCTTTCTTTCTTTCTTCTTAAGACTTTAAATTGAGATCTCAAATCTCTTTATGTTCATTTTCCGCATCAGAAAGTTTAGAAAATTGTCTTTTTGTTCTAGCTTATTTGAACTAAATTTGGAATTTTTTCTTACGTCGAGGTATACCATATTTTTAAAGAAACCGTTTCCATTTACAAGTTTATTTCATTTTTTTTCTTACTTACTCGTAATACTTTCTTTTCAAAAGTTTTTTTTTTTTTAACTAAAGAAAAAGCTTAAAAACAAAGTATCCCAATTCAAAATATATAGAGAATATTTTAATGATTTTATCGTAATTGTAAGAACCATAACAGAATATTGAATGCATAAAAAGAGTATTGAATGCATATTGAATGCTTTCGTTTAAAACTGAGAAATGGCATTTAAAACTAAAAAATCTTTTTGACATAAATTTTTCTAGGATTTTCTTTCCAGGAATTTTTCTAGGAGAAGCGCTTTCGATATATAATAAATTTGCATTTAAAATTGGTTTTTGCAATTTCAATTTAGATTTTTTTTCTAAATGATATTTCAATTTTAGGGTTAAAAAACTGTACTAGCACCAATTGCATCATTTATAATGCAATGTTATCATCGAATACAAGAATTTATTAGATATAAATAGGATATCATATTACCTTTAAAATAGAACGTTACATGTAAATATGAGATACCTATCAATGATATTACCAATGATTCAACCAATTAACAATTATAACAATCAACGATATTTATATAACTCATATTGTAAAACATTCTAGATCAGTTTACGGTATAAAATACCAGCACTTTTGGTACCTCATATGTTAAATTCTTTTTTATCGTTACACGCATTTTTACCATGAAATATTATACCGTGAATTGTACAGAAATATATATTTATTTAGAGTTATTCAGTGATTTTACGGAAATTTTTACTGTAAAAATTAATACTTTCTTTTTGTGAAAGGAAAGGCTTAAAAACTAAGAATCCAAATTCAAAGCATATGGAGAATAAATTAATGGTTTTATAGTAATTGTATCTTTCATAAAAAATATTTAATGAGTAAAATTCGATGCTTTAATTTAAAACTTAGCTTAAAAATTTTATTTGGACAATCATTTTTCCAACTAATGCAAAACTGGAGGTATATCGTTGTTATTTTTTTATAATTTTTATATTTAAATTTTTTTTTTTTTTGGCAAGTACAAATTATCTTTATTTATTCTAAATGATATGTTTATTTATTGGATAAAAAAGATGCTCATTGCAGTGACTACTACATTTATAATAAATGTTAACTACAATCACAAGAACTTTTTTCACACCATATGCACTACTGGCCATTAAAATTGCTACACCAGGAAGACGACACACCACGAACGTGAAATTTGTTGGACGGATAAAGCATGCTGTGGTATGCTAATGATTAGTTTAGCAGTGCATTCATGCAAAACAGGTGAGCATATCACCGAAGTCAAGCGTCACTGGCTGCGGTCAGTGTGTAGGTGGTTGACCACTTGTATTAGTCTGCGTAGGGACCGAGGAGGTGCGGTATTGATCCTCGTTAAACTGTTCTACAGTAAAGTGCTCAAATTCGCGTGCAGGTCATCGGGCTACCGAAGCAGGGGTGTCATCCCCTCAGCAGAGGATAAAAATTGTGATGGCATGTCTTCGGATCATCCTCAAAGAGGTTTCCCTGACAGTTGCCAATAGCACATTGCGCAACTCTATTCCGACGTAAATAAACTACAACTATCACAGTTTCAAAATTGATGGCGGTAGCGACACCTACAATGTGTATAAAAGAAGAGATTTGGTAGTACGTTTCTCATACAGAAATTGAATTTAAGCGTTGTTCTTGGGTAATAAATTTTTTGTTACGCCTCGTGTAAGAAGCAGGAATGCCTGCCACCACTTGTCTTGATCGAGGTCGAATTGTAGCTTACCGAGATTGTGGTTTATCATACTGAAGTATTGCTGCTCGCGTTGGTCGAGATCCCATGAGAATATGGAAGCAGAATATGTGAGCAGAATATGGAATCGATTGGTTCATGACGGTCACATGGAACGCCGTGCAGGATCTCAGCGGCTCTCCATCACTAACAGCCGAGAAGAGAGACATATAATCCGCATAACCTTAAGGGATCGTCGATTATAAGACCAGCAATGATCTTATAACCGAAGAGCCTGGCTGCAGGAATTGCATGACGTCGTCTTTTCGAACTAATCCAGGTTCTGTATACAGCTTCATGATGGCCGCATCCGTGTTTGGCGACATAGTGGAGAACGCCCATTGGCAGCTAGCATTCGACATTGTCTTCTGGCCCATCACCTGGAGTAATGGTATGGAGTGATATTAGACACACGTCTCGATCTCCTCTTGTTCACATTCCGTGCACTTTGAACAACAGCCGTTACATTTCTGATGCCTCGATCCCAGTAAAAAAAATAATAAATAGTAGAGTAGTTAAAATAGCCAGAGAGTCATCTATGTACTATGGCCAGTACAAGTATTCATTAGTTCTACCACAAACATAGCAGATAAATACTGAACGGCAGCGATGTGAATTAAGCTGTAGCAAGAAGAAACACTTATTAATCATTTAAAAAGGTTGAGGTAAACTTCCTTATTGTAAGTAGTATGCTGAGTAAACTTATTCAACTTTTATTAATTGTTTTATGATTATTCTTGATTATTGTGACTACTTCAATTTGGATATCCTTACTCACGACAATTCTGGTGTCGTCTCATTAACCTTCAAGACCATTTCCGACCTTACTAGGTTCCCTTCTCCCCCGTTTTTTGTCCTTTTCAAATTTATTTTCTACTTTAACTTCCGCCTCATGTTTTTTGACTTATAATTCCGGCGAATCAGTAAATGCCAAGGACTTAATCCACTCACATACAAGACAAACCTTTTTAAGGTGAAGCCTCGTTCACACGACATTCATTCATCCTCAGATCGTAATTTTGACCTGAACCAGAAAACATCAATCTCCGATCCAGAACTGGTTTGTCACGGGAATCTCCGATCCAGAGCCATTTTATTAAGAGAATCTCCGATTCGTTTTGGGAAAGTGGAGAACTTTATGCACCCTAAAGTTTAGAGTGCACCGGTACCCATTTTACACACAGAAAGAAATCTTTGAATTCAAACCCGCGACCTCCTGGACATGGGTACAGCATCCAGGCTATACTGGCACATAGCATTGGCTTAAATTATTTAAATAAATGTAAACATTCATTTCTAATGTTTAAAATCATTTCAAAATTCCGTTTGCGAGATAGCTTTTTAGCTTTTCGAAATTGGTAATAGTGAGTAAGGTACTATTGGTTCATTCGCAGTGAAAGAACACAAATTGAGAAAAATATTGGTCATAAACCGACCTGGAATACGCAAACAAATTACTTTATAACGTTTTCAAGTATCTTTAAATTTTTTGCACTATAAATATTTTTTTTTCAGTTTTAAAAATGATTTGGAATAATTAGATCATAAGATAAAACACTTTAATTAAAAATTGCTTCTCAATGTGAATGGAATTTTATTTTACATTTTAAAAGATCATATAAGTTTTAAAAAAAATTATTACAATCATACATTTCCTTAAAAGTAAACGAAAGGTGAAGTCGTTAATCTGAACATAAAATATCCAGTAAACTTTGAGGATAAAAACAGTTCAAAAGATAGATTAAACATAAATTTTTACGACTGTTTTTTTAAAAGAAGTATTGAAATTCCCAGAAGATAATAATTTTCACAGCTATCATCAAAATCTGACATAAAATTTATTGTTTATTCTAAAAGGCCGTTTCATAAAGAAATAAGCACAGTACACATACATATGAGTAACAAAATGAGAAACGGAAAAAACAATGTATTTGATTTTACTTGAGGGGTTTTAAAGCTAATAGTTTTTGCATATTTAACATTGTTTGAGAATGAACTATTTGCATTTGAAATAAATCTCTTTATTTTTATAAATCTTTAATTACCCAAGCACGTATCTGTTACTTTATTCTTTCAAGAAAAACGCTTTTATCAAATCCAAACAACTAGAACTCATACGTAATTTAGAAAACAATGCAGAAAACAAAATAAATAAATAAATAAATAATAGTAATAAAATAAATTAAAAAATTAAAACAATAAAATGAAATATCTCAAAATAACGTATTGCGTTTTTATCGTAGAGCTATGCTTAAGTTGTGATTAGCATTTTCAAAACATTTATTTTGAAAATGCCACTTAAAAACAATAGCACCCATGCCACTAGTGTGTGAGCTCTGCAGTATATTTTAATTGTACAGTTAAAATGCTGTTGAGCAGAACCTATGTCTAAATGTTCAGCAGTAATATTAAGTTTGTAGTCATAAAAAGAACAGTCAGGGGAATCGGCTACGCTAATTCAAAAGTGGTTAGACCTGAGACAGTTATCTGCAGTTAAAAGTCTAAAACCAGCCACAGCTGATTTTCTAAAGGCATTAGGAACACATTTGGGGTTTTTATTAAGAAATGTCCAGCACTTATCCTTTGATGCCTCTGCTTTTTTTTTTTTTTTTAACTTCATGCTCTTCTGAACAGTAAAATTGATTAAAAGTGTTATTGAATGAAAGGTCGGTATTAATTTAGACCTTTACATTTTCAAAACATAATCTGCTCATAAAAAATGGTATTTTGACCCAACCACAGTAAGATGTTAATTGGTGAAAAAAAAGAACAAAAGAAGTTAAATGTAATGGATTTTACAAAAACAAGAGATTGCGATGAAGTTTGTGTATGAGCAATTCATCTCATGAAATTATTGTTATTATTTTATGGATGAATATTTGTAACCAATCCATGTAGACCTAAACTATAATCATAAAAACTGTTTTAAATTATCACTTTTTTTACTTGTCTTATAAATCTGTTGAAAGATTTCAAAAAAAAAAAAAAAAGAATCTGAACCTAGATATAAATGATATGTATATTTTATTATATTTATAGAAACTGAAACCGTAGATTCTACAATCGTTTTCAACCGCTTCAGCAGGTTAACTTTATTAAGGGTAACACCATCTGAAAGATAAACACAAAAACATGTTTGGGACAAGGAAGTGGTAAGTAACCAAAAAATTCAATCTAGAAAAGAAATAAATGAAGAAAACAGGTGAAAATGCTGTGGCACAATTCGTAACTCGATAAAAAAACAAAATATCCATCAACAATGCAGAGTGAGTTTAAAACTATCAAGTTATTAAGCTCTGCAATTTTACTTACCTACTGATAAGGTAAATAATGCTGAATATCAATGCTGAATTCCTTTGTTCATCGTGGTTTCTTCCTCAAATTCTTATTCCATTTTTCAGTAGCTGCATCTTTTTTATTTCTAATATGTAACAGTTTTTCATATTCCAAGGTTCCTACAAATCTCTACAAGCTATCTCGACTGCTGATTTCATTGTTCAAACTTGAAACATGTTTTGGTGAAGAACATGGACCAAAAAAAGCATATGGAACATTTATCTTCTTCAAAATGATTTTAATTCTTAAAGATAAAAGAAAAGAGACTAAATGGTATTACTTATTAGTAACAGCTAAGTATATTTTTCTTTAATAGTACTAATATTATGATGCCTGATAACGAAAATTACTTAAAAGGCTGCATTTTATTTTATTTATATCCGGCATTGAGCAAAAAACCTCAGTCTGCGTTTTCGATTATCAATGTCCATTGCAGTGTCCTTGTAATTTTAAACTCTACCCGCAAGACAAGAGAGATCTTACATTAAGTTTTTGGACAAACTAGCCTCCATGGAGTACTTTTTGAGGGAACTATGTTTGTTTTGTTGCTGATGTTTAATGTTTGCTTTACATCGAGTATAAAATTACAAAAACCTCGCATGTTTAGCCCAGAGGCAAGAAATTTCTAATTCATAATCTGATTACCACTGAAAAGTAAATATTAAACTAATTCTTGGTAGGGATAGGCAAGTTTGCCTGGTATATTTTTTTCATTCAGACTGTTGATTGTTTCCAATAAGCAAGTCATGGCCTTTATAGAGATCAGCATGTTTTCGTAACTCGAAGCATAATATTCAAATGCTTAAATTATGTCAACTTTCCTTATATATAAGGGAGAGTCGGGTAGCCCCGCCCACTTAAGGAGTATTGCTTTTATTTCTGAATAATATTGAGTAATAATCAATATTTTTGTATGTTTCTATTGTTTTATCATCTAATTAAATAATGCAAAAATAATAAACCAAAAAAAAGAATAGTTTAACTTAAAAAAATAGAAATTTAAAAAATTTGACTACTGTATTCAACATATTTTCAAAACTATTGTTTACCATGTTACCAGCTGCATAAATACTTGAAACTTTGAAAATAATCTTTTTTTAATATAGTAATTAATGCCCGATGGCCTATTGACTTGAAAAAATATTCTATACATATGAAATTGACAGTGGGCGGGGGTACCCGATATTCCCCTATATATATATATATATATATATATATATATATATATATATATATATATATATATATATATGATATGATATATATAGGGTAACTGCTAGTACTGAGGCTCAATTTAAGTATTTTTAATTAGTCAGTAGTTCTAAATAATGCAGTAATTACTGAATACGTATTGGCTCAGCTACGTATTGTGACTTTCAGTATAATTCGATTGTAAAACAATTTAGTATATTTCAGTAATCAAAATTCAAGACATAACTTCATTTTATTTGCGTTAATATATGATATGTACCAATTTTAACAAAATATTATTTTTCTTCACAACATCGAAACATTATAACGCTTATTAAATAGTTCGATCATAAAAGTTTGCTTTTTATTGTAAAAGTTGTTAGTTCCAAAGATTAAATGATAAGCACGAGGCTAAAACTCTGATTATTCCGCAATACGTAGCTCTTTATTGGATTACAAAATATCTCCAAAACGGAAATTTTGTCCCTACATTTGGAATGCACAATATTCAAAAGCATTTTTTTTTTTTAATTTGAATCAATACTACATGCAGTGATGCATAAAATCCTTACCTAACATATATTGATTAGCTTCACTCACGTTGTTCTCTGATAATCAAATTGCGCTAGGTGGCGAAAATTTCTGCTTTCCTTGCATCCCGTACATTTAATTGCATTTGCTTAGCTATAGGGTAGAGTTGCAATAGCTGGGGGGAAGAAGGCTAAATTTCCTAGTCTTTTATCAAGAGGTACGTTAACAAGTTTTGTTCAGGTACTTTGAGAATAAATTAACGTATCGCTCCATCGTCAAACAATTCGTAATCTAGATATGCTCCTGAAACTAATCTGAGTTATATTGCGCCAGTGAAAATTTTCAAAAATGTGTTTATTATATTGGTTTTGAATTGGTGTGGTGTGAATATTTTCAAATGACTTAATGGTTAAAATTATCTGTGCCCCTTATTGTTCAATGTGAAATGTATGATTTTGTTTTGAGGAACATTTATTGGAACAGAGATTATGAAATATTGAATTCAATAACTATTAAAAAACCTTTATTCTCAAAATCAAACACACCAGTAAAAATTACATTAAAATCAATAATAAACATATCTGTTACAAACAAGGATGAAATCAATGACAAAACTAACACAATCGGTCGCTTTTCTTAATAAGATTTGGTTCGAATATTTTAATGATTACTTTTGAAGTTTGTTAAGGTTTCAAAATTTCTAAAAAAAAAAAAAAATAGTTTTTGCACCTAAAACAATGCTATCACATGAGTAGGTGAGTTTGCAGAAAATGTTAGCAACAATTAAGTACGGAAAAGTATCTGATTCTGTATTAATGATGAAATTTAAGTTACTTGTTTACATTTTATCAACGAACAAGGTATTTTTTCATCATTTTTTACCAATTGTTGCTCGCCAAACATGCAAAAAGTTGGATTACTGTAAAAGAATTAAAACCTCAATATTCACCAAATTCTGTACTTTTATAAAGTAACAAGTAAAAATATAATTATTTAAAGTAAAAGTAACTAGTCGGTAGGGTGTTGTAAGTAGGATTAAAATTACAAGTTTTAATTATAAAACTACGTTACAAGTGATTACAAGTTTTAATTATAAAACTACGTTACAAGTGGTTACAAGTTTTAATTATAAAACGTTTCTAACATACTGAGAAAAAACTCTTTTACATTTGCGGGGAAAAAAATTTGCCATCTGGTTTGCCAGTACTAAAACGATTTTTTAACAAAAAATAATATTATTGAAAAAGGACACCTGATTGTTAAGCATATAGTGCTATTTTAATGAATAAAAGTCGTTATTTGAACAAAAAAACAAACTAATATTTAAAAGGAAAAAACTCTTTTAAATAACTATGGCATCACTATGGTCAGTAAGCGCAGAATTAGTACGACCAGTCAATGCTGAAATTCGAACCTGGATTAAATCATTAAGAGGCGAGTGCTCAGACCCTTAGGTTAAAAAAATAATTTCTAAATATTAAAAAGAAATACAGAAAACTATGGTGTACCCGTTTGAAAAAAAGGAAAATTTATCGAACGGTAAGCAAAACTGATTACAATCAGCGAAAATTAGAATTGGAATTGATAATTTTGTTCCGTTTATGATTTTGATGAAAGTGAAATAAACAGTTTTATGAACAAAGCGGTTTTGAAAATGAAAAAAAAACTATATTTTTCTTAAACCTTGTCTTTTCGGTGAAAAAATTTTTTGTGCAGAATTTATAGTTATTTTTTACACACTTAGACGAAATCTAAAGTTCAAAGTAACCGAAGATTTTACGAAAAAAAAATTTTAAAAAAACAATTAAAAACTTTTACGTATGCATATATATATAGATACATAAATATGCAGCACATTTTGTTTAAGTAAATCACAAAATAACATAAAATTACAGACGTCCATTCTACTGAATAAACCTTTAAAAAAATCTAATACCAAAATTATTTTTTTCTTAATTTAGAAAAAAAAATTTAACAAAGTAAATTGAAAAAGTAATAAAACAGTTCTCTTTAGAACTAAAAATATAAAAAACGAAGAATTTCTGTATGCAAGAAAGGAATGAAAAGCTTAGAGCAAATTGATTTCAACAAAATAAAACTTTCCAGAACATCTTTAATGAAGTTGAAGGAAAAATAATGGGCAAAATCACCGTTTGGAAGACCATAAATTTAAAGAATCAATTGATTTTAGACAATAATGAATACATTAAAGTTGCTCAAAGTTATCTTCCTAATTATATAAGGAGCCTGTGGCGAAGATTCACCTAAATCTTCTTTTGGGAAAATTTAATAACAAGGAATTATGTTTAATTTGAGTTTTTGTTTGCTTAATCTGCAAAAAAAGAAACTTGAAAACTTTTTTTATACCCAAATATATTTCAAGTGTTTTTTTTTCTACGCACTTTAAAATTTTTTAAATACTTTAGTTACCGTATTTAGTTACAGAATTCAAACCTTTTTTCTTATTTGATGAAAATAGAATGTAAAGTAATTAAATTGGATTGAAATTCCGTTATTTCTTAAACCCCATCTAAAAAGAATCTACATCATTTTATTTTTATTTAAGTCAGTATTAAAACTACGATAACCTATTAACTACACGTTCTTTGTGGCCAAATATTTATAGCAGTTTTTTAACTGCAATTAAATCACAAAATTTTTACAGTCAACATGTAATGGTATTGATCTTAAATATTTTCTGCAGCTGAATCTGATAAATCACCACAACATTTAAACTACATTTTTTTTGCTGTTATAATACAAAATATGTAAGTTCATACACCGAAGAGTCATTACATTATGACCACCATGCTAATAACATGTAGAACCACCTTTAGCCCTCAAAGCTGCTAGCACCCGTCGTGGCATTGATTCCACAAGGTAGTCTGAGGGTAGTCTGGGGTATCTGGTAACAAGCGCTCACCAAATGGTCCTGCAATTCCCTCACATTGCGAGGGGGTAGCGTGGCAGCACGAATTTGGTTTTTCAAGTAGGACCACAAATGCTCTATTGGATTAAGATCAGGGGATTTTGGGCAAGACATGACTTGAAAGTCACTGGAATGTTCCTCGAACCAATCCATGACAAATCGACCCTTATGACATGGTGCATTATCCTGTTAGTAAACAACATCCCCCGCAGGAAAAACTGTTGCAATGAATGGGTGAACTATGTTCAAGTAGCATACAGTCGTCAGAGATTGTTCTATGAGGATTATGGGTCCTAATGTGCCCCATGAAAATATTGTTCCTGGGTGAGAAACCATGAAAACCTGGGCGAGCCCATTGCTATAGATGGAGGGTGGTCATAATGTAATGTCTCTTCGGTGTATATACAACTAAATAAAACCTTAATCTACTAATTATAATTAAATTTATGAAAATTTATGTTAATAGCATCAGAGCAAAGCGTTTTTGATAATGTCTTATGAAGAAATCTGGAAAATTTGGTCAAGACATTGGCTTTTCTCGCAATGGAGTTTGCGTGAATACAAGCATACGTATGCAGTACGTAATAATTCAAGAATAATATATGTCTCTCTTAAGTACTTAACTTTGAAATACTTCTCAAGAATATGAGGTTTAAGAACTAAAATAGCTGATAATTGCAAAAATATTAATATTACTTCATAAATCACCTGTGACTAGCTGTAAGTGCTGAGTGAGATACGAAACGAACTTAGAGAACTCGTAGAAACGATCATTCTCAAACATTGGAGTATTATGATCATGCTATAGGGTTATAAATGACTAAACGTGGATTCGCGTCTTTTGGTTGTTCACCTCAGCTTCTGGATTTTAGAATGAATTTTCCTGAACGAATTTTCAAAACAAGATCTTCTTTTATCATTCATATTCAATTTAAAATATTATAAACAATAGTGTTTTAAGACGAAGTTTTTAATTAACTCTTTTAATTTAAGAAGACTTATTTTAAGCAGTAAAAAAGTATTTTGTTTTAAATAATCTAAATCGTTTTAGAAACATTTCAAAAACAGAATATAATTTATAAATTTATGAAAGGTTTGCTATTAAACCTTCGCATTCTTTAGTTTAGTTTTAGCATTCTTTTAGTTTTTTTCTCATATCAAAGAATGTAAATGCGTGAATGAAAATTACATTCTTTAAAACGATGTGAAAAATTTTATACCTTAAAATTCAAAATCTTTCTGACTATTATTATATAAAATCACAAAAAATAATATTTACTAAAAGTTTGCTAAATATTTACTAAAATTAATTTTCCATAGAACTATCTTTGGAAAAACGAATTTTATAATTATGCGCAATGAAATTTTTCTTTTAACTTAAAATGTTCTGGAGATATGTCGAAAAACCCAAAAAATAAAATGGATCTTATGGGGTCTAAACTTTGGAACACTCTCCTGACTAAACTATTTGGACCATATTTACAAAATTGCTGCTACCTCCTATATCTTTGAAGTCAGTCAGCAACCCAAATTCATTGAAAGCAAGGTATGTTCTTTTAAATACGTTTTTATGTCTAATTTCGTAATTTAACTTAAAAAATATTGCCTGTTATAATAATAATTAGCATATTTGAGGTCACCCCTTTGATCCATTAGAATCGAGTCCTAGAAAATCATCCGTTTCTTTTTAAGATAATATTAAAGTGATATTAAATACATTAATTATATTATAAGTGAATAAATTAAAAAAAAAAGAGAAAAAAATAACTTTTACGGTTTGAAATTACTAAACATTTAATCAATCAGACGTTAATAATAGAAATTACTTTTAATTAGTTATTATTGTTTATATATATATATATATATATATATATATATATATACTTTATAAGAAGTATTTATGAGTTTTGATGTACTAATCAAAACAGTTCCCAATGTTGTTTAAGACATTAATATCCATGTTAATGTTGCCAAATCAGTGTATATTGATCTCAGGTACTCATGAGTTAAATATGTTTGCCCTTGTTTGCGAAATTACCGTTGATGAGTAGTCGTTTGTAATGGCAATTAACGGTAACAGTGTAGCAATATAATTATAGCCTAAATGGTATTTCCAAGAGTGGTATTTCCAATGGTATTTCCTAAATGGTTATCTTTGGCTTTATATACAAGCCTACGTGAAACTAATATGTTTGAGTTTTTTTTAAACTTACGTGTTTATAATTTAAATATGAAATCATTTTTTATGGATTTTTTAAGTCAATTAATGCGTTAAAGTGTTTTTATTACAAACTATGATATTAATGTGCATAGCTCGCATGCTTTAGAATATCACTATCTTTAGAAAAATTTATTAAGTTTATAAAATTGATAAATTTATCATTACTTTTATAGTTGATGTCTAATGAATTTGATACGGGTGCATGTGAGAATATTTTTTCCCTATTTAATTTTGTATTTTGCAAAATGAAATAAATTCAGGTTAATTCACTCTTCTTTTAAAGATATATTTAATAACTTAAAGATTACTTACTGCTTTCAAAGATATATTTAATAACTTAAAGATTACTTACTGCCTTCAAAGATATATTTAATAACTTAAAGATTACTTACTGCTTTCAAAGATATATTTAATAACTGTGCAAATGCCCAAAAATAACTGTGCAAAAGTTTTTTGTTATAAGAGTAAAATAAATTAAGAGTGTTTGTATTATATTTTGATTTATTGAATATATAACCTAAATAACAAATCTTATTCTAAATATTTTCGATTGAGTAACATGATAAAAAAATAGAACAGTATAATGCTAAAACAATTTAACATGGAAAATTAACCGTCACTTTCTCTAAAAGACTTTTACGATTCTAAAAGACTATTTATTCTATGATGTAATCTAAAAGTAAAAAAATATATCAAGAAATAATAATGAGAGTGTAAGTAAAACTGTTATAAATTTGTTAATAAGTCTTTCAGAACTCTTCAGTTTACAAATTACAGCTATGTTTGTATGAAATTGATGAAATATAAAATAATATCTTTGACTCTAAATTAAACTAGAGTAAAGAGGAATTTCGTAAGATGTCAACAGTAGAATGCATCAGGTACTTATTCATATGTTTTCATAAAAATAATTTTTTACTCAAGCTTGGCCTGGTTGTTAACATCATATTCGGGATACACAAATGAGCTATAGGCAATAGTCTAGTATCCATCCTTAGGAATGATAGTCTGGAGACAATATTGGGTAAAGAACGCACTACACTGCCATAATTTATATTGAGAACATATGTAGTAATCTGTTTCATAGTAATCTATTCTTCAATCAAAACCGTCACCCCTCATACCTTACTTCTCAGCTCTCCTCACTGTTAAATTACATAATATACTTTGAAGACATTTAAATACTGAAAACTGACAAAGGAAATAATTTTTATAGGACAAACGATTCGGAGATTCTGCATTTAAAAAAAATTAGAAGACTTGACTGGTTAAATGCTAAGAAGTGCAAGATTAGCCTTAGATCCAAGATCCGTTTTTTAACGAAAAGCATTTCTACAATGTCTAGTTAAATTGAAGGTTTTGAAACTATTCTAGTTGTAAATGGTTAGAAAACCGCACAGTTTTGTATTCATAGTTTTTTAACCTTACTATATGTAAACGGTTTCGAAATCATTTGGGTAAAAAAAAAAACTCTTTACCTTTACGGTTAATTGGATGAATAGACTGAATTGGATGAATAGACTTTTGGTTTTTAACCAAAACGTTAGAAATTTTTTTTAACAATGTAAGTATTGAGTTTGCTTGGCGTAGTAAATTATTATACACTTCAGTTTTGAATTTATTGTTTTAATAAACCTACAGAATAGCAGTTATTAGCAATTTGAGAAGGTTCGACCAAGATCAGATGTCTTTACTTGGATAGTAATATTCCTTTAATTTTTCTTACTTTGAATTTAATTAACTTGATCTGCATTTTCCTATTCTCTTTGCTATAGACGTTTTATTCAGTAAAAAAACGATACGCCCCAGTTATAGTCATTAAATATTTTAATTTAAGGCATTGACAAATAAATAAAGAAAAAACTAATAAGTCCAAATAATAAATAATAAATAATGAGGCCTAAATAAATAAAAAATCGAATGTTCCTTCCTATTTCTTGTCATAATAAAAATATTGTTCAAAAATATGAAGAAAAAAAAATAGACTGAAATCATAATCTTTTCTTTTAATTTATAAAATTGCAGAAATGGGATGGTGTGAATTGTTTACGAACAAGTACATATACCTAACTTCTTAAATAAATTATCTCTAAATATGTCTGTGATTTAAATATTATTTTATTTTTCTCAGTTATTTTTGCATCAATAATATGTAAAGGCATATTGATAAATGTACAAAAGTTTAATTTTCTAATGACTTTCTTCTGCTTTTACCTGACGTTATATGTAAAGATTTATCTCTTTAACATTTCCTTACACTTTGAAAAATGGTCCATAAAGAGGGTAATTACTGCTTTCCTTTGCCAGATTTTTTGAGCTTATCCATAATTAATGGAACCTGGTAATTTTCACAGGACTCATAAGTTGTTTTCACACGCAAAGGTTTCACTCAGGAATTTTGGAATCGTTTTTTTTTTTTTTTCTGTTTTTAATTTCATGTTTATGGTACATCTTTCTGAGATATTGGAATATCTCAATTTCTTTCTTACATTACAGGTTTATTTCTTTGTATATGAGCATAAATGATGTTTATTTAGTAAAAAATCTTTATAACGCAAGTTAATTAATTAATACATTGAATAAATTAGTTGATGACAACACAGTTGAAGAGAAAAATACGTTCAATTTTTTTTCCAGCAACTTAAGCAAATATTTTCAAATAACGATGTAGAAATATTGCAGACTTTCATCTCATAACGAATTTTTGATATGGAAATCAAAATTAGGGCATCACAAATAAAAAGAAAACATTAGTATTGGTATGAATAATGATATTACATACATATAATGGATTAAATATAATTGCGAATTTAAATTAGTGTATGAAGAGCTTTGATTTTGTATTGATTGTTTGATTTAAATTATTTATTTGGGATACTTTAATATACCTTTGCAAATTCCTCTAATCAAAAAAATAACAAGACAAAATTTATAATTTTATTTCATTTTTTTATTTATTATTTATTATTTTTTTATTTATTTATTATAATTTTTTTAATATTCAAGAGGGTTAAGTAGTATAAAGTGATATCAAACTTTTATCACAGTAGTATATTTTCCTTTTCAGAAAATATCTATGACACCCTTTATTTTCAGTTTTAACTAATTACACAGGCCTGCGAGGAAGCATATACAAGGAGACTGATAGCTGAATTGCTGACTGATAGATGATAGCTGACTGATGTATTTCTTGGTGATGAAATGACAAAAAAACGTAATAAAAGTTTTCATCGCGTCACGTTTTCTTGAAAAATTTAATTTTACTGGAAATTTTAACAGAATTTACCGTAAGAAGATTTTCGTTTTTAAATTACTTCCATTTTCGTCTGACCAGCATACTTTAATTAAATCAACTTTTGTTGATTTAATTAAAATAGAATCTTAGAGGGATACTTTTTTATAGCTATGTAACATTTTCCTGTCACAATATCTCTCAACAGAGTCGCGAGAATTTTTATCTTGATTCGCTGACCTCTCAGGAACAAGAACAGGCGTAATTGGGAGTCATTTTTTAAGAAGCATTTTTGACATCTTCTTTTCTCTGTGCGTTACGTGAAACATGGTTTCGATTTTGAGAGGTTGAGAAAATTTTCCCTTGTGATTTTGTTACATATGCGGCGAATATAGTGTAATATATATAGTGTTGGTGAAAAGTGCATGAGGAACATTATAGACTATGTAAGACGACTTTATCTTACGTAATTTGGCATAAAACTCTGACACCAGGACAAATCGTGAGTTCATCATAAGGTTTGTGTGTAGTGTCTTAATGATCTACGCTTATGGCTCTGAGGAAAGAAGACGGTCTTACGATTTGGAATTCCCATGACATCGAAGGAGCCTAAATACCACTTTGATGATTGTTATTTATGTTCCTACCATGTTCATGGGTATAACAGGAAAAATAAAATGCTTAATATTTCATCCAGATAGCATTCTATCGGCCATATACTCCGTTCCTTATGGACCTGATGTGCCTTTGTCTCCAACTCAATTGCCACATCTCTTCAGAGTATTCGGTCTCGGAACATCCTGAAGTACAAGGTTCCGATATCGAATCTAAGTCACCTGTAGCCGGTTCACATCAGACCTTCTCTCAGGCCAAAGTAAAATCTTTTTATTGGTACAAGAGTCGAGAAAAATAATTTATTAAGTACTTTGATGAAGAGGTGAACTATTGTTATGATGTTCTTGGATTGATGAATAAATTTAATGCCATCTACGATAAAGATGAGTGGAGGCTGTTTATAGCTGTGACATTGGGTCAAAAAGAATGGCCGAAAACACAAAATCTTGATCCAAGAATGTTATTCAAAACAGCTAAGTTCAAAATTTGATCCGGAATTTTTTTCAGTTATTCAAAAAAGTATTCTTACCCCCTCATAAAATTAGTGTGTAATGAAGCAGTTTCTCAGGACTGTTCCAAGAGATGGTGCTTGTTTCAAATAACTGTGCAAAAATTTTCCATAGGGAGTTTATTCAAGAAACTGATGTAAAAGTTTAAACTAAATGAACTTATTGTTCTCTTTTAACCAGAGGTGACTTGTGTGATCTGGTAACATTATTTTTCATTTATTTTAACCTATAAAAATTAGCCATTAGCTCGAAAATTAATCTACTTTCCCAAGACTCAATTTTACATAGATCGAAATAAATAAAGACGGCAGTTACCGAATAGAACATGCATAATTTATTACAATTTAAGAGTATTGTTTCCAAATAGGATTTTAGTAAAAGCATCGATGTCGATTTTACAAAAAAAAAAAAACAAAAAAAAAAACGTGATGGGGGAAAAATGAAGTTCATTTTCGGAATTGGCACATGAAATTACATATAAATCAACAATAACTCCCCTTACATATTTAAAAAAACTTCAATTTTGCAAGTTTGTGTAATCATTATTCCATTGGTCAATAGTTTTAGATCTTATATGAAATTTATCAACATAAAATATAATAACATATTTAGCATTTGTGTCAAGAATGATTGCGATATTATTATAAATATAGCTTGAAATATTATCTTTACATTTTATAACCGATTAACAGTATATTTTAGAAAAATTCAGTATCATTTAATTATGAACTCAATAAAGAAGGCCATGTTATTACTGAATCAAGTATAGGGGGAAATCTAACTCAGTGGAGGTTTTTCTGAAAGAACTTATTTAAATTTACTGAAGAAGGAGAGAAAACCAACGATACATTTCTAGCCGATTACACCCTTATGCATCTGAAACGCAAACATTCGATTCGAAACTTTCGCACTCATTCGATTGCTGTCCGAGCTTGACCTGAAATTTCAATCCAACTGTAACATTACGTCACAATCGAACTTGAAGGGTTACCTCTCAACGAAGCTTGTCAGTAACAATCAAACGTAAAGGATTACTCCGCGTTAAAATTTAAAACAAGGTCAACAGCCTTATGCAACTGAAAAAAATTCGATCTAACTAATGGTTTGTGCTCGATTTTTTTGAAAAATGTTCGTTTCCTGATATCTAAAAAAGTAAATAATTGTTTAAACAAACTCAGAAACTTTTCTATTAAACAGCAAAACATTTGAAATTTAGGTGCTTTCCAAAGGAGTTTTTTTATTTTTTTTTATTTAACAATTCTGTGTGTTATTTTTGTAACTATTGTTTTTTTTCCTAACTAAATCGTCTTCTGTCAAAGTATTTCCACTTGTTCCTCTTTTTTAAAAAAAAAAATACATTGATTTTATTTTATTCCCCTCCTTCTTTTTATTTTTCTTCTTTAGTTGGTCCCTTTTCTTTACGACTTTAAGTGAAATATCAAAACAAAATATCCTATACTCCACTACCTATCTTTGAATTCGTTTCTTTCATATATAAAGGTGTTTAAGTATATATATATATAAATAAATAAATATATATATATATATATATATATATATATATATATATATACACTCGTTGCTACATTTTACTCTACTTGTTGAAAAATTAGAAGTAGTAGTCCTGTGGTGTGGTTGTTTATAGTTCCTATTTCATTCAAAAATTCGAGCATTTACTCTTCACAAATGTTCGTAATTACATTTAAATGTATAAGAATAATTCTGATATTTATATTTATTCTGATATGATTCTCATATTTATATAATAAGTTTCTTTTTCTCTTTCAAAATAAATATCAACAGTTTATACAACCTTAACAAGTGATCCTTTTAAATATACTTATCTAGCCATACAAATATTTAATAGTTTTACTTGCACTAACGAGATATTATGAGTGCATTTTGTAAGCGAATTTAATGTCTCGATATTCATACGAAATTCAATTCAAGTCTAATGTTGAAATTAAATATTCAATAAAGGCTAAAATTGTTTCCTGAGATGGAGTTGCATGGTTTAATTTCAAATGCAGATCTAGTTGTTTGACGGGTGGAAGATGCAATTTATTCTCAGGGTGCCGTAACAAAACTAATTAACGCATCATTTTATGAAGGACCAAAACAATTAGTTCTCTATCCAACATTCTCCATGGTGATAGGTTTCAGATACAGTGATGTACTAAAGTATATAATATCCAATGGGAATAAATTCCTACGTTTCGTTTTATTTGATTAACAGAAAATCAAATATGAATATTTTCCTGTACGTTTTATGCACAATGTTCATGACACGTGTATTAGTGTTCGGTAATGAATTGAATTTTGTGATATTTCATAATAAAAATAAAGGTTTGTTTTAATAATATTGAAAATTTTAAGAGTTACAAGTAAAATTTAGAAGAGTAATTACTTGATCAAAAAATACTTGATTACAAGAGTAAATACTTGATTTTAAAATTTTTTTCTCTCTCTCGGCTACTTTGTTTTTTTTTAGTTTTGTTTCTCACTTTTATTTTGCCATTTTCATTCACTTTTATTTTGTCATTAACAAATAAATTTTCTTTCGACTCATTCAAATGGGTGTCTGTTTTTGAGCGCTTTATACAAGTCGACTGTTATTTTTACTGCTTTTATATTTTAGCGAATGAAGTCTTTAATCAAGTAATATCTCACCGAATTGTTCTATTAAGATTATATATTTAATATCCAGAAGAGTAATAATTTTTATTTATTACTCATTAACCCTTTAACGACCACTGTCCTCAATTGAGGACAGTCAATAAATCATTATGTAAAATTTTATTTTTATTTTAAAAATAATTTTTCTTTTCTGGGAATGTAGCACTATCAACGTTATTTGGATCGCCATATTTTTCTAGCCTCACACAAGCCTCTTCTTTTTATGCAGTCATATCAAATAAAATAAAGGCAAATTATTTTATTTATTGAAGTTTTTCTCTTAAGAGTATATTACAACAAATTACGCTAAATAAATTTGTTTTGTTTTATAGTTTCTTTTCTCTTTATATAACATTATATTTTACTGTCCTCAACTGTCCTCACTAGGCGTTACAGGCAAATTTTAAAGAATTTTCCAGAATTTGTTTTTTATTCATTTAATTACGCATACGTGTTTGTATTTCGATAGAGTAGGTGAATTATATAATTCGCAGACATTTTTTAAATATTATTTCCTTAATTTTAGGCAAGTATCTTGTATTTCATCTTGTACGTGTTTTTCAAATCTTCGTATTTTTCTTTAAAAATCAATGCAATACTATGTCCCGCAAATTTCTTACAATATGATAGTATTTCTTCATTAGCTCAGGAATATTTGTTCTCAAACAAATTTAAGCATTTATCATTTTAATTCCTCCTGAGGTTGATGAGCAGGATTTGAATGGAATATTAATAAATCAATTACAACAAATTTCGAATAAATAAATTCTGTGGGGGCAAACAAATGTGGTGGTGCAAAGTACAAAAGGAAACAACACCTGTGCAGCAATCATACAATCAAAAAATCTTACATGAGTACAACACTTTCATTGGCGGTGGGGATCAACATACCTGCTTCTTAGAAAGGCACACAAAATCAATAAGGGGCTAAAATGGAATTAGTGTTTATTTACAAGAATGATAGACATGTAAGTTGCGAATGCTTACATTTTGTGTAAAACTTTTAACAAAAAAGAGAGTAAGAACAAATTTCAATAAAGTATGTTCAAGGTGAGCCTATTTGAAAAAAGGCCACAGTTAGATGGAGACGACGGCAAATGATAAAATCCACCTCCGCTGCTGAAGTGAAGTACGATTCTTTTGGACATACAATTACAAAAAGGAAGAGGCAAAGACGTTGTCAGACGGAAAATTGTACTTCAAAACCACGAATAAGAAATGCAACGTAACTTTATTAATACTTTGTTTACCAAAGTTTCAATGTAAATTGAACAATTATTTAGTATATACTTGAGTGCATATTTTAAATGCTTTGATATACTAAATATTTTATGTATTTTTAATTATTTTATGTACTTAAGTCTTTATATACGCTCTAATAAATATACTAAATATCTACCTATCTTTATTTATGCACATATAATGAAATTACATGGTATTATTTATTTACTTGCATCAGTTATGTTCATATTGATCCTTTTTTGCAATTCAAAAATTAAGAAAAATAGTACTAATAATAATGTTTTGCAAACATCATAAAAGTGCAAATGTATATTTAGTTTTAAGGAGTGATACAATTTATACTTATTCTATACCAAAAAATTCAATAGACATTTAAAATGAGAACTATCCATAATATTTGCATTCTTATCCAAGAGAGATTATTTTTTCACTGGAATGCCCCGTGTCCTCAAATGAGGACGGGCTGAAATTTTAAAGTTAAACTTTATGTTTTATGTTATGGCTTCTTAAACGATATAAAATGAGTTTAAAACATTAATAATATTTTCAAAATTATAAAAACCTTATTCCTAGCAAAACAATCACTAATATAATTTTACATAAATCTTAATAGGATCATGTTTTGTTTATGACATTTCTAAAAAAAGTTACTGATATTAGTTTTATTTATATTCTTAATTTTTGGAAAATAAAAATGGATTTCGCAGTGAAGTCAAAAGAAAAAGAAGATTAATATTCACAAATTGATAAAATGAATCAATTTGTATGAATTAGAACAAAGTGATTTACACGAACAACTTAAAATAGGTTATTAAATTGTCTTTAATAAAATCATTACTATTAAAAAGAAAGAGGTTGTATAAATTGTTACTTTTCAGAAACAAGCCACTTAAATTATTTCATAATTTATTTAAATATGTTTTTCTATATTTTACCTTACGTTAATTTAGAATAAGTCAGCTATATTATAAGTGAAGCACATTTTTTCCAATAAATTCAGAAAATATTTTTCGAATATAATCAATTTTAAACAAATCAGTTTTAAAACTGGTAATAAATTAATTTTTTTCCAAGCAGTTAGTTTTAGAATAATAAAACTCGACGCAAAAATTATAAACATTAAGAACACTAAAATTTTTATTGCTTTATTTTAGCATTAAGAATATAAATAGTATCTAAAAATGATATATCTGATTCTGAGCACTTTACTACCCTAGAAAATTACATTTAATAATATTTTGCTATCAGACTCGGAAATGTTTTATAAATTGCTTATTGATACTGCTATTCATACATTATATTCAAATTTAAAAATTTTCCATCGAATATAAAACAGTGTTTGTATTTTTTCACTTTTATTATAGGAAAACATCACTGTATTTTTTTAGGGTTAAATTCGGTATGTTCAAGCTTAATTGAAATTTTCATCATTTTTTTTAAATTCTTTATAGTCTTGGAGTAAGTTGTACTGCATTAAATTAATACCTTTATTTTGATTAATAATTAAGTCAATTTTATCTATGATTATTAACATATTTTATAACATTGTAATTTCCACTGATACATTAGCAATAATATTCTTAATGACAGTAATAAGGTTCGATTATCTTTTTAGCTATTCTGCTTTAGAATAATGGAAAAACTACTAAATGTTTAAATGGAAACATATGATAATTATTTTATTTCAAATAAAAGACATCAATTTTAAAATTAATTTTTAACAAAACCAATGTATTTATTCACTGGTGCATTGCATTATTTTTCTTATTTTGTTATTGTGTCCCATGCCATGTAAAATGAATGAGACTTCTAGATTAAACTTTATTATTTTTACAACAAGGAATACACTAGAACGAAAAATTCTAGAACAAGTATTTATCCAGTTAAAAAGTGAAAGGTAATAATTATTTTTGTAAAAAAAGAACAAAATTTAAAATTGTATGTAATAAGACTTACAGGACAGGAAGCTTGCACTTAAAGTAAATTTTTATAAATAATTGTCTTATTTCAATGAAATGCAATTTTAAAAATATTATACATTATATCTTATTATTCTTATCTTATTATCTTCAATATTATTATGAATTAGTGTCTTAAATATTTGTGAGAATACCTTAGTGCATTCTTTGCAATTTTAAATAATACATTTCCTTATAATAAATTTATTAAAATTTTGAATCACAAAAAATAAAAATATAAATATTTCATAGTATGTGGTTGTATTTTATTCTATTATAGACATAATATCAACAGCTAATTTCTTAATAATAAAATACACATATGAAAAATACCCTCTTGGGTCGTTCAAGGCATTTAAAAAAAAAAAAAACATCCGGATATTTTCGAAACATAAATCCTTAAAAGTAAATCAAGCTCAAATTAAATGAGTTTCACGAGACTATTTTCCAAAAATGAAATTCTACAAACCATGTTGAAATTCACATCATATAAATAATCACATCATATAAATGTACATTTTATTTAATATTAACATGCTGTGAATACGTTACTAAAAATGTCTCCGAAAAAATAGTTAAATAACTATTTATATAAATATTATTTTACAATACTCAAACAAAACAGTAAAGTAATCATAATTAAAATTGTATTCAAGCTGTTAACTGGGGGAAAAAGCATTTTTGAACTGTATTCAAATAATACGGTGAAACAACTAACATTTTTCGCACCAACTAGACCCACCTACTCAAACCATAGTTTCTTGCAGCTGGGTACATATAGCAGAGAGGGTTACTCTATCAATCTCATGACCCACAGAACGGGGGTCGAGTCGCAGCGCTGACATCACAATATTTCCTTCATTTCCTTCAACTCATGAAGATTTCCCCGTGGTCTTCACTCCCGAATTTGATACCTTGGACTATTAGAATACGATACTTTCATTCAAGCATAGATGCACACGAAAAAGTCATCAAGCACACGAAAAAGTGCAGTATTTCCCATATTTTACAATAGGTAAAAAAAATAAATAAAAAATAAACTTGTTAAACCACCTTCCATTGCTAATTTAATAAGATACAAATCAGCCACCACATAGTTCTAATTCTCATTACCTAACGGAAAACCTATTTTCAATGTTCAGAAAAACTTATTTATTTCGAGTTTTGAAACCATTCTAATTGTAAACGGTTAAAATATCTATAATTTTGTATCCATGTTTTTTCAACAATAGTAGTTTAGGCGTCTTCAAAACCGTAAAGGCTAAAAATGTTTTTTTACCGTAAGCTTTACGGTTAATATAATGGACTGACTGTGGACGGTTACTTGACTGTAATTTCAGAATGAAAATTCTAACAGTGTAATGCTGTGTTACTGTAAATATTTGTCCCAACATGCTGTGGAGAAATTTTAGTTATTATTTTTTAGAAGCAATAGTTTTACTAACTTTGTCCCATTACCATATTTTGTTAATCTTAAAAACATTTCAGTTTTTAATAAAATGTAAAAAAAAAAGAACACAAAAGGAAAATAGAGTGCCTTCTTAAAGCTGTATGCATAAGTCTCTTCATTTTTCTCAAAACTTCAAAAGCAGCTGAAACTCTAAGATAGGAGGGGAAAGCAAAAATATATATGTATAAAAATGCATTGAAGAAATTCAAAATAAGGAGATTACTTCCCTAAAGTACATACAAATTTAATTAAATTTTGCTCTTATCATCAAAAGATCACTTTTGAAAGTTTCAAAACTTCAAGTCGTTTGATGACTTTATCTCATCTTTCGTAACTTTAAACAAAATGTAACACAGGCGCTTTTTTCTTCGATCTCATTTCATAACATAGAAGGATGTTTTCTCTCAATTTACTTACTTAAACAAATTTATGCGGAGGAGAATAACGAAATTCCTTTCATTTGCATAGTCAATTTTTAGATGCAATATTCAAAATTATGTTTAAATGTCCTTTTTTCAATGAATATGTAACACAAATTTCTTAATTTTTTTTAATTAGTTAATTTCGTACTATACAATCTATAACAATGTATCTGTTCATGCTAACAGTGCTTGAAATAAATAATGGTGAATAATGAATTTACACATCGATTTTTGTCTTTGTAACGAAAATCTATACTTTAAAGATGCGTAGTACATTTACAGTACTCAGTAAAAAATTCCGGATGAAACTGTGGCTTAAAGTAGTGGCACTTTGGGTACATAATCTGTACATAATTGTAAAATCCATTTTCGCAGTAAAATATTATGGCGGAATTTTTACAGTAATAACGTTTTAGAGTAATTCAGTGATTTTACCATATTGTTTACAGTACGGTATATTAGATTGTTTGTTCCGTAACATTAGCAATGTACTAGATAGAAAAAGTACCTGTACCCCGAGGGCCCTACTTTTCACCCCAATTTGATACGGAAATTTTTTTACTGTGAAGTTAGCATAGATTTAATAGTTTTTTGCACAAATGCTTAAGTTTCATTTTGATATATTATTATTAACGTCTATTAAAGTTATATATCTTACACAGATTTAGCTTTTGATGATATTTCTAATGTTAAGCCTTATAATCGAATTTAGAATCGAATTAAGCTAAAGGCATTCCAGTTTTTAAAATTAGGTAGGAAATACTCATATAAATGAAGACCAAGGTTTACAAATGAAGATCACAGTTAAATTTTCCCCAAAAATAACGATTGGATTGCCATCTATTGCATTTTAGGTATTTCTAATTTTTTGACAGAAAAATAATGTAATAATGTGAATAAATGATTCTCCCTGAGAGTTACTACATAGTGAAGATAAGCCGTACTCGCAAAAAACCTTTACTTCAAAAGCTCATAATCGTTTCTTCTCCGATTCAGCTTTTGTAGACATAAACCGCCATAACCCACTCTTTCCTTGTTGAGCATAAAGTTATGGAGTAAAATGTAGCATAAAATTGAAGCTAGATGCATTTCGTTTTTCAAAGTGAAGTAAGATCACTATTAAGGAAGGCACGTTTTTGATACTTAACATATATTGAGTTAATAAACTCATCAATTACAACCCATTATAGTGATTGTTATTTATTAAACATTATTTTATAATAAAATATTTTGGATGAAATTTTGCAATCAATAAACTGTAAATGTTCAATAACAAAAATAACTGTAAATTCGACTAAAATAAAAGTAAAAATTACTGGGAAGAAAACTGTTCAAAAACAAATACGTTTTGTTTTCCGTTCTTCTATTGTCACCTATACGAAGCAAAAAATTAATGTTTTTCTTACAGACTTTTTCCGTATATTCGACGGTTTCAAGCTGTTTTAAACAATACAGTTTTTCTCCTTTCTTCACCCTTTTCACAAATGGATTAAAACTGTCATAGTCAAATTCTAGTTTTTGCCACGCAGATTTGCTTACCATAAGAATTTTTTTTTCTCCAAGACATTTCACGATCATTTTCTATACTTACTTTCGTACTTTTCGTACTTTTCAGAAATTATTTTAGTGTGTTCAACATCGTATAAATAGAATGACGATTCAACTATAATGTCGAATCGATGCGCTACCTGATTATTATCTAGATATATTTTTGAGGTAAAATTAAATTCCCAAACAACTTTAAAAGGGTGGGCTAATACAGTTTTAAATGATTTAACACTCAGATTTGATTTCAAGAAATAAAACTTTTATTATAAGGGCAGTTTAAGATTCTTCTTTCTAACCAATGCCGTTGCTCAGGAGGCAGCATGCTCACCTATCAATGACGTGACCCGGATTCAATTCCCAACGTTGACTAGTTATGCGAATTTTAATATTAACGCTTGCTGACCTTAATGTTGGTGTAGTTATTTTATAATTTTTTTAGTAATGCAGTTTATAGTTAAGATGACAAATTTTATTGTTAAAGTAACAGAGTTAGTCTGTTAAAACAAAAGTGCTTATATGCTCAAACAGATATCTGTCTTTTGATAACAATATATATCTGTAAAAATAACGATTTTATCTTGGCTGACCTTTTTTTCTGCAAATTTAACTGTATATTTTTCTAGTGCATTTACTTTTAAAATAAATTCTATTTAAAACGGCTTCAACCCCGTTTTCGTACAATGGATGCACAAATGCACGAAATGGATACTAACTATTTTGATTTATAAAGCTGTTTTAAGGGTTAACTTTCCACATTTTGTTGAATAACAGTTAATTAGTTCTTAAAATTGTCAAGAACTAAATAGATAATTTTAAAAAAGTACATCTGCCAAAAAATATAAATTTTAAATGTCACACTAATAGTGTTGTTGATATGCAAATAAAATCCCATTTTTCCCCTCCCTCTCAGGTAAGTTACGCGAGTTGCGTAATTTGATGTGACGACTTCCCGATAGGGGAAATCGAAATATATTAATTGTAGAAGCTGACTGAGTTAGTTAGTTTGTTAGGTGGTTGATACAGCTGTATTCTTTTGCATAGCACTGTGTGTGCACGATATTATTTCCGCATTTATATGTTTCAATAAACTCTTTATTTGCCGGCATTTGCTTCTGTGTTATTCAACATAACAACAGTTGGTAGCAGAGCATGGTTTACGATCATCATGGAAAAAGAATTAGCTTTTGGAATTCCGAAGTTGACTGGAAATAATTATCATCTTTGGGCCATGAAAATGGAAGCAGTTTTGAATCTGAAAAAACTAATGTCGGCGTTGACAGAGGAAACTCCGACTGACCCTGTTAAATTGCAAGTTTGGGAAACTACTAACCAAGATGTCGTATCATACTTGAAGTTATCCCTATCAGACGAACAGGCTTTGCAATATGCGGAAGAAAGGAATGCAAAAGCTTTGTGGACAAGAATTAAGACTACCTACACTGGGCTGGAAGAAGATAGAAAGATTGATGCGGGTGCCGAACTCAAGAGCTTAGAAATGCTGGATTCAGAAGCCGTCAATGACTATATAGCTCGAGCTAAAGGATTATCAACTAAGTGTGCATGCTTGGGACTGAAAATATCTGACAGAGAATTGGTGTTTTACACTGTCAGAGGTCTAGCTAGAAAATATGAGCGCATAAAACAAGTTTTAAAAACTCAACGAGAAAAGTCGCTAGAAGATATGCTCGAAGTCTTAAGGGAAGAAGAAAAAGATTTACTACAGAAATCGTATGGACAAAGAAATTCGGAATCTGCGTATGCTACTCAGAAGAAGAGGTTACCAAGAAAAATTTGCTACTCCTGTAGACGACCGGGACATATAGCAAGGGATTGTTATTCGAAACATCAAGAAGTGGGAACCGATAGACGCTACAAACCATCGACAAGCAGAGTAAGAGGTCTTCGAAAACAAAATTTTCAAGAAACATTGGTATCCGATAGTGCTACTCCAGAAAATTTCGCCTTGGATTCAGTTGAACAGAATGGACAAGTGGACGAATGTTGGATCCTGGATAGCGGAGCCACGTCTCATATGTGCAAGGATGAACGCTGGTTCGAATCTGTAGATGCTTGCGACAGCAAAATATACCAGGCAGGTAAGACTTTTACATTGGATACTAAAGGAATCGGAACTGTTAAAGCTATTTCACTATGTAATAATGTAAAAATTATAATTAGTAATGTATTGTATGTACCAGAATTACGTCATAACTTACTGTCTCTTACTTGTTTAATGGATAAAGGGTATAAAGTTAAATCACATTCAAACTCAGTTTTAATTATTGCTCCTAATGGACGCATAGTTTTGAAAGCTTTAAATATGAATAAAAAATTAGAAGTTAAGCTAAAACCTAATGTTAATAACGAGGCATGTTTTTCTGGGTGTAACAAAATTAAAAATAACGCTGAAATGAATATAATTTGGCAGAAAAGATTGTGCCATTTAAATGCTGATTATATGCGTAAAATGTCTAAAGTGTTAAATTTAAAAATTTATAATGAATTGTCTTGTGAATCATGTGATGTTTCTAAGATTACCAGAAAACCTCATTATAGTATTTTAACTTCTCAAAGTTCAACTACTTTAGAATTAATACATGGTGATTTGTGGGGGCCATTCCCAGTTAAGTCTTTAGGTAATTCAAGATATTTTTTAATATTAGTAGATGATTTTTCTGGCATGTATTTTACTTATTTTCTTAAGAACAAAACCGAAGTATTTGATAACATTGTAAGTTTTAAGCTGAAATTTGAAAATTTACTAAATAAGAAAATTAAGAAATTTCGTAGTGATAATGGTCTTGAGTTTGTAAATAAAGATCTTGAGTTTTATTTCACTGAATGCGGGGTTACACATGAAAAATCTGTGCCGTACAACCCTGAAAAGTTTGGGTAAAGCTGAACGAGCTAACAGAGTTTTGTTAGATAGAGCTAGAACATTAATCTATGATAGTAAACTTCCTTTAAATTTTTGGGCTGAAGCAATAGCCTATGCAACACATGTTACTAACCTAACTCCTCGAAAAGGTAAAACTGAAGTTCCAAAAGAACTATTCTTTAATAAAAAGCAGAACTATAAATATCTGCGTGTTTTTGGATCTACAGCATACTATCACGTTCCTAAAGCTTTAAGACACAAACTTTCCATTCCAGATAAAAAGGGTATTATGTTGGGATATTCGAATGAAAGACGAGCTTATTGTATTTACGACCCTAAAAGAAATAAAGTAATAGAAGAGCGTTCAGTAAAATTTAATGAGAAATTATTAGGTAGTAGTAATTTATTTAGTGAGGATAAATCTAATGACATCGATGAATTTTTTAATATCCAAACTAACGTAGAAGACAAAAATACAAGTTTTGAATTTCCACTGGATTTGAAGGATAGCCGAGATTTAAGTGAAACTAAAACTCGTGGTCGTCCAGTAGGTTCAACTAAAGAAAATATTAGGGAATTAAATGAACAACGAATAACTGAAGACGAAAACAGGTTATTAGAGCTAGGTGTACGTCGGTCAGATAGAATAAAGGAAAAGGCAAGTTCAAACTTAGTAACTAATATTCCAGGTAATTTTGATAAAGCTAAACGTGATAAAAATTGGTTAAAATGGGAAAAAGCAATGAATGAAGAATTAAATTCTATTCACGAACACGATGTTTGGGATCTAGTTGATAAACCTGAAAATGTAAAAATAGTTAAGAGTAATTGGGTTTTTACTATGAAAGAAAATAAATATAAAGCTAGGTTAGTAGCAGCAGGTTTTAATCAAGTAAAAAATCGTGATTATTTAGAGTCTTATTCACCCGTGTTAAGTACCGAATCTTTGCGTTTGTTGTTAGCATCATCTGCCAAATTGAATTTAGAAGTAAAATTTTTAGATATAAAAACTGCCTATCTTTATAGTAATTTAGAAGAAACTGTATATATGGCTATTCCTCCAGGTTTTAAACATTTGTATGGTGAAAATAAAGTATGCAAGTTAAAACCTAGTGTTTATGGATTACCCCAATCAGGTCGAAATTGGCATTTACACCTTAAACGGGAATTAGAAAAGCTTGGTTTAAAACAACTAGCTTCGGATAATTGTATTTTCACTAGAATAGAGAATTCTAAGTATTTTTATATTGGAATATACGTAGATGACTTAATAGTTATTTATTCAGACTTGTAAATGTATAATAATATAGTGGGAAAATTATCTCAGATATTTGAAGTGAAAGAAAGTAGAGAGAATAAATTTCTAGGTATTGAAATAAATAAAAGTGAAAAGGGCATAACTTTGTCTCAAACTGAATATATAAACTATTTATTGCAGAAACATGGTATGTTTGATTCTAAATTTGTAAAAACACCAATCGTAAGAGGTGAGGATAGGAGAACTTTTATATCTCTCGAACAGAACACGACCAGACTTAGCATTTGTCATGAGCTACTTATCTCAATTTAATCATAAACCTGAGAAACGACATTTTAATTTAGCTAAAAGAGTGTTAAAATATCTCAATGGTACAAAGGATAAAAAATTATTTTTTAGTAACAAATCAGGACTTTTGAATGCTCATGCCGATGCAAGTTGGGGAAATGCTGAAAATGGGAAATCATTTTCAGGAGAAATTGTAATGTTAGGTGACTCTTTAATTTTATGGAAGAGCAATAAACAAAAAACAGTTGCTCTATCTACTTGTGAAACGGAACTTGTTTCTTTAGGTGATGTTTGTAAAGAACTAATGTGGATATTAAATTTATTAGAAGAATTGCATTGTTCTATATTTGTAAAGAAACCTGTGACCATTTCGTCTGACAATCAATCTGCAATTGATTGGTTGAATAGTGCAAAATCATCTTCTAGAACGAGACATATCAATTTGAAACTTCATTACGTAAAGGATATAATTGGCAAAATTATTAAAGTAGAGTATGTGCAAACTGACGAAATGATCGCAGATTTCCTAACTAAAGCTGTAACTTTTGACAAGCTCACTTGGACTTTGTCACAAATAGATTTAATTGATTAATTGTTAATAAGTTTAAGTTGCATGAGAAATTAGTTTATGTTTTATATTTTGTGGAAAAATGTGTATTTATTCGCAGGGGGAGTGTTGTTGATATGCAAATAAAATCCCATTTTTCCCCTCCCTCTCTGGTAAGTTACGCGAGTTGCGTAATTTGATGTGACGACTTCCCGATAGGGGAAATCGAAATATATTAATTGTAGAAGCTGACTGAGTTAGTTAGTTAGTTTGTTAGTTGGTTGACACAGATGTATTCTTTTGCATAGCACTGTGTGTGCACGATATTATTTCCGCATTTATATGTTTCAATAAACTCTTTATTTGCCGGCATTTGCTTCTGTGTTATTCAACATAACAACAAATAGAATTGGGAACTAAATCTGTTGAATAAAATTTTTATAATAAATTATTTTATAAGACTCAACTAATTATTTGTTTAATTTTTATTGAAATATGTCACCCATCTGCAAACAAAAAGGACGGACTAATTGTGGGGTTGGTGAAGGAAACAAGCAAAAAAATGGAGTTCCCTAGGATTAAATTGAAAGTATCTACATGACACCTTTATAAATTTAAAGAGTGTAAAATCAAAACGGTTAGATATTACTTTTAAATTTCTTTTTGAATAAAAAAATTAGGAAATTTATCAGAGGAATTAAGAATTCTTAAATATTCTAATTACAATAACTATAAACCAGTTGAAAAAATAAATACTTAACTTTAATTAGTAAAATATTGTAATAAATACTAAATAAGAAAAATCAAGATTTAAATTTATATTTTATAGTAAGATAACTAAACCATAAATCATGTATGAAAAAAGGCAATTAAGAAAGAAATAAACATACTGAAATTGAAATGGAGGTTTGAATAATAATGTTTAAGATGAAAATAAGTGGTTGTTTTGTGGTTGATTTTACTCTTAGAGAAAAGTCATTTGTGCTATATTGATGTTTACACTAACTTCAATAAAATAGAATTCATAAAAATTAGAGTAGTAATAATAAATGTGTATTTGTATTTATTTTTTAACAAACACATTTTAAAGAAGCTTTTAAATTTTGATATCTAATTTTTAAGGCTTGAAAATGTTGCTTAAGCCATTAGGATTTCTAAACAATCTATTTAAAACAAATGTTGCCATTCACAACCAAACTTTCTTATGATGTATAAACACAATATATAATAGTTTTAATCAAATCTAAACTGTTTAAATTGAAAACATGTTTATGTTTATTTTAACAAACAATTAAAAATCATCTCACGATTTATATTAATTAAAGTCTTTTAAGATCGGATTCCTTTTAGCACTCAGCTTATAATTAATCAAAATTCAACATAGTGTATTTACTTAAATATCTTAAAGTTTGAGTTCTTAACGGAAAAGGATTTCTGAAATATGGTTAATGACAAAAGCTTTATTTAAGATGTTTATTAAACATTTCTAGAATGTTAGATTGAAATTTTTCTACTTATCTTACAAAGTCATTTAATAAATATTTTTCTGAGAAAAGCTCTCGCTATTACTTTTGCTTTACTCGTAATTCTCAAAATCGTTAAAATGCAGCATATAACTTGCGCCGTTTGCTTAGAAATTTAGCAAATCGCATTTAATCTTTAATAACATCTCGCATGAACTGATAAATAAATGGTCAAAGCCTATGCCTCAAACAAGATCTCATAACATATTTTCAGAAACAGATATATGTTTCAAGATGTTTCACAACTGAGTATCTTCCAATTAATTCTGAAAACGCCTGAATAAAACTAATTAACGCATCTCTTCATGAAGGACCAAAACCATTAGGCGTCTTCCCGTCATTCTTTGCGACGTTAGCCTGAAGCTAAGTACATGTAATTGAATAAACGAGATGCGAGAAGAGCAAATATGCTTGTCACCTCACTCAATTTGATTAGTACAGAACAACATGCTTTAATATCTTTAATCAATACGTGTAAGAAGAGAATTCTAAGCAATGGCGTGAAATTTGCTGATCAATTTAAATCTATTCGTAACAGAAAATCGTGTAATATAAAATTGCAGATATTTGTGATAAAAATATATATTAATAAATTAATCACTTTGTAAAAGCTAAAAATTCCCGATTCAAATTTTGGTATAAAGTATCAGCCCTCAGTTTGCCAGTATTTTTTACCATAAAATGCATTTTTATCGTAACATGCCCGTAACGAGAAATAACCCTGTTAAGCAGTAATTTTTACAGTGAAATGATATATCATATATTTTGCAGTATTGTAATTTTTACAGTACCGTAAAATCAGTGAATCACATTTATTAAATGAATATTACAATAAAAATTATGATAAATATTTTACGGTAGAAACGGATTTTATGGATGATGCAACCAAAAGGCAGAAATTCACATCTTAGTTCCATCTGAAATATTTTGCAGTGATTTTTACAATTTGTAATCATTTCCTTTTGTTAGTATTATTTTTTTAATTTAAGAGATTACATAAGCAAAACTTTGGATATAAAATCTTTCAATTTCAAAAAAAAAAAAAAAAAAAAAAAAAAAAAAAAAAAAAAATGAAGTGAACTAACTGTGCATATCTTTATTGTTTTATTCTACTATCCTTCGTTTCATGAATTACACCATTCAAAACCACTTATATTACCATTTTTTTCCATCCGTCTAAAGACAAATATGTACTATTAAGTCACTTATCTATTTAAACTCTACAGTGGATATAAATCTTTCGTATCAATATCAGTGATTTTGGAAATATCTCATATTTGGAATGCTATACCAACATAAAATTCATTCTTCTTCTTTCTGTACGAGTTTATAAATGACTTAAGCTTCAGTACAGATAATCTCAGTAGAATCATTATTTAATAATTTTTTCAGTTTTTTTTTTCATTTTTATTGAATTTATTGTTATGTACCTTAACGAATCAGTTTTCACTTCTTTAACATTTTTGTTTCCTTTGTTGTTTCTTTTCTATAAAAAAAAAAAAAATTAAAATTATAAGAATTTCTTTTAAATAGGCAAATATTTTCTGACTGATATTTTTTTAAAAATTTATTTTAAAAGAACACTATTTATTTTTTGTGTGTGGTAGAAAATAAATTTACAAAAAACAGAATTACGTTTATCAAAATTCTCATATGATTAAAATTTCTCGCCTGAAATATGAAAAATGTCTTTTTTTAACTAGTTGTACGTTTTTTAAAGATCTTAAGTGCTTGTAAGTTAGTTGTTATACATTCATTTATTTTTTGATATTTACTTATTTATTTATCACATATTTATGAAAGCATCAAATGTGCAAATATTTTAAAATAAAGTTCTTTCCTTTTTTTTTCTATTCGTGTTTGCAAAGCATAAATATTTGAATTGTTTTTAGTAAACTTTATTCCCAACGCTCAAAAATTAGAAATATTCGTTTGTTCTACACTTGTAAGAAAGCATGAACAACGATAATAATAATAAAAAAATTATTACTTATTATGCTGTGAATCTCCGCATTGATCCTTTTTTAGCGAAAGAAAATGATTTATTTTTTTATAGCAATTCTCCAAGGTGCATGAAATCTTGTGGATGGATAAAAAGTGCAGATGGAATCTCTGCATGTTTAAATATTTGCATCACTTTTATGTCCTAAATTGCAATAAAATTTAATTAATTTAATTAATCAAATATTTGTCTCAAAGACATCTACACTATTTAATACAGTGACTAACTTTAATTAATTAATGTGTTTTCTTTTATAGTTTATATTAAGGTTATATTATGTAAGACATAAGAACGAAGATTAAATAATGTATTTTAAGTTTTTCTTTCGTATATTTACGTTAAAAAAGCTTTAATCATCATGGGTTTTAATTTTCGTGCCATGGTATTGTTATAATATTCCTTGAAGATACTAATATTTTTTTATACTATGACTGAAAATTAAGATTATTTTTGTCTTCACGTTTATATTATTACGGCACCTTTTTATTTCAATATTTGTTTGATAAATATCTTTATACGCATAAAAATGTCGCAGATTTTTAATATTGAATCTGCTTTGAGAAAAAACTTGCTAATTTATATTATAAGTTTATGTTGCAATGCTCATTTTAGGTTATTTGCTAAATGTATAGTTTAATAAACTATATACGTTCAGCGATAAACCATATGGTATAAAATGTTAAAAAACTACGACACAAATAAATGTTATTTTTGTAACAATAAAAGGGAGTTAAAACTGAAGATACTCTGAGAAATTACGAAAAGAAAATCCCATAGGGAACCAACAGACTGACCATTTTTCCGTTCTCTACTATTCCCAAATTAATTGTTAAGATATACATGTTTCAATCAATTATCCTAAGAAAATGACGTGATAAGGTGCTACCTAATTGAAAATTTCATTCTTTTCAAAAATAGATAGATAGTAAATAACAGTCGACACGTTTCAAGCTCTAAAAAGCAGGACTTGTCAGAATAGAAGAAACAAAAGTGACTGGAATTTAAAAAAAAAATGAATAAAGAAAAAACATAAAGTTTCCAGCGAAAATGGAAGAAAAGGTGAGGAACAAAACTGGAAAAACCGCAGAAGCCAAAAGTGAAAAAATAATAAAAATCAACTAATTACTCTTGTAATCAAGCATTTTTTTATTATGAATTTAACTTACAACTCTAAATTAGTAATATATTATTAAAGTAAACTTGTATTTTCATTTACTTGCATGCAAAATTGCGCAATGAAATAATGTCGAGTAAAATAAAATGTAAAACTAACTATATAAAGCAGCTATTTTCAACCACAGCACCTAATGAATCATGCTTATGTTCATATTATGCAAAAAAAACTACGAAATGTAATCTCTTCGTACGTAAAACACACTAGGTTATTAAACCTTTATTTTTTAATGCAAAAACTAAAAAATGTGAGTTATATCTAAATAAAAACAATTTTATATCTTAGAAAAGCTAAGCAAAAATGTTTAAATTATTCAAATGTAGATGATGAAAAAAAATGCGTATGTTTAAAAAGTTACTTTTGTTTGTTTAGTTATGCAAAGCATTTTCGCTAACATGAAGTATATCAAAATGAAAAATAGCACTTGTTATTAACGAGATAGAGAAATAATTTGATTTTAAATAATAAGTTTGGCATGCATACTTTGGAAACATTATGATAGGAATAGAATAATCCAACTTCCGCTGGGAGGTAAACTATTGAAAGAGCCGTCTAGAAAACGTTCCGAATATTTTAAAGACTCTATTAAAAATGGATACCTTATAGAAATTGTATATCCACAATTTCATGCACCTAATACCACTCAAAAATTTAGTTGTACCATCTCCTTTTTCTTACCACATTCGCGATAATATAGTTTCTTGTCAAATTTCTATAGTAACGATTATTCATCTAATCAATATTAGCAGAGATATATTTATGTTCCTCGCAAAATGTATTAAAATTTGAAGAATGACTTAACTCAAGTTATAAAAGATTGCTGAATGATATATATATATATATATATATATATATATATATATATATATATATATATATATATATATATATATATATATATATATATACACCGAAGAGCCATTACATTATGACCATCCTACATCTATAACAATGGGCTCGCCCAGGAACGATGTTTTTATGGTGCACATTAGGACCCATAATCCTCATAGAACAATACCTGACTTCTGTAAGCTAGTTGAACATAGTTCACCCATTCATGACAGCAGTTTTTCCTGCGGGGGATGTCATTTACTAACAGGATAATGCACCTTGTTATAAGGGTCGAATAGTCATGGATTGGTTCGAGGAAGATTCCAGTGACTTTCAAGTCATGTCTTGGCCCCCAAATTCACCTGACCTTAATCCAATTTGTGGTCCTACTTGGAAAACCAAATTCGTGCTGCCACGCTACCCCCTCGCAATTTGACGGAATTGCAGGACCAGTTGGTGAGCGCTTGGTACCAGATACCTCAGACTACCTATTATCAAAATATATTATCAAAATTGCATATTATCAAAAACAGAGCTAATAGTAAAAAGTAAAATGGAATTTTCTTACAATATTTTTTGCAGTTGCAGTAAAATTGAAATGTATTTTTTACTAATAATTAGTTTTTTTTTCTTAAAAGGTGAATTTAAAATAATTCTTAATTTATCTAAAAATAAAATTTAAAAAATATTAATTTAGAAATATAGTTTACTTTTATTGGAATTATAAATTTTAGATTTCATACAGAATTTTTGTAGTTTAAAATTGTGATTGAATAAATTTATCTCATTTCTTGCAGTTTTTATCCTGTATTTATTATTTTTTTAACAATATGATAAATTTAAAATAAGTGGGATATTAGTTGGTTTAAATTTCTTTAAGTTTATTGCACCTTTCCCATGGATTGATTCACAAATGAAAAACGCTATTGTAAACAATATGAAATTTTTTCGCTTTCAAAATTCAATTAAATTTCTAACATTATTTTAGTTACCTAGACGCTATTGTTATTGTGTAAATTTAATTCAAAAACCTACATTCAAGACTTTTAAAGCAATTATATATGAATTGTCCTTTACATTCAAATGCTATATTGGTTTTCAGACTATTTTTAACTAGATCTTGGATTTTGAGTAAACAATTACTCTATGAGTTTTGATAATTGTATTATATAATTTAGTGTCATTACGCAATATAATTTTGTTCGATAAAGTAGAAAATCAGGCTTAACTTTAAAATATTTAGAAAAAAATAGCGCTTTACACTTTTGACATGTTTTTTTAGTATTTTGACAAACAAAATTGACAAATAATTTTGGATAAAAAATCTATAATATTCATGTATATTTGAGCTAAGAATTTGAAAATATTCTTTTTTAATACAATATGACAAAAATTAAAAAATATCAAAAAAAGCAACGGAAGTTTTCAAAAAGGTAAAAATCATTTATATTGTTATTATTAAAAATGTTTACTATTTTATTTCCTTCTTGTTTGAAATCATTAAGTTTCTTCTGTCAAGTTATACACAGACTTAAGTTCATCAAAAAATTAAAATATTCTTTATTCTTCACTCATTTAATTTTGATATACTATAAAAAAGTTGACATTTTACTATAATAATAATATAACAAGATTCTAAGCAATAAATAGATAAAAATTTTCTTCTTCATCAATCAATTACTTTTATACATGTTTCCTATGTAGTGAAAATGTTTTTTGTTGCTTAGATTCAATCTTAATATATTTGATTTATTTTTGTAGTTATTTAATTTTTATTAACAACATGTTCATTTTTCTTATCACTACCTAATGTTTCAAAAACATCATATCATGGTTAAACAGCACGTTAAACAGTGTAGTAATACAGGAACCTCTTAATCGCTCTACGCAAATGATAAAAGTTAGGAAATCGAACACATTAGTGTAATTTTTTCTAAATAAATAAGTCCGTAAGTTTTTTTAATATTTTTTCTCAATCTATATTTGATCTTTTTCTTCTTTTTTTTTTGAATAAGAGAGAGGTAGCCGAAGGCTCGTTGATTTAATTCTTATAGAATATAAAAGAGCAAGAAAATAATCTAAATGTTTAGTTACATGAAAAAAAAGCATATAAAGGCTTTGTTTTCTATCTTCAAAGATGGTTAAAATATAGCACTCCTTGGACTTGTATTTTATAACCAACATTTGCTTTTCATAAATTTTTAGGAAATATAAAAGAAACGAAAAAATATTTTTTATTTGCTTATTATTTACAAACATCAACAATCAGGATAATTATTATATAAAAATAATTTCAAAAGCATTTATGGTAATATTAAACAGCGAAAATATAACTTATTTTATAGTTTTATAATTATCTATAAAAACATGAAAGATTATGTGAGATTGTTTAAGGAATCGCAATTTCAAGAAAAATAAGACTTTATTCTTTAATTTTTCTGTATTTATTTAAATATATTTCAGTTTTAGTTTGGTATTCAGATTTGAATAATTATTCAAGTCTTTAAATGTTAGTTAATTTGACCAAAATTTTTTTTTGAAACTTTTCTTTTACGAGATTAGGTAATTGATTTTAAATTTGCAAATATTTACCAAAATTTTAAACAAACCGATAATAATATAAATTTAGTTTCAAATATACTGTAATTCATTGTAAAATTAATTCCAAATCATAATTTTAAATGTTAATGCCGTGTAATGCAACTTTATTAATGCATAATTAATGATTCTTTAACTAAATTAATCAGTATTTACTTTTCAAAACACAAATGTACTTTTTAAACAAATTCCATATTTTTCCGTTCGATACTAAATTAGTCCATCATACTAAAAATGTATTCAAATATTTACTTAACTTCGAAAGAAACCTTCAGTAATAAATTTTATTCCAGAATTAGACTCTTATTTCAAAATTGCATTCGAATGCTTGTTTATATTCGCCAAATTCAAAAGCAGATAAAAAGCGAAAATTAAATTCTCTGTGTTTCTGCTGCTTTCAGATGACGCATAGAAATTGATTTTATCTTTTTTGTTCTGTCTCTACCTTATTTAGACTAGAAATTGGGTAAGCAGTCGCAATATTTGAAAAGATTTAAATTTATTTCAAATAAGATGTTTGAGGAATGCAAATCTGGAACCGTGCATTCTTTTCCTTGAAGACGAGATTCGTAAGTTTCTAAATACAATTTTTATCCAATCAAAACGCATTCACTGATTTGAATGACTTTCTCATTTGTTTACTGGAAAGTTATTTTCTTCATTTAGAAAACTTCGATTCAGTTATTCAAAGTGATGGGTACAATTCAATTTACTGAGAGAAACTTGAAAGAATGCTTCTTCTTTCGTATTAAGGTAAACGTAACAGAACGAGATAAAGAAATAAGGTTTCGAAAAAATTTATTTTACAAGCTACGTTAGCTCACTTCAATCCTATTCTCTATTTTTCATGACAGAACATTTAGTAAATTGAATATCACATTTCTGTAAGATGAGTAATTTTGAGCACAATTCATGATTCTGAATTTTTGTATTAACTCAATATATATTTAATTAAATTGATTTTTGTCCTTGTTTCTTTATCATTGTATCATTTAGTTCAATAGAGTTATTTCATATAATTTGAATTACTGACTTTTTCTCATTCAAAAAATGCAGCTAATACAGAAAGATTTATTCACAGCTGTATTTTGTCACATTTCTTAATAAAGGCTTTTAAATATATTCATAGCTATAAAATAAACCTAATTATTAGGGAAACATAAAACTATCAACCTATGTTGCCAAGTGCAACTGCGTGGATTATTTTCCTTAAGACAAACGGACGAATAATTTTAGTTGTTTTTGACAAAATATGATAATAGACTTTAAATTTTGATTTTTGTATTCCTTACTAAAATTTGAATAAATATTTTTCTACTTGCAAGAAAAATCTTTCCTTTGTATCACAAGAGAAAAAAAATTTAAATTATAAATAACATTACATTTCAGCGATATTTATCTTTTAAGTTTCACTAGTTTAATGATTCATAAATTAATAAGACAGTATACCAGAATTCCTAATTGTCATCGGAGTGTGATACATATTTTCTTACGGAAATGAGTTTATATTTTTTTTTACTTTCTTTAATACTTTTTTAAATTTTAGAGCAAGTGTTTAATGCAATTGAAATACAAAAAAGAGCACAAAAAAGATACCAAAACTAAAGATTCATCCGGGAGAAAAAATATACATACCCTACCATCACTTGTAAACATTGCATTTAAAACATAAGTGTTAAATGATAAAATATTTATAATATTATGAGCTAAAATTTTAGTTTCATGAAAAAGTCGTGCAATCGTCCATTTGCCTAAATGACCTAATGCTTTTAATTTAAATATTTGCTTGAGGAAACTTTAAAAATCAATATTTGTTTTACAAGGTAGCTACTGGTTGTATAAATTTCTAATAGTGGTATTAAATTTACGTTGAAGAAGTTTAGAGATGATTTTAAAACCACGTTTTTTTTGTTTTGATTCGATTTTTTAAAACTACTTTATGTTTAGTGTTCTGAATACGAAAGTGATTCTTTGATAAGATACATATTTAGTAAATCCTTCCATTTTGACCGCAAAAAACGAGAGTTCGCCCCGTAATAGTTTTAAGTAAAAGTATGAAGTATCTCGTTTAGTTGTTAATTTTGATCTGAGCATTGTAAAGGAACATACTATTTTCTGTGTCCATTCTCTTAAGGATGCTTTTTGGGCTTTTTTATTTTTTAATCGAGCATTTTGAGCAGTGTCCATTTTCTTAAACAATAGAAATGAGCTGTATCCATTTCTAGAACCTCGCGTTCCGAGTTGTGTCCATCTTTTTCTTTAACACGCGTTTCAGATGTGTACACATTCTGAAGCACGCATTTTTTAGTGACCATTTTTTTAAATACGCATTTTAAGCTGCATTCCTAATTTCTTAAACTCGGGTTTTGAGCAGTGATCATTTTCTTAAGCATACGCTAAAGCTATGTCCAGAGAAAAAAAAAGGATCAATACAATCAGTGTTTATTTGTACTTTTAAAAACGCACTGTTCCAATTGTTGGTATATGAACACTATGAAGAACGTCATTGTTATATTGTTCTGTGCATTAATATTAAAACGTGATTGTTACCATTAAATGCTGACTATGATTTTACTTGATTTCTTTCGTTGGGGAGTGCAAAATTGATAAATTCAATTTCATATAGATACTTTGCCCATCATTTTACTTCTTTATATATTGACTTCGAATAACGTATTTAGCAAAAATATTTCAAAGATTATTTAATGTATGCTATTTTACAGTCTAGAAATATAGACTATTTTATTTATATGGAGCTTTAACTGGCAAGTGAATTATTTTTTCATACTTAAGTATTTTTACTGAGCAAGACCGAGAGTTACCTAACTATTGCTCACTGTTTCCTATAAAAATATCAGTTTTATTTTGCAAAAATCAATCTTCCATAAGAATTAAAAAAAAAAAAAACAATTTAACTTTTACTACCAATTCTTACTTTGTTTTCTATAAAAAAAATATTCCCATATAATGCTATGAAGTTTCCTACTTAACTATGACCAATATATCCCTACATGTGACAAATATGTCGCTACAATTTGCAATTTCAGTAAAAAGATCCTGCCATTTATCAACAAGATTTATTTCTTAAAAATTAGATTTCCTTAAATTTTCAGTAAAGTAATCGATCTGTTCTTGCAACTTCATAATTAACACGCTAAGTAAGTGACATTTTTAATTAACTATGTGGTTAACTTATTGATTTTTTCCAGGTTCGCATTTATTGCTTAAACACGTCTTCACCCATGAAAAGGATATGTCATTTTCAATAAGCAGCATTAGAATAGTGAATACACTTTTCCTTCAAGCGATAAGCTTAATTAATTTTCAAAACCATTAATCAAGTGCATATCGTGAAGTACTTACAGATTCAATATTTGTTTTGTGTTGAAAGGCTAAAATTATTAGAAAATCTAGAATCAGTAAAAAAGTACATTTTAAAAGAAATACGTTTTCGAATGTGTTTCTTTATACTTTATTAAAAACTAAATTTACAGTAGTTAACTCATTAAAACTTCTAGGACATGTTGTGTACCTCTATTTAGATAAAATTAAAAACAGATGTTTTTAAATACCTTCCTTTTGCATTTGTTTAAATTATCTTTATGTAAAATTCTAGTAATTTTGTCATAAATCAGCCTGCTCTTACACTAACATAAAACAATTTAAAGCAAAGCACTTTAACAAAATATTATTTTACTGAGTATAAAGTAAAACCAATTTGTAAATCTTACAAACTATGATACAGTAATAATTCACAAGATAAGTTTGAGTAAGAAAATTTAAGCCACGTACTACAAATAATTTAGAGTATTTTGCCTATATCTCTTTCAATTTTAGACATTGATTAAATTTGAAATATTAAAACATCTCAATTTTTAAAAAAAGTTTTTTAAAACTCGTATTTGAACTTCATATTTAAATTAAGAAGAAGAATATAATCTAGAATAATACCAGCTTGTAAAGACAGCCTGCGAGCAGAGCTAATTGCATTAACACAATCATACCGTTGATCATGAAACTGCGAAGCCTTAACCTCCTGGAGCAACAACGGGCTGATGCTGGAATACTTTACTTTTACTTTAATATTGGCTAAATTATAGATATATTACACAAAAGAAGTAACGAAACTATCAATTAAAAACTTTGCTATAAGCTTGAGCAATTTACTATTATTGTTTTGTTTGAAAGCTGAATCATCTGGGTGATTATTTATTTATTGAAACTCAGCTAATTTTAACTTAGTTATTTACCACTTTATTTCAGTCTTAAAGACAGTAATCGGTTTCTTAGGTTGTGATGTTTTAATAATATTTATTTTATTAAAATATTTCATAAAATATTTCATTCACGAAAAATATTTCATTTATAACCACTCTCAAGTAATAAATTTATTCTTTCTGAATTATTATTATTTTTTTAAAAAATAAGAAATTATAGTTCAAAACCCTTAAGTCCTTTTCAATTGAAGTGAATATTCAAGTACATATACAAATACAAAAATATATGAAATTCAATTTTTTTTTAATTTTTTTTTAAGATAAGGTACAATAACACTAAACTATCACAATATTTTTGTACATTGTATTAGCTCATTGAGTCAAAAGGAAATGGTCACACTTTTTTTAAAAACTTCCTAAATAAAAACAGCTTTTTAGCATTGCTCTTTATTTAACGTAAACACACTTTATATAGACCATATTGTTGCTTATTTTTTAACCATTCGCTATTATTTATAAATTAATATAATTAGTCATGCATCAAAAACATGCAAATCTGTCTATATTCAAGAAATGAAAATAAAGATGTTTTACTCATTATTTTACAATATATTAAACAGAAAATTTAAATAATGTAACAATAGTGTTCGTCTTGTGAATAAAATTGCAAACATTCTAAAATGTAATGGTTTTAACTAAAAATTAGTCGATTAGATCATAATTATTTTAACAAGGCAAACTTGTTTACTAAAAACTAGTTTTTATCTTTATCATTGTTACAGTGAAATTCTGTCAGATGCGAATTACCATGTAAACATTGTTCTACCTATTATAAACAAACTTTTCTAAACTAACTACAATACTTGTAATTAATGCGTTTTAACAGAGTATTCAACTACTATGAGCGAACATTATCAAAAATGAACACAATCATAATATTTACTGAGAGATTTATTAAATCATTAAATAAATTCTTGAATGTTTTGAAGAAGCGGTCAAGATTATTAAGTACACTGAATGTTTCTACAGGAAAAATACTACATGCGATACTACTTTAAAGTTGTATGTATCTACCATAAAATTTTATAAAGTTTACTAAAAAATTACTAAATCATAAATACCTTTGAGGTTAAAAATGTCATTCTAGGTGATTACCACAATCAATGGCGGCGACGAAACTATGGCGATGTAAACATTTCTAAAGAAGCTACAACTCAACAATTGCACTCGCGAACTCAGCTTATTTCTACTAATATTAACTTGTGTTTCCTGGCATAAGATTGCATTAGCTAAAAATGATATTTTAAGTAATATTTAATTTATTGTTTTCTTTCTTAATAATATGGGATACCCATTCTCAAAAATGTGGTTCTGTACCAAAAGTAATGAAATAGATGATAATTTTGAAAGTTCAAATGTTAGATCGAATACTATTTAATCTTATGTAATATTAGTTCTAATATTAGAATATAGGATTCAAGAGTCTTGCGTTTTCTAGTACGGCAGTATTATATTGCATCTTTCTAATATTAGATCATATCTTTTTGCTACCTGGGTTCCCTTGTCTGTATTACGGAGAAATTTTATCTCTTTACAGAAGGGGATGCATAGCTCAGGAGAATTCCTCTGTCTAGACTACAGAGCATTTCTGATTTTTACAGAAAAAGTCCGCTTTGGTTAATTGGACTAATCTATCCACACTAATGAAAAAGTTAGTTTTTTTGACAGAAAATGTTTGCAATATTTATTATAATTCCTCTGTGCGTATTAGAGAAGATTTCCGATTCTTATATAGAAAAATTATGTGACGGTTAAAATGATACATCTGTCTATAGTAGAGAGAAAATCTGTACCGAAGATTCGAGTTTTCTCTATTTATACAGAAAACTTCTTTTGCATACTTATGCAGTCTGTTTCAAGTTAACAGATTTTCTCTATTCAAGTTATAGCATGAAACTAATAGGATATCTGACAGAATTTTTCTCTTAGATTTACAGTTCTTCTAGAGGCTGAGAGGACACATATAACAGGCATATAACATTAACATATAACATTAACACCACTTTCTTCAAAGGTCTAAAGTATGGGAAAATATAATTTGAAATCTCAGAAAGCATTTTCTTTTCTTTTGTTATTTAAAAAATTCAAATTTTCTTTAGATAGACAGAAAAAGATATGTAAAATTTTTGTGCATTAAAAAGTTTGTAAGTTAAGAATTTCGTAAATCTTTAATAACTTTTCTAAACTATGTGTTTTATGCAAGTTTTGTTTCTAGCAATATTTTTAAGGGCTTCTGCTAGTTTACTCTAGTTGTCGGATTGTTCGTAAAATGTTCTTTTTAGTCTAAAGTTTATTTAAAACAATAAGCAAACTGCAGTAAAAATTCAGAATATTTTTAAAAATAATGTATTTAATATACGGAACACAAAACTGTAAAATTAAATGCATATAAAAATATAAAATATATTAGTTATTAAATAAATAGTAAATAGATATGAAATATAGTTAAAAATCTGTTATTATAAAAGGGTATATATTATTCATTACGTAGTTCATTTATATTGTTAACTTGGATTACTTTGTTTAATTCACTTATACTTTATTCATCATTGCACATAGGTGTTATCAATAATTGTATGTATATATATATATACATATATATATATATATATGTAACTCATTCTATTAAGATTGAAGTAGATATGAAGATGTTATAGAGCCATAGTTTATCTATATTCAAACAGAAAATCTTTCTCCTGATCAAAATCTCATTATCCGCAATGTTAGAAACAAGTTATTATTGATTGTATATATATATATATGTATATATATATATATATATATATATGTATATATATATATATATATATATATATATATATATATATATATATATATATATATATATATATATATATATATATATATATATATATATATATATATATATATATATATATATATATATATATATATATATATATATATATATATATTTATTTAACAACGGTTACAGTGCAGACATTCTTCGTTACTTTCCAAATTATTGTAAGATCTATTTATTAAATTCCATACTTTCTCTGAAAAAATATCATTAGATGTAATCTACACCGAAATAGTTTTACATTTAATATGTTTTAGTTTAAATAAGTGTTTGTGAAAAAGTTTTTTATTTTTAGTTTGACACTGGAAGCTTAATGAACAACACTAGGTATATATGAGTATTTCCAAACATCTACTGTTTATATATATAAACTAAAGTTTAACGACTTATGAATATCAGCATAATTCTTAAAAATACATCTACTGCAATGCCATTATCTTTACTGCAATATCGAAATTAGCATATGCATTTTTTCAAAAGGTTTGGTATTTTGTCCCCGACGTAAATTCTAAACTGAACAAATAGTTTTAAATTATTTACTTTTCTTCAACCGACTGGTGATTAAGCAAGTAGACAAAATCAGGAAAATATTTCTCCTCAATACAGAATTTTTCTGGAAAATTAAATGAACCATTGGAAAACCGATTTTGCTATGCGGAGAAGACTGCAGGTTAAAATACGACTCTTTACGTGCAGAACCCTCAGTGCGTTAAAGACATACATTGTTTACTAATTAATTTATGTAACAAGCTGGACGCAAAAATATAGCTTTTCCATAAAAATATTACTCATTTCTGAAAATCATATATAAAAATATAACAATAATATGCGATAAAATTACACATTGAATCATTAACTTGAGACAACAAGACGAAACTTTTTGTTTAAAAATTTATTCCTCCATAAATCCGTTAAGAACCAACATCAGTTCATGACTTGTGTAATTTTATTGGAATTGTTTTGAAAAATTATCTGTGTTCCATATGTGGCTTTTAAAAGAAAAGCCATAAAATATTATATGAATTACTAAATTACAGAATGTTCTATTATTAGGAAAAATCCATGGGATAGGAATCAGTTGAGTTAATAAATAAAATTATTATAAGATATTTGGAAAGAACATGGAAAAATTATGTCACAATAAAAAAAAATAATAATAAAACAAATTTTATCAAAAGACAAATTTTATTTTAGTTTCCTCTCGCTGTTTGCTACTGCTACAAAAATTATTATTTGAAAAAAGGAAATGAAAAATGGTTAGATTCAGGTACACAAGTTCAAATTAAATTTGGGATATCTTATTTATATTGTCGTAAATAATTTTTTTTACTAAAAATACAATTTGTTTTCGATCAATATTCGATTACACGTTTTAAATTTATTGTGCTTGAAAGAAATAATGGTTTTCCCCGTAATCAGGGAAAAATGGAAATAAGTAACTTCTTTAATTATTATTTTTCTAATTTATTACTTTTATCATGAACGCGTGTGTGTTTTTACTAAAATGAGATTAAGATCATGATTTATCGTTTTTGGCACACTAAACAAAATAACTTGTTTTTAAACATCCTAAACTAATTCGTTACTTTAATTTCGCAAGAAATCACAAAAAAGTCTTATTTTTCCCAGAACGTGTTTAATTTTCGTGGGCATGACTTAGAGAGACAAAGGAATAAATAATTAATAAGTTAGAAAGATAAAGTAATAAACGTTAAAAAAAATTGAAATTATAAAAGATTACCCCCATACTTGATTTTGTATACTTTGTATTCTTCATCTTACTTCATTTTGTATACTTCATTTTATTCACTGTACTGCTTTGCTTGATATAATAATGTTAATGAAAAAATTCAGTACAATTTTTCGGAGTTCATTAGATAATTTTATAAATTTATTTTGCGTTAATGCTATTATATATAGGAAAAAAGCTTTTTTGCAGATATAATTGAGGTCAGTTGCAAAAGATACATTATTTCAAAAACGATTTATTTTTTATTAAATTTGAAATTATTTTTCAAACATATTAAATTTCATAGTTGTATTTTATATATTTCTTTATTACTGTATTGTGTTAAGCATTTATCCTCGTAACTATCGTATATATATATATATATATATATATATATATATATATATATATATATATATATATATATATATATATATATATTAACCCCCTTTGCATCGATGGCTGCCAGCACACGTCCAGGAAGACTTTTCACCAGTTTTTGATAGGTGGCCATAGAAATCGACTGCCAGGCTTCTATCACAGCCGAAGGGAGTGTTTGCAGTGAGGATGATCGATTTGACTGGCTACGTAATCTGAGCCTTAATTCGTTCTAAATGTGATCTGGCTCTTAGAAGGCCAGTCCAGTTTGTGACTACCGACTTCGTCAAACCATGCCTGTGCAATCTTCAATGTGTGAATGAAGCTGTTATCCTGCTGGAAGAGAAATGAGCCTTACCCGAAATATTGCCATGGAGTTGGGAGTGCAGCATTCTCCAGAATGTTCACATACATTTAAGAGTTCATGTTTCCTACCTTGGGAACTAACGGACCCAGGCCAAACCAAGAGAAACACACCCACACCATTATGCTCCCACCATCATATCAACGGGTTGCCCGGATACTTTTGGCGAGATAGTGTACTCTCCTATATATATATATATATATATATGTATATATATATATATATATATATATATATATATATATATATATATATATATATGTATATATATATATATATATATTTAATATATATATATATATATATATATGTATATATATATATATATATATATATATTTAATATATATATATATATATATATATTGAAATATTTAAATTCAAGAGCGTGTAATAAAAATATTTGTAATACATTGAAGTCTATATCTCCGTGCACAAATTTAAAGTTAATTAGCATCATTAGCTGTCGAAGCCATTCTTTATGTCAAGAGTAGTAAAAAACGTCGAAGCAACATTCTGAAAGAACAAAATAAAAATTAAAGTAGACTTTGATTTTCAATTATTCTCCTTTGTTTCTGTACTTTACGTTTTGTTCTGAAGAACAAAAGAATTTTTTAACCCATGCATACAACTTCAAATTTATTTTACTTTTTTCAATGAAACAAGTATTGGGATCAAAGAAAAAAAATCGATTTCGCATCAAAGCATGAATTGTATGCAAATAAAAACGTCTTTCAAAGAGATTGCGTTTGAAAGTGGCTTTTATAAGCTTTCCTCCAAAATTAATTACGATGTAAAGACTTTTCTCTTTTAAGCATTTCTTTAAAACCTTGCAGCATTCTTTTAGTTTTCTCGAATGAGCAGTTTCAATCATTATATTTAATTAATTATTTTGATTGTTATTATTTATTGTCCTTTCACTTTTTAATGTTTGTGAGTTGAACACAGTTACATCTTTAGAAAAAAAAAGTAAGCGTAACTAAATACATTTACAATGCATCAACTTTTAAAAATCTAAACTTTAAATTCGATAAAAAAATATATAAATCACTACGTAAGATATTTTTTTAACTTCATTCTAGCATTTAAAGAAACTTAGTTGAGCATTTTGGGTATTCTAGCTACCCATCCTGAATCAATATGTATTTAAAAACATTAAAAATATTAGAATAAAGCCATATTGTTATTTTCCTAAGTTTATTTAACACGTATTTGTGTTTTGAGCTTCTTTATAACTCTTTTCTCAAACATTATGCTTTGACAAAATGAAACTTTATATTTAAAAGAAAGAGCATTTACCAGTAGAAAGTCAAAACTTTCGAATATAAACTTTTCGCTTTTAAGCATTTCTTTAAAATCAGGCCGCATTCTTTTAGTTTTCATGAATGAGCAGTTTACAATTATTATAATTAATTTATTATTTTTACTATTTTTATTTAGTGTCTTTTTATTTTTTAACGTTTGGGAGTTGTATCTTTGTAAAAATGCATGCCTAACTAAATACATTAACAATGCATCAACTTTTGAAAATCAAAACTTAAAATTCGAAAAAAAAAATTCATTCTAGCATTTAGGGAAACAGAACAGTGTATTGGGTATTTCAGCATCCCATCTTAAATCAATATGCATTTAAAAACATTAAATATATTAATATTATGTCATATTTTTATTTTTCTAAGCTTATTTCAGACGTAGTTGTGTTTTTTTTTAAAGTCTTTTTTTAAACATTAGGTTTTGACAAAATAATACTTTATCTTTGAAAGAAGCTGCATTTACCAGTAGAAAAGTCAAATCCTGCTAGTAGAAAACAAGGCAAGCAATGCCTTGTTTTCTTTGAATTTATACGTTGAATCAATGACATCCAAGCGAAATCGATTGAACGAATAGTTCAGAAGTAATAATATATTTATTCTGTTTAAAGTATGAAAAGAATTAATTATTGATTATACCTATACACGCGACACCAGTTTTTATCATTACAAGTATGATATTTTATTTCGTGTTCATTTATGAGATCAAAATAATGCCCAAAGACTAATAATTCAATCATTGCGAAAGTGTATCTTCATAAATTATACAGCTTTGTACTTAAACCTACATAATGTGTATATGGACAATAAAGTATTGGGTTATAAGTGTTGTTTTAATTTGAATCAAACGAAACCAAAATAAAGACTTTTTGAATGATTGTTGAAAAGTTATAAGAATTTTAAAAAATTAAAATTTTTCACATAATTTTTTTTGCATAAAACGTACGTTTGTAACTCTTAAAATATCGACTTACCTCTTTTTGACTTTTTTTGAATTCAGCGAGAAAAAAATGCGAGAAGAGACCCAGTTTACCTTATCTAGATAGCAATGCGATATGCAAATATACGGTACGCTAAGAAAATGCCGACCGGTTTGTATGGTGGTCATGGTCTCGTGTCAGAATTTTCCCCGATACAAATTTCGGACAAGGCATGCATGTTTTTCCCTTCTCTTATCTGTACTATCTGATCTTCTTACTGCGGGAGTAACGTTGATCCACATAATACGGAGCTCTTGAAAAGAGTGATCAACAAATCTGCCCTTCTGATACCCGGATGATGAATGTCAATATCCGGATAGGCAATAGTACAGAAAGTGGTCAATAATATTATAAACATGTTCAAGAATATTATAAAATTTACCGTGTTGCTGGCTTTACAGGAAGACCAAAGGCTTGATAATTTTTATTAAAGAATTTTGGTAATAAGTTTGGCAAAATTGACAATAAAATATGATTTCATTATATGGGACAAAAATTGAAAATTTTACTGTTACAATTTTAATAAATGAGAAGTTTAAAATTACGTAACTTAAACTAATCGAATTGTGTTTCTGAACTACGAAGTTCTTGCAAAAGATTCTGAAGAAGAATGAAGATTGCAGCTAAGGAGCAAGAAAAAAATGGAAAGAACGAGAAAGGAAAATAAAATTCTGATGATAAGTAAATAAACAGAAAGTATAGGGTAGCTTTCTGGAGAACTCCATTTGAAAACAGGCCCTGTCGTGGCAAGTACTGTGGTTACGAGAAAAAGTCATTTCAAATGAATCGTTTTGTCTTGATCTTGGCATAGGTCAGCGTGGGTAAACCAATAGACACCTTTATTCTTCCATTGTACCCCCATCAGAAATGTGCTCTCACTTGTTACCATAGCAGCAGACAGCACGAGACTTTTAGTCTGGAGGAGTTCTCCTCAAAGCCACACAATAAATAATTTAATGTTTTGTTTATAACTTACTGCTGGCTTCAATATAAAATTTAGTTAGGATAAAAAAAAAAATTGAAGGAAAAAATTTTATGAAATATTCTATTTCAGATTTGTGATGTATATGTGTGTAATTCTGTCGTGTAATATGTGACCACAATTTGTAAAATAGATTTTCTTATATCTAAATGTATTTTGATGCACTCAATTAATATAATATAGCATAGTAGAAATTCCATGAAAATAATAAACATTTTTAATATACATTTTTTAATTTTATCTAACTCTGTACTTTATCTAGTCAATATTGCTTCGTTTTTGAAATCTAATGTTGGTTGTAAAAATTTAATATTATTGTCCGGTGAATTTTTTTTCATATGCTAAAATAGTTAATTTTATTTCCAGGCACATTGCAGTGAAGAGGGGATACTAACAGTTGGGTGAACGAAGTTATCGATACATGGTTATCGTGGAAATGAATAAATTGTAAATGAATATAAGTTGTAAATATAATGTATGATACTTAGTTGTATGATAAATAAAACTTAACAAATCTGATTTGATTTAATATTTATTTCTGTGTTTAAAAATTATTAAGTTAACTGCTCTTCTGGGTTAAAAACTGTAATTTTACAAACATAAGATTTAGAAATTTTTTTATTTTTCTAAGTAAACATAAATCGAATGGTAAATTTGGTTAATAGTTTTTTTTTTTTTCGCGTGTGTAAACTAAAAACTATAATGTGCATTTTTTAAAAAAAATAAAAAACCCAAAAGCATTCTAGAAGAGTAGATAATTTCAAGCAAACAATTTGGAAACATGGACTTAAGGAGAGCAGTAGACTTCCTAATTATTAATTTGAACTAAATACAAAATTATATTTTCTCTATAGGGGCTTAGGAAACCATGTAAGTATTGAGTAATTTTTTTTCTTCTACCAATTTTTTATATTACAAACTTTTAGGCATGGAAAATTAAAAATATTCCTAAAGGCACTTGAAAAACTTTTTATTTGGTGTACTTTCCCCCCTTCTCTTAGAAGTATATTCTCCCAAATTAAATGGGGCTAAATGTTGAAGCTTTTACTTCATATATGAATGTAACAGTGATTAAAAAGTCCACATTAAAAAAGGAATACTAGAGGAATGAAATTTCGTAAATAAACAAGTATGTTGCTGTGAAGAGGTAGAAAGATTTGCATTCCTTATTCGGTGAGTTATTAACTGAATTGTAAAAATTTACAAAAAGTGGGAGATCATAAACAAAAAGCTTTTTCTAGAATTCTTAAAAAAAAAGCATGGATATCAGCTATTTTCCGTTATTTTAGTGTGAAAAGAATATTATTATTTTTTAAATAAGAAGTAAATGCTATATTTTCAGTGTAATTTGTGCAGCGTAAACATTAAAATAAGAAATGGTTTCTTTCCTTCTTAGTTAAAAAAAAAAAAAAAAAAAAAATGATGATTTGGTTAAATTTACGTTAAGTAGAAATTTATTTAGTTAAATTTACGTGAAAAATTAAAAAAATCATTAATTCACTAAACTCAAAATAAGCCTTAAAAATATTCATGGTAATAAAACATAAATTATATGGATAAAATACGTTTGTATCTTGGTTAAAATAACGTAAAATTTAAATTAAGAGTATTCCATGTAATAAAAATAAGCATTAAAAACACGTAAAAATGCGTGGTAAAAAAAAAAACGATTTTATATAACCTAAAATAAACGTAAATAGTTTGGTTAAAGAAAGCGAAATTTACGTTAAGAGTCTGGTACGAAACTCCCCATCATAAAAATAAGCGTTAGAAACACGTAAATATTGATGGTAAAAAAACGATATTTATATAACTGAAAATAAACGTAAATAGTTTGGTCAAAATAACGTAAGAAATACGTTAAAAAAGAAACCTGCTTAGTTAAAATAACGTGAAAAATTGGTTACGAAATTCACCATAGTCAAAATAAGGGCAAAAAATAGTCATTTTTACTTTAAAAATAACCCAAATTTTAACGCTTATTTAACGGATTCGAGACTATCACTTGAAACGGAAATATAACGTGTAGGGTATCTACCACTACAAAATTACAATTACAATTCACTAGAATATAAGACATATTAACTCGACTCTATGTCGGGGTACCTTTTCATAGATGAAGGTTGACATTGTCTATAACTACTCACTCCCCACAACCGTTTGGAAGAAACGTTTTTTGGCTCTTAACCTTGTTGAATTTTAACGTTATTTTCACGTAATTAATACTTATCTCTGCTGCATGGGTTAGTAAATGTCTTAAAAACCATTTATTCGGTTAAGTTTACTTTTCAAGTTCGTACTTTTTATTAATTCTGTTCTAATGAAAACTGTAATTTTAAAAACCAGAAGTTCCGGCCAACTGCTTCCATACGATCGGTAAAATTCAAACAAAGTGTTTAAATACCGTCGATTTTCGGTTTTTATAATTTTTTTCTTCTTGATCAGAATGATCTCGGGACTGATTGGCATAATGCTAGACTTCTAAAGACGCGAGGAAAGAAAGTTACTTGTTCCTATTCAAGGAATCTGAGAACTGTGGTTTCCAGAACCTATGATTGGCGATTCAAGCTTGACTAGGAGACTCCGTAAGTTGGTTAGCCATATAATAATTAAAAACTTTTCCTGCTAGTTTAATCTATTAAAAATGAAAACGTCTTTTTACCGTTTCTAATTTTATAAGAAAAGGAGAAACGTATTTCAATTAAGTAAATAAATCTTATTATCACTTTTTTAATTGTATTATTACTTTTTTTACTAAACATGCTATTTATAAGTCTATTATTTTCTTTATACTATTTTTCATTAACTGGTTTTTAAAATACTAAAACAAACTTTACAGCATTTCGCCAAACACAAAATATTTGAATAACTGTTTCATGTTTGATATGTATTTTGTGGTAATGCAGTTTTTTTGATTGTTGATTTTATGCAGTCGCCACGTAATTTTTGAATGTCTATCCTAGTTGCTAGGAAAGAAATGAAAATAATTTATTTTTAACATCAAATGCAACAGATGAATATATTCGAGGAGTAGGAAAATTTAGTGACCACATTTTTTAACACCCTGCATACACACAGAAGGAAAACAAAACACGCAACCATGGTAATGTAAAAAATTTTAAAAAGAGAGAAACAAAAAAAAAGGAGAAAAAAACAGTTTCAAAATTGCTGTTTAATGATTTAAAAAGAATTCTTCAACAACATTTCTCATCTAGTACTTTTTTTAAAAATTTATTTGAAATTAAACTTCTAGCAAATAGTGTCAGCAAATCAAACTTAGTTTCTCCGATAGTTTTTCTTTTTACCGAGTAAGCATCATTAAGAAAGTTGTATGTTTTTTTTAGCAAATGATGAATAAATGGATGCAAGGCAGTTTTTTTCTTTATTCTTACTGCGTCTGTTTTAAGCAATACTACAGAAATTCTAATTGAACACATAAATAGTGAACGCCAAAAGTTATCATGAGACAAAATTATGAACTGCTTTTATTTTAGTTAAGTTAAAAATTAAGGCCTGATACAACAAAAGAATCAATAGAAAATGTACTGCAACTTTTTTATCAATCCTTTTTTTTTATATAAAAAATAATAACAATTCAAGGATTCAAATAATTAATGGAATTCAAATAACCTTACATTACAACCAAAACTTAAAATTTTAGTTGTTGTTATTAGATTTATTCTGAAGATTATTATTTTAGATCAATAATTTGACATTGTTATGTTATTAATTATTTACGAATTTTTTATTAAGAAATACGAACTTATAAATGCATAGAACTAATCAAATTATTTAGCAGTTTTTTCATATAAACGAAAGTTATTTACTATCTATTCAATTGCAAAAATAATGGTATTTTTAAAAAAAAAACTTCCACCTGAAATTAATTTAATTAATTAATTATTTACGCAATTAATTTTAACGCGTTTTGTTCAATTACTAAATTTCTTCTTTCTAATTACGGTAGTACAAATCTACAACACATTTTGTAGCACCCATTTCTTTTATATATCAAATAAAATACTTCAACGTTTAAAATAATCTTTTAAAATTAAACAACTTGTCAGTTCAAACATTTTAACAAAAATTACTTTTGAAAATAATTATTTGTGCACAATCATTTGGTATTATTATATTGTTGTTTATTATTGAGGAGTTTTTCTTAAGATATAAATAAACGAAAAGAACTCTTAAAATTAAATTATAGTTTTCTTATATGGACGATAAATTTTTTATTACTTATTCCACGGTGGTAACAAATGCATTTTTGAACGTAACCCTAACTGTATCTCACATTGTTGTAACGTATTTTGTTCAAATACATAATTTCTTATTTTTTATTATGGTAGTACAAATGCACAACATATTTTTCAATAATCATTCCTTTTTGTAATTAAAATAAATAAGTCAAAATTTGAAATAATAATTTGAAATTTAATAACTTGTGGAAGTTCAAACGTTCCAATGAAAATTTTTAAAAAAATGGTAGTTTTCAATTAATTATTTTAGCCCAAAAATGTTATATCATTATATTGTTGTTAATTATTTAAGAATTTTTCCGTAACATCTAGAAATGAAAAGAGTTTAGGAAATTAAACTTCAGCTTTCTCGTATATGCAATAGTTCATTATTATCTACTAACGGGGAAAATAAAAGGTATTTTTGAAAGTAACCCCTAACTGTATTTCAAATTGTTTTAACTCGTTTTGTTAAAGTGCTTAATTTTTTGTTCTAATTACGCTAAAATTATAAAAGTTCTTTGTTGTTACTTAATGTTTCGGAAACTTGCATTTCGAATATTTTTGTCTCTTTACACTTCAACAACTTTGCTCATAAATCATCACTTTAAAACTTTTTTCCCAGAAGATTGAAATTCCTCTTCTTTTAAATGTATTGAAACTACGAAAGACCTTCTTCATTTGCATAGAAATGTACAGTAGAAAACAAAAAAAATCTTTGAAATAGAAGTTGTTAATTATTTTATATCCCCCCATAAGGTGCTAAAATTTCTATAAAAAATGTATTTAGTTGCATGAGTTTTGATGCAATGGTTCTCTGTAATCAAGTTTATAAAAATAATTATCTCTTTTACAAATGGTATGTGCTTTAAATTGTGATGGGGAAAAAACAAATGAAAGGAAGTAAAATTTCAAGTCATTGTAACGCATCACATCATAAATTTACTTCATATCACATTCCATCATCATTATGTTACAAAATTGTGGAATATTTTAAAAATGTATGTACTCAAAAAGTAAATAATATTAACATGTTACTTAATGCTCATTTTTAAAGTTACTTAACGACTCTTTATTTATTAATTGTACAAGATTTCCAAATAGAAATTTTCATATTTTAATTATGCTGAATTTTTAATAAGTGTTTTTTGTTAAATATGAGTTGTTAGAATTGTTTCTCATAAAAAGTTATTAGCATATTTTTTAGTACATGCTTATTACCTTTTTTCGAAAATGCATTTAAAACTATAACTAAACTATTTAGTTTTACGTTTGAAGATTGACGATTTCGATTGACGTTTTTAATTTTTATTTTCTTTTTTACTACTTGAATGAGCTGCGATAAAATGGGTGTCAATAATCAAGTTTAGAAAATAATTGTCTTTTACTAATTACATGTGCTTTAAATTACGACAAATAAAACAAATGCCTTCAGGGTTTTGGAATATTTTAAAAATGTTCATACTGAAAAAGGGTATAATGTTAAGTTACATAATGCACATCGTTTATATTCTATATTTTATCATTTCGACACTATATACCCATGGAAATTTTAATCCTTTAACCATAGCTGAATTTTCAAAAAGTGATTTTTCTTTTAAATAATGAGTTATTAGAATTCATTCTCATAAAATATAACAATATTTTATAGTACGAGTATATGCTTATTAAATTTTCCAGAACTGCATTTAAAACTACGATTAAACTATTTAGCTTCACATAAATGAGAAAAAATTATCGATTTTAATATTTATTTGCTTTTTTAATCCTTGCTCGAACTTTGATGAATTGGCTATCAATAATCAAGTTTAAAAGAATAATTATGTCTTTTACGAATGGTATGTGGTTTAAATCGATGAAATGAATAAACGTAAATAAGGAACTTTTCAATTTTATTGTAAGGCATCATTCATTAACTATTTATCACATTTTTAAACATTTTAGAATATTTTAAAAATGTATAGGTAGTATTTTAAACAGTTTAAATATTTAAAAAGTAATTATTTTTAACAATTCTTATAATGCATTTATTTTGCACTCTATTTTTTATTATTTGCACAAGATGTTTACATGAAAATTTTCCTTTTCTAATTAGAGCAAAATTTTTAAAGTGGTTTTAATGAGTTCATAGAATCATACATCATAAAAAATTGCATGTATATTTTATAAAATATGTTTATAAAATTTTTAAAATCTATGACTTAATCCTTTATTTCTTCATTAATGAAAAAAAATAAATTTAATTTTTCATTTACTCTAAAAATTTTTTACACCAAGTACTTATATATTATATATAAGATACAAGATATTCAATAAAAAATATAGCAGTAATATCGTAAATTCATGAGAACAAATACTACTTATGCTGATTATTTTGAAAAAAAAAATACATATCATTCTTCATAATATAAAAATACATATCATACATATCATACTTCATAAAATAAATACATACTTCATACAATAGCTTGGTTATTTAGTAAATAAATAGACATTATTAATTATAAATATGAGTTTGTTTTAGGTTTTTCTACGAAGGAGAAATATCAAATATTAGTTGAAAATTTTAAGCTGATTAAACACATCAACAAAAATAATTTTATTTAAATATTTTCTTCGCTAGATAAACTTTGTTTTACGTTATATTTAAAAATTTTGACATTTTTATTTTATTAAAGTGTATTTCATTTCAAATAAACCATATGAACATCAGAAATAAATAAATAAAAAACCTATTTCTATAAAAATAAAGACATATAAGCCTAAAATGCTGAAAAATGTATTCTGAAATAAATTCTGTCATAAAACTATTTGCTTCCGCTAGAAGCGTGTCAGAATCTTATCTCATCAAATGTTTTAAACATACTCATCCTAAGAGACTGCAAAACTACGCATGCTCGACAAGTTTAGTGACGTCATGAGTTTAACGGGAAAGAGAAGTGTAAGAGCGAATTTCGAAGTGAGGTAGAGTTGCTTTTAGTTCTTGCAAAGATCAGAAGCAAGGATACGAGATGAAATATTCTAAACGAATCCTGTAAAGTTACGCATGTTTTATGGCTGACGTTATTCGTGTGCGCGAGAGTTTCGTAAAAATTCACTACAATCTTTGATTCAAGAAAAAAATAAGAACTTGGATTTGATATAAAAATATTTATGAGTATTTAATTTTCTCAATACGATACAAATATTGTTAAAACTTGCGAAATCAAATAAATATTTAAAATATAAACAAAACCAAATTCTCTTCTATTTATTGGATTGTGTATAAAAATTTTAATTTGGATTATGTGGATTAACATTTCTTATGAAAAGTTTTAGATTTAATATCGACACAAACGGTTTCTCATTCTCAGAAGATAAATAAAGAAGAGCAAGTAAGAAATTATTAAATATAAGTTACATGTGTTCATATTTATGAAATTTAGTTCTAATTTTTACATTTAAATTAGATCTTTTCTTAAATGTTCAGTAATGTCCTTTTCATTAGCTTCCCACCACAATTTATTTTAAGTGTATTATAAATATTAACTCTTAGGCTAGATTAGGTATATTAGATTTTGGTATATGACACTGAAGAGTAAAAAAATTTATTACGTTTTTTTAATTTTGTTTTTCAATGAATATTTGTTTGTATTGTAATGAAAATCAATGCTTATCAATGCAACTTATCTGCGCAGAGAAAGAAATTCTGTTAAATATTACCAAACTGCATGAAGATGACATTTCTGGTTAAAAAAAGTAACATAATTTTGGTTAATGTAACCAATGTATGTGGTATTTAAACTATTTGTTTTGATATTTTTTCCGTTCATGAGGTAAAGGTTCTGAACAAGGTAAAGGTTAAGAAAAATATTTTTTCAAAATTATAGTTCTTACCTTACATTAAGTACAAATAAATTTAACAAAAAAAAGGTTTTTAAACCCTGCTTAAAAGCATTATGCTGAAAATACCAAATTTTTCCACATTTACAATTTTTTATCATTTTATAAAACCCTAAGTTTTTGAAATATCTATCTAAATCATTACCAAAGCACTTCAGTAAAAGTTTCCGAGCTTTTTGGTGTTGCCATATACACGCTAAATTTTACCTTATCCTGGTAGTTTTGACCATATTTTTTTCTCAGTGTCATACTCTTTTGTTTGCAACCCTATACTAATTGATGCGCTAGTTTACAGAAATAAGACAGGGTAACAAAAATCCCTTATCCAACAAGGGTTCAAGAACTTTACCTTGACGATTTTTTATGCGTAACTGAGCTATAGTTCAATGAAAAAACTCCATGCATTTTTTTGTTTTCGTATTTCAATAAAAACAATTTAAAACTTAGTTTCAGAAATAAATATAGAATATGTTTATTTCAGTAAAAAAGTCTTAAAGTTTTATGCCTTGAGAATAATATATCACTGAGATCCAATTCAGGGAAATTAATTTTCTTTTTCTTTTTCATTTCTTTATTACTAACGTTTAACACAAACTCTTACACATCATGAATTGATTTAGCTAAAATCAATACAACAAAATGATTATTGTAAATATTTTATTATTACATAAAAATACACTAATTATTGATTTAATTAAAATAAAAATAACAAAATGATTATGCTAAATATTTCCTTATCACAAAATGCGTTCATTCTCGCGAAAAAATACGTAATTTGGTTCACATTTTAATTTTCCAATTTCATTTTTAAATAACTTTTCCCTTGATTGCTTATATAATGAATCTGAAACAGAACATTTCAAATACTCATATTAATTTCTGCAAGTTTATGTAGCTGTCTATATTATACCCAGCTATATAAACTAAAGTGATTCATGTAGTTCATGTAATAATACATATGCCATATCAAATTAAAAGTTGTGATTTTCTAAGATCTATATTTTTTTCAAAATTTTAATTACTAGCGTTTGATACAAAATTTCTTACAGACTATCAATGATTTAATTAAAATAAAAATTACAAAATGATCATTGTAAATATTTTATTGTCACGAGAAAATACATTCATTCTTGCGGGAAAAAAATGTATTTTTGTTCACGTTTTAATTTTGAAATTTTGTTTTTAAACTAAAACTTCCCTTAATTGCCGAAAGTAATGAACTTGAAATAAAACATACGCAAATACTCTTATTGGATTTTACAAGTTTTTGCAGTTGTCCATATTATACAAAGTTATATGATATAAAGTGATTCATATAGTTCATGTCATAGTGCGTATGTCATATCATAATAAAAGTTGCCTTTTTCTAAAATAAATTTTTTTTTAATTTTAATGTCCTTAAATTTCTCCAATAAAAATATTTTTTTATTTGTTTAAGTACTTAAATATTTTTAATATTTTTAAATATTTTTAATATTTTTAAAAATAACATTAATACATATGTATTTATGTATCATTTTAAGTAAGTAAAGTGCGTTCTAAATGACTTACTATTCCCATGTACAGAAAAGAATGCCAAAGGAGTAATTATTTTTTACTTTAATATTTTATTCTAATCTATATACCAAACTGTTAAAAATTTTGGGTCATCTCACGGTTAAAAGTACCGGCACTTGAATCCATTTTTACCAGAACATGTTACGGAACAAGAATAATGATATCATGATAAATCCCTAAAATCATTGAATCAGAATAATTAAATAAATATGACTGAAAAATTTGCAGTGTAATATTCTGCGGTAAAAATGAATTTTACGGCAAAATTGAGTGAATAGATGATGCATTAAAAGTGCCGGTACTTCACGGCTTAATTTTATTTGGAATTTTTTATAGCGCATCACAAAAAAAGTAAAATTGTTCATAACAAGACGTTCACATCGAAGATTAAATACCAAAAATACCCACAATTGAATTCAATAATTTTATTAATGGTATACAGTTTTTTTTTCATGTTAGATACATTACACACGTGTAAGTAACACGTATATATATGCACCTATGTAGAATTTTACTTACAAAATATGAATGCGAACTTTTAATTAGTTAATTTCCTTTTAATGCACAAAACTAAACATAAAAGTAATAATTTAAATTTCGTTTTATCTTACATATGTAAAACTAAAAATCATGAGTTTTTCAATACTTACTAATCCAGCTGAGATCAATGTTCATATACCACTGAACGTTTATAAATATAAAGTTATTTCTTTAGACACCACCGCTGTAAAAAAAGAATAATTGCATGCAGTTGCTCATACTAAGATTTTAAAGTTATATTAACTATTTTTTTATTAGTTAACATGTTTCTGGACTGTAAAATAAAATAAAAAATCCATGTTAATAATAATGGGTCTACGGTTCCTTTATAGGGTTTAATTTATTTTTTTTAAATTGTGTGGTTTCTAGAAATATTATATGGAAACTTTATATGGGGTGTTTATGCTGAAAAAGGTTTTTATCCAATTAAAATTAATCAAAGAATCACCAATGTGAATTTTAAATTAACAAGAGACTCGATTACACCAGATGTCCATCTTATTGTATTAAAAGGCACAAATCTTTTTTTAATCTAAAAAAAGTATTTTTATGATAAGAAGAGTAATCAAATCTCAAGAAGAATTTGAATGAAGCAATATAAATTTAGCACAATAATGAAATTTATAATTCTAAAATAAAGTTCAAGCTATTAATTTATAAAAAAAATATTATTATTTTTCGTTGATTACTATTACTTTCGTTAATTTATTAATTGTATAAATCTTAAATTTCTCAATGAATACGGTTTCATTTTAATTTGTACTCTTTAATTTTAAATGTTAAAGGCCGAATTATTTTTTAAGTCTTATACTTTATGATCATTTATCAAAAATTATTCCACCGATTCAGTTAAATTTTTTTGGGATTTTTTTCTATCTGAAATTGAGCATGTTAAAATAATGATGATGTCTAAGTGCCTTAGTCAAAAAAATTCAAACGATTTTAAATTAAATAGGGAACAAAAATAAATAAGTGTATTATATATTTATAATGTATATTATATATTGTATATTTTTTATCCTGTTGTACATATTTTCTTATGTCTGTTAAGTATGAAAAGTTTTTTTTTTTTTCATTTACTTTAACTTCAACGATTTTGTAATACATATGCCTAAATAGTTTGTGTTCTTTTCTAATTTTGCAGCTTAAAAAATTCTTTGCACGAAAAATTTATATTCTTTCAATTTAGGAAATTATTGAATCTTACTTAATTCCTAAATCAAGAGTTAATACAGATGGGTTTTTTTCTCGGAAGTTTACATATTTTAAGATTATAATTTACGAATAAATTATGATGACATAATAATTAAGGTAACATTTTTTAATAACTTAACTACTTTATGATTGAATTTCTTAAAAGTCAGGTTCAAAGTATGATTCTTATTTCCGTACAATTTGAATCTTAAGATAAACAATAATTTTTACCAATAAATAAACAATAATTATCGTAAAGAAAGAAATACTAAACATGTAAGAAGCAAAAAAAGTAAATAAACACTGTAACATAAAAATAAAAAACTAGAGAAGGCAAGATATTTTTAGCTGAAAATTGGCAAAGAAATTTCAAATGTTTTAGACTATTTCTCTCCAGCAATCAGAAATTTATGAAACTAACATTTTTAATAAACTAATTTAGCAGTACAAAATAATATCTGTGAGAAATCACGCTTCCTATTTGAAAAAAATAAGAGAAATTAATTTTTTTTATTCATTATTTTCTTTTAAAAAATGATAGATAATTTGACACTATCACATTAGTTATCAGTTTTAACATTGTGGGGAGTGAGTTGTTATCGACAATGTCAACCGTTATCTGTGAAAAGGTACCCCAACATAGAATCGAGTTAACATGTCTTATATATTATTCAATTGGAATTATAGTTTTGTAGTGTCACTACAGACTCCCCCACCAGAATTTTTAACTGTGATAGAATTCGATGAATGGATTCCATTAGTTGATTCATTGCTTTTTTTTATGAGAAGCCGGGAGGGCTGTATTAAGATCACCGTACTTTTTGCGCTCTGATTGTGAGAGCTTTATTAAGTTCACGGTCGTGGTCACTCCTGTGTTGCCTTTGACAGTCGAGTGTATACGTCGTGTGTGATCGAGACTGAGAAGCAACAACGCGAAGAGGGAAATGTCGCAGTCCCAAGTAGCAAGTCAATTGTTCAATGTGGACCATCCATCGAAGTAGGCGTGTTCAGATCGAAGTGGGCGTTTCTGTCATGGTAGGCGTAATCATATCACGTCCGATGGTCACCAATGTGGAGATAAATAGTTACCATCAATATTCCAAGTCAACCGTCATCTATGTAAAGGTACCCCACCATAGAATCAAGTTAGCATGTCTTATATTCTATTGAACTGGAATTATATTTTTGTAGTGGTAGATACACTACAGCATCTTAGAAATGACAGCCACCATTTATTTTCTAATTTCTCTATGCAGATGCCAATACGTTTGTATTCAAAGTTTTTCTAGGAAATTGCTTCGTATTTATTATTTATTTTTACGTGATGTCTCGTTGACGAAAACCAGTTTTTCTAATTGCCAGTATTTTGTTTTTTTTCACTACTAGAACAGTTAATATTTTCGGCAACAAAAATTTCTATTTTTTCTAATATAAATTCCAAAATATCACAACCAAACTGAAATAAATTAATTTTAAATATAAAATGTAACTTCAAGCAATTTCTTAAAACGAAATCATAATTTTACTTCCAATATTTATTTTATGTACAAACGTTAATATCCAAAAAATATGCAATACAATACTGCATCTCCGCTTGGCTACTTAAATTCGCATATTAAGTGATTTTTTTTCATCAAATAAAATATGGCGAAATGCAATGTATATCTCTTTTAAAGTAGGTTTTAGATATATTTCCGAAGAAAAAAAATAAAGAAGATTTCAGTGAAAGCTTCAATATCAGTTTTTTGAAATTTAGGAATTATTTTCTTTACGATGGGATGAAAGAGAGGCAATTTTATAGTCCTGAATTTCATATCATATTCATATTTTGAAATGTTAAAAAAGAGAAAAAGCTTTTAATGTATGAATGTTTTAAAAATATTATCATTTATTACATTGTCTTGAAAATTGTTCTATGTTTTCCGTTAAACAATGAGAAGAACAATGCATTTAAACACCAACTTTTCAGTGTAAAGTTATCTTAATTTTTAATTAAAATTAGAAAAGAGTAAACTCAAATATCTGTCTAAGTTATAATTAAACATTTTTTTATAAATAAAGTGGAAATTTTTTATGTTTCAGTCATAATAAATATTAATTTAACAATAGTAATATGGTAGGTTAAATGTAGCAAAAGTTAGACTCCTAAATTTTTATTTTTCTCTCGGCGTACTTCACTTTATCTTTTGAACTTTTCAAGTGAAGCGAAAAGTTTTTGCATAAAATAATAAAAATCATTTTCCCAAAAATTATTCTGTGCGAAAAAATTAAATTTAATAGCTATTTATTTCTTTATTATTCTACATAAAACAGTCGAAAACCTTTTGAATTGTAAAGTATACTAATTATTACACCAAAATAAAGAATGCAGTTTTTAATATCATTATGCAAAATTTAAACGAAATCAGTCAAATAGTGCTTGAAACAACAACTTTCAAAAAGTCGTATCCTAATTGAATTTTAAATATACAACTTCTTGAAAAGTTGATTTCTCATCCATTAAACCTATTTCGTACGAATGTAATGATGTAACTTTTTTTACACTACGATTCAAAAATTTTTAGACCATAATTAAATAAAATAATTAAAAAAACATAATAAACAATCATTAAAATACGAGTTATCTTTTAATTGCATAAAAAAAAAATCTTGATACATAGCGAAATAAGCAAGAAATAAAATTAACATTAAGGTGTCCAAACTTTGGATCGTTTTCCTGAGACTTGACGGAGACTATATTTCCCAACTACCACTATCTCCAATATTTTAAGAGTAAGAAATCTAAAACCATTGAATAAAGTGACATTTAGAGTGAGCTTATTAGAAAAAAGCTTATTAGAGTTAGTTTTATTAGAGTGAGCTTATTATTGTTTCTGATTTTGTATCGGTGCATTAATATATATTATATGATGTCACCACGTGAAGTTATGCAGAGTAAAAAAAATAGGCTATTCATGGGTTATTTTATTTTATAACCGTCGTTGAACAGCCGACCCAACTTAATGGGTTTACGGCTACTAATGTTCAAATCCGTAGCCTTGTAATTTTGAACCCAATCCAGAAGACAAGGGAACTCCTGGATCGAGTATTGGGAGAAATTTGCCTTCGTGGAGGACTTTTTGATGGAGCTAACCCGCATTTGCGTTACATGGAGAGGAAGACCACGAGAACCTCCCACGGTTAGCCTGACGGCAAGGGGACTCTAACCCATGATCCGTCTACCACTGAGGATATTTCACGTCAGCACTGTGGTCAGTGCAAGCCGGATGCGGAATTCGTATCGACTGGGATTCGAACCCGGTTGTAGCAATTCCCCCCGCAAAGCAGGCCGAGATCCCCCTGTCTTTCCGGCAAGGTTTTAATAGATACATTTTTTTATATTCTAAAACGATGAAACAAAGCACCGCTGCATTAAGAATTCTTTTCTTCTATTGCAGTTGATAAAGCATTTATCATGGTCACGCAAGAAGAGTAACTGACTTTTACATCGTAATCTCTTCTTATAAAAAAAAATCGATATTGAACCGATGATATTCGTAGTATTATATTATATTCCAATTTTTTAACCTGAGGTGATTTTGTCATTTACTCACTAAGGGCATTTTACTAGCGGAATTGATTTTGTCGTAAACTAAGTAAAAGTAAAACGTCTATATTAACAAGATATAATCTTTACGTATGTTAAAGAAATATTCTTTTTAAATAAAAATCCGTGGAAATGAAATTTTATTATAATTTAAATTTTGACAAAATCAATTGTTTTTTTTCTGTTTCATATTATTTTTCGAAATTTAAAATAAATATATTTTCATTTTTTTAAATAAAATTTTTAAAATTTTTTAAAATAAATGCTACGCACATATAGATAAAACAACCAACAATCTATTTTCTATAGTAGTATAGATTACACAGATTAATATACATTTTTCCATCCAAATTTAAATATTAAAATTTGCACAAGTGCCTGCTTTTGAATTTATTTTTTGTATCAAATGGCATTACCATCATCTTTTGTTTCACTGACAATACAGTGTCAAATATGTGCCCAAATGACTTCGCTAGTTAAATAACTTAGTAGTAATAGATTGATAAAAACAAAGTGGATAAATAGAATTAAACTGAAGGCAATGGGTTTGATGTTTAACGCTGACAAATTAATTTTAAAATTACTATGTTTTATGCAATCGAAAATCAAAGTTTTCAAAAAGACCAAGCTGATGGTCAATCAGTAAAATTCTCCAGTGTTAAAATTTTGCCCAAAATTAATGAATTTCATTTCGAATTTCTTCAAGAACATACAACGCACATGCGTCATTATTACATGCGCTCCTATAGTGAATGTTGCTTAATAATTCAAGAAAAATATTGTTTTAAAATTATTAAACATCAGTGGTCGCCATAGCAACACAAGCAATGACGACGCGTTAGCAGAGCAAATAGTGTGGACTCGTTGTCACTGCAAGCGTTGCTGCATAATAATTTGTAAGCAATATTTTTAATCGAGTGATTAAACAGCAGCGGTATTCATAGTATGTAATAACGCCCATGCGCACTGTTTGCTCTTGAACAGACTTAAAAAAAAGAAAAATCTTCTTTTATATTTCTAATTAAGGAAGCCTTCTGAAATAAAGATTAGCATTATTCGTTATTATAGTGAATCATATCCTTCTGATTTCATCTAGCCATCTACAATGTTCTATTAAGCAAAGAGTTTCCTTCGCTTAATACAGAATTCTGAGCAGTTTACTATGTAGTATATTATATTATGTAAACATGATATCATGATTGACAGTCGAGTGTGTTTCTTATTACTATGTCCTGTTACGCACAAAAAAAATTAAGCCAGGAGCCGAATCATCGATAAATGTCCCCTTACTTTAATGAAAAAATATTCGAGAGAACCTTGTAGGGGTGTTTTAATTTTGTAGATTATCCCATCTTGTAGCATTTTAAAGTTAACTATCTTACCATTCTTTTGATTTGTATGTGGTAACAACCAGGTTTTTACTTTAAACTAAAGTGGTATTCCACTAAGTGTTCCACAACACCAAGAATGTTCAATTACAATATTTTATGTAAAGTAGCTTAAACCACATTTTGCATTCAGTGGTACTGAAATTTATAATTATAGCAAAATAACAACCACACAAGTGTCAGTAAAGGTATTTTCACGATGCAAACTAAGTATCCTTGAATAAGAATTATATATACATTTCTTTTTTAATATAAAACAAGTTTGTTAATCAAACGAACGTGAAACACACGTATATAATAATATAAAAGCGACATCAAACAAGGTTTAATAAAACTTAAACTGATAGAAATTATGCTGGTTAAACTCCCTTAATACAGTTCACAGAGATTTGAAAAATAAAATATAATTATTGCTCAATTAACAACATACATACCTATTTTCATAAAAGACAACAAATCATTCAATGAAATTATCCTTATTGCTTCATTAAAAACATGCAGAACTATTTTATTGAAAGATTACAAATCATTTAATGAATTTATCCTGATTTCTTAATTAAATATATCCATACCTATTTTAACGAAAGACATCAAATCATTCCATGAGATCACTACAATTCACTAACATTTGCAATGTCTCGACTAATTCATGATTACAAACGCTAACTTCTGGGGATAAAAAAAGTATGTCAACAACAAATTGGTATTTTTGGAAGGGAAAATGATACTTGTTATGAGGGAGAATTTAGTGTAAACTAATTCTATTATAATGTTTTAGATTTAAATTTCTAAATTTTCACCGTATCTTTGAAGTTTAAATTCAAGTTTAAGTGATGAAAGCTTAAAAGGAATTTAAATACTACAAAGAAATTAAAATTTAGGTAACAAGTAGTTCTATGTGAGTTAGGGCATATCATCAGGATTAAAATAAATTAGGAACCCATATCCGAAAATGTCGTCGTACATGACTATGGGTGTTTCCTTTTTATGAACTGTTCAGAAGCACACTAAGAAACAGCTTAGAAATTTTATATGTTCAGAAGCACAAGAAAAACAGTATATTATAGAAACCTTAGTGGCGTTTAATAACATTTCCGAGTAAAAGGGTTCCTATGACATTTAAATCCTCGTGATACGCCCTAAGTTTGTCGCAACATTTGCTTGGCCCCCTGCTATGTACATCGTTTTTAAACTGGTACATTCGAACAGAAATAGACTAAAAATTTCATCTAAAAACAGTAAATTGGGGAGAAAAATTCATTGCAGACTTTAAATCAGCGAATGAAAGTGTCTAAGATTTCTTACAAAATCTCAAGCAGCAGAAAACAAAAACAAAATTGCTCATCGGTGTTATATTACACAAAATACCTACACTCACTTTCACTTTTCGTTGCAATTTTCACAAATCTATGCATTTAATTTAAAATTAAAATAATTTCAAATAATAAATTTTTATGTTTGATAGATTCATTGGTACATTTCTTTAAATTTTTCACTTTTGAACAAAAATGGATACTTTCATTCGTAAAGTACATTCATTTTAACGGTTTCAGTTTTAATGTAATTTAATGTAATGTTTAGGAGGCTTATAAATTGCATACGTTATACATCGGTCACTATAGCAACATATACATATTTATATATGTATAGCGACCAACATATAAAAATAACATACGTTATACGCAACCTTGCAAGCTGTACATTACAAGAATTAATTTGCTTCAGGTCGAAAATGATCTGCCTAAATTATAGCACTATAAAGTACGAGGGTTGCTATTTATATTTCTGGCCTTGGCAACAGTAAGTGTAATGTAATGGTTTACCAAAAATTCTGGTTTTTAAAATTATAGTTCGCATTACCACAACTTAAGCGAAAAATACAATTCTAAAAACTAAACTTAACCAAATAAAGCGTTTTTATACCATGCTGTAAAGTATCCTAATAAAATTACAAAATTTTACCAAATTTAAAAACAATATTTTAGTGCTAATTTAAAAAAAAATCATTTTTAAAAACTAATCAATCATTAAAAAATAAATAATTAATCATTGCTAAATCATCAAAAAATCATTTAATCATTAAAAGAAACATTTTTGATCTTTAAAGGATATCGGTAAAAAAGACCGCGATTTTTGGAGTTCCCATAGAGCCAGAAACACAGTACATGTTTCCCTATTCCGATAGTTTTGATAATACTTTTGTCTCAATGTGTGTTTCCCTGCATATTACATATTTACGACTAATACAAAGACTGGAAATTCCAAAGCCGGAAACACGCGCGATACGTAAAAGGCAATTCATAAACATCATTCAACACCAATTTGTTTTTACTCGTTTCTTCATGTATTTACATCGAAAAACTTCACGGGGGACCAAAGTTTTACCTAGAAACAAAGTTATGGCGACACGGGTAACATCGACATATCGACGTTGCATGGATTTATGTCACCTCGTCAAATTTATCAGAGGCATCTCGGACACCTCTAACTGTTCTAGTAAATTTCAGCAGATTTGTGGTAACACCATCAAAATGAAATTTGTAGAATATTTTTATTTTTATTTACCTCATAAATGAAATGTAGTTTGCAACGCTTTTTTGTAGCTCCATATAGCGTTTGCAACAGCGCGTTTCTTTGTGATTTTTTGTTCTTTTTGTTTTGAAAATTTAACCACAGTTTTATAATTACCCTGTTTATGTGTCAGATGGAAGTTTGTTGCAAATTAAGTAATGGTTATACATTCAATTTGAAAAAAAAAGTTTTTAGTAAGAAACATTTCATTTATAATTTAACTTTTATTGCTTGCGTTTTCTAATTATTGAAAAGTCTGTTTTCAATCTATTCATATAGCATAAAATGTCTTATTTACGTTTCAGTGACTTTTGTATTGTTTAAGAAAATTATAGAGAAAAATTATAGAGTATGGATTATAGAGTTTCTTATATTAGAATACTTGCTAATCTAATTTTTAGGTAATGAAGGATATGTTGCATTTTTTTAGTAAATTAAAACTGCATGTAATGAATCCTAAAAGGTTATTTTAGAGTTATTAATCAAAGCTTAAGATATTTATTGCAAACAAATTGCATTTAAAAAATTTAATTACTAAAAAAAAATTACTCTTTATTATTTTGGGACTCTCTTTACTTTTCTAAACGTATCAAATACAATTTATTTTACTATAATTGTAAAAAAATATATATATATATATATTTTAACATCTCTAATCTTAAATCTTAGTAAAAATGGAAATATAAATTCAACTCGTGTAATATGCAAAATATGAATAAAATTTAGTTTTTGCGATAGAATGTAAATCTTAAATTATTCCTTATAAACACATAATTTTTACTTTTTGACAATTTATTCTGTATAAAAAGATAATAATTATTATTTAACTAAGAACTTCAACGCTTATTTCATTGTATAAATAGTGATACATGCATTTTTATTTTTACGTCATTCACTGAGGATCAAAGGTATTATTAAAAATATTGAAAGTGTCTGATGTAACAATTATTAGACATTTTTCTAAATTCTTTACCATCTAATCTTGCAGCATGCTCTTATAATATTTTGAAATTTAATCCCTTGTTTTAAATACGATTAATTTTTGCAACAAAATAGAATCAACGAAACACAAGATTTCTTATTCTCTTTTAGATGAACTACAAAGCTAACTTTATTCACAATGTGTTTCGATTTAAAGTCATACTGAGAATTAATTACAGAATTATTTATATTCAAAATTATGTTTTGTTTTATGTTTAATTGAGTTAATATATTAATTTAAGTTCTGGGTAGTTATTGAAAGAAATGACGCGTTCCTACTATCATTTCTTCAACTGATAAACTTGAACATCTCCAAGACCTCAATTAGTATTACTTTAATCTCAGTTATTTTAAAATGTCATTGTAATTTGGAGGATACAAATATTTTAAAATAAGCAGATATATCTTTAAGATCCTCGGAAATAGATTTTTATTTTACAGTAGTGAACATTTATTTTCTCTTTGTGACTTAGAGAAGAATTAGTTATAATCAGAAATCAGAATCAAAAGAAGTGTATTTTGTTACATTTTTGTTCCATTTCATAATGAATTTTTGTTACATTTACTTTCAATTTACTATTCAGAAAAGAATAATATTATATTAGTTTTATAGTTTAGAGAAAAAAAAAATATGAAACAGTATTGTACATCATACAGTCAAGTACAGTTGTATATGGTATAAAAGTATTATCCAAAAACTTTCAGAGTTTAAAAGTGCAGCAAGTGTAAATTTTTTTCATGATTTCATTTTCTGTTTGCGGTTCAAAAAGCGTAATTACATTATGAGCTTTTACTTGCTATGCAAAAAAATGAAAAGAATATTTTATATTGTATTATCATTACATACATAACGGCATCAGAAATTTAAAAAAATTCTATCCAAAATAAAATTGTAAAACAAAATCGAACATGTTTTTTTTCTAGTAGTTCATTAAAAAAAATAATTACAATCTATAAACATAGAAAAGTTATTCAAAAAGTAAATATTAAATGAAAAGCAAATAACGTGCATTGTATATTTATTGAAGTCATTTGCATATCTAATGAAATCAAACGGTAAAAAAACATTCAATACAGTGAAAGAAATGCAGCAGTTTTTCAAAAACTTGCTCTCAAATTTGTATTCAGAAATAAACTAATTATAATCTAAGCATTAAACACGTATTCAAAAAGAAATTAGAGAAATATCTTACTCTGTACTACTATTCCAGTCATTTGTATATCTAATGAAATCAGAAGTTAAAAATTCCCAGCCACAAAAAAAAAAAGTGAAACAACTTTTCGAACGAAAGAAATTAAATCTTTTTCCGACTTTTCGATCCTTCACGTCTGATTTCAGCCAAGCAATACTTGACTTTTTTTGACACAGCATTCTATTGACCACCTTTTCTTTTTTTGTGGAAGAAGAGCTTAAAGAAAAGACTATTCCTGTACGTGATCTGGATGCTTAATCTTTTGTAGGGGCTTTGTTTGATATTTCCTGAGCTGTGGAAAGAATACTAAATCTACTCTTTTGCGAAAAGTGATCTTAATGTGTCCGGAATGCTCCCGAAATCTTTATTGTGTGTTCAGCAGAGGGCAAAGCGAGTCATGCTCCACCCCATCTTTAACATTTTGTTCCTTTGTGGATTTGCCGAAAGTAAGTCAAATTTATTTATTTATATAATATAGGAAGGCAAAAGTCACCAAACACTCCAGTATCTGTCAGCATAAAAAGATTTAGAAATGCTATGTTAAAAGTTCTATAAATCTTATTTTCAAACCATAAGATAATATAATATAAATTATATAAATATTAAAATTACTCTAAATGTTCATTTATAAATCTTTAATAAGTTATGATATTATCACTGTAAAAAAATTCGGATCAAATATATTATCGGATTAAGTAACTGGCATTTTGGGAGCAATTTTTTTTTCACATTTTTGCAGCGTAATATTATGCCGTAAAATTTACTGTAAGATTTATTTAATTAGAGTGATTCAGTGATTTTGCGAAAATTATTAAGACGCAACATATTCCAAAATGGATTTTACGGTAAAGTATACTGGCAACCCAACTTTCGGTACTATTTATCATAATTTGATCCGGGATTTTTTACAGAGTATTTGTGCGAATAACATCGAGGTAAGGGTGCAGATGAACGCAACCTGATCCCTTAATTTAACAGTTTTGGTAATGTTCACCCTTGGATGAACGAGTGGGGTAAGTTCGTTAGCTCATTGTCGATTTTTCATGATTTAGGGTTTCTTCATAAAAAAATAATGATAAATCGAAAAAAATGCATTTTAAAGTCAAATCACTTACTCACTCCACAATCTTTGTTGTTTTAAACTTCCTCCTGGTCAACCAGGATTTTTAAAAAAATAAGTGCTCGGACTATTGCGAAAACAAACACAAAATAATCTTTCAATTTATTTAAAAAATACATTCTCACATTGAGTGCAAAAAAATAAGCAAATTTTTTTTAAAATTGTAAATAAGTAATTCCAAATGATTGTAGTATTAGAAGTTTCTATTTGCAAATTTCATCGTGAATTTTGACTTTCTTCTAACATGTTAAATCTCGAAGGCGGTTTCCAGTATTCATTTCAATCTTCGTACTCAAACAGATTAGTGCATCGAAACGTGAGGCTCAGTTAGTTTTAATAAATATAACATTTATTTAACTTATATTTAGAGAAGAAAGCTTACATGTACCAAGGCGGATAAGAGCTAAAGCTGATAGGAAAATCATTTCATTACAGTTTGTTTACAGGAAAATTAAAATATTTATCTTGGTGATGTATTACCCAAGTATATTTTAAATACTATACTTGAGGGGTTACATATATATATATATATATATATATATATATATATATATATATATATATATATATATATATATATATATTATATCATAGAACAGAAAATTAAAAAGTAGTGTAAATTTTCTCAGAAATAGATTTTAATTTTCAGCAGTTGAAACAAAGTAGGCGATAGAATTTTTTTAACTTTATCGTATAATTCAACACACTGATGCGAAATGCTTCAAACAATCCGCAAATTATCAAAATTCAGTTTAATATTTGAAGAATAAAATGTAGTTTATCTTAGGTATATTACAAATATGATATAATTTTATCTATGCATATTTTGATCCAATTATAAGAGTGCCTTTTTACAAATTTTGAAAAAATTGAAATAATATAGTAGGGATTTATAATGAACCAGCATAAACCTCTAACAATAATATAATATTGCAATGTGACAGTTTATAATGTGTTAGTTCATAATTTGGATGTTTGGACTTTTCGATGGTTTTTCAGAATTTATTATGCTATTTTAAAAAAAATATATGTAGACTGCAAAACAAATTTTTTTTAAAACTTGTCCTAAGTTTTCTAAGTAAGCTGTTTTGAATCCCTTTATGTTTGTTGTTATTTGAATTAAATAATCTAAGAAATACCTAATGCAACCAAATGAGGTTTTTTTGACCCTCTTAAGAAAAATGTAAATTTTTGAGGCTTTATATCTGTTCTCGGATTTGAAAAACTGTAATTTTAGAAAAGATGAATTATAAAACAGAGATTGGAAACCAACGTGTTGAAATAAATATCACGCAATATTTTCCATTAAATTGTATAGTATCTTAGATTCAATGTCTGAAGTAACTTAGTTGATGTATTTTTTGATTGCAAATTCGTTATTGTGCCTGAAACAATGGATATGCTGTTTCTAAACAGTTATTTTTGTTTTAATCATATACAGGAAACATCGATTGGTTAACGGTTATTGTCATGTAAATCAAAATACAAATTTATCACTTAACACGTTTGTTTTCAACAGAATATGGTTTGAAAAAAATTGGATGAGCATCATTATTTGGACAAGTTTTAAAATGTTTAACTGAACTATATATATTTTTTTAAAAATATATATTTTTATATATTATATATATATATATATATTATAGTATATATATATAGTATATATATTATATATTATATTATATATTATATAGTATATATATATATATATATATATATATATATATATATATATATATATATATATATATATATATATATATATATATATATATATATATATATATATATATATATATATATATATATATATATATATATATATATATATATATATATATATATATTATAGTATATGTTATATATATTTTTCTAATTATGAAATCAAACCTAAACTCCGGGCATAGCAGGACTACTGACATATTTTTATTCTTTACAGTGACATTTATCTTTTACACTGCGAAATGAGAACAGAAAACTTACTATATAGGTGAAAAAGAAAATAAAAATGCCGTAAACTTGAATAGTAATTACACAAATGAGTTTGGTAATTACAGTATAGAGTATAAGCTGTAACTTTTTAAAATCGTACGAAATGTAACATAGACAACATACTAGATGCTAGATTGAAAAGAAATTCTGAAAAAAATATCGAATGGTATAGCAATAACATTTCTTGAACAAAAAAAAATAAAAATTGGTGACTAGTAACAAAAACCAAAACATATGGTATTCGAGAACCATTTGTTTGGTAATTTTTCTGTTCAAATGGAAACAGTTTGCAAAAAATTGTAGTTTTAAAAATTACAGTCTTTAGTATCAAACATTTAATTAAAAATTACAAAACTGAAAAGTAAATTTAAATCAAATAAAAGGTTTTTACGTCATGCTCCACGGAATCCGAATAAAATTTTATCACATATACCAAATTTTATAGCATTTAAAAAAACCATATTTCATTGTTATTTTTACCAAAATCATTGCCACAGCACTTGGGTAAATATTTCTGAACTTTTTTGTGTGAACCAGTTATATTTCAAATCTTACCCTATTCAGATAGTTTTCTTACAGTAGGAATTATTCCACAAATGTGCTAAACTTGTAGGTAGCAAACATGTTTTTTGACATTGATGCCCCCAATGCTTGGATGGTTTTAAAGGAATCCTTTGTCATCCCCATCACACTTTATGAATTCATGCTTGTACTTATTGAAGAGCTATGAATTATTTCTTTGCTCATCAGATAGCCTATAATAGATAGATTCTACCTCTTAAAATAAACATCCTTTTTAATATCACAAAGGAAGAACTTCTGATAGCCATGAAAGATTCTAGAAGCCTATTTGAGAATGTTTTTTTATCTTTTTTACGTCATGCGGTTTCTGTATACGTGCGCGTTAAAGTGCAACTAATGACTGAACTCACCTTAGAAAATTTTATGTGCTAATGCCTATTCATAATTTTTTTTTGATCTTATATGACTGTCAAATATTCTCTTACTTCGGTGAAAAAAATTTCTGTAATACAATATTACACTAATCTTTTGTACTGTCATTTTAGTAATGAAAACAAAGGGGAAAATTTAATATCTAAATACTCTTGCATATTGTATTTTTTAACCAAATTCATCAAAAATTCATTTAATTTAAAATGAGGGATCAAATTGACACCTGAAGGCTTTTAAGATTAGTCCAATATCTAGTTGTTATAATGTTAGTGATATTGATTTTACTACGAATTTAGTAATAAAATCGCAGTAAATTGCACAATTTTAACAACAGTATAATTTTAATCACCATTTGCTTTCTTTTATTTAAATTGTTTTAACCACAGATCATTCAAATCGCAGATAATGTTCGCTTTTAATATGCCCACATATTTTAAATATTTTATTTCTATACATGGATGCACAGATATAGTTGTGTTCTTCTTGAACAAATATATAGTTAAAAACAGTAATTTAATAAACCTGGTTTAATTCGAAATGAAGAAATGAATAATTACGGATATTACTTATCCAAATGAATTCGAGTATTTAAACTATGCGAGTTTATTTTAAATACATCATTTAAATGAAAGCTTTCATTTTCATGTGTTACTATGGTAAAGTATGAATTTTAAAATAATATTTTAAATAGATTTTTTTATCTTTAGCTAGAAATGAAACATTGCAGTTGAATTGAAAAATGAGAAATTTTCGATCCTAAGTAAAGTGCTTTATGGATCATTAAATTACCATTTTCGATTAAATAAGAGCCTTAAAAGGATAGATATACTCTTAAAAGCATAAAATAAACTAACTGAAGCTTAAATAATGCATTAAATTAATCTTTATTTTTAAAAAACATAAATGAAATAGTAGGATTAGTTTTTTTTCTTATTATTTGAATTTATTTTGGCATTCTGAAATAGTTTTGAAATAAAGGTAAATCAAACCGAACATTACAATATGAATTGCTTATTAGGCTTTAAAAATTTAGAAGAGTGAGTCATAAAGTCGGATATTTATTGTTTTTGCTCTTACGCATATTTTGCTTTCACAATTCTATTAATATTTGAATTTATTAAATAATATGCATACACTCTATTATTAATAAAACAAGGATTGTTTTATGTGTACTATCGGGTTGTTCGGAAAGTTATTTCGTTTTTCTGACAGAGGATTTAATTGTATTTTTTCCGAACCCATCTTCACACTTAAGCCGCATTATCATTATATGTTTTGAGAGCTGATATAGTAAGGCTTGTGTGTGAAAAAGTTCAATTAATTCTACAAAGTAGTTTTGGTTGGTGCCCTTTTAAATATGGAGAGCAATAAGCAGCATTTTCGTCATATTTTACTTTTTTACTATAGAAAAGGTAAAAATGCTGTTCATGCCAGAAAGAAATTAACCGATGTGTATGGAGAGGATGTGTTAGCAGTGCGACAGTGCCAAAATTTGTTTGCAAAATTTCGATCCGTCAATTTTAGTGTCGAAGATGCACCACATTCTGAAATGCCGATTGAAGCTGATAAAGACACGATAAAGGCATTAGTTGATGAAAATCGGCGAATAACAACACGTGAGATCTGTGAGAGGTCAAATTAATCGAAGTCAACTGTTTATGACCACTTGAAAAGTCTGGGTTTAACCTCAAAGCTTGATATGTGGGTTCCCCATGTTCTCACGAAGAGAAATTTGTGTCGTCGCATTGACGTCTGTGATTTGCTTCTCAAACGTCACAAAAGTGATCCTTTTTGAAGCGCATCATTACTGGGGACAAAAAATTAGTTGTCTATAGCAATGTCAAACACAAGAGATAATGGAGCAAAAAAGATGAACCTGCCCAAAGCATTTCGAAAGCCAATATCCATAAAAAAAAAGGTGATTCTGACTGTTTGGTGGGATTTTAAAGGAATAGGTTTTTTTTTTTTTTTTTTTTTTTTTTTTTTTTTTTTTTTTTGGAGCTTACTACAATTAATTCCGAAGTCTACTGTCGTCAGCTGGGCAAACTGAATGATGCACCTCAACAGAAAAGGTCAGAATTAATCAACAGAAAAGGTATAGTGTTCCACCAAGATAATGCGAAACCTCATAAAAGTTTGGTCCCTCACCAAAAGCTTTTGCAGCTTGAATGGGATACACTGCCACATCCACCATATTCTCCAGATCTGACTCCCTCGGACTATTCTTTGTTCTAGTCACTGCAAAATTGTTTGGACTGTAAAACATTTACTTCAAACGAAGAAGTCAAAAATCACCTGGATAAGTTTTTTGCAAGCAAAGACCAAAAATTTCATGAGCCTGGAATCATGCTATTACCTGAAAGATAGCCAAAGGTGTTGGACCAGAATAGCCAATATAAAATTTAATAAAATATTTCATCATTATACGAAAATTGTTTTTCATTTTCCTCCAAAAAAAAACGAAATTACTTTCCGAACAACCAAATATTTTAGGAGACTGCAAATTAATTTTCAGATTCGCTGTACGTACTCAAAATGTCATAATGTTTCTTTGCTCCATGGTTGGCTTATTTTTAGTCATATATTTTAACATTGTAAGAAGCTATTATTAATTTCATCAGTGCACATCACATATTGTCTTGAATTAAAATAAAATTTTGAGTTGACATTTATAATTCAAGCATACAAAAATGTATTAGTATTTACTTAAAACTTAAATTGTCAAGATTAGAAATGTATAACTTTATTTTTTTAATTTGTATTTATTTGAAACAGTTTATTACTTTCTGGGGTTATGAAATAAAAATGTAAGTGTAAAAGAATCATATCAAAGCGTATCAGTTCTTATGTGAATTACGCATATGGGAATATGAATAATGTATATGTGAATAACCCGAGCACTACTTTGATTCAGTGAAACAATAAACATGAAAAGAGAACAAAATCACGAAAAAATCCAATTGAAATGTTAAACTTTTTTTAATATTAGCATTTTATTGAATTTTACACTGAGAACTCAGGAATTTATTCATTTCTGATCAAATATAAAAATGTATAGCATTATTTTATCTTAAATAAAATTTGAAATTAAAAATTTAATTTCTTAGCAGAATATCGCTTGGTTCTCATTAAAAGTTTAAAACTTTAGAAAGAAAAAATACTACACCATAATGAGAATTGGTTTTTCCTAGAATATTATTATACTTTAATATAAATGAAGAAAATGATGTACATGAGCAAAAAGCAGTTTAATGATTAAAAATAAACGTTATTTAAATATCTTGAGAAAAAAATTAACTGCATCATAAAGATTTGAAATCATCAGCATTTCTGTGTGCTGCTTTATTTTCACAAGCCGAAGAACATTTTATTTAATATGTTACGTACGGTCAGTTTTTATAATCATTATTATTATTGTTATTATTATTGTAGAGGTAGATACACTACAGTACTCTGCCACCAGAATTATAGCTGTGATAGAATTCGATGAATGGATACCACTAGTTGGTTCATTGCTGTTTTGAGAGAAGCCGGGAGAGCTGTATTAAGATCACCATACTTTTGCTGAACCTGAGAGCTGTATTAAGTTCACGGTCGTGGTTGCTCCTGTGTTGCTATTAGTAGTCGAGTGTATGCAAAAGGATGTTGTGTGTGATCAAGACTGAGTAGCAACAGTGCGAGGAGGTGGATACTGTCGCAGTCACAAGTAGCAAATCAACTGTTTAATGTGGACAATCCATCGAAGTAGACGCGTTTATATCGAAGTGGGTGTTTCTGCCAAGGTAGGCGTGCTCACATCACGTCCGAAGGTCACCAATTGTTGTTTAGTGATAAACTGGAAAATGTCAAATAAAATACTATTGCAATGAAACATCTTTCTCAAAGAATACGTTAACAATCCTTCAGTAAACAAACAAACTCCAGAAAAAGGTTATTCAAAAAAAAAAACATTTTAAAAGTAATTATTACAACAATTAAAAACTTAAACTGTCGAATGCAAGCATCTCTTCTTGAAGGTTGGAGTCACCGGGAAAAACGAACGTCCGGGTCACCAATGTTGTGAGAGTAGTTATCGACAATGTCCACCTTCATATATGAAAAGGGATCGAGTTCACATGTCTCATATACTGGTGAATTGGAATTATTCTTTTGTAGTGGTGGATAATTTTATTCTGAAACTCCAACCTTTTTTCACAAGTTCGTTGCAAAACAACATTCAATCACTATAGAGGCCCTCTAGTGAATAAATATACGTTGCATCAAAATCGGACAAAAATTTCTGTTTCAAAACCAGAAAAAAATGTTACCAGAACCAGTATAACAGTACTGGAAAGTTAATATTCGGTATGAAACAAAACCAAAAATTTTAGAACCTCGTATTGCATTATACTAAAGATTTTATACCCAGTTTGGCATAATACGGGAAATTTCAAAACCAGTATTGTACTACTTATAAACTTAAAAACCAGTGGCACAATACTGAAAATTCTTAAACCCTCATAAAACCATATTGGAAATTTTGATAAAAGCTATCAGCAACCAGTTATTCATTAAAAAATAATACTGGAAACTCTGAAATCAGGAATATAATAGGAAACATTTAAGCAGTTAGCAGTATCATCTTAAATTCTTAATGATTCCGACAATTAAGTAGGTTTTCATTCTTATTTTGATAAGGCTCGGTATTGTTTTTATTATATATTAGTTTCCAAAAATTAATTTCAATTGGTTTTGATAAGGGTTGTAAGCATACATATTAAGTATGATGACTTCTGAATGCAAATGATACATTTTGTGTGCTTTTTTATTATATCCCTGTAAATAATAACAGACCGAAGACGATTCCTTTATTTTTTTAATATCATTATGATTTTTTTTTTTATTTTATTTAATAATAGCTGAAAAATTTATGAATTGGTAGACATCATTTTAAATAATATAATTTCATATGGCGAAATACGAAATTTAGAAGCAATTGGCAGAATAGTTTTTGAGAAATCAAAGTTTATCTGCACAATGTTTTAACAAAGTTGATTTAAAAAAATGACATATTTTTAAAAGATAATAATATTTTTGTATCGTATTTCGTAATTTAAAATAATGCATTTACTAATTAATTTTAATATTTTATTCCAACCTCGTGAATCAGTAATATTAAATCCTAGCACGAGAAAATCCGATCATTAGATCAAAGATGTGCCGCTCAAGAGAGCTCCGTTGTTTTTGCGCAGTGTAGAAGTTACCTTAGAAATATTTGTATTTTCTTTTTATTTTACTTAACTAGATAATACAAGTAACTCCAAAAATTGTTCATGAAATAAGTAATAATTTCTGAATTTTTTATCGATTTTTCCTCACCCATATGCATTTTGACATAATCTACTTTTACATAAATGTAACTACATATAAATGTAACTCCAATCATAAAAATCTAAAAGAAAAAATGGTATTTTTTTTAAATTTTTTTTTATTCTGCTATATATTATTAATTTTATCGAAGCTTTGGAAGCTAATTCAATAAAGAATATTGATAAAAAACAACATCACAAACTGCTATAAATTATTAATGAGTCCATGTGAATAATCATTAATAGATTTTAAAGAATTTACCCTAGTACTAGACATTGTAGATTTTGCATTAATACTTATTTTTCTTTCATGTATTTTAATAAAATACAGCATCTAAACGAAAGCCAGTTATAGAATGCATATTTTATACCAATGACTAAAAAATTATATTCCAGGGGAAAATATAAAATATGTAAATTATTGCAGAATAACTTTCATTTCGATATTGAAACTTAACTTGGTATACGGCTGAAGAAAACTGCGATTTCTTTATTGAAATATAGTTAATTTATAGTTAGCTTAAATTTCAAATTTTGTAAGGAGTAATTATTAATATCAAATAAATATCTCAAATAATGTAGAAAAATTTAAGTTAGAAAATGAATACTTTTCAAGCTTGAATAATATATTTAAACTCTCATACTAAAATTTAATATTTATTTTAAATTCATGAATACCAGAATCAGTAATCTTAGCATATTTAGTCGAATGCTTGGTTTGTTTTCTTAGGAAAAAAGTATGTGGAAGGCATGTTAAGAAATAAAAAAAGATTTAAGAATATATAAGCTTATGAGGTGCTTAAAAACCTCATGATATATAATCAAATACAATTTTAAAATTTTGTTGAAATATAAACATGAATTTGGGAAGAAAACGGGATTTGATAGATTTAAAATTTAAATATCTTTTTATCATTAACATTTTACTGAAATTTACATTAAAAAGTCATAAATGTATTCAATATTTTTTTCTAAAGTAAAAAAGAAACGAAATTGGATATTATCTTAATTTTATACCAATTGATACTAAAAAAGAATTTCACAGCAAAATGTATTTAGCTTAAAAAGCAAGTTTCAAAGTTTTGAAGAAAAAAACACCTCATTTATGAAAATAAATGTAGAGAAGGATATCTATAAGAGATAAGTGACTACTGATTCAAGAACAAACTTTTATTTATAGCATCACGTTGATAATTTATTGTAACTACACATGGATGAAAAAAAAAGTTATATTGCCGTATTCTATAGCTAATGACATTTCATGTAAAAATGTAAAAACATGATTCTGATTAATCAAACCTAAATATACGGTTTTTAAACAATTTATCTGTTGATTTTTCCGTTCATATGATAAGGGTTTACCAGAAATTCTATTTTCAACCACACATTCAGTAAACAAATGTAAAACTAACTATTAAAATTTACCAAATAAATGGTTTTTGTGTCAAGCTCTAAGATTTGACAAATTTATAAAATTTTACCATGCCTACCAAATATTATCACATATTATAAAAACATATTTTATTGTTATATTTACTAAAATAGCACTTCGGTAGAAATTACTAAACATTTTGACGTTCCCATTGAGCTAGTTACATATTATATTTCTTTCTATATGCTTGTAGTTTTGACCACACTTTTTTTCTCTGATTACTTACTTTTCGGATTGCTTTCTTGTAATAATCATAATATTTTATTAGAATGAATTAATCAATATCAATAAATAAAAATTATTAAAACTAAAACCGGAGCCACTCTTCTAAAATAGCGCAGCAAAAAACATTCAATCACTACAGAGTCAAACTTGGTGATTTGTTTATTTGTCAGGTACAGAAAAAAATATATAAAAAAATACTCTAAAACATAATTTCGAATTTTGAAGCAACCATACACGCGAAAGTTACTTACAGAAAGTAACGAGTAAAAATAAAAAGTTATAGTTTTGAGAAGTAACGAATAAAAAGTGCAAGTGCTAAAGAGGAAAATTAAAGATTTAATTAACGATCTAAAATTTAAGGTAATTTAAATTTTTATTAAAATTGTAAAAACAAAATATACTTTTTTATGATGAATTCCTAAGGATGTTTCATAATTTCTGCCTACGTATTTGGTACAATTCACAAAACTGTAAAATATGAGGCTTAAATAAATAGATTAAGGCATTTTACATAAAATTACCTTTCTCTTTTCGTTTTTATTTCGGTAACAGTAATAGACAAGGAATAATTTTATCTTTATATGTATAAAAATTAGACTCTATTGATTTGATATTTAATGGATATTTGTTAAATTAAAATGCCATTCACTATATGGAATTGTTTCAGAATTTGTAATCTTACTTTTCTTACAAAAAGGAAGCCTTTAAGATACTATCCCTCCCTTGCTCTTTATAACAGTTGATTATAAATAAAAGACTTTAAACTTTATATCGTTTTAAACTAAACTAATGGTTTTTCCCTATTCATACACGATGACTTGGTCATTTGGCCAAGATTATTGTGCAGGAAAAGGACCCTTATTTTTTGAGAAAAATATAACATATTTTTAGAGGTATAGCAAAAATTAAATATAACGAAGCCTACAAACCATATCAAAGACACACTAAATGTACAACTTAAAACCAACCACACAGAGTATTGGCAATTAAAAATAGAAACAAAATGTAGATGAATGGAAAACAGTTATGATAAAGGTGCATAATACTGTCAATATTCGATTAAAATATTTACCATCTATATATTTCACATATGTTCTCAATTGTCAGGTTTTGCAGAAAAGCAAACTGTTAGAGGCCCAAGTTTTGTAGCAGAACCTCCAACTAAAGTCGAGTTTTCAAATTCCTCTGGTACAATTATACCTTGCACTGCAGATGGCTTACCTCATCCATTAGTAACATGGAAGAAGGTCAGTGGTGAACTGATTCAAGACCTAACAGGTTTAAGGTACGCTCGGCATGATGGGACATTAGTATTTCCACCCTTTCTGGGAGAAGAATACAGAGCCGATGTTCATGCTGCTGTGTATCGCTGTGAAGTTTCAAATGTAGCTGGAATTATCGGGAGCAGAGAAGTCCATGTTAGAGCAGGTAAAGAGATATAAACTCTATTTAGTATATTTACAAGTGATTGGTTAAAATCGCGTTTATTTTGATCATAGGGAAAAATGTTTCTCTGTTTCATGAGATTTTTTAACGGTTCGTATATATTTGTATCGCTAATCAAAGCTGCAATCTGCTTCTACTTTAAAGGTACAGCTTTATTTAATTATTAAAAAAAGCATTTTTAATATTATTTTAAGTCGAAATGTACACTGCAAAAATGGATACTTAAACATCATGAAATATTCTTCGTTTTTGACGAAACCATTTCTTGGTATATGCTCTGATCAAAGATTTCATCAAAATGACACAATAACTATCGTCAACTCTTCAAGCAAATGGATTTCGTCAAAATTAGCGGAATATTTCTCCATTCTATTATTTTACAAATAAAAAAAATATCCGTGAGGCACTCGTAGTAAGGCACTTCTTCATGAGCACCATTATAGGTATATCAACGTTCACCCAGCAACGCAATGATATACAGAACTGGGAGATAAATCATATCCATGCCCGTAGCGGGACTCAAACCCGGGATCTTTCTGGTATTAGATCAACTCATGCACTGCACTGAAGTTGAGGAAACATTTTCGTCATATATTTGATAGTTCGTGTTTCGTCCCAAATCACGTGTTTGCATGTTGAAATCAATCCCAAAATTAACGAAATACAATTCAAATATTGCTGATTTGTCAAAAGTAAGAGTTTTATATCTTAGAGAGTACAAGGTTCAGAACATTTTATGTAATTGGGGTCGCGTAATTGTGGAGACAAATTTCTGGAGGAGTCAAGGCACATAATCCAGATAAAAATTGCAAAGGAACCCATATTGTCCGGAAATGTCACCATACGCAGCTATGACTGTTTCCCGTTATGAACTGCTTCTATGCGGGCTTCAGAGCAGGTCATAATAGGGAAGCGTCCCTAACAGTGTATGATGTAATTTCCGGACATGGCTTCTTATGCAATTTTAATCCTGATTATGTGCCCTAACTCCTCTAGAAGTTTGTCGAATATTTTACGCAAGCCCTTGTTATATGTAAGGTTTTTAAACTTGTACATTTAGACTAAAAATTTCACACAAAAATCTATAACTTTACGAGCATAACTGACTTTAGATTTGAAAACCCCACAAACGAATTAGTCAAGGTCAAGAGTTTGGATAAATGCAACGAAACATTTAGTTCCCCAGCGCTGTCAACAATACTAGTTATTACTTATCGAACAATACAGTCGACAGTTTCGCGAAGTTTAATACAAAATAGCATGAAAATCTTAATTATTTAAACGAATGTTGTGTTTGTTTATTTTATTGTATTAATACTTTTTTTGTAATTTTGTTTTAGAATTACGAGTATAAACCTTAAATTCCGGTATTTCTTGTGGTTCACAATTGGTTTATACGTTTAGAATTGAATAGTTACATTTTAAGCACATTTTAAAATGAAATAAAATTTGTTAAAATTAAAATATGTGTTTAATTATTAAAATTAAATAAAATATGTTAAAAATAATAATAATAAATAATTTAATTAGTCTTTTTTCTCTTTGAATTAAATCCGTATTCGGGTTAAAATATATTTATATATTTGAAAAAGATACATTTATGATTTTTTTGTGCTGTGGTTACGATCCAACAATTTTGTTCTGAGAAAGAGGTGTTTTTTTTTTTTTACATTTTTAAAAAAAAGTTGTTATTATGCTCTCAAATTACATAAATATATGCCTATTTTGTCATTTGAGAATTATTTGAATTAAAGGAAATACTTTTACAAATTAATTAAATCCAAGCATCATGACATGTTTTATCCAAAAAAAAAAAAAAAATCTAAATCAAATTTATTCAAATATTATTTATTGTTTTCTAAACATTAAATACTTATAAGTACTTTTTTTAAATGAGTAAAACTAATATTTTTTTATACATTTTTATTTTAAAAAATGTATAAATATATACCATAAGTTATTTTAGTATTTTACCAGTATTTTACTCAGTATTTTACAGTTTTTACAGAGGAAAATCTGATTAGAGCATGAAATAAAAGCACATTTGAAATTGTAGGGAAAACAATTTCTTTGAAGATTTTATTCGAATGTAAAAATGCAAAAAAAAATTTTTCCTGAAGGTATCTAAATACAGATAGCTGAATAAATTTGTTCACGTTTAGCTCAGCCAAGCTGCTTGCTTATATTTTTCAAAATGGCTTGCTGGAAGAAAGGATATAAAAAGAGTATTCATAAAATAGAAAATGTTTTTGCACCTCGACGCGTTTAACAAATGATAGCTGCCGAGGATAAAATGAGAACTAAAAAACATTGGATCGCCAGCTAAATTGTCTCTTTTGTGAGAAATTTCCTTGGCATTTCTTTATGCGAAATAAATGACTGGAAAATAAGTGAAACATATCGTAGTGCAACACACAACAAAGATTTATTTTGCAACTAATGGCCTGTATATATGCAAATAAAAAGTGAGGTATTATAATACATAGAATATAATGGATCATGTCAAGAGTTGCATTTCTTAAATGATAAAACAGAAATAAAGCAATTTATATATTTTTCTCAAAAATAATATGTTAGGTATACATTAGATGTGAGAATTCTCTTTTAATAAATAGCGTGGATGTATTTTATACACAATCATGGTATATTTGTGGATTTCTCACTTTATATATATATATATATATATATATATATATATATATATATATATATATATATATATATATATATATATATATATATATATATATATATATATATATATATATATATATATATATATATATATATATATATATATATATATATATATAGCTATAAGCATGATAAAGGTCACTGTCAACATTAGAACATTCTACGGTTGAACCGTTCGAGCTGGATGAGTGAAAAAAGAAATGGAATTTTCTGATTGGTTAGGCGTTAGTCATTGTTTTAATCTCGAAAATAATCAAGAACACACTAACCCGTTCTTTGGAAACATCCGATCAACTGGAAAGAAAACCGTTAACCAAGAGACTGGAATTTGCTGTCCTGGAAGAAAAGTGAAACTACCAGGCTTATTTTCTCCAACCGATCCGTTATCAAAGTTGTTATTAAGTCAAACAAGCCAATCGATACATTTCTTGGCGAATATATGCCGGTACAGCATGTGTTTCCAAACGACTTCATTCGGTGCTACACATATTGCCCGCGACAATTGCATGCCATCATTCAAAGTGTCCCGAGGAGCCGCGATGGCTCAGGGGATAGAGCGTTCGCCTTCCAATGAGGCGAACCGGGTTCGAATCCCAGTCGATACGAATTCCGCATCCGGCTTGCACTGACCACAGTGCTGACGTGAAATATCCTCAGTGGTAGACGGATCATGGGTTAGAGTCCCCTTGCCGTCAGGCTAACCGTGGGAGGTTCTCGTGGTCTTCCTCTCCATGTAACGCAAATGCGGGTTAGCTCCATCAAAAAGTCCTCCACGAAGGCAAATTTCTCCCAATACTCGATCCAGGAGTTCCCTTGTCTTCTGGAATGGGTTCAAAATTACAAGGCTACGGAGTTGAACATTAGTAGCCGTAAACCCATTAAGTTGGGTCGGCTGTTCAACGACGGTTATAAAAAAAAAAAAAAAAAGTGTCCCGAGAGCCGCGATGGCTCAGGGGATAGAGCGTTCGCCTTCCAATGAGGCGAACCGGGTTCGAATCCCAGTCGATACGAATTCCGCATCCGGCTTGCACTGACCACAGTGCTGACGTGAAATATCCTCAGTGGTAGACGGATCATGGGTTAGAGTCCCCTTGCCGTCAGGCTAACCGTGGGAGGTTCTCGTGGTCTTCCTCTCCATGTAACGCAAATGCGGGTTAGCTCCATCAAAAAGTCCTCCACGAAGGCAAATTTCTCCCAATACTCGATCCAGGAGTTCCCTTGTCTTCTGGATTGGGTTCAAAATTACAAGGCTACGGAGTTGAACATTAGTAGCCGTAAACCCATTAAGTTGGGTCGGCTGTTCAACGACGGTTATAAAAAAAAAAAAAAAGTGTCCCGACAAATTTATCTTTTTTCTAGACCACATTTATCATTGCCTGACGCAAATAACAAATTTCTACAAATCTATTTCTTGAGTAACACCGACGATCAAGGCTATCAACGTTGTCAGTTAACTGGACTATTCAGAACTGATCTTGTTAAAATGCTACCTGATAATTAGAAAGTTATTAGTGAGAACAAAACATCTCCATGTCCTTAGAAAAGATACTACAATGCTCCAACATTGGATAAGGTGGTATAATATATAAGGTGGTAAGGGTTATTGTTATATTTTTCTAAGAATTTATCTCAGGTTTTTAATCGCAGAAATGTTAGCATTCAGAGATTCTCAGTTCCAAACATCACGCAAAATTACAAAAACCTTCAGTGGCTCAGTGAATGTGGTATATTAGCAGCCAAAAAGCGCGATGTTTATAATTTCAATAATCACATTTTAAAAGAAATTCCAGGTTGTAGAAGAAAATATTTGCCCAATAATACTTAAATAGATCAGAACCAGGTTGCCAACTACCTAACTAAATTTCTGAATTCACTTGATTCAACAAGCATGCTGCAACACGTATAAAAATAGAAAATTGGCAAACCTAACATTCCTTAACCTTTTGGCTACGGCAACAAAGATGAAAAAATTCTCCTCTTACCACGGCGCTTTCTTACCGAAATTCATCCCCCCACTTAGTCTGTGGGAGGTAACTACTTTAACCAGTTATGAATAGGAAATATTTTGTTGCAATTTGTACCTCACTTTTCATGGTGGGAGAAGAAGCAGGGTTATAGACCAGTAGTTATTTTTGGCATAGTTATACATATTTTGGCTTGCTTTTTTTTTTCTAATGTAGAGAAAAGCTGAAATGTAATTTTTTTAAAGTTTTTTCTAAATATATTAACAATTTCTCTAAAAAACAAGCAAGTTTTTTTTATAAATTATTAAAAATATTTATTATTTAAAAACAGGGTGCATATTAGGAATCTTGATTCTTAAAGGATTATATTGATCTACAAACGAAGCATTTGTAGATAATTTTTTTCCAAGTATATTTACAATTTCTCTAAAAGAGGCAAACATTTTATAAATTATTTAAAATTTTTATTTTTTTTTAAAACGTGTATTTTCAAGTGCTTGATTCTAGAAGGATTATAAATAGACCGCTACAAAAGAAACACATTACGTTGATAAATAGAACCTTGTTTGAAGTTTTATTTTTGTCTTAAAGTTATAAACAAATTTATCCTATATGATATTGTCTAAAAAAAAAAAAAAAAAAAAAACTCAAATCTGTTTGAAATGAGATGTGAGTAAAGCAGTGAGCGGCATTATTTTTTTTTATATTTTGAAAGTTCATTTCATTTATCTGTTTAAAAAGTGATGCCAAATGCAATTTTTTTTTATTCAGATTTTGTTTAACTATTTTACGTGTTTTTCCCCTTTAAGATCGCATAAAATACACTATTATAAAATTTAAAACAAATATCATAAGAGATAAAAAATTGTATTTAAATCATTAATATTTTTTATATATAAAATAAATTTTTAAATATTGTTTCTTGGACAAAATTGAATAAGTTTAATGCTAATTATTTAATCCCTTTTAATAAACGGGATGTTTCTGCAATAATATTTTGCATGTAGAACTTATAATTTATTCATTTTACTACATTATTTATTTTTCATACTTGCACTTAATGATTAAAATATTCAGTTTTTTTCTTATTTTAAGAAAAAATACTGGTGACAAGAACAAAGCTATGTAGCTAATACTTATGAGCATATGACATACGTGCATATGACAGTTTCTGTGTACATAATTCTAATAAATTTTTTCTTTATTTTTTCTCTAATAGAAAATGAACTTGTCATTTTTCATAACAAAAATTCGCGAGCCTATTTACCTAAAAAATTTGTCACATTTCAAAAAAAAAAAAAAAAAAAAAATTAAAAGAATAAATGAAATTTAAAACAAAATTCTCGAGCATTTGATATGTTTAAAATTTTAATAACGGTACGTATTGTATGCTAAATGTTTCATTATATCCAATGTTACATCGCTAAGATTTGATAATGTTTATTTTAAGATTTGATAATTTGTTTATAATATAATTAGAAGTTTTACTCATTTTTATTTATGTTAAAAACTGCAAAGTTCAGTTCAAAAGAAAGTATCTGTTGACCTCAAATCCTTTACAACTAATACTTTAAAAATAAAAAGTTTCAGGTCATCTATCAAACACATCCATACAAGCTCGATTGACATACTGAAGGCAAAACATGCATTTACTTTAATAATTGTGTGGTCCTTTCCTCAGGTGTCCAGAATTAGCTATTGTTAAAAATTTTAAAAATGACAGACCCCGAAATATATTATCAATATTTCTGAAGCTAAACAAAGAGGCAGGAAATGCCATTTTGCCTGTGGAAGAGGCAATACTGAAAGGTAGAAATGATTTCGATATCATGTCTTTTTCTAAATAAGGGAAACAATATATTTTGTGAGAAGTAAATTACATTGTGGCAAGCTGTGAAGGCACGGATAGAAATATTTCCTGGAAACTTAGAAAGAAAAATTTGTTTCTCAGAGAATAGAGCGGGGGGCAGTACGTAGTTCAATAGCTTATCATGTGGGTGGCATTTTTAGAAATGGAGATTATTTCATTGAGAGTAAACTTGTTGTTCAAGGTCACATATTAAAAACAATCCTATAGATGTTCACATAATAACTTTTCTGCCTTCCAAACGCATGACAACTACCAAGAAAAGACACAGTTTGAATGATTTTATCTTTAGACTGCAATCCTTTTTATTGAGCCGCTTTTTTTTTATCTACACCGGCAACTCTATTCACTTTTCAACCATTATCATTTAAGGTGGTCTTGTGAAGTAAAAATCTATATTGAACTCAATTTTCCATTCATATGCCAATTTTGCAGACCTCCAAAGTCTCGTCTGGTGCGTTATCGTTTTTATTTTGAAACAGGAAGGATTCTGCATAATTTTAAAATGCATCATACTTTACAAATTTGAGAATTGTTAATTTTTAAAAGGAGAATTCAATCATTTTAATTATTCATTGATCTTTAGTTATCTATAACTATATCTGTTCCCCTTCAATACACTATTAAGAACTTATACTTGTTCTTTCACTCTTTTTTATTGGGAATTTCTTTGATTTTCAGAAGTTCTTCCAATAAAAAAAGCTCATAATCATATTTATGTTTGAGTTTATATATAGTTATGTTATGTTTATATATAGTTATGAGTTTATATATAGAATATAGAAAAATGGATAAGTGGCAGAAAAAGAAATGAATCAAGTCTCCTTCTGGCAGTACATACTAAAAAGGGATAATAATAATAATAGGGTTTTAAATTCTTCAACTAATTATTTTTTGAACAAGTTTAAAAACAATCTGAATTTGAAAAAGAGAGTTAGATTCAGTTTTGGTCGTCCGATTCTTAATTTTCTATAATAATAATTACATCAAAAATAATTTTTTTCCCTTTAGATCAGAAAAAGTGCAATTTAGTTTCAAAGAAATTTGTGTTTCTTTCTTCTTTTTTTGCCATGAGAAGCTAAATGCGTTTTTATTTTTAAATTATTTGGATCTTAAAAGAAGCTCATTTTAACTATAAAAACTTAATTAATTATTATTTTTTTTAATTTTTTAAAATTTTTCTAGCTCTTAAACAAAATATTTATGTATGAAATTTCGTATAAAACATTTAGTATGGAAAATAAATTTTTTTCACTAAAAAATAATTGAAATTTTCATGAAGTTCTAAACACAAATGGGGAATAATAATATAAAGAAAAGACTCCGAATCTGAAATAAAACAAAATAAATAAAAAAAAATGATAATAAATCAAATATTAAATAATTTTATAAAATAGATCTCAAATGAAAACAAATAATTAAATAATAGCACAGCTATCATAAAGACAATGAAAAGTTTATAAGCACTCAAAATTCGCCAAAAAATAAAAAAAAATCTAAATTTCTTTCAGCCAAGTCAAAGAAGACTCTGATATACATCGCTCCATTTTCCAACAAAAGGGTCTTTTAAAAGAGGAGTGTGTTAATATGACAGGTTAATGGGTGGTCAAACAAGTTCAGGGGAAAGAAATAGCCGGCACAACTGTTGTGCCCACGCCGTTGTAAGGTCAAATTTTTTGAGCGGCACATATGCAGTGCCCGCCGTTGCCAAAGGGTTAACGTAACATCAGAACCCAAACTTTGCAACGGTACGCGGCTTTCAGTGCAAGGAATGATGACCGATATTCTCGAAGTTGAAACTCTCAATGACAAATTCAAGGGAGAAGATATTCTGCAGTCCCGTATCCCAATGATCCGTATAACGCGTAAGATGATGTATGAACAAGATTTATTAAAAATGCAACCGTCATTGTGGAGGATCATCCCCCATAAAAGTCTGTTTTCTTTTCCATGTTTTCTTTCTTAATTTCATTACATATTTGTTTCCGGATGATTATCGTAAGGTATTACCTTTTGTTTTTAAATTTTTTCCTATACAAAAAAAAAAAATATTGGGAAGACCCCTCAGATTTTTTTTTTATTTAAATTTTTTTAAAGAACAAAGTAACAAAAAAAAAACTACTTAGAAAATTGCTTGAAACTTTTTTTAATTAAGATCTTTAAATCCTTAATTGTTAAGAACGATTCCTTAGTTGCCAAAATGATTCCCTACGAAATTATGAAAAAGCTTTTAATTTTTCTACGCATTAAATTTTTTAAATTTTTTTTTCTACGCATGTGCAGTATAAAAGAACTACCTTAAGAATTACCTTACTTATATCTTGCTCAGATTTTAAAAAAAAATTTTAAATTTCAAATCAATAATTTTAAAAATAATTTTAAATTGCTCCAAAAGTTAGTTCCATTTGAATATTTATAAAAATATAGCAAAACACCATGCAATGACAAAAAAATGTCCATATTTTCAATAATTTGTACACTTAATTTACGATATTTTATGCAAATATTGAAATAACATTGAAAGTAATCGATATAAGTTACAAGTTTAATGCTTGATTTTCCGACATAGAGCGTTCAAAAATACATGTTTTCTTTCGTAATTTATTGTCGGTCTCCCAAACCTCTAAAAGCTTTAAATTTTATTACTAAGTACGAAAAATCGAATGAACTAAATATATTTTACGTAATGAAATATTTCTTTGAGAATATATATATATATATTTACTTTTAACTGAATGTTTTACAATAATTATGCATTTTTAAAAGTCTACGATAAAATATAACATTGTCTGATTCTATGTAATCTAAAACTCAGGCATTGTTTTTTATTCTAATACTGCGGCCTGTTATTCATAGAAAAACCTCAATCACGAGGACTAGGAAAAAAAAAACAGTTCCCTAAGCTTTTTCCGATATCCCTGATAGGCAGTTCTTTGATTTTCGAAGCATGTCTGGAGTGTACCTCTACTAGGTTTTTTCTACTGAAGTATCGAGAGAGTAATTTAAGAATGATTAATGAATCGGATTACCAAACTTTATTGCTTATTAGAAAGTATTGCCAGTTCTTGAATTTTTCGAATTGAGCTTACAGATTTACTGATGTCACTAGAGTCTTTGTAACTGAAAACCATTGTTTCAACTTTAAAAAGACATGGTATTTTGTGTCGAACATGGAATTAAAATTGTTTAGAATCAAATAAAATGTTTTTTTTAAAGTTAAATTCAAGTACAACGCCTGAAATTCTACAACTGTTCATAAACCTTTAAAATTTAAGCATTAGTAATTTATAAACAATAAGTAAAAACCATATTTTAATATCGATTACTCATATTATTTTATTCTTAAGTATCACAAAAGTAAGTCTATTTTACTCATGTTGACAGAAGGTATTGTCACGTTGTCATCATGTAGATAAGATCATGCTGACATTGATTCATCTAACAATATACATTTCAGCACATTTATTTTTTATTAATATAAAAATTTTGAAAAAAGATTTTAATAATTTTTCACAAAATCCATCTTATTTTTATAAATGTGCTTCATTGGTTCTATTTAACTAATTTTATGTATTAATGTTGAAGTTTTTTTTTTCTTTAATTTTAAATTCAGGAATTCATTATTCAATAAATCAGGGATTAATGTGAAGTAAATGGGGTTTCTAACGATACCCTTATCTCCTTTCCTACCCTTATCCTGAAGCTAAAAAAAATGGATGTGGAATTTTATCTTTAAACAAAGAAAACACTTTTATTCCCGATATCTTAAAATTTAAAAATATCTAAACTGATTTTTGTCTCTAAACAAATGAGCTTCTTTTTATTTTTTACAAAGTTAAAATAAGTAAGTTTGATGTGTGTATTACGAGGCCATTATGCAAACTTGTAAGCTTAATTTTGATGGAATAGTTGTTAACAGTTTAAAATTTATGATGAATTCTTTTCTTATGATGAATGTATTTTTCTAAAGATCATAGTGCATAAAGATATGAATTAATTATGTGTAAAACACGCGCACATAAAACATGCAATAACAATGGTCATTTATTTATGATAAATTGATAGTTATGTGGATTCAATCACGGTAAAACATACTAGGTTTCTGAGTGCAGCGTCAGTAAAATCCAGTTTACAGTAATATCCATTTCACAGTAAAATTTTGCATAGTTATTTTTCCCGTAACATTTATTTAATTACATTCATTCAGTGATTTTTCAGTGCATATGTTTGTAAAAATTAGACATAACAGATGTTTTGTTCCGTAAAAGTTTACTGTAAAATGTACTGGCATCCTAACTACTGTAAGTTGGTCTTTTTTTTTTTTTTTTTTTTTTTTGTTGCAGCGGGGAAAAGATAATTTTTTTTAAATCCTGAGGCATTTGCTTTAACACACTTGAGAATTTTTTTTTTATGATTTAAAGTAATTTGGATATTTTATAACAATAAAAGGAATAGTTTGACTTTATCTGTATTTTTCTTATAAATCCAAAAACGTTTATTTGAGTGCCCTGAAATTTAGAATGTAGTTCCGGATATCTGATCTTAAAAATCGTTAAATTTCAATTAGATAATTCAGATATGATGCTTGAAAATTGGACTTTTCTCATTGGCTTAGACATCATTTGTATAAATTGTACTGCAGAAGAAATTATTTTTCAATTATATAAATGCTAAAATCAGTGATGTTTGTTAGCTTATAGCTCCTATGAAAGAAAAAAAATTTGCTCACTCTTTATTATCGAATTTGTCTTATTCGTTATGCCCGATAAAATCAGGGATTAATGTGAACATGGCGACGAAAGTGGACTATGCCACCTAATTAATATTTTTAAAGTTATCTGCAACAACGCGTTTATTTTATTAATAGTTATGCTTTAATATGGTGACTATATAAAACTAAATTTAATATTAATGGTTTTTGAAGTGAAATTAAATAAGTTATGCACTGAAAGGTAAAATAAATCAATAAACAGTATTAATTATTTTAGAAGAAAACGTACAATTTAGTCATATCAGAACCAACGCCAATGACACTTGATTAGTTTCGTTAAAAACACTACTTGAAATAAAATTAATGCTATACTAAAAAGCAAAATAAATTGAGAAAATGGTGCAAATTAATTAGTATAAGCGTAAAAAATAGGTTTCACGTAAATGTCCTAATGTCAAAACGATATCTTGCAAAATGCAAAAAATTTTACAGTTGCATTATACTAAGCCTAGTTCTAAATAAATTCTTAAAAGGATGAAAATTTACTGATTTTCACGATGTTTTATTTCAAAATTCATATCTGGTAGAAGGTGAAGCTAAAAGCTATGTTACCATACACAATTTTATTTCACCACACATATGAATCAATCTCCCGAACCCTACCTATGCATTTTCCCTGAAAAAGAGTTTTGAAATGCAGGAGGTTTTATAAAATGTAATAAAGTATTAGATTGTTCACGCTCTTCTTAAACATTTTTCGAGGAACTTCTAGGCATGCGCACCTTAGTAGGAAGTACGATAAGGACTGACAGCAATTCCAAGAAAACTTAGAATATACCAGTTCATCAGATCGGTAAATGCTAGTTTCAAGATTAGATTTAACTCTTCTCTTACATTTTGTATGAGTTTCAAAACTCAAGTCCCTATATGTATATTGTGATTTAAATATCAACTAAAATGAATAAAAGTTACTCATGAAATAAATTAGCTAAAGAAAACGCGATTAATAAAGCATTTAAAAATCCATGTTGACCTTGCATGACATATACGTCGCGTGAATTTCTAGAATTCTACAAGAATTCTTATCAAATGAAATAGTACTGCTTTCACATTGAGCAACTGTTTTTTTTTTCTTTCAAAATCTAGTAATAGCTAACAGAAGAAAATATTCATTTAGTTAAAAAATTAACAGATTTTTAATATAAGCTTTTTAACTTCACGGCATATAAGAAATAAAAGCGTTACTGGGTTTAATATCTATAATAATCGTTTTGTATTTTGTAACTCTTGAAAGTTTAAAACTTAGCCTTCAAAATATAATTTAAAGTTACGTCAATTAAAATTTGTTGCTTATTTTTTAAGTCTAAATTAAATTTAAGAAAAAAGCAAGCAAACTCGTATTTGGTATAAATAAGAATGAAAAAAACAACTATAAACTTGTTTTTCTATTAAAATTTATTCATTTCCAAGAAAATTTTCAGTAATTTTGAACAAACTCCAACAAAGTTTCAGTAAAATTCCAACCAATTTTTTAATAATTTTGAATTACGATTTGCTGTAGGTAAATTAAAACTATTTTAGCTTTTTATGTTAAAGCTTTTATATATTTTAAGACTAGTATTATATATTATGATAATAGGCTTTTGAAAATATAAAGAAGATTTTTTATGAATGTTAATAAAAAAAACTTGGTCTGGAGTTCGTCTATAAGACAATGCATAAAACATTAAGAATTCAATGGATGGCCTGAAGCCAATAATCCTTTTTGCTACCGCAACAGGTTAAGGTATAGAATAGATCATCAATTCCCGTTAGAAGGAAGAATTTTTTTTCTATGTATGGTAGAACACACAAAGCAACTAACTCTTTTGGAACAATGATAAATTGCAATTGTTTGAACCTAAAAACAGCACGTGGCCAACCAAATACCAATTTATACAGAAAGTTTTTTCGGATGTAGCTTTCTTTGCTAGTTTCGAAGTCAATTTTTTATGATGTGGAAAACATTTTTTATATGCATTATATATAGAATACTAAGTGAGAAAAATGGTATTTTTTCCCACATATTAAAGCTTTTGGCTAATAAATACGATAATTGCGCTTCTTTTACTACTAAGACTTTGTTTATATCAGTTAATTGCATTGAATACCCAATAAATGAATTTAGATAGCCTTTAGGGTATCAATTCAGGTAATAAATTTTATAGCTGAAAAATCTATTCTTCATAAATTTGAGTTACTAGTTTCTTACAACAGATCACATATTAAAAAAGTAGTTCAATTACAATTTTAATTTCATATTTGGTATGGAAAGTGTCCTGAAATCTCAAATTTAATGCGAAGTTTAAAAAATTATACGATTTTCTCTTTAAAAGTAACAAAAAATGTGAGCTTGAAAGCTGCGAAGTTTTCATGTCAAGGTAACAGCTTTACAACAAATTTTATTGTAAAAATTTTGAAATATATTTTTTTCTAGATCAATAATATGATTCACCGTGTTTTATTTTAAATCTTAAACGAATTAAAAAAACAAAGAAACAGAACTAAATGCATTGTTTAATGTTGAATTTTTAAAGAAAAATTATAAATATTCTCACTTTAAGCTTAATAAAAATAACAGACTTACACTTAAGTCGTAGCTTTTATTTGAAAGGTCGTAGCTTTTATTTCTTTCATTATCGCTAATATATTAAATTTGCATACGGATTTTTAAAGTATTGAGTAATAAACATTTTTTACAATACGTGGTAGCATGTAGAAATTTTAGCAAAAACAACGTTCTTCAGGAAATGTATTTAAAATGTAGGAAGATTCTTAAATGTAGGAAAGTTCTGACAACGAAAATTTCATAATCCGAAAATTAATATCTGAAAATGAATTTGGCGGGTCTTAAGAATATAGTTTAACTAAACATATAAGGGTTAAAATACTAACAAAAAACATTTTAGATTCATTTTCTGGAGTTAAATTCCGGTAGAGGTTTCGTCTGTCAACAAACAAAACACAACTGTAACATTATCTCTTAAAATCAGCATCGAAATTTTTCTGGTTTTCGAAAGCTAATGAACTAAAGTTCAAATATAGGTGTTGAAAAGCATGGGAAGTTTCTGCAAAATTGCAAATTTCAACGCAGCGAACGCATTTAGAAAGTGAATTGTTTAAAAATACTTTTATTTTTCTTAAAAAAAAATTTTGTTTGAAATATATAATAAGTGCAACTCAACTACGTCCCGTCTACTAAATAATTGGATTTCTCATTTATGGTAACCAGTGAGATGGCTTTATCTCTTCTAGGAGTTGTAAGTTTAATCGCCATGGAATCCAACTGAAAAATATGATGTCGCCGAATATTTTGTCGCTATAAGTGGCAGCTGTAACTTTGAAAGATATGACTAATATTTTATCTAACAATAACTTTTCATATAATAATATTTTTTGCTTTCGCTTTCACTCTGAACTCTTTTGAACTCTGATTTCTTTTTCAGTTGTTCCACAGTCATTCGAGACACAATTATTTGACGAGTTCGTATTGCAAGGAAACATGGCAGTTTTACACTGTCCCATTCCAAGCTATATTTCTGATTACGTAAAAGTTACTTCCTGGGAAAGAATGGATGGCTTTATCATAAAGCCAAATACAATAAGCGGTATGTTTTTAATGCATTATATATTTTTTTTATAAAGTAATAATATTTAATGTTATTATAATGTTATTATATGCAATATTACATGCATTATGTTATAAACAATGTTATTATATATATATATATATATATATATATATATATATATATATATATATAAAAAGTTAAAAGTACAAATTTGACGTTGATTTTCATTATTTTATGCTTTTTTTTCTACCCAAAAAAAGATGAGTTTAAAAAAATTTATATATTATCTTAATATAGTTTTAAATCCTTATTCTATTATTGATTTTATTAGGAGTTTACTAACATATTTGTGAAGCAATATTCATTAAAATGTTCCCAAAAAATATAAATTTTACAATAACAAGTGAAACAAAATCATAAAATAATTTTTGTCGTTTAAGTGCAAGTTCTTTTCTTTGAAAACATTTCAGCGCAATCCCATTCCAATAAAAATATGTTGTTGTTTTTCTCACTCCAATTCGTTCTATTTATTCCTTTACAACCTAAATAATCCAATTAAGTTCTATTAAAGTCAAATGCTCTCGTTTTTAATATTTAAATTAACGCGTTGATTGCCAAATTTACGCTTTCACACTCACGAATTCAAACTAACGCATTGAACGCGAAGTGCGCTACTAACAGACTAAAACAAATCAGAATTTCATTTGTAATTAAAAAATAAGTAATGTTTATTTAAAATTTCAGTAATTACTTAAAACAAAACATTTTTTAAAAAATCTTATGTCATAATTTACATTAGTCATGAAAGACTGAAACTGCCTAAATGGAAAGTTTAGAGTTAGAGTCACCAATGACTAAGTTTGAATACATTTTTTTATTATATTTTACGCAAAATTTGTACTTAAAACAAAATTGCAATAAATAAATTATGAAAACCTTAACTTGCTGTTGAACTGTTAGATGACATTAAGTTTTTTTTTCCATTTACATTTTTTATTTACTATATATTATAAATTACAAATTCAGTGTTCGTTTTTAAATTTATTTGCTGTAAATAACTGATATTTTTATTCATAAAGTTAATGAGGAAAGGAAACTAACATTTAGCTAAACTCCAATGCGCTATGGATCAGCTTCTACTGTTACGAAACTAACTATTTAGTAGAGGTTTAATCTAACATTTATTCGTTGGAGGGTCTATAAAATAAATTTTGTTTTATTTTATAACCGTTGCTGAACAGTTGATCCAATTTTGGGTTTACGACAATTAATGTTCAACTCCTTACCCTTGTAACTTTGAACATAACCCAGAAGACAAGTGAAATCTTGGATCAAATATTGGAGGAAATTATTTCCTTCGTGGAGGAGCTTTTGCTGGAACTAACCCGCATTTGCGTTATATGAATAAGAAAACCGCTAAAACCTCCCACGGGTAACCTTACGGCTAGGGTACTCCAATTATGACGGCAAAAGGACTCTAACCCGGATCAACTCTTTAGAAAGCGGACGCTCTATCCTTTGAGCTATTATGGCTTTATAAAAGGAATTTTAGATTCTTTTAGAAAAGTACTGATTGTTGCTGTAAATTGCTCGTCCAACTACTCTTCCTGGATTCACTGAGCCCTAAAACCACTGAAACATATTTGGGAAGTATAGACAATCCAATTGTTATCGACAATGTCAACCTTCATCTATGAAAAGGTACCCCACCATATAATCGAGTTATCATATCTTATATACTAGTCAATTGGAACTGTTTTATTGTAGTGGTAGATACGCTACATTACTCCCCCACCAGAATTATATCCGTGATAGAATTCTATGAACGGATACCACTGGTTGATCCATTGCTGCTTTGAGAGAAGCTGGGAGAGCTGTATTAAGATCACCGTAATTGTTACATGCTGATTATGAGAGCTGTATTAAGTTCACGGTCGTGGTCGCTCCTGTGTTGCCTTTCACATACGAGTGCATACGTTGTGTGTGATCGAGACTGAGAAGCAACAACGTGAGGAGGGCAATGTTGCAGTCGAGTGTATACGTTGTACGTCGTGTGTGATCGAGACTGAGTAGCAACGGCGCGAGTAAGTGGATAATTTCTTAGTCACAAGCAGCAAGCCAACTGTTTGATGTGGATCATCCAAGTCGGCGTGTTCAAATCGAAGTGGGCGTTTCTGTCAAGGTAGGCGTGTTCACATCACGTCCAAAGGACACCAATGTTTTGCTGGTAGATATCGACACTCCAATTGTTATCGACAATGTCAACTTTCATATATGAAAAGATACCCCCCTATAGAATCGAGTTAACATGTCTCATATACTAGTGAATTGGAACTGTATTATTGTAGTGGTAGATACGCTACACATATATGAACACGGCCAGATGAGTGACCGTTCCATTAGATGACAATAGTTAAGTAAAATATATTTTAGACGAAACGATTACAAATATATTACCATTTATATTGCTCAAAATGCAATATAATATATTTTAATTATTTGTTTTTAATTTTTCAGGAAAATACGGAATGCTTTATGATGGCGATTTATACATCAAGGATGCAGGTTTACAGGACAGCAGATACAGCTTTCGATGCCACATGGAAAACTCTGTAACAAAAGAAAAACATAGCAGCATAAATTTTGCAAGGATAATTGTTACTGGTAAGATATTTCATAGCAAAGAAATGCATTAAAAAGTGCAATGAACATATCAATTTAAGAAGAGCTCTTCTAATAATTCTGATATGGTTGTACTTTCTTAAAATTTATGTTAAAAATATGTAATTTTTATTATATAATTCCCGCTATAATATTAAAACGAAGTAAACAAATGTTGCATAGTCAAAGTATCAAACAAATTTAATTAAAATAGTATACAAATAATCAATAATAAATGTCAGATACAAGATCAAAGCAGTCATTGCACTGATAGAATTCGCCGTAAAAACAAAAATTATTATGCCGTTGTTGACTTTATGTTCGAGTAAAATAAACATAACGTATTATGATGAGAAATTTTTTCTCAAAACATACGAATGATTTTGAAATAATGACTTGAATAGTTTTAAAGTCATAAACGGGATTGAATAGTTTTGAAGTCAAAATAAGACATAACATAAGCATTTAATTCTAAGAAGATTTATGGCTCATTTTTACAATTTTACTTTCGCGAGATTCGTCTGTAAATAGACAACTATTTCATTTTCAATGATCTAACACATCTCATGCATAATTTTATTCAATTTTTTATAGTTAGTAGTGGTAGTTAAACTGAATCTACTTTGTAATATATTTTGCGTTTTCTTGGGCGAGGTAGACAATTTGAGACCCTATTCAGGGTTGGAAAATGATGTATTTTGATGTGGAGAAAAAATAAGGCAGATATTTGCATTTTTACAATAAGTTTTGTTAAATGCCTCAAATAAAATTTTAAAAAAAGTAAAATGTTGTACATTAATACACCGATAAGGAGACGTATAATAATACAATTTATGCTAAAGAGGTGTACGAAATTTGATGTCTAGTCCTAGTCCTGTCGGTTGGTCGGGGTGCCTGAGGCCGAAGAGGCTTTTTACCAATTCATCCTGAATTGAAGGATAGTTGTGGTGGTTACTTACTGTCTTTCGAAGTTTGATGCGCCCGCGTTGAAAGCTTAATATATAAAGTTATGAAGAAAATATAGATAGTTTAATAGAAATGACTTATTGAAAATTATATTTAAAAATTTATATTGAAAAATTATAAATGTTAACCTCCTGACCATTAATCTGATCCATGATGGCCGGAACAAAACATCTATGCAAATTAATATGACTTAAGAATAAGCTTGATGATGAGCAGTGAATGGTTGGAGAATAATATGCCTCCATTTCTTAAGTCATTAAATACTTTCTGTTATCATTGCAAATCTCATCTATTAGTTTTGTTTCACAGTTTTATATTTTTAATAAATTGAAATTTTACTAAATTCTTTTTAGATTGTTTTGCACGTATTTACAATATAATGAATCGTGTGTCAATGCAACAGTGATGTATAAGAAATCTAGAATACTTTGGCAAAATTATATGTTTTTTTTTCCAACCATATTTTGTTGTATTTCTCTTAAAATTCTGTACTGTTTCTTAATACTCAGGGAAAAATATTTTTGAAATTTAAGTACTGAAAAATAAAGTCGTTTCTGGTAAAAAAATAATTTAAACAATATTTCTGGTGTTAAAAGCAAGCTATACGGTATTTAAACCACTTATTTTGTTATTATTCCGTTCAAATAATTACAAATAATGATTTAAAGGGAATTCTAAAGTTTCAAAATTATAGTTCTTATTACCACTCAGTAGGAAAAAAATACAAACTTAAAGATCAATTTTACCGAATAAATAAATTTTTATGCCATGATCTAAGTTATAACTATAAAAGTGCGAATTTTAACCTCATTTCATTTCAGATCATAAAACCATACTGTGTTTTTAATTTTGCCAAAATCATTACCAAATCGCTTCTCTAAAAATTACCGATATTTTTAGTGTTCCAATAGAACTTGAAACACGTTAAAATTTACTATATTCTGGTGGTTTCGACCATTCTTTTTCTCAAAGTAGATATTTCATTCATTCGCTTGCTTTTTACTCTGAATAAACAAGTCATAATTCCGTAAAACTTGTACAGCACTATTAAGTATGAAAGCTTTCATTTTCTTTCAAAAATATTGAAAAGTTTATGTTAGAAAATTTTGTTTCCATTCCAGAACCACGCCATAATGAGGCTCCAAAAATAATGAAAAGTTCCACGCAAATTACAGCTCGGAGTGGTGAAAGAGTTACTCTTGCATGTGTAGCTCAGGGCTCTCCTGTTCCATCTTACAGATGGCAGAAATATTCCAACATTCCACTAAGTTTATTCAGTTTGGACTCTTCTATTCGACAAGAGAATGGAATTCTAATATTTGAAAATATAAAGTATTCCCATGGAGGAAAGTATTCTTGCTTTGTCAGTAATACCATGGGAGAAGATAAAATTGATTTAGAACTAACAATTGAAGGTAAGAAAAACTTGAATAATCGAAATATTTTTAGAATAGAAGGCAAAAAGCTTTGAGTTTTAAAAAAAATTAAATCAAAATCAATTTTTATTTTATTTATTTTCTTCAAACCTAAGTAACATCTAATGAATCTTAATTTTTTTTATATTTAATAATATAATAGGATGGGATAAAACTAGTGTGGAATTAACAAATTGCAATGTGTAGTTTTATTCAATTCTCCTTATAGTTGTCTGTTGTAAACCGTTTCTTTTTTTAAAGTTCAATTTTATATTATTATGTAACTCATGACATATTAGGACGAGTAAACTGACTGTGTTTGGAATTAACAAAAGGCAATGTGTACTCTTTTTAAACTCTTCTTGTGATTATCTGTTGTAGAACGGTTTTTTTACCGACCGGCATGTGTAGGGGGCAAGGAACTGTCCTTGCATCAGAAAGGTCCTGGGTTTTCGAATCCCGGGCAAAGCATGGATGTCTCTTTCCCTCTGTGTTCTATGTCCTTTCTCCTTTGTGTGATTGCGTGAATGTCTGCGAATGTGGCCAACCCTATAAACGGGTTAGTGGCAGTATGGCAGGAGTCGAATTCTTGGCCATAGATGGCGCCACTGAAAAACGAGAACAATCGCACCCCCTCTGCCTAAAACAGGCATACGACACACACACACACACAAAAAAAAACTTTTTTTTTAAATATTAGATAAATTAATTTCGCGAATCATAAGTGATTCGGAGTTCATAAAATTTCTAAACTTAAATTTGTCATATTTATCCAAACATAATTCCATGCAAAAATTAAATTTAAGTAAATATCAGTCATTTTTTATTATTTTATATAGTAATGGTTGAAAACATTTTGAATTTTAAGGGATATCTTCTACATCATTTGAAAGAATATAATTTTACATGACGGAATACAAAGATTGAGTGAAATCGGTCGAATAGTTCCTGAGAAGTCAAATTTCAAGAAAGTCGTATTTTAAAAAAATTATTTCTCAGTAACTACTTGACCTACTTAATTCAATTTTTTTTGCCATCTAAAATTATATTCTTTAAAATGTTGTAAAAATTTTTAATGCTTACAATTCAAATTTTTTTTCTTCTAATATTAAATAAAAGAAAAAATAATAATAAATATTTATTAAATGTTATTTTTTGCATAGTTGAATTTTATAATTTTGTGTAAAATGTTTTCAAATCACTTTTAATTTTTTTGGCAAAATACGCAAAAAGTAAAATTAACATGAATGGGTGCAAACTTTTGAGCGCATTTCGGACCAAACTTTTGGGTTCATATTTCCCATAGCTACCCTCCATATTTTGGGGGTCAGAAATCCGAATCTGTTGAAAAAAAGCTATGTTTATTTACTAAAGTACGTTTTTGTGTCTTACTTTGTAACTTATAATGTCGTCTAAATATTTCATTACTTCATCTTAACTATAAGCAGTATAAGAGTAACTTACAATAAACAATATCGTCTGCACTAATTAAATAGCATATTTGAAGCCACCTCCTTGAGTTATTAAAATTGAGTCCTAGAAAGGGAAGATCCGATCAGTAGATGGAAAGTTATTAAGGGTGGTCTTTTTTTCTTTGCGCACTCTACATAAAAATTTTCATGATCCTAAAATTTTTATAATCCTTAATTTTTTATATTTAATAATAAAATAGGATAGTTAAAACTAGCATGTGTGTGAAAAGGAAGCCGTTTTGTATTTTTATTTAACTATTCTTATGATTATCAGTTGCAAAATGTTTTTTTTTTAAATATTAAATTTTATTCTTTCAAATTTCTAATATTATAATAGGATGGGTAAAAATTTTATGAAAGTAACAATTGAAGACGATATGTAATTTTATTTCACTTGCCATGTGATTATCTAATGTAGAGTGTTTCTTTTTTTTTTCTAAATGTTGAAATTTTTTCATTTCTTACTAATTTTCTCAAAACCTAGCCTAAGTAGTATAAGAGTATATAAAAATAAATCATAAATCTTAATGTGTTGTATTTGATTATATATTAGGAGGGATAAAACTAGTGTAAAGTTAACAATTTAAGGTTTTGTACACTTTTATTGCTTTTCTATGTACTTTGATGGTAATCTCTGACAGAAAGGTTCTTATATTAAATATTGAATTTTGCAAGAAAAATTATTATTCATGCAAAAAATGGTAGAATAAAAAAATGAGTTAACACTATTTCAACCCCCGTACAACTCTTTTAAAATATAAAATAGTCTGCTGCAAACTGAAATATTCTTGTTTTGTGTTACACAGTTGTAATAATCATAATAAAATATGTTACATTAGAAGTATAAAAAATGCAAATTTAATAATAAGCAGAAATTGACAAATATCACACAACAGACAGATGTGTTTCAGCATTATAATGAAACATATTAATAAATAAAGTAACATAGTTGTGAATATTTTGTGAATAAAGTAACACTGGTGTAATGATGGGGACAAAATATGTTACACTAGAATTATAATAAAAGGTAAATTCAATGCAACTCAAAAATGGACAAATATCTCATATAAACGTGTTTCAGCCTTATAATGAAACAACCTAATGAACACACTAACGCAGAAGGAAAAAAGTTTAAAAAAAACATAGAGACGAAAATTAATTCAGTTAAAACACATTGATTGATCAATAAAGTGAAGAAAATAAAATCAAACAATACAGTCACTAACGGCTGAAAGGTAAAAGATGTCCCCATACTCATATTTTTCAAAGTACAATTAAGCTCCAACTTAATATAGGATAGTTAAAATATAATTAAACTTAGTTAAAAAAAAACATGTAACTTATTTTTAGACTAAATCTCTTTAGGGAAGTTGAATTTCACTTTCAAAAAGTTTAAGAATCGACGACTGTCAGTTTTCTGTTTTTTCGCTTAAAATGTTCGCGCATAAAATGTATATTATAATATATTAAAGTATGCATCTTCATGCAATTTCAATATTTTTTTGAATAAAAAGACATCTAATGAATATATACAACTTTTTTGAATTTTGTTTATCCAAACAAATATCTTACAACATTTTAGATCATGCAATCTAAAAAATGGAAAACATCTTTCACACTTTTTATAAAGAATGGAAATGACATATGGGCATTTTTGCATTTGAGCTATAACTTATTCATAAGCTGTCTTGTTATCAAAACATCGTGTCCCGTCTAGTTTGAGAGTGAATATCCCTCCTATATTGGGGAGGTGAAGGCTAGGTTTGCCTTTATTTTCAGGCATTATAATATGCATGAATTTATATTCAATAACGTAGGCAGATATTTCTTTTGGGAGGCTAAACTTCTGAATATATTTCGTAACCGTGTTTAGACTAGCGCAACTACTGAGAGACTTAAAGGAATAAGTGTATATATGCGTTTTCAAAAGCTTTGTATTATATATTCTGAAGTAGAATGAAGATGATTTTTTTTTATCTAAAATTTAAAACTAGTTATTTTATATTACATTTAGTAAAAAAAAAATCATGCAAAATGATTATTAATAAAAGAAGTAAAAACGACTAAACATTTGTTTATATATTGTAAGGACATATGCAAAATTTACAAAATGATTTTCTAAAGCTTAGTTATATATATATATATATATATATATATATATATATATATATATATATATATATATATATATATATATATATATATATATATATATATATATATATATATATATATATATATATATATATATATATATATAAAATACCTTTGGATAAAAGATACCTAGATGCTTTGGATAAAAAAAAAGTGATACAAATAAAATTTTCTTTAACTAGAGTCCAAGTTTAAAATAAAATTAAAAATTAAGTAAATTTAATTTTTTCTGTTATAATTTAATTGTTATAATTTAATTGTTATAATTTAATCTTCAACATCATTCTGAATGTTCATTATGAGGAGCATTAAAATTCATTCTGTTCAATTCGTATAAAATATTTAGTAACTTAGACACAGACTCTTAATGAAATTTCTCTCTTGTGACCTATATTTTATAATCTGAGTCTGTTCGTAAAATGAAGAATTCACTTCAAACCTTTCACTCCGTTTCACTTCAACGAAAAGATCATTAAGCTTTGGGAAAATCTGCGTCGGGGTAATCAGGCAGAGTGCCATACTTTTCAAACCTCTTAAGAGCAATTGATGTGGAAGAAAATGGGACACATTTGATTGATTTTCAATAAGTCACTTTAAATCGTTTAAGAATGACAATTATATATATATATATATATATATATATATATATATATATATATATATATATATATATATTTTAGATTAAATTAGAAGAAGAGTGTACTAAAATAAAACCAGTTGTAAACCATATTAAAAAATGTGTAAACCATATTAAATATATGAATAAAAATTAAATAGCATGTAATTATTGCGTTATATTAACACATGTATTAAAGAACAATGCCTAAAACTATGATTAAATTGACGACAATGCAACAACATATTAGGTTGGTAAACATATGAGTTATTCGAAAAAAAATAATAAATACTGAGTATGTTTCACTTTCCTTTAAATTTAATAACATTTTGTAGAATAGAATTGAAAGAAAATCGAAACTCTGAATTCGAATCTAAACAAGATTTTTAAATTTGTGTCTAAACAAATACATTTGAGTCTAAACATTTTAGTTGAATCATTGAATTTGAATTTAAACAAGAATCGCAATCTAAACAAGTTTTTGAATCCTGTTTAGATGTCTATTTTAATTTTTTTCTATTTTTTTTTTCATTTCAACTTACTATACTTTCTGCATGCCATTTTGCTTTTCAATTTACTGCGTGAAATCCTTTCAAATTTTTTTAAACGTCCACAATCTAAATAAAGTTTTTAAACATGATTTACTCTATTAATTAGCTTGTTTTATAAATTAATTAACATGAATGTGAAATACATTATTAAAAAATTGGTTCATTGAGAATTATTACTTTAAATAAAGTTAAAAGAAATAAGAATTTTTTTATAATTAAGATTAATCAAATAAATATAACCATTTCATAACATAAAAAGATTATTTTTGGTTAACCTGATGAATTTGCATGAATATTTCACCTACACTGTAATTTTTATTGTTCTTTTATATACTTACAGTGATTATTGTTTGAAACTGAGGCCAAAAACAAATACCTACATCTAGTACTGATATCATTTGTTCATTTATCCATATTATAAAAATAATTACATGCAATAGCTCACAGTAAATGAAAGAGAAATTTCTTAAAAAATATTTGTTTATAATTAAAATACATTCTTAAAATATTATCAAATTTGAAATAGTTTTTATATTTTTAAAAACAGAAAAATAATGTATGAGTTAGAATGTATTTTTTTTTGTACAACACAAATCATGCAGCAGAAATGCCAAAAATTAAATATCCTCTCTTCTAATAATCTTTCAATTGTATTTGTAATTATTTTAATATTTTCCTCAAATTTTTATTTCTCAATTCTTATGTTTTCGTACATTTTATCCATTATGTTTTAACATGCAATCTATATTCATCTTTTTTCCAGAAGATCTCACAATAAATATTATTCCGAAACTTTTACGAGTAGATATTGGAAAAGAAGCCACATTTAACTGCTCTGTTGCTGGAGGGTCTGCGGATTCGATAAAGTGGATGAAAGATATGAAATCATTATCAGCATCTTCAAGAATATCAACATCTATACCAACAGTATTGCATATAATGAAAGTTATGAAACAAGATTCAGGAATGTATCAATGTTTTGCTATAAGGAATAATATCGAAAGTCAAGCAAGTGCTCAGTTAGTAATTGGAGGTGAGCACTTTTTTAAATACAAATAGTCTTTGTGCTTTACTCAAACTTAAAAAATGTATTTGAAAAAAAAATCTTATCTGAGTATTTCAGGAAAATAATAAAATGCAACGGATATTTTTTTTCCTTTTAAATAAAATTTATAGAATTCAATATGAAGTTAATAAAAAAACTACTCATACTTAAGTTTTCAAATTGTTAACTTTTTTTCCCGCAACTAATGTAGTAAATAGAGGTGTTAAAACTGTTATACTTTTTTATGAGAAAGATAAAATCTATAAATTATAAGCAATAAGTTTTATGCCAATTTCAGATGTAGTGAATGTGTAACATTTGTGTGTAACATAATGTGAATTCTAAACATTTATATCTAGTACTAATTATAACCTATATTAAGAGCAAATGTCAAAACACTCAAGCTGTTTGACATGAATGCACGAACAGTTATAAATGACAAATTTTGAGCAATTTAAGTCTTTTATTCCTTAATTTTTTTCATATTATAGATTCCAAAAAAATAGTTGTAACTTTCTTTATTAATCTTTTTCGTTACATGCAATAAACAATACCCTTGCCAATGTTCCAAAAATGGAAAATCGTTAAATTGCTCTTAAAAATTTTGTTCATTCATTTTTTCTTTCATTTTGTGGTATTCATACTTTAGCAAATCATTTTTAAAATTTCAAGTTATTCGGTTTCTCCTTTCTTAATTTGGAATTTAAATTGTGAGTTGTGCTTCCAGTGGCGCTTATCCTTGCAACATGTTTATGATAATCAGAGCAATAATTACTGATCTTCAGTATCCGCTATTCGTTTACCTGAAGTACATTACTAAAAGACATGCTCAATAATGCAAAGGGGGCTTTAAATATTTTAAAGGAATGCAAATAAATACTATTAGTGTCACCCCTCCATCAGCAAATGCTCAATTGGAAAATACAGTGCCATCTGTCTGCAGAGTTTGGTGCAGAGATATTTATTCAATAAATATCAAGTACACTATATGAGTTATCTGAAGTTTAAATTTTACTACTTTGTACTGACCGCAAAAAAAGGAATTCTAGAATTTTCTAAAGTCTAAAACGTATATGTTAAGTAACCATGTATATTTCTCAACTCTCATTGATTATGCAGCTATGTAAACAGACACCGTATGAATTTTGTCTTCAAAAAGTCATAGTATGTATTTGATCTTCACTGTCTCTTATTCTTATTTAAACATTAAAATTTTAAACCCATAATACCTGAACTAATTTTTAAAACCCAGTATAAGTAATAAGTAATTTTTTTTTATTTTAAACTTATGCTAGTGTATTTGTCTTTGCTGTGTGTTGTGTCGAATCTCCAAAGTCTGATGAAGTCAAATCAGGTTCAAAAAACTGAAAAAAGTCAATGACAAGGATGGGATTTGAATAAATTCCCTCTTAAGTTCCAGAATGTGTTTAGCAAAAACATTTTGATAGCGGAATTTTTGCAGATGGTGAATATTTTATTACCATCTGTTAAAGAGAGGCTTTTAACATGGCTTATAACTAGCCGTAAAAGTGCTCTCTAAGTGCTTAGATCACAAGCAAGGCTATTTAGTTTTCAAGCAAGGTCACAAGCAAAGTTATGAGGGGAACTCGGCCATATATTCAAATACCAGTGATGGCTTTATACCCAAATACCAGTGAGCATCATTCACATAGTATCAAGTTGCGCTTTTTTCATAGAGAATAATCTCGATAGATAAGAACAGTAGAAGAATGAATTAGATGTAAGGTTTTCATTTGTAAGGTTTTCCAACATCTCGTTACCATAAAGCTCCATGTGTGAAGGTATACACTGAAAATGGAGCTTAAAAATAATCAGTGATTTTTGTAGTATAGTGTGACTGACTCTATCGTGACTATCATCTACAAGTACTTAAATGCTATGGAGAGCTACGCTGATACATAGTGCATCTAAATTCTCTTCAGATAGTATAGTCTTAAAATCTACATTAATTGCCAGAAAAGTGCGTTGTCAAAGAGGGAATTTCCTCCAAGAGGCCTTTATAAAGATGTTAATTTAAAATATACATTTTATATTACGTGTTTTTCATAATTTATTAATTATTTATTTTAAATAACAATCACATTACAAACAATCAACAATCACACGCGTCATTATCTCGTTTTATCAATGATTATTAAATCTCCTCAGAAAATGACTATGGCTAACAAAACTAGGATAACAACAATTCTCTATCATACTACTACTTATCAGTTTTAGTGAGTTAATCTTTATCAAATATTTATGTAAATATGTTTTCCAGATATTACTCCTAAACTGAAGTTCACCTTTCCTGAGAAAATCGTTCGACCAGGAGTTTTCGTGTCTTTGATGTGCGTTGCAACAGGAAATCCTGAGCCACAGTTTAAATGGTCCATGGATAACCAATGGCCTGTATCGACTAGACCTGGAGTTTTCGTCAGTACTTATTTGAATAACCAGGGTGAAGTATTCAGCTACGTCAATATCACAGCTGTGGATATAACGGATAGTGGTTTATACACATGCGAAGCATTTAACGATGCTGGAAGTGTAATTCATTCAAGAAGATTGAATGTTTTTGGAAATCTCTTCATTCGGTCACTTCATAATTTGAGTGCTTTATCCGGAGAAATATTTTCTGTCCTTTGCCCTTTCGGAGGATATCCATTTGATAGTATTTCCTGGAAAAAGGGTAAGCTAACTTGCAACCATTTTATTCACTTAGAATGAAACACAAATGTTTGTGGAACATACATAAGTTAACCACTGAGATATATTGATTTCTGTTTAATCTAGGACGTTAAACATCGCTTGTTGCAAAATTTAACAGAAATGAGGGTTTTAGTAAATAGCCATATCCTAAATTTAAATTTTACCGTTAGAGTACATCTACTCTAGAAAATTATGCATTCGTTGAAGAATGGCCTGACTTGTTTAAGTTTCGTCAAATTGGGATTAATTCATACTCAATTAGTCGAAGGATTAGTTATTGTGTTAAGTTTGTTTATGCTTTGCTATCTATTATAAAAATTTTCAGTGTCTCTAGGTTCAGGTTTTGTATTGAATTAATGGTATATAAAAAATTTTGAGTCTTCTACATATATATATATATATATAGCACAAAAAAAAACAAAAAGAAAAAAAAAAGAAAAACGAAGAAAATTAATAAGTTATATAAACTGCGCATAAGCTGCAAGTATATAGAACTCATAAAATAAGCAAAAAATTGAGAAAAAATGGAGGGAAAAAATTATAAATCCGGAAAACAAAATATGTATGCATATATATATATATATATATATATATATATATATATATATATATATATATATATATATATATATATATTTAGGTAGTAATAATATAGGTACCGAAACTACTTCGAGAAAATAGTTTGTAAAATGTATCACTTCCATAATAATGATATATAAAATAAAAATAAAACAAAACGTAGAGTAATAAAATTAAAATATACGGTGTTTAAACCATGTATTCGCATATCTTTCCATTCATGTGGAAATGACTTATCGGAAATTCTTGTGTTCAAAAACATAGTTTTTATCACCATGCATTTACTAAAAATCCATATCTGAAAAGTTAACTTAACTAAATAAATGGTTTCAGTGATAAAATTACCGCATACCATGGTTCCATGATAAAAATACCACATTTAATACCGAACAGCAAGGTAATAAAACCCACTTTCTGTTGCTGATTTTAACCAAAGCATTTCCAAAGCACTTTCGTAAAAATGATCACGTTTTTATATTATTCCGCAAAACCATATATTTTACCATATTCTGGTTGTTTTGATCATACTTTTTTTTCTCAATTTGTGATGTTTATAATTTCAGGTAATTGTTTTTAATTTAGACATTTGAATTATTTAGACATTTTGAATTTAGACATTTTGAATTTTAAATAAACTATAGAACTGAAAAAAGATTATTTCTATTATATTTGGTAAAAGTCACATAAATCAAAAAAGTTAAAAATACCACATAAATTGGAAAATTAATGATAATTCCGAATAAGAGTTTGATTACTTTAGCTTGACTTTAGAGCATGGCATTAAAACAATTTTTGCGGTTAAATTTTCTTTCAGATTTTCTAATTTTACTTAATGTGGTAATAAGAACTGGAATTTTAAAAAACCAGAATTTTTGGTAAACCGTCACCATAATAAAGAGAAAAAATCACCAATTTGGTTTATATACCAAATTTTTCAGTTTAATTAGATGGATGTAGATGTAGTTAATTTACGTCGCACTAGAGCTGCTCAATGGGCTATTGGCGACGGTCTGGGAAACATCCCTGAGGATGATCCGAAGACATGCCATCACAATTTTGATCCTCTGCAGAGGGGATGGCACCCCTGCTTCGGTAGCCCAACGACCTGCACGCGAAGTCGAGCACTTTACGGTAGAACAGTTTAACGAGGACCAATACCGCACACCCTCGGTCCCTACGCAGACTGATCCAAGTGGTCACCCACCCGCACACTGACCGCAGCCAGTGATGCTTGACTTCGGTGATCTGCTGGGAACCGTGTCTTAACGATCAGTCCACTGCGGGACTTCAGTTTAATTAAAAAATTATGATGTTACTAGAAATGTCTTTATAAGTACGGTAATTTTGTCCGAATATTTTACTCCGTACTGTGAAATATTTGAAAAATCATGTTTTCTCTCATTGGTTTAGCATTAATCATTGTTATAGATTTTAATGAAAATGGTTTTTATTTAAAGAAAGATTATTTAAAATATAATTCCAATGCATTTTACAACTAGTGTACAGCTCTATTAAATAAAAAAAGAAATTTATTTTCAGGATATTCAAGAGCTTTTTACTTATTTTTTATATTAGCAAAGCTGTATGATCAACGTGTATGGTTTTAGTGAGATACTCATGGAATTGTCATTTCTGAAGTTTTCAGAAATCGTGTTTTTATTTTGTTTAGATTTAAGGTCTTGAAATGAATTTTTAAAAACTGAGAAATTTAAACCCAACACAAATGAAAGTAAAAATTGAGTTATGCTCTAAAAAGCAAATTTAGAGAGGAAAGGATATTCCTTCATTTCGGGAACCATAAAAATTGACATACTTATATGTATATGACTCAAATTAAGATTTGCAGTTGGTGTTGAATTCATAAAAAATGAGAAAATGTCTTATAAAAAGTAAAACGCATTTTTTTATAAGACTTTTGAATTCTAAGACAGAGATTTATAAATATTTTCTTTTCTCTGATTTTGTCTAAAACAGCTAGAACCAAAATACTGGGGATCACTTATAAAAATCAAGTTGTAATAGTCTCCGTTCATGTTTTACAAAGTTTTTCTTAAAAGGTGTTTGCAAGAATTTCGTATTAATTTTCTTAAGGGAAGATGATAAAAAGTTGAAAGATTTCAAATATGAGTGATAAGACAAATTAACCGTCAACTTTTCAAGTTTTGTTTTTAATTTTATAAGCAATTCTTGCAAAATGACAGAAAAACTGTTGTTTTCAATTTTTTTTATATTAATATTTTTAAGAAAAAAGCTTATTTTAATTTTTAAAAAAATGCAAGAATATTGAAAGAAACACTATCTTACAACTTATAGACTTTTCAAAAACACATAAAAATGCATGAAATCATGTCACTGTTTTAGAAACATCTAGAATTATGTTCATATTAATCATCGTAAAAATAAACTAAAATATTTTACTATTTCAAATTATCTAAAACTTTTGATGTACGCTTTATTCTAAACATGCGCAAAATAAATTAAGTTTGAAAAATGAAATAAATATTTCTAAGTATTAAAAATACCGTGCAATACTTAAAGCATTAATGAAAAAAAGTATAGATAAACTGAACGCAAGAGCAGTTGTTCTTTTAATAATGAATGTATAAGACTAAATGCAGTTAAAGTAAATACAGAGACAAAAAACAAATACTTCTTTAAAGAAATGATCGTTGTAAATAAAATTCGAGATTCGAATATGTTTATTTTTCTTTTTTGATTTAATCTAATCATTATTTTACAAAATTCAGTCATTAGAGAAGCCATTAAAATACGTATTTTTTTTATGCTAGGTAAAAAAAAAAAAACTAATCATTATATTCTATATCATTAAGTATATTTCATACGAAACATTTATCTCTAAGAAATAGTTATTGCTTGAGAAATTTACGTCAAAAAAGAGGATCTAGGAAGCTAAAAACAAATGAAAATACCTTAGCGAATAAAATGAAAAGTTAGATTTCGGTGCTAAGCTTCTAATCTCCGGAGAACACAAGCGTTGTTTAGGACATTAAGACGGAAATCACGAGATTAAGGCAACCAGTTAGAGCTAATAACAGGAAAAATAAGTTGAAGTTACATCTTAGTTCTATCCAACAAGAACATAAATATTTAAGATGAAATGCATACTCAAGTAATATGGAAATAACTTACTCATATAAATAAAGAAATAACTTAATTGGCTAGTTTAATCAAAAGTTGATTTGGTTTACATTTTTAATACAATAGTTATTCTTAGGTTGTTAACAAAGGTTATTGTAATAGAGTTGCAATTAGTTGTAACATTACTACAAGGTTAAGGAAAACACTGAGAAGTGAGCTGTATTTTATTACTTACTTAATTGCAACCCGTAATCCCAGAATAAAATTATATTTACAGACGTCATATAATTTAAATGAAACTTCAAGCTATCGCTATTCGTTAGCTTTAGAAAATTGTGTAAGTTCAACTATCAAAATACTAAGTTCATTGTTCATTATGTTACGCATATTTTTATTCAGCAAAATATTTTAGGAAATGTATTCAAATGCTAGTAAGTATAATATAATCTCAGAGCTTTAAAGCAGTCATTAAAACATAAAATTAAATATCTTTGTAAAGGTTTGAAAGGAACATAAAGTTTAGTAGGATGTAGGTTGGAATCCGTATAGTTTTCTATTGGTAGTAAAAAATGAAAACGTAGATTTTGTGGTGTTAAATTTCAATTTGTGAATGGGGAAAAGTTGCAGCTTTTGTAATTCGAGATCGGAGCACAAAATATGGAAGTCTAACTCAATTCCGATGCATGCATACCTTAGATGGGCAATATGGATGGCAATGGCTTTTAAGCATAGAGTGGCACACCCAGAAACAACCCCTCGTCATGATGAGGCGTTTTGCGGGACTAAAGGGGGTATCTTACTTTCATGAAACTTTTTTTCATGGCTACGATTAGGCTTAAAGACTCTTCAAGTGTCCTACCAGCACGCCACTGCTATAGGAGTGATAGGAATGAAAGCTCACTGGAACTTGTTTTCATCCGACTAGATCAGAACACCCTCTCTCGCTTTCTCAGTGGTCATTTAAGATCTTTTAAATATTCAGGTGGTTCCAGGTGCTTTGATATCTGCACCATGAGCTACAATGAACAGGCGTCTCCTGACTACATCCTTGCTTGTCAGGGGCCTACCAAACAAGATATGACGGACAGTCTTGTGAAGTTATTGGAATTTTTTAGGGTGCACAAAATCATGGAACTGATTTAGCTCTACTGATCTTGGGGTTTTGCAACATTAACAATAATAGGAAAATAGCTTTTTTTAATAATAACGCTGATATTTTTAATAGCATCATGTAAATCAGCGTTTCTCAACCTTTCAGTACTTACGGCCCAGTTTTCAATCATAATTTTCATCGCGCCCCCCACTTACAGTAAAATGTATGCAAAAATAATATATATTGAGTATTTTGAATTCTATCTTCAAATTATTTTTAACTAACTGCCAAAACAAAAGTAAAGTAAAAGCCAGCTGCAATTGAGATTGTATAAACCAGGAATGGGCAAACTACGGCCCGCGGGCCAAATGTGGCCCGCCGGAAGTTTTGATCCGGCCCGCGGATAGAATTTTAACTTACAGATCTGTGGCGAATATAAACTACATAAATTATACATCCATTCATTCTCTTGTCTACTTTGTTTAAAGCTATTTTTGCTCTTTCTTTTTTAACAAAGTACTAATGACTTTTTTTGTTCTAAAAAGCATAAATTGATGGAAATAGCTGCCACAGACAGAATTATGAAGATAGCTTTAAAAAACTCCATTTTGAGTTTGAACAAAGATTTCAAGATTTCAGTGACATTCAAACAGAATTAGATATTTTTACCAAGCCTTTCAACGTAACTTGTTAAATAGTGAGGTCGGATTTGCAGCTTGAATTGATTGAGTTCCAATCTAACAATCATCTGAAGAAGTTGTTTCTAAGTATGCCAAAGTTTGAGTTTTACAAATCATTACCAAAAGCTAGCCTCCAAAATTGAATATCTCATGCCCAGAAAATCCGTATTATATTTGCTTAATCTAATATATGTGAACAAATGTTTTTAACTATGAATCTTAGAAAAAATCATTTTAGAAGTAGACTAACAGACAAGCATTTAGCCTCGTTCCTTAAAATAAGCACATCTCACTTCGAACCTCAATGTAAGGAACTTTCAAAAATGAAATCGCAATTTCATTCATGTTATTAAATATTTAAATTAAAACTTGAATCTAGTTTTTTTTTTATTTTAGAAGTTTGTATTTGGCCCACCATACTTTTCCCCACTTGATTTTTGGCCCTCAACCAAAAAAGTTTACCCATCCCTGGTATAAACTATGTTTGGAGTTAATTTTTCAAAACAATTACAGTCCATACCTCTTTCAAATGATACTGTTGCTCGTCGAATTGGTGATACAGCTAAAAGTGTAGTATCAGCTTTTCTCGATGTTGCGTGACAAAATGTTTTCAATACAGTTTGATGAAGCAACAGATATTAATAAAGATGCTCATTTAATTGCCTATATTTGATTTTGTGATATGTCAGTAGTCTGCAAATCAATAGAACTGAATACAAAACGCTCACATTATTTGCTATTTTAAATGATTTTATGAATGGGGCAAACATAGAATGCAAAAATTGCAACGGAATATGCACCGATGGTGCTCTTTCAATATCCAGGAGGTTCAAAAGTATACAAGCACTTGTAAAACAAAAATTGCCTCAATGCGTCTGGACCTATTGCATGATCCACTGAGAAGCTTTGCCTTCGAAGGAAATGCTTCCTGGTTTAAATATTGTGTTAACTACGGTTATAACCGTTGCAAATTATATAAAAATGAGGACCCTGAGATCAAGAATCTTTTCTGCACTTTGTAATTGTGACATTGTGTCACTTCATTTGGATTTTGGTACAAAATTGTGGCCTAAAAATTAAGCTGACCCCTGACCCCTCATCTCTGACGCCTTGCTGTCCTTCGTCCTTCACGACTTTGACCTTCGGCGGGTTTTGATGCTGCACATGCAAAACAGTGCAGTTGTGGTCGCAGTTAATTCAAAATTGTAATTTCTTTTAAACTTTTTTTTAGTTCATTTCAAGTCCCTGCTTAAGCATGATTCTTGCTGTGTTTTAAGCTAATGATATAAATAGCGGCCCAGTTTTTAGGATCGGAGCATTTCAAATTCAGTCGTCTCAAATATCACGTCTCTCCGCTTAACGGGGATTTCAGTTTTACTCCCTCCTCACCCCCGAGATCAGAATATGGTGTCAGCAACGCCATGGCTGATTGTCGCCGCGGCCTTCATTTAAGTTTTTTTTAAAACCTCATCGTTCTTCAAAAACAACCACCTAATAGAAGATCGCTATGTGATGATTCCTCTGAAGTTGTTAAAGTTCCATTTAATAGATGATCGCTAAGTGATGATTCCTCTGAAGTTGTTTAAGTTCCATTTTATAGATGATCGCTGAGTGAGGATTACTCCGGAATTGGTGAAGTTAATCACACCAACTCCTCCACTAAAGTAGCCTGTTGCATGGGATCTTCTTAACAAAAGGGGAATCCTTCAGAATGTTTTCGGACATGTGCTTGCGTTAGTAGCTCCAAATAATTGACCCCCCACCTGCCAAGGTATACAGCTTCTCCGTCCCAGTTAAATTGTGAACAATACTGAATCTCCTTTTTTTTCCCTGCAAATAAAATCATTGAACCCCTTAAGAGTTCGTGAGTTTGGTGACTGTGTTTTTTTACTCTGTTGTGGACATGACTATGGATTTGTCTTTTTATTACAGATATCTGATCCAAGCCAAGGTTTGATTTATTAATTCAGTTTTTTTATCGGGTTATTTCAACGCCTCTATGCGTACTTCCACAAAAGTTTTCATCATGTGCCTTCCTTTTTTTTAATAGTATAATTGTCTTTAATTAAACTCTTTTTTTTAGTATTTGTTCTTCGATACCCAACCCATTGAACGGTACTGTAATGACATGCGTTCAATACATTCAGAGTTACTATTTAAATGCGAGGCAAGATGTTTATCACGTTAGAAATTTTTGCACGTGTTTATAAGTTAAGAGAATAAATCGCCATTTTCCTAGAAGAAGATAACAGACCGGAAACCGAAAATTTTTACTATTGTTTATTTGTGATGAAATTTAGCTACTTGGTCGTCATATTTGAGAAATTAAATAACTTGAATCTTCAACTCCAAGGAGCAAATACACATATGTTGGATACGAGTGATAAAGTTAATGCTTTTTGGAGAAAATTGGAATTGTGGGGCAGAAATTTAAAGCAAAAATACTTAACATTGTTTGAAAATGTAGATAATTGTACTAAAACCTATAAGGCTGAAGAAGAAAACGTTAAAGTTGTTTTTGTAACCATTGAAAATCATTTAGCGATACTGGCAAAGAATTTTAAAACGTATTTTCCTGCTGACGACAAACTGATAGCAAGTTACAAGTGGGTTAGGAATCCATTTCATAAGACTTCCGAAGGACTCTCAATTGATGAGGAAGAAAAATTCATAGACTTTACGACAAGTGGCGAAACCAAAATACAATTTAGTTATAAATAACTATTTGAATTTTGGGCAGGAAGATGTTTTTTCTGCACTAAAAACAAGGGTATTTCGCATTCTAGTACCATTTTCAACATCCTACCTTTGCGAAACTGGATTCTCTGCTGTAGTTTCTTTGAATACAAAATACAGATCACGGCTAAATATAGAAACAGAACTTAGAGTGGCTACTTCTGATATTAAGTCTCACCTCAAAATACTTTGTTCTACTAGACAGGCCCAAGGAAGTCACTAGAAATTATTATTATTATTATTTTTTTAAAATTTAGTATGTTTTGATTAAGTAAGGTGGGTAATCCAAAGGTGGCCAGTGCTCCTAACGTAGCCCACCCCCCAAAGTAAAATAAAATTTATTTTGAATCATAAGATGTCCCTGCTGCATTATAAATCTTGTATCTGAGGTGTACGAGACTGAATTGGAAGATATTTCCTTGAATGTCCTTGAATTCCTCCATTTTATGAGGTGATTTAATTTTTTGCAGTTGTCGTTCTAATTTCCGGGTGAGAAGATAGTGTAATTTATATGTGATTAAAATTTTAGGACTTGTGTTATGATATGTTTTCTGAAAGTTTATTTCTTTTTCTTTAACCACATTATTTTAATTTGAATTAATCTATCAGATTAATAGTTTTAGGTCGTGCAAATGGTGAGAGAGACCATATGCATGTTCCCAGGGTGGCCCGACACCGGTGCCACCTTGGGGACACGTGGGTCACCTTCGGAAACAAACGTGTAATCTATAAAATAGTTAATTATAAATCATTACGTAGCATATTATTTCTCAAAAAGGAATGGCTGAATTGAATGTCAATTGATTTATTTCATTTTAAGCAAATGTGAAACTTTGGTTAAAGTGAAATGTTTGTTTGCATTTTAAAGTATGTTTTGAAATGAATGTTTTGTTTGCATTTTAAAATAATTTTTCAGGTATTTTTTTTTGTGGAAGTTATGAGTGTTTTTTTGGTCGATTCTGGTATTTTCTAGTAAATTTGGGTATTTTAATACTAGTTATGGGTTAGGTTAGTTAACTCTCGTATGAATATTTAACTCTTACTTGCTAGGTAATTAGGAAAAATCCTAAAAGCAAAGCCACCTTTGGCTCCCCACCTTAAGTTTTGATTTAATAAGTTGTTTCACTTTAATAAATTATTAAACATAATATTTTCTCTTGAATATTCTCGTGCCACCCCTCCAGTGTGCTCGCGCCCCCTGGGAGGGCGCGCCCCACAGGTTGAGAATCGCTGATATAAATGTTTCTTTGAGATATTCTGCAGCAGCTAAGCTGAAAAATATACATTACTTGTAACCAGTAAAAGAACTGTGAACTAATATTAAACCTCAATTTCAAAAAAAAATTCTCGTTTTCTTCAAGGATATCTTGAATAATATTTTTGGGCTAGAACATTTAATTAGAATTTACAAGAGCTAACAATGCGTTTGATTTCAATATCATTTTAACTCTCATTATTTTTTTCATACAGAATTTTGATTATATATAAATGTTTGTATCTTTTACAACATTGGGAAGTTCTTGATTGACTTAAGATAGACATAAATAATGGATATCTTTGAAAACATATTTAAATTAGCACCATTCATATCTACAAAACTAATGTGATACTTACAAGTTTTTATTTTCTTGTTCCGATAAAAAAAAATCAAAGTAATTTTATTTTTTGAAATTTTCTTACATTTTCTAAAATTTGAAAACACGTCTTAGATCAACAAAAAAAAAACATTTAAAAAAAAATTGTTTTTCTTTTACATTTTCATTGAAAAAAAATACAATATTTTTTCGAAAAAGCGATATACCAAAAGGGAAAATATCACCCAACACCCATTTTAACAACTGATGTAAAAATATGATCACACTTGAAAAAAAAATTTTGTTTTTTTTTGAATTTTATAATTTTTAAGAGGTTTCATTTTTTCCACAATTTGGAAAAATACATTCTAACTGTTAACATGTTCAAAAGTAAATAAAAAATAGATTTATGGTAATTTGAGAAATATAACTTTCTAATTTAATTTGTTGGACATAATTCAAAACACTTACAAAGAGTGACTCGAAATAACTCTGTCCGAACAACTGTGATTAATTTCCCATTTGGTAATAAAATTTTTTTATTAATTTCCTTACAAAATTAATAAAAAAAATTTTTTTTTAATTTTATATTTTTTTCCTTAGATTTATATTTTTACTTGGAACTAAACATTTTTTCAATTTGGTGCAAAATTGGCGATTCTCCTTCCAAACAATGTATATTTACAACTAAAATGTTCAATTAATGTTTTCCTTAAATTCAAGAGAGTAACAGCTTTCGTAAACTTATTATGCTTCTTGAAATGTAACAGCACTACTTATGAAACTTAAGTGTTCATGCTATTCTAAATTCTTTTGAAACTAAAATTAACTGGGTAGCTCAAAGCGTTTGAAATTAGTGGAATCTTAAAATAGACCAGAAATTTAACTTGCAAACTTCAACTTGAGGGAGTTGAATACAACTACTCTCTTTGTAAAATGAGCAAGCCACTTAGTAGCAAATGTTAAATTCCATATTTAAGCTTCCTTAACAGATTCTTCTTCGTAAGATATGAAACTGAATTTTCTACCCCTAGATGAGAAATGAAATAAGATTTTTCTTAATTCGTAATTTTTAGAAGAAGGATTGAAATAAGTTTATATGAATTTCTTATACACAAAAATAAGCAATGAATGAAATATTTCACACTATAGTAATTGATATGTAAGTGTTTAATAAATATAAATTAGAAATATACTATTCGTATTTTATTTTTACCATTCGTACTATTATAAGAATTACGCAGCAGAATACTTATAATAATTAATAATTTATTTTTAATTTCTCTATAAGAAGCTTTCAATTTTACTAATAGTTTTACATTTATTGAAAAAAATGCTGAATTAACAGTTTTAATGATGTGTTGGACTTTTTCCGTGCATTATTTTTATCTTAATGGTTTTAAAAATAATTTTTAAACAAAATGTTAACTTTGAAACATCACATATATGATTATATATATATATATATATATATATATATATATATATATATATATTTGGTCCAGGAATATTCAATACATTTCTTTAATAAGATTGATTAAGTTAAGATTTTATTATTTTATTGTTTGCCGGTTATGGATGTAATGCCTTTATTTTATAAATGAATAGTTACTAGAAAATGTTAAATCACCCGGTTTTAGACGAGATACATATGTTTATTCTACTAAAAATTTTGAAATACTTGAATTACAGTAATAAAGTAGCAAGTGATTATATTTTATATGGCAATTTAAGTAAACTCTGCATGTTATTTGCATTTGATGCAGTGAAGGTCTTACTCCTGTGGGGGGGGGGGGTTGATGATTGCCGGAATATATACTGTTGATTGCCGGACCTAAATTCCTTAATTCGTTTTTTTTTAAATAAAATCTCCTAGATTTTCTTTATTTTTTTTCAAAAAAAAAAAACTACAACTTTGTGTAAAGGGTCTTCAAAAAATCCACAAAATATGAAAATGAGTTTTCATTGCGTTAATTAAATCATTCCCAGGAACTGAAGCGGTAAGATATTAAATGATTAAAAGTTGCTTTCGCTTCAGAAATATATATATAGGAAATAACTGTAACTGTGTTTCAAGTGCCTAATAGCAGGCCCCCTTTTCCAAGACTTATCAGACATGAATGAGAAGAAAAAGTGATTTGAGATACAAAACGTAATGCTGCCAACGAAAAATAGAAAAATAAAAGTGAAAAATAAAACTAGAAAAACCAGTTTCCGAGAAAGTCGAATCAGGATAAAATGCAATTGGTATTAAGGGGAGGTGGGGAGCTCTGAGAACTGGTGGGGAGCTAATGTCGTTAAGAAAGTATTCAACATTCATATGAATAAAACAAGGTTAGTTCATGTGACTGGAATGCAAATAATCTTGCATATTATCGGCAATTAATTCATTGCTGAAATTGAATTTATGCTTAAGGTTCCAACAAAGTGATTTTTTGAATTCCTGATAATGAACCTATCTATCACATCCCATGATTCTAAATTTTAAAGCGCGTCTAGTTTCTCCAATGTAGCCAGGGTTGCACTGACAGGGAATGTGGTAAATACTCCCTCGATTACAAAACTAACAGTTGGAGTCTTTTATATTTCAAATACAACCTATAAGACATGTTTTTCTCTGACTGACAGGATGTTGATCGGCTGCTGTGCTGGACACGTGACCAGTTACCTTATTTATCTACAGGTTGTGCCCGTTTTAGTTTTCAAATACATTGGTCTAATATCGGATTGTATTTTGGAAAGGTTTGGTTTTATTTGATTTGTTAGTTTTTTTTTTATTGTGAGAGTTTTGTATATTTTTTTTATTGTGTCTTTTCAATCGTATTTTCCAGCGTATAAATTAAACAGTTACATCATACTACTAAAGAAACAAGGACAAAAACAATGAAACAATATGAAAAAAAAATGGAAAAATATGACAACCGAAGCTGACGTCTTCAGGGGTTGCCAGCTCCGGAAGTCATAAAAATCTTTTATGACTTCCGGAGCTGGTACCCCCTGCAGACGTCAGCTTCGGTTGTCATATTTATCCATTTTTTTCTTCATATTACACTGTTTCCTTTGTTTCAATTCCTTTCGGATTCTCAGCTGCTTAGCACATTTTTCCATTGGAAGTATTATTTTTTATTGCTTTAAATAATTTGCTTGCTTTAAATATTTTTTGCTTTTTTTTAAAATATTTTTATTGCTTTTCTTAATATCATACTAGTAATAGATTTTCTAAAGAGGCTTCAATTATAATTTTCATTCAATCAAGTTTCATAAAAAAAAAATAAAGTTTTAGTAAAAATTCGAAATTACCATTTAAATAGAGTTTATTAAATTTGAATTTTAAACAAAGCGGAGGAAGCAATATTCTGCCGAAATTTACAAAACATTCTAATTAAGATTTGAACTTATTTAAATCTATTTATTTGGAAGTTTCATTTATGAATTAATTTTAAAATGTATATTATTTTCAGAATGAATACGCCATTGTCAAGGAGATTTTTCTTAAGTTTCAGATTTGAATTAAAACACAGTTGTTTTAATTTAAAAGTTTAATGTTTTAAGTTTTAATTTAAAATTTTTGATGAGTTTTTGTGTTTACTAAAGACGGAGAATTATAAGTAAGATTCTAATTATTATCTCAAACTAAATAATTTTTTAGGAAGAATAAAACAAGTTCAAAGTCTTTTTATTTTTTTTTTATTTTATTTATTTTATCTGTCACATTTTATATGTTTCGAAAAAAAAATAATATATATATATATATGTTTTATATAATACAATAATGAGATCTACCATTTAGTACCTTAAGAAATAAATATTCTCTTATTATAACTAATATTTTAAACTAATGATGCTCAAATATATTTTTTGTCTAAAAATTATTTTTTATTGTATAAAATGAAATGTATGTATAAAATTGTAGATGCATAAAAAAATTCATATGCATTAAAGGAGTGAATAAGGTTTAAATATAACTAAAAATATTATACGAGATTATTTGATGAATAAATTACTGCATAACTGTTATTAATTAAAATCATAATCAGAATACTCTTCGGATTTTTGATAAATGCAGAAGCTTGAGGGATATTAGAGTTGCTGTATTATATTAAACAAATATGCGTTCATTTCCTTTGAATCTTATTATACCATTTTTAATTATTAAACCGAACTACGCGTTAAAAATAAAATAAGATTTCACATTGTGTTTTATTAAATTAGAAGAACGCAATAAAAATCATCTTTCCTCCTTTGTGCTAAAACTGATTATTTCAAAGAGAAGAGTTATTTTTATTTGCTTAAAAGCAGATAATTTAATTTTAAATGAAAATGAAAAGCTCCAAAAAGCTCCATGCTGTTTGAAAAATTGTTATGCTGAAATACAAATTTCCCCAGTCTTTTGTTAAAATTAATGAATCTATTATGAACGCATAAATTATTTCAAGTAAGAAATATCTTAAAAATAAAAATACTTTTTAAAAAAATAACTTAAAAAGAAATAAAATTAAAGTTAAGTTTTTAGCATTTCATTAACCTTAATTGAAAATGCGGTATATTTAAATCAAATCCTCCCGCAATCTTTTTTCCATTGTTTGCTACACAAATCAAGCAAAGTTAAATATATGTTTGACGCATTGTAAACTCCAATTTAAGAAAAAATTAACTTTTTGTTTTGATGAAAATATGTGCAGTATATTCATAATTTCTCTAATTCTCTTCAAAGAATTAGAATGGACTTATTTTTGTCTAGAACATTTAATCGTGTTTAAGGGTTAACGGTACTGAAGGACTTGCAAAAACAGAAAGTCTGGAAAAATTAAAAAAATAACGGTATCATCAGCCGCGTCAAAAAAGTATATATATATATATATATATATATATATATATATATATATATATATATATATATATATATATGAATAATCTTTGCGCTGGTTCGAATTGTAATATATTAAATCTCATTAAAGTTCAGACACTACTCTAGGACTGTAACGTCTCTTTTATTTTGCACTATCAAGAATTATAACTCACAGAACTCGAGATTCGAGAGACAGACAACAACTAACAAAGCACACACTCAAAAAAACAACAAAACAATTAGCGAGAGAGAACGTTTGGCGAGGGGCCACACAATTGGCGAGATATATTCAAAACATCGCCACACGCATACATTCTCCCCGCCATGAAATTCCTTACAAAAGGGTTTCATGAACAATTAACACTAAAAGAAAACATTTGTTTAAAGATCATAAACTAACATGAAAAATATTCACTAAAACAATAATCTCGACACTTACAAAAATTTACATTGTTTGGCTAAATATTGACATGCACCAATTTACAAGTTAATCTCTCAATTAGGTTTAGGCAGAATGCACACTCTAGAAATAGCTCTTTTATAAATGCCAGATTGGGTTTTCACTCTTACTACCCTAACCAGATTATCGTCACCTTTATACAATTCAATAATTCGACCTAATGGCCATTTATAAGTGGGCATGTTGTCTTCAATCAGATCAACAAGGTCCCCGACCTTAACATTATCTTTTTGGAAATACCATTTATTTCTTTGTTCTAACCCACTTAAGTAACTACGGCTCCAATTTTTCCACAACAATTGAAATACCTGTGTAACTCTTTGCCATTTTTTCAGGCAATTTTCATTTAGACCAATTAAACTTGGTTCAACAATAGTACTCATAGACCTGCCGATAATAAAGTGTGCTGGAGTTAAAACATTGAAGTCATCTGCATCATTGGACAAGGGACAAGGAGGTCTAAAGTTTAAAACACCCTCAATTTGTACACTGACGGTTAAAAATTCTTCATATGTTAAATTTAAACCACCTACAACTCTTTTGAAATGATATTTGAAAGACTTGACTGCCGCTTCCCACAAACCCCCAAAAGAGGGTGCTCGTGGAGGGAGAAATTTCCATTCAATTCCCTCGGAAGACAAGTAACCAGAAAACTGGCTATCTTGTCTAAACACAACGTTCATTAACCTTTTAATCTCGGTATCTGCACCGACAAAATTTTTTGCATTATCCGAGTAAATTTTTGCGGACTTCCCCTTTCTGGCAAAAAAATCGCTTTAAAGTAGCTATAAGGGCTGCGGACGTCAAGTCTGTTACGATTTCAATAAGAACACATTTGGTTGTAAAACATACAAAAATACAAACATAGATTTTTTGCAGAGTGCCTTTTCTTTGATTTGGGTACTTAATCATGAATGGGCCACAAAAATCTACCCCAGAGCAATTAAAAGGGTAGTCCTGCACGACTCTATCTCGTGGCAGGTTGCCCATCAATTGGGAGGTTACAATTGGTTTGGCTCTAAAACAAACAAGGCACTCATGTACTATTTTTCTGCATAAGGAACGACCACTTAATGGCCAAAATTTTTGTCTAGTCTCATGTAACAATGCCTGTTTACCGGCATGCAAGAACTTTTTATGAAAATACTCAATAATTAATTTTGTCGTCTTATGATTAGAAGGCAGCAGGATAGGAAATTTTGAGTTAAAATTTAAATCACTATTTGAAAGCCTACCTCCAACTCGTAAAACACCGTTTTCATCTAAGAAAGGATGGAGAGTTTTTATCTTGCTGTTCTTTGATACCATACCTGTCCCTTGAAGGTCCTTGATTTCTTTCTGAAAGTCAACACCTTGAATAAATCTTATGTGGTAAGTTTCAGATCTTTGAAACTCCTCTGAGTCAATTGGGCCACTCTTTTTCTGGGAGGTTCGACAATTTCGAACGAATCTGCAAACAAAACTTAATACACGTATTAATTTAAGATATTTGCTACAAAACTTTAGTAAATCATCAATAAAAGAGTTAACTGTTAAGGTAAAGCAATCCAAAACTTTAGAGTCAATTTTAAGTTCACTATTAAAGTTATCAAAGTTATCTCGTTGAATTGGAGGAGCAATCAACCTTGAAGGGTACTCATCATCCTTCAAGAACGGTGGACCTTCGAACCACAAGGAGTTATGCGAGAGCTTGTCTGGGTCAAGCCCTCTGGACACCAAGTCTGCTGGATTCTGGTCCGTAGGAATATGTCTCCACTGATGCGGTGACGTTAAGTCCTGGATTGTTGCGACCCTGTTGGCCACAAACGTCTTGAGTTGTGACGGTCCTTTCAGAATCCACGAAAGAACAATCATAGAATCGGACCAAAAAAACACGTTAGAGTTAAGCAAATTTAGAGTTTTTTTAACTCTTCTCATTAGTTTCGCCAAAAGTAAAGCAGCGGACAGTTCTAACCTGGGAATTGTGACGGCCTTTACCGGAGCACACCTGGATTTGCTGGAGACCAGCCGAATCAATGTGTCTGAGGCGGAATTCTTAGTTTTGACATAAACGACTGCTCCATGGCATTTAGCACTCGTGTCTGCAAAGCCATGCAGTTGAATGCAGACAGCCTCTGGAAGGAAGATGGGTCTCGGAATCTCCACTGTTAAAGTCCTTAAAGTCGTAAGGAATCTGTTCCAATCTCGGGCTTCCTTCTCAGGTAACAAGTCTCCCCAATCAATTTTCAAAAGCCACAAACTCTGCATAAAATTTTTTGCCTTAGCTATCACGGGGCCGACTAATCCGAGGGGATCAAAGATTCTTGCGATCGTAGACAACACTTGACGTTTTGTGTAAGCACTATCTTGAGGGTCAGTTTTGAACACGAACTTATCTTGAGTGCAGTTCCACAGAACACCTAACGTCTTGATCTCTTCTCTGTCAGAGAAGGAATAGTCCTTATCGGAGCCCGCTTGCAACGATGGGCAGTTGCTACAAAATTTGTGTAGCTGCAGTCCAGCAGCTTGAAGCGCGCATGTCAGTTCATGTTTCAAGTCTTGTACTTCACTCCATGTCTCAGCCCCAGCTAACACGTCGTCCATGTAGAAATTATTCCGTATAACCGGCTCAGCTAAAGGAAAGTTAGGGCCTTCATCATCCGCGATTTGTTGAAGAGTCCTCATTGCGAGAAACGGGGCACTTACTGTGCCATACGTGACGTATTTAACTCATAGAGTTTGATCGGCGCGTTTGCACTCTCTTTCCATAAAATGCGCTGCAATGTTCTCTGACTTTTATCTATTTCGATCATGCAGTACATTTTTTGGATATCCGCTGTGAATGCGTATCTATACTTCCTAAAGTTCAGCATGTGATCATATAGATCTCTTTGTATTACACCTCCATTTAACTGAATTGAATTCAATGAGTTACCCTTATTTGTTTCAGTAGACGCGTTAAAAACCACCCTTAATTTTGGGGAAGTTTTTTCTGGTCTATACACCCCATGGTTTGGCATGAAATATGTAACTTCGGGTTCGCCCCCCTCTATCACCTCACTCATATGACCCAATTTTTCATACTCATTAATAAAGTCTTTGTACAGACTTAAATACTCGGGAGCTTTTACCAATCTTTTCCACAAAGAGTCTAATCTCTTAAGCGCAATTGCCTTAGAATCTCCTAAAACACTCGGATCCTCTTTAAAGGGCATTAGGACTATGTATCTACCATCTTCCTTTCTCGCATGCGTATTCTGAAAATGATTCTCACATATTTCGTTTTCTTTACTTTTAAAATTATTTACTTCGAGCTCAACCTCCTCCATTTCCCAAAATTTGTGTAAAGTTGCCTTTAAATTATCTTCTCGAACTAACCCGCAATGTAATTTGATCTCATTGTTAATATTTATTCTTCCCGAGGTAATATAACCGAACACACTATTTTGTAGAATTAATTCCGAATTTGGAGGATATATTTGCCCTGGTCTTAATAACTCGTAAAATATTGGGGCTCCCAAAAGCATATCAACCTCTCCCGGTACGTTGAAGATCGGATCCGCTAATCGTATGTGCGCCATATCCTCAATTTGAATATTCATTGGCGACAAAGGAATCCTATCGGTAATACGCTCTACAACTAAAAATTCAAGGTCGCGAATAAATGTTCCCTCTTTGTTCGCAATAGTTGCTGTTACAGATCCCTGCAATGGTAAGGAGACATTTCCTAAACAAGATACTCTTAAATTAGTTTCATTTTTGGTAAGGCCACACACTTCTGCGCATTTTTGGCTCACAAAATGGCTCATGGAACCATATTCCAATAGCACTCTAACTCCCACAAAATTACTTGATTTATTTTTAATTAATGCTTGTGCAGTACTCAAAAGAACAGTCGTCGAACGATTTTCGACTTTAGCCGCGCAATTAATCACCTCTGAATTGATCTGTGTTTGAGCTACGCGTTCAGAAAAAAAAAACTCTGGCATGTACATCTAAACCTCTACTGTCTGCGCCATTGCAATTGTTGTTCTGATCTTCAGCAAACCTCCTCGAACTGCTATTGTCAGTTTCCCCCTCAAAACCCACAAAATCTCTCTGAAAATGGATCGAGTTATGATGTCTTTTTTGACATTCCTGACACGAGAACTTTGATCTACAATTTTTTACACTATGTTTTCCTAAACAGTTAAAACAAAGTTTATTTTGTTTAACTATCTCCAGTCTTTCTGGAACTGACTTTTTCTCATAGATCGGACATTGGTCCAAATTATGTGATTCATTTTTACACAGACTACATTTAAAATCCTTATTCCCAGTTGTTCTTATTCCCGAAAAAAATGACCTAACGTTCGTCCCTCTTTGATTAGAACGAGAGCACTTAAAGTTATTTGACACTTCACCTATAGGCTTGTTTTTTGACTGGTAGAACACGTCACAATTTTGGGCCATTTCTGTTGGCAACATCCAGCCTTCCCCTATTTTTATGCTAATATGCATAGAAGTTTCACGGTCTAATGTTGAAAAAAGCTTATCCGAAATAATTAACTGTTTTAATTCCTCGAAAGTCTTGACATTTCTCATTTTTAAGTAATATTCCCAAGCTGTTGTCAGCCTTGCAGTAAATTGCGTATGGGACTCATTTGCTTGTCTAACTGCTTTTCGAAAATTTTCTAAGCACACTTGAGCAGTAGGCTCATATTGCTTCAGAACAATCGATTTTAATTTTTCGTAATCCGAAATATCATTACCCTGAACATATGTCAATATGTTATTTGCGCGTTCGCCCAACAAGATTAACAAAATTTCCGCTCGATACAATTTTGGTACGCTTTTTATTTCAAACGCTCTCTCTAAAGATATAAAAAAGTGTCCCCAGTCTTCCGACTTAGAAGGAATCTTAATTGTTAAAACCCGAACACTTTTAAAGAGAGAATCCAATGATTCTATTTTATCGTTTTTAGATTCGTCCACATTTTTTAACGATTCTTTCCTTAGTTCCGCTAATTTTAATTCAGCTTGAATTCGTTCTCATTTCAATGTTTCGATTTGAACAATAGAAGCCTCTTCACTTTTTCTTTCTTCAATAATTATATTAGCGATATCCGAAACCAAGGTAGCGTCACTTTTATATTTATCACTATTTTTAATGACATCCATTAAATCAGAGACTGTAGCATTTTCGTCAAATTCCACGCCTATCTCCGAACAAATCAATTTTAAATCGCTTTTACCCGCACCCTTAAACATATTTATTTGTTTAAAAGACACTCAATTAACACAAAATAACACAACCCTACTTAAACTGAGGGTAAAAAACAATAACCGCAATACATCAAATGGAGAGAGAATGCAAAACGAACGTACCTCTTTTAGCTTTTTAAAACGAAACTTAGAACTTCAGTCGAAGAACGCCTGCTTTCACAAGTTCGCCATATTACTCACATCAATTAAATTTCCGTCTCGTAACGGATCAAATGAATAATCTTTGCGCTGGTTCGAATTGTAATATATTAAATCTCATTAAAGTTCAGACACAACTTTAGGAATGTAACTTCTCTTTTATTTTGCACTATCAAGAATTATAACTCACAGAACTCGAGATTCGAGAGATAGACAACAACAAACAAAGCACACACTCAAAAAAACAACAAAACAATTAGCGAGAGAGAACGTTTGGCGAGGGGCCACACGATTGGCGAGATATATTCAAAACATCGCCACACACATACAATATATATATATATATATGTATATATATATATATATATATATATAAACTGTAAGTAAAATCTGTTGAATTTGCAGACAAAAGTCTGACTAGGACTTTTTAGTGAAAATCAGTTTTGTGTTAATTATACGGAGAAATACCATAATAAAACGGGAATTTTTGGCAGTGCGCAGGTGATGATTAAAAGCTGAAAAAAAATCTATATTTATCTTTAAACTGCTTTTTTTTTCTTTTTTTAAAAAAACATGTTTTTTTCTGTGGAATGAACAGTTTTTTTTTTCGGTGTAGGTTTTTAAACTACAGCTTTCTGTGTTTAAAATTACAAAAACGTGTTTTACATGTTTCCTTAATTTTATATCTCTAGACCAAAGAAAACTGCCAATTAACCAGAAACAAAGAGTATTTCCGAATGGCACCCTTCAAATTTCGGAAATGCAGACAGAAGTTGATGATGGCATTTATAGCTGTGAAGTCACTTATTCTCACGGCAAACCAGTGTCTCAATCTTTTATTGTAGTTATAAAAAGTAAGAATCTCTATTCTAACTAAAGTACTTTAAGAACAAGAAGTTTTTTTTTTATTTACATGATTGCTTACCTTAAATATTCAAAATTTAAAATATTATTAAAGAAATATATTAGATCCAGCAAATTAAATGGAATTAGAAGGACATATTTATTAAAATATTTAACAAAAGATGCTTCTTAATAAAAGCTTTGAAGCTGTGTCAAAGCTATACAAATGTTTTTAAATGATGAATCACGGTCAAAAAAATGAAATAAAGAATCTAAATAAGAATTTATCATTTTGAATTTACGCATTAACATATTTAATTTAATTTACATTTCACCCCATTAATATGAAATGTAAGATCAAATGAAAATTTTAAGGAGTTAAGAGCAACCATAAAAAGATGTACATATGTAAGCAGGTTACAAAGAGGTAAGCAAGATACATATTTCCATCGCCATAAATAAAAAAATAAACTGTGGAACTTGTTTAAAGATTTAACATCGAATTTATTTATTAAATATTTCATTTACTTTCGGCTTTGAGAAAACATTCTTGCTAACAACTAATTAGCTCTTGATAAAATAAAATATGCACTGATTTTTTACAGCTCTCTTTAAAGTTATTATTAATATTTAGTTTATCTAAATAGTTAATATAGTTATTATCGTTACTCTACAAAACAAAATATTATTATTTTATTAAATGTTTAGTTATGCATAGTTCAATAGCTCTCTTTACAACAAGTGAAGTGTATAGTGAAGTAAATGGATTACTAAAGAGACTCAACTTTATAAAAGTTTGTAAATTATTCATACTTACGACAAAGCAATCTGTTCAGAAACAAGAACAGCAGTATTGCATAAACATGCATAGACTGTTCTTTACATTTAAAACAAACAAAAATTGCGTTTTTCTTTTTTTTTTTTTTTTGTTTTTTTTTTTTTTTTGCTATACGTTATGTTTAATAAATACTTCTGTTCCATCTTCTATGTTTCAGTTTCAATAATTCAGTCTAATAACCGAATTCTACCTTAATATAGATAGATTGATGGCATAAGTATAGTTAAGGACACACATGAAACTACTAAAATGCTCTTTATGAATAAATATGGTAAAAAAAAAAAGAATTATTCAGTCTCATTTAGACTTTTCAGAAAATTTAATGCCCATACACAACCTATCACCAACATCACTAAATGAAGTCTATATTGAGTATAATAGAAGTTTGAAACATCTGCGTGATTTGGGAGAGGATATCAAGTCCCATGGTCGAAGGTTTGTTTGACTCCTAAAATTTTATGTGCACAATCTAATTTAATTTCGCCGGGGAAATAATTATAAGGGTATATTTATTTCACCTTCTATATGTTTTCTTTTAAACAAGTTACTAAAACCAAATAACTTTCAACTCCTTAATATAAATATAAAAATATATGCTCCATATTTGTAGTCGAATTATTACTAAATAGCGTAACTATTAGTTACAAGAACATCAAAAATAAAATGCAAAAGAAGTATAAGTTAGGGGATTTTATAATATATATATATATATATATATATATATATATATATATATATATATATATATATATATATATATATATATACATATATTGAACATGCTTGTATTTCAGCTAAGCCACATGTTTCGAACTTCCATTTCCCAGAGAACTTACATGAAGGAATGAGGACCGCAGTAGCATGCATTGTATTGTCTGGTGATCCTCCAATCACTATTAAATGGCTAAAAGACGGTTTCCCATTAAATGAAGAAGACTTTGATTCAAATATTATCCATGCAGGGAATGGATTTGTATCCACTTTAACTATCAACATATTGAGTTACAAACACAATGGCAATTACACTTGTATGGCAACAAATAATGTTGGAAGAGGATCATACAGTACTCGAATGGTAGTCAGAGGTAAGCTTAATTTTAATTCCATATCTAATTAAATATAGTTTTTAATTCACATTGAAAATATCATTTTACTGCATTAAATAAATACTCAAATATCTGACCGTAGCAAATTCATCTTAAAAACTATTTTATTTTCATACAATTTAATTTTGTTGTTGCGCAGACCTTAAATATAAAACAATTTTCTTTGTCTTCTAACAGCTTTCTTACCATATTCTTAACGCAGGAAAAAAAAAATCTGGAAAAAATACCGAACGGTATGAAAATGACATCTCTAATAAAAAAATCATTTCGGTTAATAAAACTAAAATGAACTGGTATTTAAAACATTTATTTGATATTTTTTTCAGTTTATAAGGTAACGGTTTACTGTAAATCCTGGTCTCCAAAATAATAGCTCTTATTAAAACTTATTTCATAAAGAAAAAACAGAATTAAAAAGTAAATTTAATCGCAATACTCTAAGGTATCACACTAAAATTGCCAAATTATACCACATTTACCTAATTTTATCACAGATTATAAAATTATATTTATTGCAAAATTTTCCAAAGTACTTCGTAAAAAATACTGTCACTTGTTGACACCCGTATATTGTTGCTAAAGCGATGGAATTTTTTTCCGCATTTGAAACACAGAAATGAAATATCAAATGAGTGAATTGACATAAGCAATTTCAAATTTATGTTAATCCATTTTCAATTAGATATTTCTCGCTCTGGCTATGAATGAAACAAATCTATAAGTTGATATGTTAAAGAATAAGGATAATGATTTGTTAAAGAACAATGATCTGTTAAATAATGATTATAAGAATTATATATTAATAGCAGGAACTATTATACTTAAGGTCGATTCACTCTGACCTTCTCATGATGCTTTTCTTAAAGTTTCTTCTGGCCCAATGGTTCACAACGCCCTCTAGCATCAACTGAAAGAAACCCTAAGTTAATCTAGTAAATTGGAATAATGGACACTCTACGGTTATAATTTATTGCCTTCGTTATAGATTTGGTTTATTTCAATACTATTATATCAAGGGTAAAACAATAAAAACTATTGAAAAACTGAATTTTTTTCATATGGCGTATTTTCGTAGAAAAATAAAATTTTCGAATCCATTTCAAATTTGTATTGTATGCCTGATGTTATGAGTCTAAATTCTGATTATTAGAAATGTAAACATGAGGATATAGAGGTTAATAATTTAAGAATCGCACCAGAGAAATTTGAATAGTTAACATTGAATTCAGTGTAAAGTTTTATTTCAACTACAAAATACTACTTCAATTTTAACCTTTTTTTTATGATTATACTAATTTTTTCACCATTTTCTTTAGTTCTTATGCATTTTATAACTTAATAAGAAAATAAAGAACTTAAAGCTATTGAGCTACTGACCACTGGAATTTTGAATTGTGCACTTCAGAAAAATCTATAAGCTGTTTGCAAATTTTAATTAATATTGGAATGTATTACACGTTTAGAATTCTTTACACAAAAATTGAATACATATTTAGAGTTTTTTAGAGAAAAAAGTTTTATACCCTATTTGTATGATCTTTAGTCATCGAAAATTTATATAAAACTCGACCAAAGTAATAATCCAATGAGCAAGCTAAAGGAAATAGGGGGTTGAGCCTCCTGATAATGCTTTAAAATATAGAAACTAAAAGTAATAAGACTCATCTAAAGTAATGATGTAGTGGAATTCAATTTAAATATTTCTATTCAAAATTATTTTATAGGTTCCAAGAAATTAAATTTTTATATACTATGTTCTTTTATCGTACAAATCATTTTATTTTCATAAGTGGATAAAAAAAATTAAAATGTTTAATGAAAAAAAAAAGTATTTAAGAAAAAAAAATTAAAAATGCATAGTTGGTGTCAAACAAGAGTAGAATAATATTTGAAGTAACTTCATATCTAGTGCAAGAAACTCACTCGCACATAATTCTATTAAACTAGTTATCCATGATTTCATTTATATCTTTTAAAAATAGGCTGTTTCTGAGGTTAAAATATGTGAAAAAAATACACCTGAAGTAGAAAATGCGATTATGTTTTGCACCAAAATTAACTTCGTTAATAAACCTCAATTTCAACTCTCATTTATACCTCACAAACCTCATTTACACCTCGCATGTATAACTCAACAATTATTTTAGTTGAGATCGCGTAAAAATATTCGCACCTCAGATATAATTTTTTACTTGAAGTGAAGAAAACAATTACCCGTACCTCTAAAACAACCTTCCTAGTCTAGTTGTTCTAAAGTAGATTTTACACAACCTGAAATATGAATAAAGCAACTTGTTTATATACCTTTGGAGGTTGTTTTGATTGAAGTTAATTTCAAATAAACCTAAAAAAAAACCTTGAATTTTCGTGAGGGATCTTAATTAATAGAATATTTCTTAAAACCATTTGAATTGAAATGTTTATTTCCTTAATATATAACTTTATAAGAAGAAAACTTAAAGAATTTAACGAAACTTAAGGAAATGGTAATTTGTCCAACATCTGTTACCAAATATCAAAATTTAACATAGGGGAGGGTAGCCTAAAGCGGATAGGCATTCGTATCCCGCCACATGGCGCGCAAGCTCCGATATCTAAGTATGCCGTGATTACCCGAATACTCACGAGTTTCAATCAGTCCCAGCGTAACCAAGCACAAAATAAAAAGATTAATAAGTTTATTAAAAGAACTCAAGGTATGTAACTTGTGGCTAGTCAAAAGCCGGCTTATTTTCTTATTGTCAATATAATTATATTATTCTAACACTATTCACCTATAAACTACGATATTCATTTTTTTTTATTTTATTTCTTTTATTTAAGGTTATAATTTTTTTTGGTAAAAAATATGATTTTGGGCAAAGCGGGTAGGACAAAACGGGTAGATACCCGCTTTGTTTATTTTTGCGAACTATGTCAAGAATAACAAATCATAATTTGAGACTGATTAAATATAAGTCTAAAATTTTAATCGGATAAGTATAACTTACAAAAATTATTTTTTTACTATCACAGTTAACTAGTCTAATAATTTAATATTTTTTTTACTTTATATTTTGTTGACAACTGTACTGAATTAGATGTTAAGTTCAAATCGTATAACTTGAAAAAATTGTTTTTTTACAAAGGCAGTTAACTAGTTTAATTATTTAATACTTCAAAACTTTAGATTCAACTATCAAATGTACTAAACCCAAATTAATTCATTTAATGTTTATTTTAATTATTGAGGCCTTCAATAAGACTGATAAAATAAGTCAAAAATTGATATTTAAATGTTTTTTCAACGCTTATTATACGTGTGATTAAGGTCTCATTATTAATGTTTAAGAAAATTAATATGCGCTTGTATTTGTAAAATCTATGGTGCTTATCCGCTTTAGCGGGTTTTTTCAGTGTTGTTTTATTTTTGATAATAAATAATCATAAAATTTAAAATAACGCAATTATATTTTTTTTTATTGTAAAGTTCGAGATCTCTCTTAAGAAATAAAATAAAAAACGCTGTGATAAAAGCCCCAAAACTACAACTTTTGAGAGTTTATTGTTAACCTACCCGCTTTAGGCCACCCTCCCCTATGTTTCATTTCAGCAACGATTTTAACTCTTGAGTTTGCTACACTACTTCGAAGCGCCTTCTGCATTTAGATTTAAATGGGAAACATGATTCCAAGTTTCAGACCCTCTATTTGTGTAATTTATATCATTAATTATATTATACGACCAAAGTGAATTCTCTTTCTAGCCATTAATTTTAAGAATTATTAAAACTTAATGATTATATTATAAAAATATATATTTTGTTAATAATCTAATATTTCCACAATTTTTCCATATAGTCATTAGAATCTCAGCAACATATTTCCCTTATCTGCTTTAATTCTGTTTCTTTTTGACGATAAATTTTTAACAGCCATGAAACTAAATACATAACAATATTTAGCAACTTCCTTGAATATTATTTAAAAATGATTAAATGTAAATTAGCATAGTTTTAAAGATACTTGATTGTTTTAATTCACATATTAAGTTATTATATAGTTAAGAAACATCGCGATAATTACAAAATATTCCATGGGAAAATTCAACTTTTTTCTAGCAAACAATTATTGTAACTGTCTCCAGTACTTTTATTATTTATGTTATTTTTTCCTCCGAAATCGTAAAGAAACTTGATGAGTACAGTTACTTTTATAAGAAACATAAATAACTGTTTAATACTGAAACAACAAAAATAAATTCTATTATTTATGCTGTTTATTTTTTTATATATTTTTTTTTTTAACTTAGTACCTCCTAGATGGATTTTGCAACCTAAAGATACATCTGCCATAGCTGGCCAACCTGCTAAGATCGATTGTCAAGCTGACGGTGTACCACAGCCTCATGTGAGATGGAAAGTTTCAACGAGTAAGTATCATGCCTCTAAGTTAATTTAACATAATGAGCCTTAAAAACCATTAAGCTTCAACAATTAATTGAAAGTAATATATTGTTTATTTAAATTGTAGTAAGGAAAGGTAGTTAGTCATCTTAAGGCATAATCCATTGGCACCGATAATTAAATAGAAATCTTGAAACTATAGATTAAAACTAAGTAACAATGCAGATAGAATAAATAGAAAAGTCAAGTTTATTTTTTAGTTTTACTCAGAAACCTAAGTTTTAGCGTTGTTATCAATACTTTTAAATTCGTTTCCCCAATTTATGAACTTACAAATTTAAGCGTTAGAATTATCCTGCTCCAATTAGACTTATTGAAAATCATTAGAATTATCTTATTTCAATTAGACTTATAAATTGAAAAGCTTTAAAAGTATCCTGTTTCAATTTATAGTTTTGTATTAAGATAATTAAATAATATATTGAAATAAGATAATTAAATAATATATTGAAATAAGATAATTAAATAATATATTGAAATAAGATAATTAAATAATATATTGAAATGAGATAATTAAATAATATATTGAAATAAGATAATTAAATAATATATTGTTTATTTAAATTGTAGTAAGGAAAGGTAGTTAGTCATCCTAAGGCATAATCCATTGGTACCGATAATTAAATAGAAATCTTGAAACTATAGATTAAAACTAAGCAACAATGCAGATAGAATAAATAGAAAAGTCAAGTTTATTTTTTAGTCTTACTCAGGAACCTAAGTTTTAGCGTTGCTATCAATACTTTTAAATTCGTTTCCCCAATTTATGAACTTATAAGTTTAAGCGTTAGAATTATCCTGCTCCAATTAGACTTATTGAAAATCATTACAATTATCCTGTTCCAATTAGACTTATTGAAAATCATTACAATTATCCTGTTCCAATTAGACTTATAAACTGAAAAGCTTTAAAATTATCCTGTTTCAATTTATAGACTTCAATTAATACTCCTTTTATCGGCGTCAATTTGTAGACGTTCCACGTAAGACTCCTCTCTCTTGTGCTTCGGCAAGTGGGAACACCGACAGCGGTTCCTTTCATTGCCAGCCTAGATCACGTTACAGAAGCGTGCACTCAAGCACGGAGAATGATTAATTGAAATATCAACCCTCTATACAAGCAAGGATATTTTTAATGCTTTTCAAGTTATTTTTTGGTTTAAATTCCACACCATTTAAGTTTGCAGTATATTTGGTAAGCGAGCTTTTTGCACAGATCTGCAACATTTACATTAAATGAAATCATGAGACTTAATCATAGTTAAAGATTTATTTGTATTAATGAAACTAGGAGTCGCTGTACTACTAGCTCTACAGGAAGACAAAAATGATTGATATTTTTTTTTATCAAACATCGGAAATGATTTTGGTAAAATTAACAATAACATATCATTTTATAATGGGTGGTAAAATTTGGTAAATGTGGTGAAACTTGGGCAATTTTATCATAATATCTTTGATAATGACATGATCATCATTTATTCGGTTAAATTTACTTTACAAATTTGAATTTTTTGCTAAATGTGTAGTAATAAAAATTAAAATTTCAAGAACCATCATTTTCTTTTAAACTTAACCATATGTATGGAAACATTACCCGATAAATGGTATTCATAACATGTATTTTGCTTTTTTTTTTTCAGAAATGTAATTACCATGCAGTATGGTAATTATAGACGTTTTTCTTCGTGAGTAAGTTATAAGATTCAAGTCGAGGCAACTTAGGTACTGTTGGATGAATACGCAGAAAATTGGGATCTTTATAAAACAGAAAATTGGGATAAGAACTCTCCTTAATCTGATTAATTATGTTAATTAAGTTATTTGTTATTACAAAAAATAATAATAAATAACTAATAATTAATTCATTGTGTTCGGGTAAATAACCAAATAAATTGCTTTGTAATCAAATTTTCACGCATGTTCTATTTTATATCTTAAAAGAGCATAATCATAAAATAAAAAACTCAGTATAAAGAAGTGGAACTGGAAGAATAAGAAACGAAGATTTTTAAAGTACAGTAATAAAATGTCTCAAAACTATTGGATTCTAAATAACAGGTTCCTTTGTTTATTTTAATTTATTAAAATGGTTATTATACGTGAAAAGATCAATATAAGTTCTTCCTTTCTGTCAAGCATTCTGGAAAAAAAAGAAATAGTTAAAAAATTCTTATGCCTGTCGAATGCAATTTAAAGCACATATAGTGGATTTTTTTAAATTTTATTATTTTAATGAAACATTTTATATTCAAAAGATAAAAAAATACTTATATTTGAGTCATTCAATTACAAAAAATAAACTTAGTTAAAATAATATCACAGCTTCTATTCATAAAAACCTCCTTACTTTCAAAAAGTTTAATATCCAACGATTCAAAAAGCACTTTCAAAACGGAATAGGTTTTATTAAAAATTTCAATAGCTTTCAAAACTGTAGTCAAAATCGATATTTTATCAAAACACTTGAGTATAGGAATTTTCTATGTCAGCAAACAAAATACTGTGTTTATCAAAGCACGAACAAATATTTATTACAACCCTCTTTTAACAAAACAAAAAAAAAAGATTCTTTTCATCATTTTTCTGTCGAGAAATAAATAATTGCTTCTTTCTAGTTGTTTTTTTATTGCTTGGTGCGTTATAAAATATTGATAAGAAACATGTATTATGTCTTTCTAAAAAATATTATATTTTCAGTTTCTTAACTACTTAACGTCGCCGCTCTGAATGTTATGATTAAAAATGAAAAATTATACGAGAGTTGCTCTCGAAGAATGTTCTCCATGATTAAAAAATCTTTTAAGTGCAACATACTTTTAATTTAATGCATTTTTTTTAAAAATTATATTGATTTACGTCTAAAAAATATGTTCACAATAAAATTGATAAATTTTTTGCCACATAAAGTGCACTTAATTATCTTCTTGTAAGAAAATTTTTGAACGTATGAAAATATAGCTATCGATTGGAATTTATACTAACCATAAAACGTCTATATAAAATCAATAAATATTCCGACAAATGAAGTGATACTCTAAGTGTTTTATTTCCTTGCTAGAAAACAGTCATTATTGCTGGAGCACCTCTTTACTCAAAATAAATTTAGCAAAATAAAAATACATATTGGTTTGAATAAAATGCATAAATATTCCGATAAATGAAATGCTATTGTAAAAGGTTTATTTTAGCCATAAAATCAGCTACTTGCTGGAGAAATTAAGACAACTTTATTCAACTCACATGGAGCCAGACAGAAGAAGCTATTGATTTGTATGAAATATACAAATATTCCGATAAATAAAGTTATACCGTAAGCGGTCTTCCTCGTTGAAAGAAAATATTCGTAATTGCTGGAGAAACTGACCCACTTTATTTAACCTGCAAAGAACTAAACAGAAATGACTATTAATCTGAGTAAAACATATAAATATTCCGACAAACAGAATAAGGAAGGAAGTTATTTATATTTTTTGACAGAGAATAATAGATGTTGATGGTGAAATTGAAACAACTTTATTTAACAGACGTGCAGCTAAACAGAAATAGCTATTGGTTTGAATAAAAGTGTGATGCCACAATTGGCATTACATTTTACGTAGCCTTTAAAATATTTTTAATTACTTAAATTTACTTTTTTTAATCATTCTTAATCGAATTATATTTAAATTAAATCAATGAGTTAATCTTAAATAAAGCGAACTTAAAATATTTTATTCTTTTCTTGTCGATCAATGTAACGGCTGACTTTTTATTTTAATACTGTATATTTTATTTCAATGTAGACTCATTAAATACCTGCTGCGCAGAATCGAAAACAAAAATCTATTTATAACTCTTTATTATTAATTTCTTACCACAAATATGTTTCAGTTACATGGTTATTCTAATTCTCACCGTCTTGTTGGCTTGTCGCGATCGCCAAAGTATTTAAAACCTAATATTGATTATGGGGGGTTGGCTTTATTTTGGCTATGTTATATTTCGTTAATATGCCAATCTTGGATCTCTTCTCCATGCTCTTGTGCCCGTTAGAAACAAATTCATTCACTTTCAATTTCAAATATGTGGCGACTGGGGGTGCCCTTTGGCCTCCCAGTCCCAACCGTTAAAATATCATCCATGCTAACAAAACTTCTCGACGTAGAGAATGTTATCTTGATCCCTTTAAGGGATTTCTTTTTTTCAAGATTTGTATATTTTAAATATGGCCATTTAGAATATGCTAATTCTTACTTCATAAATAAAATTTTTTACTTAAACGAGTTAATTTATTTTCCTTGAGACCTTCAACCACCACTATAATATTAATAATGGCGATCACCGCCTCATAAAAATATACAAGTATTCCAATAAATAAAGTGCTACGCTAAGTGGTTTTCTTCCTTGGTAGAAAAAAGTCGTTGTTGCTGGTGAAACTGACCCACATGCATAGAGCCAAACTGAAGCAACTATCCCAAGCTAAAAATAAACTGCAGAAAAAGTGATATTTTTTTAAAGTGTATTGCGTCGTTGTTAGAAAATATTTGTTCCTAGATTCAATTTCGTACACCTGGTATGATGCTAGTGGAGAGAGATATCAAGAGATAGCTATTGATTGGAATGAAATATACGAAACAACGGACAATAAAGTGATGAGCTAAGTGATTTTCTTCCTCCTCAGAAAAGAGTTGTCACCAGAAAAACTGACGCCGTCTCTTTTTATTCCAGATAATAGACAGGCAAATAAAATATTTGAATAAAACAGATAGATAGATCGACAAATAGAATTATATGTTATGGGATTTTCCTCGTTGTAGTTCTCGGATGGTTTAATACTATTTTCTTTTTCAATAAATTTCAAATTGATTAAGCGACAGTCTTTAAGTAAAATAAAGAAATAAATAAAATTTGATGCATGGTAAAACTAATATGAAATAGGTTTCATAAGGAAAAAATAGTTACTGCTGAACCTACAGCCATTTTTGTTTCAATTATGATATTCGATTCAATTATGATATTTGTGATCATAACATAAATTAATAAGCGTTATACATCAGGATACAATAGAAAATGTTTTGTAGTTACAGGTCAATAGATAAGAAACTTAGAAAAAATGCATTAATAAAAATTTAAACTTGTATTATGTTATATTTTTTGATACAGTGATTTGAACCGGATTTCGATATGCAGCAATAATAAAAATTAAAATAAAGAGATAAAAACTTTCATCAGGCAAAAATATTTCAAATAGGAGGAACTCTAGGGAAATAAAAACAAACGATTGTTTATTTTTCAGATACATCTAATTAAGCATTTATGTTAATGTAGATTGCTTTTGATTTATTATTTGCTGGAAATGATTGGAAAAAAATGAAATGGATAATCAATGACTGATTATTTTATTCCCGGCTGTAATGACATTTCATTTCCGCATCCAACTTGAATTATGATCATTTTCTAACAACAGAATTTTCATTAGGTATCTAGGAAATCTTTAGTTATAAATTATTAATGACAAAGCATATAAATATTTTTTTTTCCTTTTCTCCTTTTTTTTAATGAAAGAACAGGATTTTTTTGCTTAAAATTTAAGAACAAATAATGACAGAGTTATGATTATATAAACTTAGGAAGTTCATTTTTTGCGTATCTTAATGATTTTCAGCTATATAATATTAAAATGAAAACTAATCATGTATCTAAAAATAAATTCTAAATCAGTTTTCTTTAGTATGAATTTCTTATGAATGATTTTCCTCTATTGATTTTGATTCGCTAATAATTTCCCCCCTAATTTATTTGTTAATTGAAATGAAATATTAATTAAATTTTTAGTCATCCAAGTTTTTAATGATTTGTTTTAAAATATCCATGTTTAAATTATACGTTATCCACATTAAAAAAGAGGAACTTTTTGAATTTGTAAGATTTGGTACGATAAAAACTTTGCTTATTGGCTAAAACGAATTTAAATTAAGTTTTAGCTTATGCTCAGCATATAATCAGTTTTCAAATTATTCTATAAGAAATATAATTATAAACTTAACTGTTGTTTTATGTATTCAGTTACTCATTTATCATTACGTTAGTTCACTGTTCGTTAAAGAAAATCTGTTAATTAAAACAATTTAAAACATCAAGAAAAACGAGTAGTATAACAGTTGTAGCCCTCTCGTAAATTTTATTCTGCATTATTTCTCATATTAGATGGTATGGCAGATCTTTTCAAGACCATTGTCAGTAGCTCTTATATTCACATTTTGGTTAATGGTTCATTGAACTTCCGAAGCATAGAAAAATCGGACGAAGGTGCATATCTGTGTGAAGCAAACAATGGCGTAGGAACTGGTTTAAGTACAGTAGTCAATTTAAAAGTCCATAGTAAGTATATAAGTTTATTTTCTACTAAAAATTCCCGTTTGAAAAAAAATTATCTTCAATTCGTTTACTGCACTATTTCGATACTACACAATATACTTTCAAAATTGAATTGACAAAAATGCGAATTCTTTAGCTCTTAGTCTGATAAGATTGTAAACCACATTTAATAAACCTGATAAAACCAGAATCAAATTATGAAATAAACATGAAAATTTCTAACTAATTACGCTAGAAAGTCTAAATATCGATGTATACCTAGAAAACCTGAAGAGGCCAGTTTTGCACATCCCGGAATCCTTGTGTGTAAAAAATAGAAATCTAAAATCTTAAAATATAATATTATTTAATTTAATAAAAGTATTTTAGACATTCGATCATAAAATTTATATGGTATTCTATTCGATTTAGGTAATGAAAATATTTGATTAAATGGAACACTGACTTTTCTATTATATTTATACATTGGTGAAAGGATTTCCAACATATTAGTATAATGGTCTCCATTAATAATTATTATGCATATTCTTAAATACACTTTTGCTTAATGAAACTAGGTTCGTATACCTAACAAAGATTACCTTATACGTTAATCTATCTAGGGATATGGAGTACCTACCAAAATACCTTAAAGGGCCACTCTGGCTATTCCTTTCACTCTAAGTATAAGGTTCTATCTATACGTTCTCATAAATCTAACACATGAATAACCAATTAAGCACTTTAATTCAATACAATTATAAAGAAGCTTAAATATTCAGTACTTTCAGTAAGTAAATTTTTAAATTGCAAAACAACAAAGAAAAAGAGAAGCAGGGGGCTAAACAGGCTCCATCCGTTTTTCTAGTGTTAAGAGAATTTCTAGGTTTAATCGATTATCTCCATCTCGTTGAATGGTTATTCGCTTTGTATTATAGAAGCCTATGCTCATACAAAATTTCATGCAAGCTTCTCTGGCATGTTCTAAAGATTGTCCATCAAATCTAAAAATTCGAGCTTAATAAGATAATACTGTTTAAATAATTCTATTGATTAAACTAAAAGTCCAATAAAATATTGAAGTTTTTAAAAATATTACACAAATTAATTGGTGCTTGATTGTTGGTATTTTCTCCAATATACTCTTTATTGGTATCTTATTTGTTTCATTGAATTTTACAAAAACGTTGCTGATACATTAGTTCAGAATAATAGGCTTCGCGATACACATCTACGAAATACCTTAACTTTTATTTAAATTCGAATGACTCTTATACGTTGAAAATACTATAACCACCTCCACGTGACTAAATCGATTTTTTTTCACGTATTTCCTGCCCAAGAGAATAGCTACTTTAGCTCTACTCAGTTTCGAGATGTAGCTTCCTAATCTGCAATCATTCCATAAATTTCAGAACGGAACTATAAAGAGGCTTTGTAAGACGATTTACCTCCTTGCTCTTATATCTTTTCAAGAGAAGGGATGAAACGGAATGATTTTTTTTCTCGATTTTGTAAACACGCAGATTTGCAATATTTTTAAGGCGTATAAAAATATTAATTGATTGAAATTTTAAAAAAAAAATAGTTTACGTTTACTGACTTTACTAAAATATTTCCGTTTAATCAAATTAGCATTTTATATGTAAATGTGATTTTGAAAAAAAAAATATATATATTTTAATTTTTAATTTTATTGAATATTTACAAAACTGTTATTACTACACTGTAAATTTCTTTTTTATCAAATACGGTAAAAATCACGGAACATATACCCGAAAAAAAATCTGATGCATCGTATTTTTTACAATAATAATTTCTGTAAAATCATTGAATCACACTAAATAAATAAATATTATTCGGAAATTCAGATGAAATATTTTACAGTAACAATGGATTTTAATCCGAAACAATTTAATGAAAGGGTTTGACTGTTAATAAAACATAAATAGCCATATTTTTTTTTAAATGTCGACAGAACTGTGTAAATTGAAAACCAATATAAAAAGAAAAATATTTTTGGGCAAAAAAGGTATCGTTGCATAATTAAAATCAGCTTCAAATTCTTTCTAGATTTATTAAAACTTTTAGAAAATATTAATTAAAACAAATTTACTAAAAAGAAATTTTAATTTCTTTTTGCTATTTCATTATGTGTTACTTTTAATATTGCATTTATTTATTTAAAATTTTTTTCTAGGTGCTCCGAAGTTTCATACAAAATTTTTCGTGTTAACTGAAAGAAGAGGAGAAAAAGTTGTATTAACTTGCATTTCATATGGCGATATTCCCATGACTTTCACATGGAGAAAAAATGGAGAGATTTTGGATCCACATTCCAAACCAAGGTAAATCTAACAAATGAGAGGTTGTAACCAAGCTCAAAGTCTTTTTTTAAACTATTTTTTTTAAAAAAAAAAAAGATATATATGTGTATATATATGTATTAAAAAAAGATATATATGTAAATATACATATATTCGTTAACCAAATCAATAATAATAAGGAAGAGCTTTGCTGATAAAGTCTCGAATATGTGATTATTAAATTATTTAGGATTATATTTTAAGACTTTCAATATCTAGTTGATCTACACTCAAATGATCAGGAAAAGGTCACACTTTCCTCTTCAAACATTCTAGGTGTACATTAATGTTCAGTGTTTCTAGTTTTAATATTATGACATAGTGTTAATATATTCACCCCAATATGATATGATATGATATGATATGATATGATATGATATGATATGATATGATATGATATGATATGATATGATATGATATGATATGATATGATATGATATGATATGATATGATATGATATGATATGATATGATATGATATGATATGATATGATATGATATAATATAACATAATATAGTTTTTATTATTGTGGTGAAAGGCAAATATTTTGTGGACCAATTGTAGACGTCCCACGGATCACATATTGAAAATTAAAGGCTTTCAAAACTACAAAATTTTACCAGTTCCGATCAAGGGAAGAAATCGACGAAGCAAGAATGGAAATTGTTTATTAAGTTTAAAAAAACAAACAAACAAACAAAATTTTTTTTTTCCCGCTTTTCCATGGAGGATTGGTTTACCGTTTCTAACAATACTTTTAACATATGACTTACATTATGATATGAAAACAAAAATCTATTTTATTATTCTTCAAAATTCTTTTCTCTTCATTTCTTTATGTGATAGATACAGCCAGCAGCCAGAGAATGTTAAGGGGGGAGCAGGAGTTACTCTAGTCATCGAAAAAGTAGAGCGTGGCGACACAGCAACATTTACATGTTCTTCCATGAATGACTTTGGAGAAGATTCTATGAATTTTCAATTAACCATTCAAGGTAAACAAGTTTCAGATTTTCAATTTCTCTTTGAGTTCTTCAGCTGAGGCAGTTTCGGGCCCCGATAAATCTTTTTTCTTGAACTGTATTTTATCGATTTCCTGTCGTAGGAGACATTTGTAAACACGATTATCGATTTCTGCTTCATAACCATGGTTGACGATATTAGGTAAATTTTGTTATGGCTTTAAATTTATGATATACTTATTTACCAGCATTGCTGCATAAAATCTATAACTATCTAAAAACTGATCGAAACATATTTCACTTTTGCGTCATAGTTATTTATTTTTGCTTGCATAGAAATATTCGCATAAAAATATAATTCGAACTTTACTTTCTAAGTCTGAATGTGTTTTAAATTGTTAGAATTTTCTAATTAGTTTTAAAAAATACTGTTTATTTTTCTATCTTTGGCTTAAATAAACATTTAGAAGAAATTAAACTCGAATGTTAAGTTACCTTTTAAAATTAAGTTACACATCACTCACAAAAATAAGCACTTTTATGTAAAATTTGCATAGAAAATGCATTATTTTCAATTAAAATGTAAAGTTTCATTAAATGAAACTTTTTGGATGACTTCTTTAAAAAACATCCTAATTGCTGACACATGTAATCAAAAATATATCACATCCAAAATTGTAAAAGACTAATCATTGTATTTTTTATGCAGTTATTATTTTCTATTTTTATTCACGAAAAAATATCAATTCAAATTTATAATAAATTTTATGTCTTAAGTAACAACTATACCTTTAAACCACATGGAGTACATACGACGATATCTTATTAATGACTGTTCTGTTCCATACGTCAACTATTTTTGGCAAAATAGTATTAAATAAAGAAAATAAAGTGGATTAAATGTATATTTATAATCAAATGTAGGAATTAAGGTTGATTTTTAAATCATTCTAATTTCTTATAAAGATGTCCCAGATGCTCCACAAAATCTTGAAATTCATGATGTAGGAAGTCGAACAGTAAGGCTGACTTGGAATAGACCATTTAATGGTAATTCTCCCATTCTGCATTACTCCATTTCTTGGCGAGACATAAAAGGTAAGTACGTTCTTACTTTTGATTGACAATATAAAATAATACTATTCGCGTGATCAACTTGTCATATCAATGTTGTCGTCATGCCAATGTGTTTATAGAAAAAAATAGCTGTTAAGAGAATTGGAGTTCTTTAATAATTGCCAGGTAAAAGTCTTTGTTGAAATTCAAAACCCAACAATAAAGAAAATTACTCAAAGAGGAATAGGTTAGTAAACTACGGCTAAGTAATTTTTGAATAAGCTAACTACTTATAGCATAAGTCGGTTAAAAATTCCATTAATTACTTATGGTGCAAAGGGTCATGATTTCTTTCAGTGTAATATTAACGATCTCTAATTTAAAGACATATTCTGTTTTTTGAATAAAAATATAAATGATGTGAAGCAGAACCCAAACAATATAATGCAATGTTTTAGTTTTGTATTTTTTTTTTTTTTTAGAAATTTGGCTAATTATGTATTTGATTATTTTAACAAGAGTAGTTTAAAGTTTAAATGACATTTTTTTCAGATCAATCTTTAGGTGGTCCGTTAACAGTACCTGGAGACGAAACAACATTAACTGTAAGGGGATTAAATCCAAAAACAAGGTACTTCTTCCGAGTGAAATGTGAAAATAGCTTGGGCGAAAGTCAGTATGGAGCAGAAGTAGCAGTCACCACTCTGGAAGAACGTAGGTATAAATACTTTCATACTACTTAAAAAAATAGCGGAATAAAAATTTCTTTTAAAGCACAAATTAAAAATCAACAACTTAAATTTTTGGTCATAAAACATGAAGTGTAGCGTTAAATCCACCGTACAATTATTACTTTTTTCAAACTTGATAAACTATTAACGCTACTTGGAATGAGACTTTTGAATAGTATAAATCAGACTAAGAACATTGCGACTTTTGAATTACTAACAATAAAATATACACCTTGCTTTTATCTAAACAAACAGTTTCAAAATTTTTCAGTTTTTAAGATATAAAATTTAATCTTTCTTTCTCTCTAGAGAAATTGTTTTATCATTAAAAAGTAAAAGTTCAAAATAATGCACTTATTCTGTAATGATTTATTCTATAAAACAAACATGTCTATCTACTATTTTATTTTTTGTGTTCCAAGCTTATTACTGAGATTATCGTACCGATCGTATCGGTGCATTGTAAGGAAGATTCTACTTAACGGCTTATAAAAAGCAGATTAAAAAGCGTATCAAGTGAAAAAAAAAGAAAAAATATTTGTGATTAAAATTAAATTTGTCACTTAAGTCTAAAAAATTTAAGTCTTATAATTTTAGGCGTATGGAACACGAGAGATATATGCGCTATAAATAATACGATAAATCAGCGATTGCTGCACATTGACCATAAAATAGACTATAAAATCAATTCCGACAATGTCAAAATTATTTCCACTCCAGTCACATCAGTTCATATTCATGCCCTGGAATTTTGTTTCATTTATACGAATGCTGATTCATTTGTTGAGCACATTAGTCCTTAACAAACTTATCAAAGTGCGTGGGAATGCATGTTTCCCTGATTCGCCCCTTTTAGCCGCAGAGTTTTTCTTCTCTTTTTTTTTTGTTCTGTTTTTCTATATTTATTTTTATTTGGCGACAACTGCGTTCTTTTAGTTTTGTTCCTCAGCAGTTTTTTTTTCCTGTTTCGTTTACATCTTTACGTTTTATATTTTAAACAACGTTTGTTTCTTCTGAGTCATGTCTGTCAAGTCTTGAGAGTAGGTGTCTATTCTTGGGTGCTAGAAATATGTTGAATTTTATTTCCATTTTCTTATTTTTACGGTAATAAAGTTTTTTATTTTATTACAGAGTGTTACAAAGATGATTTAGTTGGTACATTATTTTTGATGTTACAATTTAGTAAGAAACTCCAAAGTTAATACAATAATGTTTATGTCTCAATTTTTTATAGATTTGAGAAAAGCTTTTATTGGATACATATTTTGATTGTTACTATTCTTAGCAAATTCAATTTAAATTTAACTCCAATGGCTTTTTAAGCGAAATAGGCTTTACAAATGAACAAAAAATAAATATCTATAACTTTTCTAGGTTAATTAAGCAAATAGTTCTTATTTATAAAATGTTGTTCATAGGAATAAATCGTCATAGAAATAATAGAAATATATTCAGGTGTGTTGTTGATATGCAAATAAAATCCCATTTTCCCCCTCCCTCTCAGTTAAGTTACACGAGTTGCGTAATTTGATGTGACGACTTCCCGATAGGGGAAATCGAAATATATTAGTTGTAGAAGCTGACTGAGTGGTTAGTTAGTTAGTTAGTTAGGTGGTTGATACAGTTGCACTGTGTGTGCACGATATTATTTCACCATTTTCTGTTTTAATAAACTCTTTATTTGCCGGCATTTGCTTCTGTGTTATTCAACATAACAACAAGGTGCAAAAAAATAATTGTTTGATAACGGTTTCGTTATGTTTAGCATAATGAAAAATTTATTTCAATATTTTAAATCTAAAAATGTTTAATTTTGAAATAGTGAATTATATTTTTCAGGCTTTACAAATTACTTAAAACGCTTAAAAGCTAAATTTAAAAAAAAAAGAAATTCGAATAAACAAATGAAAGTAAAACCACGTTACGTTTATAACACTTGGTACAACTTCAAAGTCTTTTTTATAACCTTTCTAGTACTACAAGCCAAACTTGGTTGTCTCTGGAAGTAATAAATAAATAAAAAAACAAATGAAATAAAATAAATAAATAAATCGCCTCAAAGAAGAATTCAGTAGTTTACAGAATCTCATTGAGAATGAGAGTTTGGTATTTCTATTTCTTTTTATTTATCGATTTCTCTTGTAATTGTGTTATTGCAGTTTGGTATGGGGAAAGATAAATGATTTTCGGAAATAAAGTATAAATAACTTACTTTATATTACAACGCTAGTTTTAGAAAAAAAAATATAGCGATCAAAGAAAAATGCTTAAATAATATTAACTTGTAAATAAATATCGTAAAAAGAATATTTCATTTTAATGTATACACACGCTTTTTGCTTACCACATCTTAAAAATTATCAATTTCCTAACATTATAATTTCTGTTAATTAAGAACGAAAGTTTTTGTAAAACTCATAAACTTCTTCATTCTTCTTTTATTGTGTTCAAAATTAAAAAAAAAATTCCTATTTTATCAAAAACTTCAGAACTAATTGAAACAAATTATAAAATATTAGAATGAAGATAGGTTGATATGATACGAGTATTGTAACCATTTTATAGTTATAAATACACCTACATACTCATTTGTAATACCTATTGGAGTCGAAGGATACGGGGTATGATTGACTGAAACAAACAATAAAATAAGTTTATAACGAATTTAATTCCTTCTTCGTTAATTTTCAACGATGTGCTTGATTAACATTATAATTTCACTCATAGAAGCAGACAGCTTAGGTATTACTGTAACAATTGGCCGTTTTTGTTCAGAAACGCTCTTTTCAATCATCTCTATATCTTACATGAGTCTCAGTATATTTGTCAAAGACATCTAATGTCACCATTTAGACTGAAGCCTGCGTGGTACATCAAAACTCGTCTGCCATAATGGACTATTCCTCGTAAGTTGGACGTAGAGTTCCGTGTCCCCGGTTCACATTTATATACAAAGAGAGGCGGGAGCACATTACCGTCCTCAAATATCTAAAAATCAACCCTTATGAAAATTTTAAGTTAAATCTCTTAATGTTGAACACAAATAACACTACTATATAACGAAGTGAATTTAAGTAATAAGCCTCCTTTTATAGTTAAATCATTTATATCGTTATATCGTTGTAATTGTTTCAGGTATTATACATCAAATAATTTTCTAATTTCTAAAATACATTTCATTCACTCAAAACAATTTTCTTATTTGTAGCTCCAAGAAATGCTCCCTTAGGAGTTAAGGCAATTCCAATTTCATCAACATCCATTAACATTTCTTGGCAGGTAAGTTAGTAAATAATTATTAAACATATCACAGCCCGAAAGTAGACAATTTAACATAATAGTTATTTCAGCGTTATGTAACATAGCGCTGAAACTCGGTTTAATCTATTAAGTTCAATTTTGAAGTAAATTGAAGTGTAATACTTAAGCAACTAATTTGCTAACTATTAAAGACACATTCTTAACTAATCATTATTTCTAAACTCCCTCAACGCTCAAGTCTCTCTCTCAAGTTTCAAAATACTAGTTAATTTTATTTTTGCTGCATTGCGAAATGAATGATTTTATTTTTTTTTGGTTTTAACGCTATCTCGAAGAATTGTAATATTTTGAAGAATGCTTGTCGTAAAACTGAGCTAATAGTTTTGTGGGAATTTTGTAGATAATGTATAAAATTGTTCTGTATGAAACTCTATAAGCTTCGCGTTTCCAGGATTATTATATCAATTTTGTCTTAAAGGCAAACATCTGAAGATACAAGAAAGCCGCACTAAATTATATTGCTCTAGTCTTTTCTTTTAAAAATATAGGGATTCGTTGAATATATTGTAATGATAAAAAACGAATCTTTTATTTTTTTAAAACAAATCTATGGATAATTTTTAGAAAAAATTTAAATGAAACATATTTTTAATTGAAATCATAAAATACTCTAATCCAATCAAAATTTCACGAAAAAAGGATCTCCATTGAATTAATGCATTCCTAGGTTAAAGAATATAATTTTCAGCATACATTGTTATTCAAATAAATTATTCACAATTTTTAAATAAATTGTTTAAGATAGTTAATGTATAAGACTGAAGATTAAATATTGTAAGATGAAGATATATAAATTCGATTAAAAAAAGCTCTTCCTGAAGTTTTATTTTTCAGTCCCTCTTAGTTTATTGGATGTCATTTAAAAAAAAAAAAAACTACTTTTATGTCTTGAGCAATATAAAGGGATATATGAGATTAGTCAATTGCATATTTGATACACGAAAATTCTTTCTGGCTTTACAGTTCCAGTAAGAAAAAAATCCTTGATTTAAAAGCTGTGTACTTCCTGTTATCTTCAATCTTGAAATACTTGAATCTTTGAAACTTAACTAATACCTCAATGCTGCTGTGTAATTGAAAAAAATTAATTGATTTGAAATTTAAATTTGAAATTTAAATTGATTTCGAGAGAAGTGGTTTGAAAACTTTTTTTCCTCCTATTGCTAAGGCTATGAACGCTAAAATAGAACATCAAAAAACTAATAAGATTAAATTCATGCTTGAAGATTTTGTTTTTGCATTGTGTAGCTTACCACACAAAGATGCCAAATATATAAAAATCTCAATTAGGAATTTTTGTCGCTTGCGATGATTTTTCAATTGCACGACAGAACACATCCACTACTATTTGATATATTACACTGGTGTAAGAAATTATGAGAATTTTCAGACTTGGTCCAATATCTCAAAGACTACTGGACCGATTTTAATAAAATTCATATGTACATACATTCATACAATACAAAACAAATAACCATTCAACAATTATAATACACACGCATGATCGTGCGTAACACTCATTGGAGTCGGAAGGTAAAAAATTATCACAGGAAAATTCAGGCCAATTGTCACAGGAAGTGATAAACGGTCTTATTTCAAAATGAAATCACGCTGCAAGGCCTGTATATTTGTAAGAGGGGACCCAATTCTTTTTTTTTTTTTTTTTGCTTATTCTGCAACCGTTGTTTCGTACCTTCTGACTCCAACTAGTGTTACGCACAACGAAGTATGTTTAGTACAATTGTTGAATGTTTATTTATTTTCTATTGTAACAATGCATGTACATATCAAATTTCATTAAAATCGGTCCTGTAGCTCTAGAAATAATCGACCAAGTCTTCAAATTCTCTTAATTTCTTACGCCAGTGTACTTGTTTCCTAACAAAAATAAATAATTCTTTATGTTATTGAATATATAAAAATTGTTATTTGCCAATGCTTTAATATGTAATATTATCTCCGAATAAAACATTATATAAAGGGATTCAATATTTATGCATTAGAGTATATCATTATCTTGAATATTTTAGAAGTTCTGTGCATGCTATAATTGTCTATAATGCATAAAAATTAAAATTTTATAGACCCAGATACTTAAAAAAAAAACATTCTTTTCAGAGGCCAATTGAAAATGATAGAGCTAGTAATGTAGATGGATTTTATGTTGGATATAAAATAAAAGATGGAATGGAGCCATATACTTTTAAATCAACGGTAATCAGTGAGGGAATTGTGCAATTTTATGAACTTCGTAATTTGAATAGATATACAGAATATAGCATTATTGTCCAACCCTTTAACAGCAGGGGAGCTGGTCCACCATCTGATGAAGTTTTAACCAGAACTTTAGATTTTGGTAAGCATGCAAAAAATTACATTAGTTGATAATTCCAATTTAACTTATATCTCCCTTTCAAAGATAAGTTAAATAGACATTTTAGACTTAATTATTAAGCAGTAGCGTATTTAAAAAAATAAATAAATGAAAAAAACTGAGGTAATTTAACTTTTTTTATATAATAATACATAAATACATAAATTCGTTTTCAATAGGGAAATATGTTTTGTTAAAACCTTTTTGCCATTAACTTAATTTTCAAAGGTTGTGCTTATAATTTCTGAATCTCACGCCCAATAAATAAAAACTAATTTTGATAATTACTTTAATTATCCCCTCACTTTAAAAAATTCCAGATCAAATCGCAATATATAGTACCGGCGCTTTGATCGCCTTATCTGTAAAATCCATTTTACCATTAAGTGTATTTTACTGTAAAATAATTTATCATAATTTTTTCAGTGTTATTTATTTAGAGTGTTTCAGTGATTTTCGATAATTATTACTTTCAAAATTACGGTATATAATATTTTTGTTCCGTAACCTACTCTGGAGAAATTTAATTTTACGGCAAAAATACTAGCACACTGAGTGCTGATAGTTTTTACGCTAACTTGATCCGGAATTGAACAGTGTAAGAATTTAAAAAAAATTAATTTTGAAAGGAGTATAAAATTTTATATCCGTTTTTATTAAAACATTTCTAATAAATTATACAAAGAGTTATTTTGTTAACTAACTAATTTATTTGATTTGCATGCTTGAACTTTTACTTGCCATAAAATATAATTATACTTTCAGGCAAATAAATAATTCCAGCATTTACATAGCCAAAAACTATTAAATTTCAATGCTGATATTGAAAAAAATCAAAAAATCAGAAATATATTTTCTTTAATATTGTTTAGCATTTACAAATAAGCCTCACTGTATGTAGAAAGGCTCTTTTTTCGCCATTGTTTCCCTAACTTTCTAAATGATGTACTAACATAATTTCAAACGTTCAAAAAGCAACTAAAATGTACTATAAACAATAGAAAATGGTTTGCAAAAAAAAATAAGAATGTTTTTAACTGGTTCATTTCAATTTTCAGAAATTGCAGATTTTCTTAAAAGACTATTTGCTTTTTGCGTACATTTTATAAATGAAGCATGTTCCTTATCATGGAAGAAGGAAAATTTTTCTATAAACAAATCATTCAAGCATTAAAAATAAATTCAAGAAATAATAAACCATTGTTAATCACAATGTCACAATTGTTCGTGAATTATCAATAAGCTTATCTAGAAAAGCATAAATGAACAAAAAGTGTGTAGCGTTTTGCTTATTAATATTTTAGATGTTCATCAACGAGTGAATAAGGGAAATTTATTTGGGGATCAGTAAAAAAAATAAAGAATTGATGATGTCTAAACAAAGCATTTGCTTTGAGGATTAGGAATGAAATATTGAATGGTTGAGATAAAAGATTGCAAACATATATCAGAATTGAATGCAAAAGTTACTTCGATACAGTTACTGTATTGTCATTCATTCTGAAACAATCTATATTACTTAGGGAAAGAGAAAATAAATAATAATTATATTCACTGCAATTGTTTTAGGAATTACGCTTATAAAATTATAAATGTCATATGTAGAATTAGACATGTTTTAAAAGTTATTATCGTAATTCAATTAAAAATCTTACATACTTATTTTCCGTACTGTACTAATTGAATAATAATAGTTTAATTTTGAAATGTAAATCAAACTCATAATTCATAAATGAGATTTATACTAATATCCGTGCGTAGAACATAAATAATAATTTTTAATTTTCTTTTAGGTGCCAATTATCTTTTGAAATGTTATTTGTAAATTATGTAAATGGTAAACATTCTCAACATTGGAACATTAATTTATTACGAAAATGTATAAATATTGATGAATTGTTGTAAATAAAAGTTTAAAGCATTTTAATAAATTTTACTTTTAAAACTTATTTACATAGAAAAGTGTTAAATGAATACTATTTTATTTTATTAAAATTAACTTTCGTTTAAATGTGACTATATTACAGTTTATTTTGTATTTTGAAAAAAAAAAAAAAAAAACAACGCTCAAAATCTTCTAAATGCCACGACAAGTGTTTCATTTAAAATATTTTAGATAGACATATTGTCAAATTATTAAATTTATACACTTTGTGTAAAGATTGCTTATACAAATTTAGTTAAATGCGTAACTATAAATTAAAAACATATATTTATTTCGAATATATTTTCATATTGAAATACCTTCAAAAACAAAATGAATTTCATTTTAACAACAAAACAAATTTTATTTTTTTCAATTACAAAGCCTGATAACTGCCACTAAAATCAAAGCAATAACTATAAAAATGCTCTTTCTCGAAGATATTATTATAAACAAAACTCTTGCATTGTTTTTAATGTATAATTTTTCTTTTTATTAATTTTATTCTGTATTATAAATTATATTTTAATACAGATGCACCAGGGATTCCTTCTATAAAGTCTTATTTTACAACATCCAAAACAATAAAACTTTCTTGGGAAATAAATGTTACTCCGTATGCTCCTGTTTTAGGTAAGTCTGAATAATTTTAAAATTTTTATAAACTAAAAAAAAATTTTAAAAAAAATTGTCGTTAGCTATTATTTGCCTAAAGTAGCTTTTTAAGTTTAGCTATCTGTTAATTTTTGTTCTATGAATAGTTATTGAGGGAATTATCATAACCATGTACCTATCAGGTACTTTTGAACCAAATGTATCACAAAATTTTGGAAACATAATTTTGTAACAATTGTGGGTAATGGAATAAATTTGAATATTAATAATAGCAACCAGCAGTTCAATAGATATTTTTGATCGAACCAGAGTGCAAGAAATTGTGAAATATTATTTTGGGAAATATATTAATAGTTTACTTTTTTTAAAGCTCAAAATGAAATAAATAAAGACGATATATTCTACATATTCACCGTTAATTGTTTATAAAATATGTCGAGGGGAGTGCAATTCACTATACATTTAAAAAAAATGATTGTAGGTCTTCAATTCCGTTGAGTCATCAAATTTCACTTTTTTATCCAACTTTATAGTGCTGTTTTCATTTTTACTTTTGGATTTGATTTTATACTTCCTCTTCTCTAATATTACTTATAAATAATATTCTACAGATATATAATTTAATAACATGACCGGTTAACATGCCCGGTTATTTTCATCTATTTTTTGAATCATTTAAATTTCCTGGTTTGGTACTCCTGGTAAATCCTGCGAACGATGCAGCAAACAAAAGCATGTGTGGTATCGTTATGCATCTCTTAGATATGGTGTCAAGAGCAAGCAAAATTTGTAAATATTATAAATTTAAAAAATGTACTTAATCGGTAACAACCAATTGATTGCGAAAGTAATGCTACCTATAACTTAACTATAAGTAACAAGAATTTACCAGATAACATTGCTTTCAAAACAACTGAAAAACTACTTTTATGTTAAATTGCTCTCCTAGCATAGTAGCATAGTAAAAAAAACAGAAAAAAATTATAGCAGTCCTCTTAAAGCCAGTACCTTATCAGAAAGAATGTATTTTCAATAGTTATAATTTCAACAAAAGAGATAAACATTGAGTATGCATGAGTGCATACCTTACATTGCATTCTATGAAATAAAATAACATCTGTCACTATGATTCAGTTATCAATCACTCGAAAATTCAGGCATCTTATCTTCTGATTTCATCAGGCATATTTTTATTCCAACATCATTATTTATCTTGAATGAGTGTCCTAATATTATTTGACTGAAATGTACAAAACTTAGCTCAATGAACTACTTGATATGTAAAAATAGAACCATTCATATTATATTCGTAACGCTAAATTTGTAAAAGTAAGATTGTGGACCGTTTGATATGTTTCTTGGAATAACGTAATTCAGATAAATTTGTTTACAGGTTATATTTTATACAACAAAATGGAAGGAAGTACGTGGACAGAAATAAGACTAAAAGGAGATTACAAAGAGCATCTGTTCCAAGATCTTCAATGTGGCACTAAATACTTCTGCTACATAGTAGCTTTTAATAGCGCTGGACGAGGAAATAGCAGTGAAATTATTTCCGTAAAAACCGATGGGAATGGTAAGAAAATTGCTTATTAAACACTGTCATTATGTGGTTATCTTAACTGAAGACAATATCAACTGTAAAAATTAGCATTTATAAAGACGTACAAATATTTAGAAATTATTTTTTTTTTAAAATAGCTACATAAAAATTTAAATAACTGTTTGTTTTAGAGCTCATAAAATAAATCGATAATTTACTTCTAGAGCGTTTTCAATGAGCGTTTTCAATTTGTTACATTAACGCTTTGTATTAAATAGTTGACTAAACAAACAACGATACAACCCATTCACGAAAACTATTGCGGGAATTAACTGGCAGTATCGATTTAATACAATTGACACCTACAAAATAGTATACTATAGGTGTATATCTACCTTATAAACTATAACTTATCCGTTTACTCATATTACCACTAAAAACACAGAGAACATGTAAGAGTTAATTTCCCGATTTGGGTTTTAAACATTATTGTCTATACTTAAACCTCATTGTTCTCGTTTATTGCTTTAGCGTCATATGTGAAACTTATTTAAATGAGTACTTGATTTTCCATTAAATTATTATTGCACGGAGAATGAGGCAGCAGAATGAAATAAATGATTTTCTTTTTCTTTAATTAAAGGAAATTTTCACTGAAAAACTAATAACGGATATTTAATGTTTAAACTGAAACATTTTATCAACGGAGCTATCAGATTTTTTTTCATTTCTTTCACCCATTATATTCAGTTTAAAATTTTTAAGTTAATTAAATTTAGGTTTGCATATTTTAAGTACATGCCTTGAGTAAACTAATGAAATTAAACTAATCATTCCATTATTTTAAGAAATTCGTTTACTTCAATGTTTATATTAAGCTCGTAAATAACTTCTCATTTATGTGATCCATATTCGAATGTCTGCGACCATCGACAGATTATAAGAAAAATTCATGGTTAGCATTTGTTCTGGCGGTTAGTTTCATTTAAATACACTGTTAAAATTTTCATTCTAAAATTATGGTTAAATAACTTGCAGCTGTTTGTCCATCCGATTAAACGTATAGTTTACGGTAAAGAATATTTTTTCCTTTATGGTTTTGAAATCATTAACAAAAAATATGGTTATAAAACCATGAATACAAAACCATATAGTTTCTTTACTATTTACGAGCATCTTTCAAAAACGCAAAAAAAATAATTATTTAACTGGACATTATGAGCTTGGCTTTTCGTAAGGTAATGGACATTGGAGAGTGCCGGACACTGGAAATTCTCCATGTGTTGAAAGAAATAGAGGAAATATAGTAGTGTCAACGCTAGGACTTGAACTCGAGTTTCGTCGGTCATGAGATTGACAGATAAGCCCACTCGACTATGATATGTACGCAGTTGCAAAAAACTACGAAGCTTCATTAGGTGGTTCTAGTGGGTGCGATAAAATTCTGGTCGTTTAACCGTATTAGGTAAAAGAAATTAATAAACAGTTTTTCTCAATTCAAACAGTTTGATTACCGTTTTATTTATGGTTATTTGACTGTTTTGGTTAAATATGCTAAAATAACCATTCAAAAAAATTGTTATTTAACCATTATTTCCCCCCTATAAGTTTCTAACAGCGCAGACTCCCCACATAGAATGTTCAGTCTCTATCTCTCCAGGAGTATCTTATATCCAGTTCAAAATTTTCATTTAGTAATAAAATATCCAATTCAGACATAAATAAGCTGTTAAACACTTTTATAAGAAATTAAAAATATTTTATTTGCACGAAATTTTAGCTCAATAAAATTTAAATTCTTTATTTGAATATTAATTATCTAACACATACACAATGATAAGAAACGAGAGGTAGAGTAAGATTAATTTTAAAGAATATTTATTATTACAACAGTAAATATCAGTAATTTAAAAAAAAAGAACATAAAATATAGATAATTGATTAAAATGTAAAGAGGATTGAGAATGAATTGAGAATAGCTAAAGTAATTTTCGATTGTTGAACGAACATATCAAAGTAAATTCAATTCCTACTGTAATTCTCGTTCGACAATTGATCTATCTCTTCTGCCGTTGACAGTTGATTCTCATTTGATCACTGGATAATCATTTCCAATTAACCGGATACACTGTCAATCACAATCTCTCTAAAGCCGCTCAATTGTTTTCTAGAGTATTTCGGCAAGATTTGAGTTGATTCCGTTTGAACTGGTTTTGATTCAAATGGTAATCAGGATGACATATCTATTTGGCTAAGAACAATATAGATAGACCTAACTATGACAGAATAATGTTCTCTAACGAATTAATTCATAAGGTTAAGTAAACATTGATATATTTAGGCTAATAATTTGATTCATAATACTGATGTCTATTTACTTTATCTTAATCATCAATATTTTTAATTTAATTGGATACTGGAAGCATTTTTAAAAATTACTGAGGCATTATTTCTCTGCTAATGCACTGATTAGTCACTTTTTTTGAAGAAAAAAAAATCAGCGTGGTATTTAAGAGGACGTAATACCTGGCAGCAAACTTTTAATAATTCTCTTTCCCCATCAAGAGTTATTTAAAATTTATAGTAAAAAGAAGTTCAGGAAAAAATAAAGTAACCAATGAAATTGCAAATGCTGAAAAAAAATTCAAAATACCAAAAGAAAAACAAATTGTGAGAGGAAAATCATAGAATTGCGAATTGCGAGTTAGTTATAAAAATTTCATTTTAATATTTTGAATTTTTTTCAGCAATTGAAACTTTAAACTTACTCCTGGAAGGCTTGAACCTTTTCTATTCTTTAAATTCTAATTTAGTTATGGAGGTGAAATAGAATTTGTGATTAAAAACTTCTCATTCGGTATAGAATCCTTTTAAAAAATTAAAATTTAATTGCAGCCTAGTATTAACGGCTAGTTATTATCGACTTCCATTATACAGGTTACATACACTATAAAAAATCTATTTGGTAAAATTCTGGTGAACTAGGTGGTCACGATCTGATCAAGCAATTGTACTGAATAACCTTACACATTTTTCGCTTTGTAATTACGTATTTTACCCACTCCTAACACTCATAAATACTCATACTTATTAAAAATTGCTTCTCTATTTGATAAAATGTTTGAACAAAATGTATAAGAATTTTATATTAATTGATATGTCTACCGTTATAAATTCTTAAATTTTTTTTCAGCACCCATTGCTCCTGATAAAAGATTTCTTTTAAATATAAACTACACAACATTATTAGTTAATTTAAACAGTTGGCATAATGGTGGTTGTCCAATTCGATTCTTCATTGTCCAATATAAAGTTAATGGTCAACAGGATTGGACTTTAGTGAGCAATAATATTATTCCTGAACAACAAAATATAACGATAATGGATCTTATACCAGGGACATGGTACTCATTGCTAATGACTGCTCGGAACGATGCGGGATCGACTGATGCGGAATATATTTTTGCTACTATGACAATGACGGGAGGTATGACATGCAGTATTTTTTTTAAATCTTTTTATTGCAAATCAATAAAATGTCATTAGAACATTAATAATTATTTTCTGTTATAAAATAATTTTAATTTTTTACGCTAGCAATCCATCTTACCTCTGAATAGACTTCGAAAGTCGACTCCCTAAAACTTTAATTCTAAAACTTACATATTTTTAAACTCAATCGTTAGTAACCATTTTATTTTGTAAACTTATTATAATGGTGTTTTTTTTTAAGTATATTAAATTATATAATGTTTATATTAGTTAAAACAGCATGTTAATCGTTATTTACTCTGAGTTTGAAAAATTAGCATATCAATTTTTAATTATAACAATAATAAATCAATTAAATGTTGCAAACATACAATTATAATTATAGCTGTGAATACTGTACATTAAAAATGTTTATTACCATTAAATATTTAAAACTAAGCTACAATTATAAAATAGTTTAGAATTTAGATTCTGTACGAGTTGCAAATCAATCTCAAAGGGACTGTTAAAGTTGATCTAGAGGTTAAACCCCACATAAGGAAAAAGACAAGAGCTATAAGCACAGGCGGTAATAGAAAACTAGTTAATTTATATTTGTTTAAGGCTGCCATTAGATAATTTTATCAATAATATTTTAAATAAAAGCTTCAACTTTATTTGCTATTTTTAAGGTGAGTGCATTTATTTAAACTTTTGATGACTATGCTTAAAAAGTTTTTTTTTTTTTATGTCAAAATTATGGCAATATTTATTTCACATTTTTTTGCTTACAAAATAGCAACACATCCCCATTATCTTTAAAAAAATGTTGTAGCTATTAACTTTAAATTGTTCTAGGTTTTACACGTACATCTTAGAATTAATATGTATTTCAAATTATGCAGAATTTATATATATATATATATATATATATATATATATATATATATATATATATATAAAATTCTGCATAATTTGAAAATTAACTTAGATGAGTTTAAAGTGCGTTCTTGCTGCATTACTGAAATGCGTTTGATTTGTTAGTTACCAAGGATGGGCCAGAAATGGAAAACGCACTTTAAACTCCTCTAGTTACGTTCAATTTGCGCTTTTGTTTTCATATTTTGCAATTTGGCAATCTTGTTACGTAAATGTTTTAAATCATTCTTGAAAAATTTTCTGTTTATGTAACTCGCTTATTATTATATAACTACTCGCTTTATATATTTTGTTTTATTCTGCTCTTTCTTTATATTTTATTTATTGTTTTTACGTGTTATTTTTACTTATTGTGTTTAATTCCATTTGTCGTAATTTTTGTAAAAATTTATTAATTGCTCCTCACACTATTGTATTGATATATTTTGCTTTGGCTATATTGATACAATATCAGAAAGCACTCTTTTTTACGGATATAATCGTGTGGCCTGATGAAAAGACTATATCTTTTTTTTTCCGGATTTTTTAATAAAACTTTATCCTTTTTTTTTCTTTAATTAATTCTTTTTCTTTCCCCAGTCGTTTGTTATTTTTATTATTATTATTTTTCTTTTCCCCTCTTTTTTCTTTTGTCTGTAATTAACCTTTGTTTTATCATCATTTTGAACTTATCTTATGAGTTCTATTTACTTGCAGCTTATGCTCAATAAATAAATTTTTTTTTTCTTAATTTTTTTCGTGTTTTTTTGTATTTATTTATTTTGATATATATATATATATATATATATATATATATATATATATATATATATATATATATATATATATAACTGAAAGTCTAATTAATAATTTACTCATACTGAAACTATAATTTATACAGGTCAATATCAATTCATTTGTTTTATTCATATAACTTATAAAGTCTATGCAATAAATTAATTCTTAAAAATGATTTGTTAATAGAATATCCACCTAGACCTTCAGAAATGAGTGAAAAAAGTGGTCCATTCTTCAGACATTTATTAATAACTGTACCAGTAGTCAGTTCAGCTATGGTTCTCATTGTAGTACTGTGTGTTGTGTATTTCATAACCAGGCGTAATTCTACTGGAGGAAGAGAACAGTCACCGGATGGTAATTATTAGATTCGTTATTATGCTTACATGGTAACCTATACAAGGAAGCAATAATCAAAGTTACCTTATTTAGATCAAAATTTAGTTCATTCAGTTTAATTGATGTCGATTAAACTTGACGCATACGTTATACGGACCAAATGAAAAAACAAAAACTATCTGTAATAAAAGTTGTTTTAATTTCAAAAGGTAGAAGGCGTTTTCATGGGATTACATCGGTATCGTAGTCGATTAACTCACTGTTAGTTCGTTCCTGGTATTCAATTAAATAACTGGTGTTAATATGCCGCAAGTACCATATCATCTTGTAAGTAGAGGTGTAGAAGTTCGAGAGAGAGATTTCGGCTCAGACGTTGTCCACGTCATTTTACTGAGGTCAGACATTCTTGCATTGGTTGTTAAATAATTGGGCCCTGAAAATGGGTATTGTCAGGGTCATGTGTTTTGCATTTCACGTGTGGGTCTGCCAAACCGGTTCAACACACATCACTTGCAGATATCAAATTAAATCTGGACCGTACATTTATTCAGTGTGATAATAATCCTAATCCTTAAAGCTGTAACGTTAACACGTCATGTATACAACCAATTGATTAGGCACAACTCTGTTAGTAGTTACAAAGACCCAATTTATTAGTTTAATATAAATACTACGAATTCAAGAAACGCTATTACATTTGTGTACATAATTTAAAGATGATCGTAGAAAACTTATATTAGCTTTTACTTTTAATTAATAATAATAAATAAAAATATATTATTTCAAATAATAAGATTTTTTAAGTTATAAGAATAATCCATCTTAAAAAAAAATCAGATTTACGCACATTTTGATTAAAATACCTTTTGCCACATTTATGGTTCTTAATTTATCTTTATTCGAGACAATAAAATTAGATTTCGTTTAGGCGTTGATGGAAACGAACCCATTAAGGCTGAATCATTACCACTATCAACTACTTATGAAACTGCCTTAGAACCAACATACTTTCCAACTCCTTATGCTGCAAGTAAAGTTACGGTATACAATCGTGACACGTGCTTACATCCTGGTACCGGGCATCAGCAAAATACTGGGACATTTGGAAGTTCCAGAAGTGGCTGTACCTACGATATACCATACCCAACTAGAAAGGTAAATTCAAATGTATTTCATTGGTAAAATTGGAATTATTAATTTACTTAAGTAACTGAATTTCAAAATTCTGAAAATTATATGTTTTATTTAAATTAAATAAAACTAAATTTTTATAACTAATATTTATCTTCTAAAATAATAAACCGTTTTTTGTTTTAATTGTAGGTTCAAAGTACAGAGAAAATTTACGAATCTCCAATTTTATACTTTCCTGTACTAGATAAAGGCAAGTTCTAATTTATTATTTTCAAAAGACAAAGAAAAACTGCATATTGGAGAGATATTATAAGCTATTAGAAAAAATTTTGTTTGCTAATAATAGTCTAATCAAACAAACTGTGTTTTAGCTGTTATTATATGGATTATCTCTTAAATATTAATTTCGGCAACAAAATAAAGCAAACAAACGACGAAAAATAGCTAAAAAGGGGGAGGCAAAAAATATATAGATATAAAAAATAAAATTTATAAATTAGTAAACATGTAATCCAATATTTAACAAAAGAAAAATAGAGCTCTATTGTACAGCAATAATTCCATATATTAATTTTTAAAATAAGTAAATATCAGAAATTGAAAAAAAAATTTTGTTCATGCTTAGTAGACGGAGCAAAATAAGGCATACGAGTTAAGAGAAAAGAAGAAAAAACTTAATAAAAATTAATTTAAGAATTAAATTAAATTAAGAATTAGTTTTTGTATTTTGTTCTTCAGTACTAATTTATTTTGTTTAATTTTATTTCATGTCAACACACTTAAATATACAAAAACCCAAGAAATAAAAAAATATTCAAAAAAATAAAGATAAACACGTTTTATAAAGTTAATAGATGATAACTAAAATTTTTATGTAAATTTTTAAAAATGTGCTTTTATTATTAAATATAATTTAATAAATATTAAAAATTACAGTGACTTTCAAAATAATCATATTCCACTATTATGTTTTTAGCTTTTTTATTATGAAAAAAAAAAATAGTTTATATTTTTCTTTAATATTTATATGTTTAAAAACAATCAAATTTGTAGCTTGATTTTCTAAATTTACTTCATACAAATATACTTAATAAAATTAATTTTTATGAAGAATGTTGATGTATAATCTATTATACGAAAGATTATTGTACAAAATACGTGATGATGAAAGAAAAAGAAAAGAAAAAAAAAAAACACAAAATATCACACAGTCTGAAAATTCATCTTGATCTAACCTTGGATCAAAAGTATATTGAAATTCACCTTGATTTGAATTAAACTCAGACATATTAGGGGGGGATTGTTTTATACTAACCAATGATTTGAATAAATAAGTTACGTGTTCTGCCACAATTTAGAATTAAAATAAAACATTGAGGAGAAGTAAAACTACGGAAGTAAAATTTTAAATTAAACACTAAGAAACAAATTTCTTTCTTTACTTTTTAACATTAAATATTCAAAAGAAAATTTCAAAATAAAAACTAAACAGACAAAGAGAAAATAAAATTTTGCAAAAAAAAGGTCTTTTAATACCCTTCCATGGCAACAAAAGCCGAACCTTATAAAAAAATTTGTTGTTTCGGTGGTATACATGAGGTTGACTTTATAAGGTGTAAATGTGGTTGAAATTTAGTTTCATTGATGATGTCATTTTTGGTGCAAACATTACCTAATTTTACACCTATGTTCTATAACTATTTACTAACAAAAGAAACTGCAGTGAATAGAACAGCTTAAAAATTAAATTAATACAGCAACATAGCACATAACCAAAAGCAGAACACCTAACATTTTACGAAGACACGTGTCACAGAGATACATCATTGGAGAACCTATCGTCATATAAGCTAGAGGTCGATTGCCTAAAGTTGTTATCGTTATCACTAAAGAGTGTTTAATTAGAAAATTTTAATATATATTTAATATATATCATGTTTCTATAGATATTGCCGCTGACGTTGCGTCTGTGCATTATTTTGTAATGATCTGAAATGTAGATTCAAAAAAATAGTAGAGAACTAGCACTTAAATTAAGTCGGACATTTCTGTAGTAAACAAGCCACGATGACTCAGTGGTTAAGGCCCTGAGCTGTCATTCTGAAGAACTGGGGTTCGATCCTCTGTAGCTGATAGAAGCCCACCCCGCATCGAATCGATTGGCATCAGCTTGCTAGGAAGTGAAGGCTGCAAATGAGCAGTGCTTACCACATTGTACAATCATACCGTTGATCACGAAATTGTGGTTGCTTAATCTCCATCATCCACCTGGCTCACAATGAGCTACTGCGGGAGTGCTTTTCTTTTCTATAGTAAACATCACGCTAGTTTAATAAATATTGTGATAGCACAATTGTGACCAATTAATAACTACTCATATAAGTGATACATTTTAGTTAATACGAAATACTGCGTTTTAACAAAATAAAATTAAAAATAAATTAAATAATTGAGTTATTAATTTTTATCTTTTTTTTAAAAAAAAAGTAAACGAAATATAACAAAAGATTTTGTGATTTACAGTTTGAATATAAAATGCTGAAATTAAATTAAATATTATATGAAATATGATTATATTAAAATATGCAGAGTTGAAGAAGAAGTAAAAAAATCTGCTTATTTTAAAACTGAACATGCACTAAATTTGCCATATAATAAAATTGTACTTGAAAGAGTATTTTTATACGATAATAGAATATTTTAATAGAATATTTTTAGAAGAAGAATATTTTTATGCAATGAATTTTAATACCCACACATAATATCAATTCCTTAAAAGGCTTAGAGCAAAGTCTACTTTATAGGCAGATGATCAAAGCTTATAAATATCCGAATGTGTGTATCCACAAAACCGCTTTCCAGAAATAATTCTAAAGAAAACCATGTATCGATTACTGTATCAATGGCGTTTCATGAATTTTGTCGCATTTCAACGAAATTTTTCCTTCGAATATGTACACCATTCAGCATTTTAAGATATTCTTAAAACTGATTTTGCTGAAGAGCAATTACTCCTATTTTAATCCAGTTTTTTGGAATAAGGAAATAGGAGGTATGTGCATCACCCGAAGAAGATGGAAAATCAAAATGGACACAATCTTGAAACAAACTGTGAAAAACCTAAGAAGTTTCTACTTCTGTATGTATCCAGAAAGTAGGTGCTTTGTATTTGACAGAAGGTATCACGTTGTTTTTTGGTTAAAGTTTTCATACACTGTAAAAAAATTCTGATTCAAATTACGATTAAATGAAACGGAATTCAGTGTGCCGGTACTTTTTTTTCTGAAAATTCTTTTTTAATGAAACGTGTAGTGAAAGCAAAATTGTTATACCCTTATTTTTACATAAATAATTACCGTAAAATCACAGAATCATTCTTATTAAAATAAATATTAGTGAAAAAATTCTGATATAATATTTTACGGTAAATTGGATTTCAAGGATGAGGCACGCGCACTGTCTGGACTTTTTTAGTGCGATTTGATCTTTGATCTGGAATCTTTTACAGTGCGTAAGATAAGATTTAAAAAAAAAAAAAAAAACGAACTACCCCGAATAACTTTTAATCTAATCATAGGATATTCACGAACTAGGACTGAATCTGAATGGTTCGAGGAGGTGAACTCAAATATGTAATTAATTTGTGCAGGTCATATATTTAGTTACAAAATCAGACGCAAAAACGTATTTTCTCTAAATAAAGATATCTTTTTTTCGACGGATTCGGATTTTTGACCAATAGGTACGGCTGGTAGCCGTAATCTAAGAAATATTCTCCCCATAGTTAGGTCAGCAGAGCGATTCCAAGTTTGGTCTCTCTAATATCAATTTTATTTTTTTGTGAATTGTGCCATATCTCGAAAACTTTTGAAGCGAATTGAAAAATCTTTGCAAACAATTATAAAATTCGTTTATCATGAGAAAAATCCATGCAAAAAATAAATGTTAGTAAATATTTATTATTCTTTATAATTATATTTAGTAATAGTCAAAAACATTTTGAATTGTAAGGTTTAAAATTTTCTACATAATTTTTAAGCATCTAATTTTACAAGGCAAAATACAAAATTTGGGTCCAATCGGTTTAATAGTTCATGAGAAATCAAATTTTAAAAAAGATGTATGTTTAAAATTAATTTTTTCTCAGGAACTGTTCAACTGATTTCGCTCAAATTTTGTATTTTGCCATGCAAAATTACATGATTTAAAATTATGTAAAAATTTATGTACCTTACAATTCAAAAATGTTACGACTGTTATTAAGTAAAATAATAAAATATAGTAAATATTTTCTAAACTTTATTTTCTTTGGATAAACGGATTTTATAATTTAGTGATAAAATTTTTCAACCCACCTAAAAAGTTCTGAAGATATGGCGGAAAACTCAAAAAATGAAATTAACATTAAGGAGTCCAATCTTTGGATCTTTCTCTACTTATGAGAACCAATTATGAGTTCTCCAAACTATGAGGACCAACAAACTGAAACTCCAAACTGTGAGAACCATATTTCCCAGATTGCGACTACTAAAGAAACATAAACAGTTGTAGTATACAGCACTCAATTATAAAATAGTGAAGCACTCAATTAAAAAATAGTAGTAAATAGTTGTAGTTCCAATTCTTTAACGAAGACCCTTCATCAGTTTTGCGACACTGAAAAACGGAGAAAAACAAGGTCGAAAAAATTTCGAAAACATTTATTTGTTATTTTCTTTCACATATCTCATTCCTTCTTCCATTTTCTATTTAAGCACTTAACTATCAGACCGAATAAAAGTGTTACTGTCTTTGGCAGCGGTAAATAAGCTATCGTAAAGCTATCATGTCCATAAAAATACAGGTCAGCCTGTTAACTTTTTCCGTGTATCTTTCGCCCCTAAGTGTAAATGTATCTTATGCTTGCAAAAGTTATCTGCAGTTTTTGCCTTGACGATGTTTGAGACTCAGCTGTTTTGTTTGTCGAAAAAAAAAGAAACGTGGAAAGCGACTAAGTAGTGTAGTGATGACATCTTTCTAGAAATGAGAGAGCTACACGTTCGTTGTCTTTGGCACCGATGTAGAGAGAGTGACAGATGTATGCTCTTTGGTGGCGCCTTGCTTTAAACCTAATACCTTCTTTTTTTGAATCCTGATGTTGTAACATCATTTGTAAAGGGTTTTAATTCTTGAATTAAGTTAAGAAGCTTTAGATAATAACCACATAACTTAATGGAAATCCCTATTAATTTTGTCGAAGTTCATTGTAAATTACGACTACTGGATTGTTTCTTTAACAAGGGAATTCACCTTATTAATGATCCGCCAACTTTCAATTTTAAATAAATTTCTTAGAGGTTAAAAGGTTCTTCATTGTTGAACTAAAACTATAGTGATAGTTCTGCTCATTTTAAATTGTTTAGTTTTATTTATATACAGCGCAGAATTAGAAATTAATCAAACATTCAAAATTAATCAAATTTTTACATTATTCAATATATTACAAAATTATTAAACAATTATACCATATTAACTATATTTCAGATTTAAATTTTCATCAAAGATCTTTGATTTATGAGGAGAACTTACATGGAAATTGTCTGTCATGGAGAAGAGGAGATGAAAGGTGAGTAATTTATCAATTTTACGAGTATCTTATGTAATTTAAATTTCAAAAAAAGGACGCAAGACTAATATTATATTTTATTGTGAAATTGTAATTATTTAAAAAAAAATTATTTATTGAAAAATACACTTTACTTGTTTTTTTTTCTTAATATGTAATTCAAGAGCCTGTTATAAATTGTTTTTGTTCCAGTTCTTCAAGTTTAGAATCAGACGACGGTAAAATTTTAACATCCAATAAAAACTGCTATATTAAGGAAGAATGTAGAGAATCTGAAACAGAATGTGATAGGATATGTAAGTATGGATGCACTTAGCGCATTTCTTTAATCCATTTACATGATTTAGAAAAAAAACATTAAAATGAAAATTGTGTGATATATTTTTACACCATGATTATATTTAGTTACTAAAAGAAAAGAAAATATTAATAATAATTTTGTAAAAAGTAAATCGATAACGCAATTAAAGAAAGTAATAAAATATATGCTTTTATTGTACATTTCTGGTTTTATAGTACCATTAAATTATACAAGCATATAAGCATTAGATTTTCATACTATGATATTTCTAATCGTATTTTCTCCCGCAACACAAATCCAAATTATAGTAATTATGTTTCCAAGCACAATATGTAAAATGTGATTTCCAAAGAAAAGGAACGATATACCGGAAGCAAATGAAAGCAACCTAGGGGAAATAATCATCTTCAAATCCTACATTTGAATAATTTAAATATTAGAATATTATAACATTAAAATTAACGTGTAAAATATAAATAAAACAAAAAGACTTTAATTAAAAACTAATTATTAACTATAAGGTTATAATTATTCACTAATAATAAACTACGAAGCTATAACTAATATCAAAATAATTTAAAATATATACCAATGGTAATATTTAAAAGTGAATTCTCTTTGAAATCTTTGTATTAAAAAATAAATTATGATCATTTTACAAAAAAATTTTAAATTCAAGAAACTATGTGAAATAAAGCAGCTACTGACATTCTAAAAAATTCAAATGCTTGGAATTAAAAAATATGTTATTGCTACTGAAGAATATTATGTTTAAAATATATATGCTGAAGAAAAATCAAAGTTTGGATAATTAAGAAAAATATATATGCTGGACATAATATACATTATTTTAAATAATACCAAAGGTCTGTTTCCATATTAGAAAATTTAAAAAAATAATTTTGATTTTTTATTATCTGACATTTTTCAGGGAAATCATTTGATGAATGCAAATATGAGACAAACAAACGTTGGGTTGAACACACTGTTACTGCTCTCTCTTAACGACTTCCGTTGAAATACCTAAGGTAATATTAATTATGCTTTCATGAAAGGGGAATAAAATATAATTATCTTATTCATTTTTGAGTTTAAATTTCATTTTGATTAATTTTTATTTATGACTCAACAAATCAAGCACCACAAATTCAATGAAAATTAGATATTTCATATTCGAATTTATCTGAATTTATTCAAAAAGAGCAGGGCAATTTGAACTATATACTTTTGATCTAAAGTATTTTTATTTTTTATTAAAATACCTGGTAATGAATTTCAATAAATAGTTCATGCATCAGATAGAAATTACAAAACAAACGTACGAATGTCTAAAAATACAGACAAGAACAAGCAAACTAAAATGTATATGTTTCAACTAGGATTTAATCCAACATGTGCATTTTGAAATGCATTCTCTAAACGTTTATTTTAAATACATATATTTCTAAGTCCAGGGACGTGCATTTTTCAACACATAAGATCTCAACCAATTAAGTAATGCAAACAAACTTATGCTTTTATTATTCACCGTTCATCAAATGTTTATTCAAAGCCCTAGGTCAAGAAAACTGAGATGGGCACAGTAGGCCTTGGCCCTCTATGGGCTGTCGCGACACTGAATTTAGTTTATATATATATATATATATATATATATATATATATATATATATATATATATATATATATATATATATATATATATATATATATATATATATATATGAAAGCGAGTGAATAATTCATATAAATTATTATTATGAAGGTTAAATGATAGAAATTTTCAATAATATAAATTATCCTAAGTTATTACTTCGTAAAAAAATTTCACTGGCTTCAAAAATATACATATTGGAAAGAACAATATATGTTTTTTGTGCTAAAAGTTATGAGCACGTTTCAAAGACATGCCAGTCATAAATTGCGTTTGGCAAATATTTACATTTTTCAATGCATCCAATGGAATTTTCATCAACTGCATTTTTTCCTAAAACAACTGTCTATTTTTACGTCTTCATTTTGCTCATAGAGTGGGATAAATGTTTTTTGCAAACTCCTAAAAAATATCAGAAACGATTAAATTTACACAGTAAATAATTCCATTTTGGGTCAAATTACCGAATAATGTGTTGTCACTTTGGGTTCATTATCCGTAAAATCCATTTTTACCATAAAATCTTAAACCGTTATTTTTAAGATAATTAAAGTAATTTAGCGATTTTGGGTAATTATGACTGTAAAAATTACAATGGAAGAAAATATAAATTTTATACTGTAATTTTTACAGTCATAATTACCGTCTTACTGATAATTACACCATTCTTGTAAATATTTAAAATATACAAAAATACTTTTATTTCCTGTATTGACATGTTTACTTTCAGAATCTGAAAGACATAGCGTTAGTTGTCTAAAAAAGGAGGCCAGCAAAACTACTTTTGGAAAAAAAATGTCTATTATGTTTGCGTATCAATCTGGTCATTTGATGAAAAAGAATCCCTTGTAAAACAAGTTCAGAGCTTATATTCAATTGCAGGAAGAAATATTATACGGATAATATTGTTGTCTCTTATGTAAAGAACTTTTAAAAAAATAAACTGTCCCGGTGCCAAACGTGTAAAAAAAATCATGTTAATAATATCTGTCAGAATATTTATATCATGTTAATAAAACGTCAGTTTTTCCAAAAAAAACGTGTTTTTCTTTTATTTAAAGTCAGAGCTATGCACATTATCAGTAAATTTGTTGAAAACAATAATAATAAGCTTAGAAAGAGAACTTTTTTAGGGAAAAATTATTTAATAATAATCTCTGTCTAAATATTTTGCGAAAACAATTTATCTATAAATCTAATAGCATAATTAATTGAAAACGATATTAAAATTATGTATGATATTTGTTTGGTTACCCCTTATACATAAGCTTTTTGTAAATAAAGTATTATTGCTTGGTATTTAAATAGATTTGAAATAATCTGTCCGTGGTTGAAGAAATAAATATATGATTTCTAAATTTTCCACGCCCTAAATAAAAAAAAATGTAATAACAGTCCAGAAATTTATAAGTGCTGACGTAAAAAAATAAGTAAATATTGTAATTATTATAATTATTTTTCAAAAAGAAAGACTCAAAGTATAAGCAAACTAAAGTTTTTGAACGATGCATTTTACATTTAATAAAAATCATACAAAAATGAAGCTCTATCATAGTAGACCAATATGGAGTAGAAACCAGTTTTATACATAATTAAAATTTTAATAACTATAAACCTAAAAGCCAATGTAAAGTAATAAATCAGTTTTGATAGATAGTTTAACGTTCAACAATTGTTTAAATTGAAGAAAATAAGGGAATTTTAACTAAAAAAGTAAATTAATAAATTTAACTTAAGTCCAAGTAATAATTTATTTTAAAAGCTTAAGTTCGCTTATATTGTTTTAAAAATCTTTCATGTGTTAAAAGCAAGACAGAAAAGCTCCCAATTATTCAAGATCCAAAACAAATCGGCAGAGTGAACTCACACTGTTTAAAATGAACTAGTTAATAAAAATAGTTTTTTTTTTTATTAACTCGTTTATGTAAAAATGCATTGAATTGAATGCAAAGTTATAAAAAAATCGAATACGTATTTAAATTAAATACGTAAATTATTTTATGAAGATTTTTCAACCAAATTCTTTTCGAACTGACCAATAAGATTAATTGGCTGTTTTTAAGTATACAGTTATAGTTTTCAATCTTATGTTGTAGGAAATATTTTACTGCAGTTTGTGTGAGGAGGAAACATAATTTCTAATAAATTTATGAAAACGTGATTATAGTTAATGCATGTAGCTTTTATTTTGTAAAGAATTGGTAGATCACCGATATATCCGTCGTCTGAGGGGCGAAAGCCCCCAGTTCTAAAACCAAGAATTTAAAACAAGCAGTGACTGAATTATTCCCAACGGACAGTTTGGAGCATGGGAAGAGATCCATTTTTCGTGATTTATCGAAAGATATAATAACCAAAAACAAAATCAACTCCATGTTATTAATATTAAATTTTAAATAATTTAGTTATAGCTTAATCACCAAAAAAGACGATGAGAATTAATTTAACACTATAACGGAAAAATTTTTCTGGTGAGAAAATTAAAGATCTTGAGAAATAAAAAGTTTAAATAGATTTTGATACGACAGTAAACTAATGAGTTATACTCTTGTATTGAATTACAAAGTCAGCTGTTACAAAGGTTAATTCCATTAAATTCCATTGAGACTTATGTGTTTAATTTATGATAATAAGTGAAAATGATAATTCAGCATGCAACGAATATATTTACAGCAAAATGGTGATTTTTTTTTCTTAATTTACTTTTCCAACATTAAAACTAGTTATAAATTTTTAACTTGTATGTCACAGATTGTACAAATAAAAACAAACTTACTTCCAAAGCCAGTTCTCTCAATAAATTTTCATACCAGCCTAATCTTAGTCTTCGTAAGCGCCAGGCTTTACTCCAAAGTGTCCTTTTCTTATCTTTTTTTTCTTCTTAATCAAACTGTAGACGATCAAACCTGAAATCTCAAAAGAAGGATCCATTGCCGTCGATTAAATTAAATTTAACTGCCACACGTGCTGAGTCTTTCGATGAAAAATTTAAATTAACTATGTATAAAGCGCTAAATCGCCTAAAAAGAAAAAAATCATTCCATTCTCAATGGTCAACTCTTTTCAACAGTATGGCGACCATGGTTCAACTGTTTCAGGTGGTTGTTGAACAAAAAGTCGAAGTTGGGGTTGAGTTGATGGTTCAATTGAACGAATTTTCGCTATGTGTGATATGGCTTTAAGTGGATTCATTAGGTGCTGCGATAAAATTCTGGTTTTTTAACATTATTAAGTGAAAGCATTTGATAAACGGTTTTTCTCATAGTTAAAAGTTTGCATAACCTTTTTTATGATTATTAGTGTTTTGTATGAATGTGGTGAAACTACAATTAAATAAATCGGTTTCAAACTATCTTTTGAGAAATGTCTAGCAGTGCACTCGACAAATCTGAGTACTAATTGTTAGTGTTTTATTTGTACAAATTTCTCGTTAAAGTAACGATAAATTAAATATAAAGCATTTTATTCTATCCCATAACTATGATTCAATACAGAAGATAGAGGAATTGAATTTGTTGGTATTTTTTAAATATTCGAGAAAAAGCAATAGAGAATTAACTGCATAATAAAACTAAAAAGGAAAACAGTAAATTAAAAAAACCGGAAGGCAATTAAGTAGAACTAATTAATTTTTAAAAGAATAAAAGGAAATTGGGCACATTAAGTCCAAAGTATATCAAACAACTTACTAAAATAATTTCTTAACTAATAAAAAGTTGAGCAAAGGGTTTTATTTACTTTGAACTAATTAGCGATCAGTGGTACTTTTCTTATCTAGATTTTCACGGATGCAGTTTCTCTAAACACGGGAATCTTCTCTCTAACGTAATTACTAAATCAAATTTAGTTATCTTCTTTTACATTCAGAGTGAAATCAAGCTGATTCGTAAGAATATTTCTGCTATTTTGCAGAGTCCTTACGTAAAAAGCCTAAGTAATTACACTGATTTTTATAAAGTTAATTATTACGTAACTTTTCCCCCTATATCTAATTAATATGCTACGATCTTTTACCAAAAAAAAATAAAACATGTATATTGTTTAAGCATAATACGAGGCTGCAGGTTAGAAAGAAACGAATGATAAAACAGAATAATTATTACATTTCTAAAGTATGTTTTTAATTTATTCTTTGGCATGTTATAGAAAAAAAATTAATAGAAAAATTTTCTTTTCTTTCGGTTGATTATCAATAATAGTTTAGTTTTTAAACATACGGAGAAACGTATTCGGTTACTACTTTTAATAATTTAAAAAAGAACAAAAGAACTAAAAGGAATCCGGAAATTAATAGAAGAAATGAAATTTTTAAATAAGCGTTTATTTTATGATTCATTTCTTAAAATAAGTTTTAAGGTTATATCTTATGCGTTACTGGAGTTGAGAAGTAAAAAATAAAAAATAAAAAAATTTGTTTAATTAATTTTAAAAGTGTTAAAATATTATAGTAATTCAAACAATTCAAACATGGTACGTCATATCTCCCCTCTTAAGATCTGAAGCTCCATTTTAAAGCTTTTTCTCGTAAAGAGTTATTCACAACACTTAGCATTTCCCGTAATGAGCTTACCAGAACATTTTCATGCATTAGCCTTTAAGAAATCAATTGAGGAAGAGCATCGTGGTTAAAATCAGATTTCGTGACTATCTTGCCACTGCTTTTTTACCTTGCTTAAATTACTTTATAAATTTTGTTGAGTTGTATTATTTTTGTTGTTAGTTTTTTTTTTTTTTTTTTGTTATTTAAAAAATGTAGAACTTTCTGATAAATATTAAAGAAATGCTATTTTCCGCAATTTAAATACAAATTACAAGAACAAAAAATCGTTAACAACAATATGAAATTTTGCATGCATTTTTTCGGTAAATATATGGAACCGTAAGTATATCTCCACCAAATTACAGAATATATACTACGGAATAAAAAAACTCTAAAACAGTATTGAACATTTTATTTTAAAAGTAATTAAATGAATAAATAAATATTGTATTTACATAGTTAACTTTAAAAAAAAACATTTAAAGTATTTAAAAACTTATTAAGATAATTATTCTACCAAAATTATAATTAAAGTTTTATTTATACAAATGCCAAGGAGAGAAAATATTAATGCATTAAACAAATTGAAATATTAAATCTAATGTCAAAATCTAATTCAATAATTTAAAGATATACAGAAATTTTCTGATATTTTAAAAAAAACAACAAATAAAACAATAAATATATTTAAAAAAATCAAATGCAATATATAACTGAAAGGAAAACATACAGTTAAAAAGAACAAACAAAAACTGGCAAGCATTTTAGTCAAACAAGTTAGATCACAATTATTTCATAACATAATAAAAGAAAATTAATTAAATTCTGAGTATTTACAATAGCAAATCAATTGCTTAAATATGTTCTTCACTAATGAAAAGTTAAGCAATGAGATTTATTTACTCTCAATTCGCTGGTGGTACTGTAAATCCCGGTAATAGAATGTGGTACTTTTCTTATGGAGATTTTCACGACTGCAGTGTCACTAAACACAAATATCTTCTCAATCGTCTATTTTCTAAAACAAATATATGATGCCATAGCTAATCATGGAAATGAGCTTGTTCCCTGCTTAAGTCAACATCTAATACCCGTTTCTTTTTTTCGGATTAAATAATTTGTATTATTTGAAATTTGAAATTCACGTGCATTGAAATGTATTTAAGAAATTTTATCTCCTACCATTTGAAGTAAAATTAGGAAATTTAAATTAAATAATTTTAAACTTAATGATAACAAGAGTTTCAAAAAATCGTCTTGTTAATGAGTTTTAATTTTAAAAAAACATTTTTTTTTTATTAAAAAAATATCAAAACAATTTACATATTCCTCTAAGATGCCTTAGTATAATAATTCAAGGTAAATTTGCTGTGGAAGAAAATACTTTAGAAACTATACAGAGATGGGTATATTAAAAATAACTAAGCATAAGTTTTCATTGTACAATTTTTTTAAGTAATTCCAATCACTCCTTCACAACAGTGCCCCAACAAAGCTGTTGACAAAGTTGCCTAATTTCATGTTATAACTTCCGGTATGCATGCAGCTGAAATTTTTATTTTTGGTTCACTATTACCTACTTTTTTAAAGATTTTACAATTTCAGTTTAACATCTATTATACCCTTCCATATAAGATATAAAAGAGAGTGTTATTTTTTTTAAATAGATTTAATTTAATTTTTGACTGCGAAATTTGACAGTTATTTGACAAAATTAAATTTGACGAAATTAAATTTGACAATAAACTTTAAGCTTTAGTATTATACAACAAAAACGGTGTTAGATTTTACGCATAATAACTAAATTATATACAGTATAATTTTTACATATTATATTAAAAAAGTTTTTACACTTTTATTTTATTTGAATGTATTTAGATTTCAGCCATATGTACCTTCTAGAATTTTTTGTGAAACTTACTAAGCAGAAAATCGAACGGGGAATATTTGTATTTATGGGGAATATTTGTATTTAGGAGTCATCGATCACTTTGAGACATTTCAATCTTTTTCATAAACGTAGAAACTATAACTAAAAAAATATTTTTTAGCATTATATATCTTTTTATTGAAGCAAAGATATATCATTTCGTATTATTAAATTTATTTCTTTAGCTATATTTTCAAGCCAATAAGTTATTGCAACCAAACCAAATGTTTTTCCCTCACCATGAATTTAAAACAAAGCCAACTGTTCAGTTAAATTAGATTTAACATATAATAAAAAATATATTAAAGCAAAATTTCTCAAATATATAATATATATATATATATATTAATTTACGTAAACATTTACTAAAATTTTATTTGGGTTTTCATCGAATTAGTTAAAAAAATATATATTTTGCTTAAATATTTTTATTCTTTTTTTATATTATCTTTTATTCATTCTTCATTATTTTGCACTTTTTTTTAATATTATTATTACGTTAGTCACAACATTTTTTATGGATTTAAAAATGCTTGTACTTAAAATTTGCACGCCTTATAAGATTAAAAAAAATCTGAACAGTTGAGTTACCATACTTTCGAGTTACTCTAAGTTCTTGTTTTTAAATATGTATTGTGAAAGTATCCCCTACTAAAAAACATCTAAAAAATTTCTTAAAAAAAAATCTTAAGAAAATTTTAAGTTATTTGGCCCATTTCTTCTTAAGATTTTCTTAAGAATATTGTCTGAAGAAAATCCTAAGAAAAGAATCTTAAGAAAATCTTCAGAATATAATCTTAAGAATTTCTTAAGATTTAGGTTTATGTGGGCCAAATAACTTAAGTTATTCTGAATAATAGAATCTGAAGAAAATCTTCAAAGTATAATCTAAAGATATCTTTTAAATATAGGTTTATGTTGACTAAATAACTTAAGATATTTAACATATTTTTTATTTTAGATTTTCTAGAGAATAAATCATAATCATATTTTAGATATTAAAATGTTCTAAAAAAAGTTTTTTTCAAAATTTGAACAAAATTGCTTAAGAAATTCTAAAAAGATTTTACAGACATCTTTCTGAGCTTTAACTTATAAGTCAGATAAATTTAAAAATAGTCAAATTTATTATATTCTTTAAAAGCTATTTTTATTTAATAAGCATTCATTTATTCAAGATCTATTGCCCAAAATATTTTTTTTAAATCAAGAATAGGTTTAATATTATTCCAGATAAACATGCATTAACAATGAATAAAATACTTTGACTGATTCATTTAAATAAGTGTTAGTACAAAGGCAAGTTATTCAAATTAACTCATGTGCTCTTCATTCTAATTTAGTATCTTTCATTTAAACAATTTAAAAAAAAATTTACTTACCTTCTTTGGTACTATTAAAAATATAAAAAAATACCTTCAAAAAATATAACTTATACTAGTATAATGCTAATTGGTACAAATGAACCAGCGTTAGGTAAATTATTTTTTATTGTAAGAATTATCGTGAAAAACCAAAATATTTTTCGAATCCTAAAATTGACAATCTTTCCAAATGTTTTACGCTTCCACTGTATCCAAAGGTATAAATAAATAAGAACGAAAAACATTTATAATTTTTTGTTGTTTATCAGACATGTTACAATAATCCACGCGATATTCTAATTAAATGAGGCAAGAAATAGAAGAAACGGGGGGAAAAATTGCAACTAAAAAAATCCATTTTTTTCTCTTCATCGTTTATAACGATAGAAAAGTACTACACAATGTGTATTTTTTCAGTTATCTCATTACGGTAAATGGACTGAATATTATTACCGCGGATACCGAGATTAATTCAGAGTTTTTTCTGCTTAAAAGAGAAGGATTAATAGCTGATAGGGGATACGTTACTCTTGCTGCATCATAAACTTTATTGCCCTAGTTTAAAGTGTACTCATTTACTTAATACGAGGTCGCTTTTCCTTTAAATTATCTTTCAGAGGCAAGTTTATTTAAAATATAAAAAAATGAACTAAATAAATGATAATTGTAAGACAAAATCGCAAACAAATATTCAGAAATTGTCCCACCGCATTTTCGTACTCCACCTCCTGCCCTCAACTCAACAACTGCCTGGGTTGCTTCGAATTCATGATTGCTTATAAATTTTAAATTATAAGTTTGTTTAAGCACATTTTGTTCATTTGTTAATTGTAAGAAATGAAAGAACTCCTAGATTTGAAAACTAATCAACCGCACAGAGAAAAAAAATATTGTTTTAATAGAATGCAATTCAAAAATATTTAATTGAGAATATGAGTTACTAAAAAATAAAATTGAAGTTATAGCTGTTTTCGAAATGATGGTATTTCTCCTGCTAAAAGAATAAGTGTAACTTTATTTTTGCATAAAAATTATGCTGTAAAAATAATTTTCAGTAAAAAAACATATATGTATAAAAGAATTGGCTAGATGACTTGTAATTACAAAATATGTATGTTCTAAATGTAATAAGCCTTGTCACTGTAAACCGAATACTTGAAAAAATTTTCATTTCGTGTACAGCATGGAGTAGATGGAATATTTCAATAAAATACTGTAACAATTCATATGTCAAGTTCTTGAAAAAAATATAATAAAATTTCTAAAATTACAAAACTATAAATGCAGTTTACAGTGCCTGTAGCTAATTAATATGATTTCAAGATACGATAAAAAAAATCTATATACTGTCTTTGAATACTTAGAAATCCATTCACTTGAATTGGTTTAAAACATAGATTAAGGCTTTCTGAGTAAAGTATTAGAAATTACCTAGATTAATAACGAAATATTTTTTTAAAAATATTATTCCCCTATATTTCCAAAATTTGCTATTTTATACTTATTAGAACTATTTTAATATATTAGTTCTCATGGCATTCATTAGTTACCAATGATTATAATATGATCTAAAATAGATTTATAAAATCAACATATATATTCTTATTTTGTATTCGCAAAGACATACATTCTCTAAAATCTTAGAATCCAGAATCTTGAATAAGAAAATACTTTAATAAAATCCAATATTTTAATTTCTTTATTTTATAATCGTCATTAAACAGCCAATTCATCTTGAGTTAGAGGCTATCAATGTTCAATTTCGGAGCTTTGTAATTTAGAATTCAATATAAAAGACAAGGGAACTCTTGGTTAAATTATTAGGAGAAATTCGCTTTCGTGAAGGACTTTTTGATGGTACTAACTCGCATTTCTGTTGCATGGGGACGAAAACAATGAAAGCTTCACAAGTTCAACCTGGCAAGGAGACCTTAACCCATAATCCGTGTACTACTTAGGATATTTTACAACAGTACTGTGGACGATGCGATTCTGTTTTTTGCTGTTGATAGTATTTGAAACTTAACATATAAATATCAGAGGCAGTTATATGAAAGTACTTAGGTGATGTTCAAATAAGCTGACATTATATTTCACGAAGTTACAAATTTTGAAACAAAGTGTGCAGTAAGGCCATAGATTATCAAAAGTAAAATTTAGAAAAAAAAATTATTTTTCCATTTCTAGAGAAAATTAAACAGAGAAATAAATAATATATATTGAAAACAATTTTTAAAATGAATTTTTGAATTGGAAACTTAATGTATTTAAATTAAATGTTAAGAAAGTTGCTAAAAATTAAATAAGCTTGATTTTATTGAATATAGATGAAAAATTTCTCCATCTAGAGAAAATAATATTCATAAAAATTTACACATCATGAAGAATAGAATGCGTTTGTACCAAATACTGTTTTCAGAACAAAGAATATATATAAACATATTTAATGCATCCTCTGTGTTCTTGAAATATTTATGTTTTCAACTAAAGCTGACACATACATAAACATACAAAACATTTATTTTTCCCCTTATTTTCTGTCGTACTTGTAGGGATTATACTTGAAAACAGCATAAAACGCAATATTTATGTTTGAAAAATGTATTTATTTCTCCGAATTTTACAACTGCATCAATGTAACATCATAATTCTTTTTGCTATGTACAGAAACAAAATTAATAGCAATAAAGAAATTTATGGCATTAAACATTAAAAAAAAATGATATAAACCATTTTAGTTTAAAATGGTATTGCCTTAAATTTTATTAAATGATGACTAATAATAATTGTAAAATTAAAAATTTAGGTTAATTTTAAGTAGTTTCTTACTACATCTAAAACTATTTAGTAATCAGAAACTTGCAATCGCTCTAGCAGGACTGTGTCATTATTTGATTCATTATTGTGTGTTTTTTTTATTTAGTACATTACTTTCATTTCTAGCAAGTCAATTAAAAGAGTCTCTTATACCTGAGATAAACTAAGATGTGTCAGTTTTGATTATTCTCTTTTTGAAACTTTAAGTCGTCCTTTTTTCTAATGTTTTTGTTCTGCCAAAAGAACGGCATTTTTCTTATGTTATTTAATAAAAAAAAATTTATATCAGGAAAAAAATCTTGATAAGCTTTCTTAAGTTCAAAAATATTGATAGGTAACTAAAGCGCTTCATAAAAAAAGAACTTTTTGAATGAATTTAATGCAACAGGAAATATGAAACTACGAAAGTAAAATATTTTTAATAATTTAATGGATTTGTACGCTCCTATATGCAGTTTTAATTATATCAGGGAAATATGATATTTAATTAGCATTAGAGATGTTTTGAAATAAAATAATAGTGAGAGGAACATTTTTTTTAAAAAAATTTACAAGCTTTTTTAAGACGGATGGAAATTTTTCTAACCCTTCAAACATGGAGGAAAAAATAGCTGCCTTCCAAAATGTGCAGCTTCACTGTTTTAATCAAAAAAGACCAAGTTTCTAGCTCTTAAAGATAATATTGTTTTCTGATTATGTTGACATGACTCAAAAACTATTAATTTCTGAAGAAAATTCCGATCTTTAGTTTTTTTTTTTAATTAACATAATTGTTTTTACATTTTATGCATACTGTAAAAAATTCCATTCAAAATTATGATATAAAGAACTGGAACTTTGTGTACATCTGTTTTGAAAAATTCATTTTATCGTAAAATCCATTTTAACGTAAAATGATACACCGTAACTTTTACAGTAATATTCATATGATTAGATTGATTTAGAGATTTTACTCTTTTACTCTAATTATTTCGATAAAAATCATGATATATCGGCTTTTCTGTTCTGCAACATATGTAATGCTAAGAATGGATTTCACGGTAAAAAAGTGCCGGCATTCTGAGAGCCGGTACTTTTTACCGTAATTTCACTTTGAACTTTTTACACAGCAAGTTTAATATTCTTTTATTCTCGCTAATTTTTCTGACAAAACAAAGTAAATAAAATGGTTATTAATTAAAATGCTTAAGGCGCTCTTCTAGAACTATTGAGAAAACATCTCACGTCGAATATATTCGTTCATTAGTTTAAAATTTATACAGAGTGTGCTATAAATTAGAATCCTTAAGGTGTTTCCCAAGAGCTATTTAGACTGTATGCTATGACGAGAATATTCGCTCATTAGTTAAAAATTTATACAAGATGTGTTATTGTTTTATTGTAAGTTACTTTCGATTCTAAATTTGCCAAGTAAAAAAACTTCTTTGATCAATTAGTAAATTTAGAGAAAATGTATACTCTCTCTCAAATTAAAGTCAATTAAAGAAAAATGAAACTTTTACCTATGCAGTGCTTTTGAAACGTATGTTTTAATCATATTTCAATTTCTTTCAATTAAAGATAATTACTTTTATCATACTCTCCTACTAGAATTTCTAATTATTAGAGCACTTTTATATGCATGAATTCTTTCAAAAAGTATAATCCCTATAACTATTAAAGTGGAATTAAATAAAGCATTTATTACATGCGATTCAAGATCATAAATTTCAAAAACTACCCATAACTATTGCAATCTATCTCAAATGCTTCCGATTCAATAGGTACCGAAGAAATACTTCTCTTTTATTTATTCAGAGTGGAATTCGGTGAATTAAAATAAACGTAGACACCTTCACATATCTTAATCAATTAAAGATAGATGGAACATTTACTTATAAATTTATTTAAAAACGTATGTCTAAATGGTATTTTCTTAATTCCATGTAACTAAAGATAATTATATTTATTATACATTCCTGCTAAAATTTCTAATTATTAGAGCACTTTTATATGCATACATTCTTTCAAAAAAGTATAATCCCTATAACTATTAACGTGGAATTAAATAAAACCTTTATTGCAAACGTTTCAAGATCATGAATTTCAAAAACTACCGATAACTATCGCAATCCATCTCAAAATGCTATCATCATCACGTACATAATTAAGAGTTTTTCCTCTAAGGTAAATTCAAATTGATAAAAATTTTTAAACAAAACAAGGTGACTGAAAGCAACATAAGCAAAATTTTTTTTACACAACTTTTGTCATCACTCTTAATGGAATTTTATTTTGACTCTTTCATTACAACAAATGAAGCTTTTAATGATGAACTGGTGAGAGGAATGGATATTAAAACATGCACAAGCTATTTGCGACTCACTATCTTAAGAAAAATCTTAATGAGATCTCTTTCATAAAAATGTAATGATGATTAAAGTTAAATCTTCAGGGGAAACGTTAAATGATCCCACTTGTAATTCAAAAAAGAATGTAGCAACTCATTATCATAGCACTCATTGTTTCCAAAATATCAATAAAGCCTTGAAGTGGTTTTGTTGGGGAAAAGATAATCTTTTATCTTGCATTCTATATAATTACTCTTCAAACGCTTCACGGAAGTTAATATATATTTTTTTATTCCATACAAAATTTTCAAGATCTTAAAAAGTGGTTTTATGATTTATTTAGATAAGTGGAGCTACTTAAAAAAATCTTTATTCAGTCTTTGATGAACAGTCTTAGTAAATCAATATAGCATATTTCTAGAAACCTGGTGAATAAACTAAAAAGCGTCCCACTAAATATTTTGAGTTCATTCTCTTCTAATTAATATTTAAATTAAATATGGGCTTAAAAAGAAGTGATTAAATCCTTAAGCATGTTGTTTGCTATGAATAAAATTATTAAAATCCCTATAACTAATATTTGAGGTTTATAACTTTTTAACAATCGTTTCATATATTTTTGTTTCTTAGTATTTAAAAAAGTTTAAATTAAACATGAGGACGACAACTTTAAAAGGAAAGGTCTTATTGTGCTTAGCGTATTTACTTGATGATAAACGCTCCCACTTTTTATTAAAAAATGCTACAGACAATTTTCATAACAATCATTGTCTTCGAATTATCCAGTTGGAATTGATTTGTAAGGATGATTCTTTGAGGAAATGAATAGTCTTTTCTCTTCGTCGTGAATCTTTAAATTACTTTTAAAAAGCATTTGCAAAGATAGTTTGTTTTTGTTTCGTACTAATTTTTTATATTATCTTAATTTAGTTTCATGATTTATTTAAATAAGTAAAACTACATAAAAAACATTAAGAACATTATTAAATAAATACCACACATTATTAAGGGTTTAATAATCAAAATAAGGAACTTTCAGCTGGATATTTTGCATAATTGCGCCTTTGTATTAGAGTTATTTTTTTAATTATACAAACCGTTTACTCTTCTAAATGTCTTAAAGTTTTTTCGAGTGCATTAAAATATAATAAACAAGTTTATTATGCAATGCACTCCTTTATTATCCTTTGTCATTTACTCTTTTTAGCGTCTTAAACAATTATTTGTTGCTTTTTTGCCCTTTATATTTTGTAAGAAAGAATTTATAATTTTTTTTAAAAAAAGTTAATCTAATTAAAAAACTTTAACAAACATTCTTAGTAAATCAATATCGCATATGATTAAGGAACTCACAATTAAAGTCAAAAAGATTCTATTAATTATTTTTAGCTGTTTCCACTTCAATTAGTTTTTAAATTAAATACAGACTTTAGAAAAAAATAAAATACAGTAATGGAAAACATATAACCCACGGATTCGACACTGGCTCACGCGTTGATTTTTTAATTTCATGGTTGAACTTATATTTTATAGTAAAAATTGAATAGACAATGAAAAAAATTTTAAAAGATTATGGCATTAATTTTAAATGTAGAATTTAAAAAAAAAAAATAACCGAGTCAGTGTTTTCCTACTGATTTCCGACCATATAATATTCATAATAGTGGGGGTGATAAACGGTTTTCACCGATTTGTAAAACCATATTGCTGAATTCAAAATAAATCGTGGTCATGTCTTATCAATGTTCACCTGAATAACATATTAATACTTAGCAGAGCATACTTGGGACTAAAACCCAGTGCATGTACATCAGAAGCAAAGTGATAGCCAGGAGGTATGTGTGAGCAGGTAGTTGGACAACTCGACACGTGTAGTTGGATACGCAACCTCCCGTTAACCTCCATTTTATTCTTTCTTTTCATTTCAAAATGTATTAGCAGATATAATAAAAATAAATAATATAAATGTATTATCAAAGAAATATCTTGAATAATAATATAGTATTTTTTATCAATAGTGTTAAAATGCAAAACAAACGGGGAAAAAAAATATATATATAAAAATTTTATTCTCCTCTTGAATCACAGTAGTGATTGGGAGGAGATGAGGATGCAAATTCATTTCAAGAACCTCTGACAAGACAAAATTTCACGAATTTGTGCCTAATATTTGGAAAGAAAAGAAAACGATTTTTTTTTCACTACGTGGAAAATGATCACACCTTTGCATTAGCACTTCGCTGTTGAAATAAGCATAACTATTATTTTAAAAATAATTATAGTTTTTATTTAATTTATGAATTTCAATGACAACTTTTAATTATCGATTTCATTTTAATTCACTAAAATGTTCGTAGTTTTTTTTTTAAATATTGCAGTGTATTACAAAATACATTATTTTTTAAGCAAATTCATGAATAAACACAGAAAATTATTATGGCTTCCTTTAAATAAAGCAGTTTTGTTCCATAAGTTTTTGATATACATTGTTGGTTTCTCTACATATTACAAATCTATCATAAAACAGTAAGTAAGTAACAGTAAGAGAAAAGAAAAATAATACGAAGACTCTACATTAAAGAATGGTCATTATTTAAATCTACAGCAACAGCAAAATTATACCTAACTCAGTTAACACGGTGCTCTATTTCGGCATGGGCAAAAAGAAAATTTAAAAATGCTTCATGCTGATGGCACAGAGAAATGCCATAAAATATTATTCGTTCGAACACAAAAGGAATGGTTCCAATTGAAACTAATGTACCTAATGTTGAAGAAACTAATCAATCAATTCTTAGTCGGAATGATCTTGGTCGCATCTTTATTAAGTACCAACTTTGTTTTAACTTTAAAGAAGATTGAACACAAAACAAAATTGATTAAGTTTCAAGTTTACTTTAACTAACAGTGAGATACTTATGAGATATTTTCTGTCATGTATCATAAATTATTCAGAAATATTTCTATATCATTTGAAGAAAAGAGAGTACATGTATGATCTAGATACTAAAAATTTTCGTGACTTCATGATTGTGACCTTGTAATGATTGTTAAACCTTTTGGAATGTAAGTTTGATGTTCTGTGCTAATTGATATTATAATCATTAACTGTTTCTTGAACTAAATCACACGAACATCTTAACTATTCAAACACTGCTTTTTTTTAATTATATACTGTTTTCGTCTTTATCAGGCGTATTTTTTCAAGCAGTTTTCAACATCCCATTGTTTATTTCATCAGATTGTTTCAATGTAACTTATTTTCATTTTCATTCAGACAAAAGTTTTACGTTTCTATCAATATAAACCTCAATTGTACTGAATCTTAAAATATAAAAATATTTTTGTGCGAAGGGAATACGAAGTATGCGTACCATAAATAATATATTCTGTAAAATTCAGTTTAACGAGTAATACATATTATTAGAATTTAGTTTATAACGGAAAGAGTCTAAGTCCTTTTCAAAATGCTGAGATTAAAGATGCAAAAAAAAATATTTTTATAACTAGTTAAAAATTACTAACCTTTTTACTATAATGGCAAAAATTTTTTTTAAGATAATTCATTTTTCTTAGATTTAAGTAGGAAAATTACGCAAAAAAAGATTATTTAAATTATAATATCAAAACAAAAACTGCAAAAATCAAGCATAGTTTTCTTCTTAAAATTTCTAGCTCTTATTTTTGAAAACCGTTGTTGGGCGACCACCAGCTAAGTTGTCTCCTTAATAAGAGTTTTTTCCCCCGCTATTTTCAGAAGGCCTGCCACACATTTCAAAATAATGCACCTTTTGCTGATCACATAACTATCATGCTCGTTCATTTCCATTTTTGACAATTTAACTATTAAAATCAACATTCGCTGTTATAATTTTCAGTGTATTTCATTTCTTCTTGGATAAACCTGTTACGATTTAAATATTTTTTCAATCGTTCCGCTATTTTACAATTGTATTTGTGAATTTCATTTAATGAATAATTCAGTCTACAATCTGTAGACCAAAGCTACCCGACTTTAAATATGTATTTTAAATCAACACAGTTCTTTAAAATAACACTAGTAAATATATGCACAATTTTCTGCAATTTCAATTGCTATTTTAACATTAAATATGTGTATTTGCTGATAACGACAAGTCCGCTATAATGAATTGTTCTTATAATAAACTTTTTCTGTGTGTTAACTTCCTGGAACACAAATTATCTTGCATAAAGCTTACTTTTAAATGGAAAAGTATATGTAAGTTGATTTAAAAATTATTTAATAAACAATATTTTTTTACTAATTGATTTTGTGATTAAACGTATGTTTGTAAGCAAAAAAAAAGCATACTAGTTTTGAAAAGCATTTTAAATTGTGCAGAATAAATTTAAAAACATTTTTAAGTTTATAAAACAAAACAGACATAAGCAATAATAATTCTGCATCTACGTAAGGTAACTCAATCGAAATAACATTACATCAGGATGACTTATACTGAAATGATTTCATTGATTATTAGTAAAACTAAGAAGTGCATTTTTTTATATTTTCAAAAGAAACCATTTGCTATTAACAATTCTTTTTTCTCCCGAAGAAAACGATTGAAAGATAACAATTTTTAGCTCGAAGGAATAAAAAAAAGTAGCGCGTTTTTACTTAAGGGACGTCAAGAAAGCGTTTGCTGATATAAACATTTCTTTTACATTGTTATTTCGATTAAATATCGATTTTCGTTACACTTCTGGAAGCGATTCAAATCTTTTATAAAGCATTTTCAACGATTTTTATTTTTGTTGAAACCACTTTTTCAAAAGGTGCTGCAACATGGAAAGAAGCTGTCATTTCTTCAGGGCATTTTTTGGTGATAACAAATCAGAATTTTGTTTGTATAGAAAAATGATATTTATGTGTTATCTGTCATATGTTTTAAAAAGATTTTACAGCGTTTGTTAAAATTTCTTCCTTTTGTATTGGTCGTTTTTGTATTTGACGTATAAACTAACTTAGTGCGCAAAGGTGTTTTTCATCGATTATATTGAATATTCAAAATGCATAAAGTGTTTGCAATAAAATGATTGAGTTAATTTTTTATTTAATTGCGTTTTTATGAAGAATAAATTATGTGGTTTCACTAGTTCATATACTTTGCGACAATTACATTATTGTCTGCATGGAAGTTTCTTAATAGAACTTATGGAATCTATACTAGTTTCCAAAAAAATAAAATTATATGCTTAATTTATTACACAAATTGCCTATTTCCATAATGTAAAACAGCATTTATTTAAACATTATGGTGAAAAATAATAATAGTTATACATTTCTGAAGAATGTAATTATTCTGTAAAAAATAATTTTAAAAAATTATTTCTAAAAAATTAAGGTATTTTAATGATTGTATTAGTCTTACGCTTAAATACTTCAGGGAAGAAATTAAACTGACTTATGAATGATCAAAATATAATAATCATTTTTAAACTTTATGAACATAACTATTATAAAGTATTGGTATTTATGGATTTAAATATAGTTTTTATCAACTAAAACATTACGCATGAATTATTATACATAAATGCACATTGTTTTTGCCAATATACATTTGGTTAATGATAAAATTTGAAACAATTACAGAAAGAAAAACTAGAATACCTAGAAACGCTTCCTTTGAATCTTTAGATTTTTATTATTATTTATAGTATCTTAATATGAATTTAATTCAGCTATTTAGTGCAATCCTGTGAAAATGCATTAAGATCTTGCGCACAAAATTTTGATTGTCTCGAACTTAGGTTAACTATAGTTGGATTGATTTTAATAAGACGCAAAATATATTTCTATGAAAATAATAAAGATTTGACGAAATAAAGATTTGACGAAAGTAATCTAGGTAACGAATTGGAGATCACGAAACTCTTTTCTTTCTTGTATGAGTTGTGATAAACAACAGCAATTCTTCTTCCTAGAATGTTTACAAATATATTGTATTGTGTTCATAAATAGGGAAATATGATGGATAATTAAATTTTTGGATACCTTTGACGAAAAATGAAATTCTGAACTATCTGAGCATGATTACAGGAAATATTACTACCTGAGTCGTTAGTGCTTCATTACGAATTATGTACTGGTCGGTGAGATAATTAATAAAAATGCAGGCTCAGACCGTCAGTCCGCCTGTACAAAACTGATATATTTTCATGCAATGCTGGATTATTGAATGTACCACGCATTCTTCTGATGGTTATTGATAGTAAAGTGTAAAGTGTGAATCGTCAGTGAAGATCACGTTGTTCCCCTTTCATCTCATCTTCATCTCTGAGATGCTCCAATGTCTATCTGCTAAAAGCAGTACAGTGATTCACTGTCATTTAAACAAAAACTATAGGTCCCCGAGCCTACAGACACACATATTGGAGTCAGTTTTGCACAGTATGATTCCAAAATCATTGGTACCAGTATAATTCTGGATGATTAATAGAGTCACATTCTGTGTGTGATTCTTCCTGCCCTTTATCGCTAAAAACTTACTCTTAAATGTAATGGTGTTGCTGCACGATCTTGTTCCATTCTCTGGCAAATGTTACCAGTTTCCAGTTTCACAGCCTGGAAATTAAACTTCGCAACAGCAACAGCGAATCACGTTCAGCCTGCCACTAAGCGACAGGTGGCCCTCCAAGCAGTAACAATTCAGCTAAATTATGTTACTGATACATCATACATCGGATCAAAGGACCTTTAAAGGCTATCATTTATTTTTGCTTCTGCAAAGTAAATTATTTATGACGCTATTCAATACTAGACTAAAACGCGTAGTTCTTATGTTACAAAAAATGTAATATATTTTAGTGATCTAAATTTCGTACGTTGATCTAAATTGATGAACATTGTGATGTAAATTATCTCCTAAACAAAAATATTAATTTTATACTGCTCTGTAACCTATTTCTTCTTTCTCAATCTCCAAAGGCTTAAGAGATTATAGAAACTGATCCACTGGTGTTGATTTTCTGTAAATGGAGAGTTTTTAATTATTGTTATTGTTTTTTAAAGAAAAAAAATTTGTAAAAATTCACGGATTTTGCATGGGATCTTCCCTTGTTAAGACAACAGTATGTTTTTTTCTTTTCTCTTTTTTCCCATCATCGGTTGGCTTATTAAAAACGGTTCAAAATCTAAGAAGTTTCAATTGTACAAAAATTAGTTTTAGACGTAGATTAAAAATTTCCCCTTCAGTTATTAAAATTTTCAGTCACTAAGAATGTTTTATAATTGTTTTCTACTTCTTGATGGAATTGATTACAAGTGCTAAACACTTAATAATGCATTTTATTATTTAATCATAAACACATACAAAGAGATATTTAGTACACATCCATATTGATAATTGGCTTGATTTAAAATTTCCTTTTATTACTACCCTAATTCTGCAGTAGTACGTCTAGATCATTAAAGAGGCGAAAACATACATGGAAATACTGTAATAAATATCTGCACGCACGAGTGAGTTAAAAACTTTCTGTGGTTATATTTTTAAATTACATCATCCAAGACTTGGCCGTCATTAGTATATTACGTGCAATCCAATACAATGCAGAAACATAATATAAATAGAATGATTTTTATCAACATTAGCCACTATCACCACTTATCAGCATTGTCACGAAACCCAGAAAAATAGTCCCAAATATCAGTTCTGTTATAGTAAGAAAATATAAATAAGATTATCTAAGACTTTTATAAGGTTATGCTAATAATGGTGCTTAGAATAATGTCTTGGAAAACACCTTAACTTTATTCCTTGTCTTTGTATGTTTTTTCTGTCTTAGTCTCCGTGATTTTTTTTTTGTTTTGTTATTTTCCTTCATTTTATGCCTCATTTTAAGTATTTTTCTGATCGAAGAACATTACAATTATTTTTGAATTAATAAGGGAGATAATTTAATCAACAAAAAATTAATTCAATTAATACAATACTTAGCTTACCAATACTCCGCTATTTAGCAATACTTAGCTTCATAAAAATAAAATAATTCATCCTTGTGATGTTGCGTGGCTTTTAAATTTGAGGATAAATTTTTGATACAGGAAAACTAAAATAGGTGCTATTTTCATTATCATATAAGTAACTACGGTTGCATAACCTTGTAGTTAAATAAAATTTATAATAATAATTTATAAAAAAAATATTTTCTAATACTAAAGAATTTTAATCTAATTTGAAATGGATCATATGGAAAAATGCAATTATTTAAGTATAAGAAGAATTAAAATTGGAATAAACATTTAATTAAGAATGAATTTAAAAAAAAACTGAACTGGAAACAGCAAGTAATAAAGGTTTCTAAAGATCATTTATAACTGCAAGAGATTAGATTTAAATGAGGGAAAATTAAACATGATACTGAGTCCTGTATTAAAACGTAATGTGATTTTCAAAATTTTACTGTTTTGCTATCATCTTTAATTTTAATAATAAATCAGAAAAAAAGAACCTTATTGACATATAGAAACACTGGAGTATTTATAATACAAAAATGTCAAATCACATTAGAAAATTATTCTGAATTATGTAATTAAGTCATCCCTTTCGCATATGGAGAACTTCATGGTATATATATATATATATATATATATATATATATATATATATATGTATATATATATATATATATATATATATATATATATATATGTATATATATATATATATATATATATATGTATGTATATATATATATATATATATATATATGTATATATATATATATATATATATATATATATATATATATATATATATATATATATATATATATATATATATATATATATATATATATATATATATATATGTATATATATATATATATATATATATATGTATATATGTATATATATATATGTGTGTGGGGGGGCGGCATGAGTGGTCGTCTTTGAAAATAAGAGATACTGTATTTTAAACAAAACGTATATTGAACGCTAAATTTACACAAAGATGGACGATAAACAAACATATAAATAACACAAAATAAACGAGTTCGTCTTCGTCATGTTAAAAAGAAAATCATTGCTACTCCTCTCTGGAATTCATATGCGTCTCTTTTTTGGTTAGTTCCAAAACGTGCTCTCGTGTCTTAGGGAAATTCGTACGGGGTCTAACTTGCAGCTCTGATTGGATTTCTAGCTAGATCAGCTTACAGCGGCACCACACACACACACATATATATATATATATTAATTTCATATATATAATATATATAAATTTTTTCTATAAATTGCAAAATAATACAAATTTTATCTCAATTATTTTACTGTAAGTGTAATAAACAGGTATGAAAATATTCAAAGTAAAGGAAAAGCGTAAGTTAAAAAAGTGAAACGGAAAAAAAATACAAGAAATAAAATTCAAAATTAATTTGACCCTAACGTTTTGATACAGGCGTAGATAAATTTTGATTTTTAGTAAATAGCATCGAGTTAGAATGCTGTTACATTTGTTACTGGGAACATGAATCCTTTGAATTAAATTTAAATTTCATTATCAATAACAATATCAGGCATAAAAAATCGATATTAGAAGGTAAAAATTCGAAAATGATTCTATTCCCGTATCTTTGCTAAAATAAATTACTAATAGCGAGGTATATGTAAAGATTCTATCCGTTCTAAGAATTACAAACTGCTGCTATTATGTGAAAAACTATAAACGAGAAAAATAATCGGGAAGATAGAAAAATTGAAAAATCAGCTTCAAAACAAAATTGTTCAATAAATGACATAAACAATCAAATCGACCATTTAGTTAACAATTAATAGTGTTTCCTTTTTATGGTGATTTCAAATAACCAACAATCTGTAGCTAAGTAATTAACTAGATGTTTGATGCTGTTTTATTTAAACTTTATGCATCATTAAATTTTTCATTCAGAGCAATCTTAAAACATTTTTTGTAATATATGCAAGTAAAATTTACACAAGTTAAAGTATGCTACTTTTACTGATTTATATTTCCAAAATTATTCAAAAAATCTAAAAACGCACAAAGATTAACTTTGATGCATAAAAAAAATAAAGCACATAACATTAAGGTAAAACTTATCCTCGTTTTCCATGGAAATGGTCTGACTTTCAAAAAGTAGCAATAAAGTTTATGATGCAGAAGAAGGGAACGTGCTTATCTTTCTTTTGTAAACTATTTTCTTGTATTTTGAAAAGTACCAGTAGCAGTTAATGGAAGATTTGAAAGATTCTGATGATTTATACTTCACAGTGGAGTTATGTTCACGCCATTTCACACACAAAAAAATAAATAATGTTTTCTTGCATAATATTAATGCAATGGTGGTTTGAGAAAAGTTTAGAAGGGTTTTGTTTTACTAAATGAAAGCCGTTTATGTCGAAGGTATGATTTTAAGAGCATTACAAATTTAGATGGTTGAATAAAATAAATGCAACATGATAGCTTTTGCTTGAATACAATGCCAGTTTTAAATTTTTGAATTTCTTTTTTTACTTTTTTTCTTTTTTTAGCATTTAATTATATGAATTCATTATTTTAAAAATAAATATACTTTACACGTAAAATCAAGGTACTTTACACGTAAAGTTTAATTAAAAAATATTGGAAAAATTTATGACTTAATTTATCATCGATCTATCACAATCTCAGAATTTATAATCTCTTTCTCAAAAAAAAAAAAAAAAAATATTCTTATAGATTTCTAATAGTTTAATAGACATTTATTCTGATAAAAGCTAAACTTTGCACCACAAATTATGAAAATTATTATAATTAGGAAGGGGTAGCCTGGTAGGTAGGGCACTTGACCCATGTCCAAGAGTTCGTGGGTTCGATCCCCACCGGTCGAAGACTGCCCGTTTAATAAACGGTGACTGATGCACGTTAAATCTGTCGAATCGCAAAGTCCTCCATGTTCCCATAGCAAATCAATACCTCTGGTGGTACTTATCCAGGAGTTTCCTTGTGTTTTTGATTGGTTCAAAATTGCAAGGATACGGAGTTAAACATTATTTGTCGTAAACCCAAAATTGGGTCGGCTGTTCAACGACGGATATAAAATATAAAATTAAATTATTCTAACTAAGAGTCGTGGTGAATCAAGGGACAGAGCCTATGTCGAAATGAAACAATACTGACGTCTAAGATCTATTTTTCCGCATTTTAGTAGAATTTTTATTGAATTAAATTTGTTTTTTAAATTTAATTTAATAAATCAGTAATTTAATTTGACAGATATTTTTCAAAAGTTGTAAAAATTTGATGATTATAGTTATAAACTAAAAATTCTTCAAATTAAAATAAAAATTGAAAAAAAATTGAAAACCAATTTTGAAAAAAAAATATTTTCAAAAGTAAATTAATATTTTCAAATTACAAGAATTTAGTGCATAAGATAATATAAACTGACAATTTCTATCACCCATATATTATTAGGTAGTCTCTATTCTTTAAAATTATTAATTATATCTTTAGCTTATTAAATCACATGGAAAATCAGATTTTTCAAGCCTACAATCAAGAAATCACTCATGAAACATGAACTCTATAACAAAAACATTTTCTAGCTGGAAATTAATAAATGAATAAATAAATAACTAAGTATTACAAGCAAATTCAAAACTCATTTAAATGAAAAGTTTAAAGCTTAATTTAAACTATAATTTTATTTATGTGAGTTCATCAAAACATGTGTTAGTTTTTTAAAAAAACGAAATGATTGTTACAGCTTTTTATGTAAAACGAATATTCCACAGAAAAAAAAAACTGGCTATCAATAGACTATAGTTTTTAAAATTTTCATTATATTGTCATGAAGCTTATGGTTCAGTTAAAAGATTGAACTCATTTTTTGAAGAGATTGAACTCATCATAATTTGTATTAAAATATTAATTAGTTTTAAACTTTTTTTTTCAATTTTGAAACAATACGCATGCATAGAATACTCGATTGTCTGTAGCAAAACTGAAAAGAGCTTAACATTTCTTTGTATTTATAACATAGCTTTTTCATTGAAATAGAAAATTGCTTACATCGATTATGTTTTATTAATTAGTAAGCTATTGTGTAGGAACATTTTAATTTTCAGAACTTAATTAATTAATCAGTTATTTATATTTTAAATTCCAGAATAAATTTTATTTTTGTGCTAGACGAAAAATACTAGTTTTTTACATAGTTATTTATAAAACCTTGATATTATTGTTGTACCATCAAATATGAAAAAAAAAATGAAAGGGTGAAAACGTATCGATTTACAGCATATAAATAACAAGCATAAATAAAAAAATCAAGTTCTTTTACCCTTTAGTTTTGAAAAAAAAAGACAAAACCAATTGTTTCTTTTCTAAAAAGAAGAAAATTGAGAAACTCTATCTTTCCTCACGTTTGCAAAGTCAAGAATCACACACGTTCTAAGAAAAAAAAAATGCCTAATAAGAGATCGGGTCTTGAAACAATGATGGTTTGGAAAAAAGCCTCCCGACTCGCACTGACCCATAGTCCTCATGTAAAACATTCTCAGTTGTAGACAAACCATAGGTTAGTATTCCTTTCCTTTCAGGCTAACTTTGAGAAATTTCCATGGTTTTCCTAACCATTTAACACAAATTCGGGTCGGTTTTATCGGAAGAAACCTCAACGAAGGTAAATTTCCCCCAATAATTCCCCTGTCTTCTTGATTGGATTCAAAATAACAAGGCTACGGACTTAAGCATTGGTAGCTATGAACTCGGAATTGGATCTGCTGTTTAACGCAGGTTAGGAAATAAAATAAAACAATTTTAACAACGATTATATTTTCAAATATTTCTAAATATATTATAAAGTAGTTAACATGCATTAAATCTAGAATCTGATGGACATAAAAATAGTTCAATATTTATATAAAAATATTTCTTAGAAATTATATTTTCTTAAGAAAATAATTTTAAATTGAAAGCTGAAAGTTTTAAAATGGCTGCTTATTTTTTATATTTAATATTATGTGGATTATACTACATTGAACATAATTTAACTGCATAGATATGCCATAAATCAAATATTGTCACATTCTTCTTAAAGTGATGCAGTTAAATCAATGAAAAGAGAAGATTCCAGCATTTCTAAAAAATTAAAATTCCGTGATTTATGGTCAGCTATTCATCTAAGAGTCAATAAAAGTCATTTTTCTGCGATGAAGATTTATTCGAATATAATTTTATTCTTTAAAGGGAACCTTTTTCTTAACCATGTCCTTATATCCTCATTTTTATATTTATTCAACTTCAATAGAATGTTCAAATTCCATACTTTTCGAATATTTCAAAGGAATTGCGGCAGTAAATCATAATTTTTAAAACTGCGTGAACTTCAAAGAAATTGATGCATCACAAGATAAAATCATTGCCTTGGCTTTCTGCATTTCATTCATTATTTCTTGAAAGCTAATTTGCTGAGTAATTATTAGAAAAAAAGAACGACTACAGCAAATATGTATTTTGAGTTAAGGTTTGCAAATTTACTTAGTCCTTCCTTGTTAAAGAAGTTTGATACTTAAATGTATTACTTTGAATAGAAATTAATATATTATAACATAACTTTTAATTTTAATGTTAAAAATAAGTTCAATTTACAAGCATGTTCTTAAATAATTATTTAAAACTGTAAGAATAATTCAATAGTAACAAATTTAAAGAGTAAGATTAGTTGTTGATACTTAATAAAAAAACAGTAAAAATAAATTGAAATTGCACACTATTAATATGGTTCAATTAGCTTTGCTTCGAATCATATCTAATTTTAAAATATTATGCGTATTTATATAAAATGTATTAACACTCCTTATTAAAATGCAATGAAACATCATTACTTCACTTATTATGTACTTAGTTAATATTTTTGAACATATTAAGTTTAAAATAAGTATAAAATTGTTCTCATGCTCCATATTTGAAAACTACTTACAAACGTAAATATTAAAACTTGATAAATATGTCCAAAGAAGCACATCTCAATAAATGAAAAAATGAATAAAAATATTCTAATTTATTAATCAGTCACATAAAAAAAAGAATGGTCAAAGTTACCAGAACATGGTAAAAACTGTCAGGTTTCTGGCTCTATGGGATCAACAAAAAGCTTGTTAATTCCTACCTTTGCTTTAAATATTTTCTATTAATCTTTTGTAGCAAAAGAAATTATTCATTTTTTTCTGTAATAAGAAAAAAAAGAGAGATTAGATGTTGCCTTATATGCATTTTGAATTTTTGAACAAATTGTATCCGACTAGTTACAAAATCTTTTTTTTTTCTTCAATATTAATTTGCATTTTTAAAAACTAGTCTATTTGCTTTATTATGTGCAAATACATATAAACTGGCAAACAATGCAATATTACTATCATTTTCTTATAAACAGCAATTTTTCGGTAAAAGTTAGGCATTTTTCACATATGCGCTAAACACAGTAAAAAAATTTCTGTCACCTGAAACAAAAAAAAACCCTTAGAGGATTTTATTTAAAAGTTTATCAACTATGTTTTGAATTATTATCTTAATAGCAGGTGCCTATACTACTGAGTTAGAGATCACTGCAATTAAAGAAGCAAATGCTTAAAAATTAAAGCACTTCTCTATTCAAAAAAAATAAATAAATAAATAAATAAAAAAAACATAAAATTTTTAATTCAGCACTTTTTTCTTAGTCTGTTGTTTAAAACATGTGTGTCATAATCATAAACACTCCAGAAAAGTTGGATACAATTATTTTAAGAACAACATGAGACGTCGTGCTTAAGATGGTGTAAAATGTGAAAAATCTGGCTATAAGCTAAACGTATTAAAATACTTCAAAGAAATTATTGGTATATCCACTGTTATGACCTTATACGAAAATTTTCATAATTTAGTAAATTACTAGAGTACAAATAAAAGAAAAGTATTTTTAGAAAGCTACGGCTACTGGAATTCTAAATTTATAATAAACACAATTTCAAAAAGTTTGTCCAAAAAAATTTTATTAACACTAGAGAGATAAAAACTATTTAAACTATTCTAATTCTTTTTAAAGGGTATAAGTACTTAATTTATTCCTTCTTATTGAATCTCCCACTTTATATTACTCATGTTATTGTTTTATAAACTGATGATAAATTTTTAATCCATGCATTTAAGAATTACATATTGGAAACATGTTGTTAAATGAAGCTACAACTTCTCTATTATTTTTTTCCATAACGTTTCCTCTTTTCTGTGGAAATAGTAAAGAAAGAAAAATAATGATGAATTTTTAGCAATTACAGATATTGGTGAGTGGAGCGAGAAGGGAGAGCAGCTTCCTAGTTAATTAAAAATTTTACTATAAGAAAATTTACTGTTTTGTTTATACGAATTTTAAGATAACTACTACTTTACTACTAGGTGCCAACTACTATTAAACTAAAGGCATACACTCTACTTTTACAATTACTTCAAATATATTACTTAATGAAGTGTCTGTTTCATTTTATGGCAATCTTAGACAAGGATAAGTAGAATCATTTCTCTAACGCTCTTCTATTAGTTTCCAGAAGAAGAAAATTTCACTACGTAATTACAAAATCTGTTTGCTGCAAACCTTAGATTATTGCATCATTGCTTGTGAATTGGGATCAAAATAAACATGTATGTTTACCATTTTCTCTGATTAAAATGCCTGCTTTATAAAATACAAATTATTAATGGATAAATAATACTGCCAATTCTTTTTTTCCGTATACCACAGTTACATTATAAGCCAATATAAACTTAAAAATTCATTCATTTATCACAAAAGCGTAGCTTTTAATGAATAACCTTACTTTAATTTAATACTTAAGACAAAATAATGTCTTCATCAATTTGTTTTGTATAAACATCAGAAAGGTTTAATGTGAATAACGTATTTTGGTATCTCATATATATTTATTCATAGCATATTTGAAGTGTACTGTATTTTATAGAAACCGCATCACTTGAAGGATGATGAGATTAAGTGAGATTTTCTTAGAGCTTAACTTCCGCTCGTTCAAATCCTATACTTGCCGCCAGTGTCCCTCGGAGATTAGAATATTTTACAACTAAATCCGAGTTTCCATTTAAAATACTTAACTCTCTCCAAAACTTCTGTTTACACTTCGGCTTTGGAATATAAATCTGCTCTTCAACTATGAAAGATTTATAACACAAAATTTAAATCGGTTTTCTAAGACAAGCGAACAATAGTTTTCAAATATTTTACTTTCATTAATATGTGCGAAAAAATATTAACATTAGAATTTCTCATATTATCAATACATATGATTTTAAAGTAAGAAATAAGCTCCATAGGAAAGTATTTTTTTCACAAGAGGCTCTAATTGAAAAAAAAATACATTCACCAACTAAAATTGAAACATAAGATAGAAATATTTATAGGCTAACAAAGACCTATAACACAAAATTTAAATCGGTTTTGTAATGCATATGAACAATTGTAACAAAATATTTTTATTTTATCAATACGTGTGAAAGTATAATATTAATATTAGAATTTCTCATTTTCTTGATACATATTATTATTTTAAGGTAAGAAATAAGTTCCATAAGAAATCATTTTATTTCACAAGAGGCTTTATTTGAAAAATAAATACATTCACCAACTAAAATTGAAACATGAGATAGAAATATTTATATGCTAACAAAGACTTATAACACAAAATTTAATAGGTTCTATAATGCATGTGTACAATAGTAACCAAATATTTTTCTTATATCAATACGCATAAAATCATAATATTAATATTAGAATTTCTCATATTCTTGATACATATTATTATTTTAAGGTAAGAAATAAGTTGAATAGGAAAGTAACTTACTTCACAAGATGCTTTACTTGAAAAGAAACATGCACTACCTGAAAATGAAGTATAAGATAGAAATTTTTCTATACTATGAAAGATTTTATAACACAAATTTATATTAATGAGATTATTATAATTACAAATTAGTATTAACAAGATTTAAAACTCACATTTTATCTATACATATTATTAATTTAAAATAAGATATAAGATGAATAGGACATTAATTTATTTAACAAAATACTTTTCTTGAAACAAATGCAAACAAAAATACATTAGATTAGACCTTTAAAGAAATCATTGTTATTATTAAATTTGTTCTCTTCAAAAAATGCTATAAGTTTTATTCCGTTAAAAAAATATGTAAGCTCCTGCTAAAGAGTATCACTTATATTTTGACCATTGTAAAATGTTTTTTCATAGGATTTTTCTAAATTAAAGAATGTAATTGATTTTGGCTCATTGTTATTTTTATGATAAGAACATGCTAATTTTAAGGCACATTATCATCAATGGTTATAACAAAAAAATTAAATTCATAAAATGTTAGCAACTTAAAAGCTAGGAAATATGTAATGCCAATAATGGCCTCACATTATTCAATAATGTGAAATTGCTTGGATTTATCATCAACTATTATAATAAATATAAAAGATTCGCTGTAAACAAATTATATAAGAAAATTTTATTAAACATAAAAAATTTGAATTGTATCTTCATATATAGTTTAAAATGTGAGTTTAAACATAATCATAAATTTATTTCAAACATACATAATTTTCAGAGCATTTATAATCCATAAACCACAAAAATAAAACACAGTCTTCATTAATGTATTTCCTCACTGACTAAATTTTAAATTACTTTCCTTTTATGAAGACTTTGAAGTAAGACAAATCGATTAAACGTTGGGTAACTTTTGTTTTTGAAATTCTAAGAGTTAAAAAGAGTGTCACTCCTTGAATATTTCGCCATTAATTTAATTGAGCGTAACTCTTTCATCATTCTTTTCACACATCGGCGAATTTCCGTCTGAGATAATTTTCGAAGCTATTGCACATTGACAGAAAATTTTATCTTCTGGGACCTGATTAAAAGTCGACTAACTTTTAACTCTCTTCTACTCTCTTCTAGGAAATTGATCTTTCTTAAGGAAGAAAGTTAGTGTTTTATTTTAAAAGTAAGTGCAATAAAAAAGAAAGTTTTAACAGAATAGATTTTTATTTTAGGCATAAAAGAAATCATTATTTGTTCTGTATCAACTCTTGAATTAATAATATTTTTTTTAAACTTTAAACGAAGAATTATGAACTTTTGTTGAATCAAATTTAAAGTTTATTTTGCGAAATATCATTTACAAAAAATAATCATAGCAGCATCTTTCAAGCTCTAACAACCTGAGACAAAAATGATAGCAACTGTAATTTTTAGATTTTTTTTAACAAAATTTTAGATCCTATTAATTTTATTAAAATATGAAAACAAATAGTTAAAATTAATGAATCACAAAATGTACTTGAAAAAACTGAATTCAAAAATCATCATTTATATTCAGAAAGCTGTTTAAATGAAGAAATTCCGAGTTCAGACTTAAAAATGGACTCCATGGAAAGTCCTCAAGGGATTTAAAGATTGATCTTGAGGAGTGTCCTTCAATGCCATGATACAAAGGTCACTTCATGCCATGATACATGTCACTTTGTAATCTTTGTCTGTTAGTCCTCCTTTCAATCTCATTTGTAGAGTCATATACTTGCATTTAGCACCATATGTAGAAAATAAAGAAGCATTTGAGATTTTTTGAATAAAATGTAAAACCTTCTTTGATATAACAACAAGGAAATAAATGCTGCTATCGACCACGAAGAAAATATATGCATTGTTGACGATGAAATGAAAGAGTTTAAGTTAAATATGATAAGACTACTTTCATGGAAATCTAATGCTTCCAAAATCATTTATTTAAATATTATTTTTCGATCAAATTAGTATAATTAAAAGATTCTGTAGTAATATTTATTTAAACAAAAAAAATCATACTTTTTCCAATGTTTTATTATAAGCAATGGATCAAATTAATGTCAAATAAATTAAATGTTTTACAAAATCATTGAATCACTTGTGTATTAAAGTTAACAAATGACTATATAGGCATAAAAATCATTTTGTTTTCTAGATTTGAAATTTCTGCTACTTGTAAATCCAATTTGAGCAAATCCGTGGATAAAAATTTTAAGAATATATAGTATTGAATGAATATATTACTACAGTATAAGAAATATCAATATTTGTGAATATACTCGTGTACGCTGGTGGAAAGATTACATCTTTCAGGTATTATTTTCTCTAATTTTGATTGATTTTTAATATTTTTCTTTTATTTCTTTTTACTTTTATTTTTTTTTTCTTCCTTTAAACGTAATCTCATTTCTACTTCTTTTCTTGTTTAATTAAAAATTTTTATCCAATAGGGTTCAGTTTACTTGAAGTTTATTATTAGTTAATAAAACGTATTTAATCTTAAACTCTTAATTTTTATTTGAATTTTTCTTAATTTTTTTAAACAGGCACTGAATTTAAAGATTTTAAAAATTGATTTAAATTGTTAATATCTCAAGCTAAAGCTCATTGGTTAAACTCAGTAGTGTTCTAATAAGCATTGTTTGTAAAGCAAACCATTTGAGACTGCTTATAAATCTTCGAGAGTTGGGGAATGCCAGTGAACAGGGAGTAGAGTCTAGTTGCACGTAATATATTCCACGTTGTATTTCTATATCCATTATTAAAATAATGTTATATTTTTGTTGAGTTACATTTCTTCCTTTAAAAACATAGCTTCAAAGTAGGCATAACTTCAGTGCAATAAGCAGTTAATCAAAAATATTGGCCAAAAATAAGGTATTAATTAAGCGTTGTTACTTTTTGAATATTACCCCTTGCATGTTAATACACACAAAGCTTTTAATTATACAAATGCCTTGTTTTATTTATAACCAAATTATAATCAAACTATTTAAATTTCCATTTCAAGAATTTTGTAAGTTTAAATATTAGTTTGAAATTAATAAGAATTATCATATCTATAAAAACTTTTTCATTGAAATAAATGCAAAGAAGAATGCCACGAACAAACCTTTTCCTTTTTTTCATCAATTTTGAAAATGTTTGTACCATTAACAGCAGCTGTTTGTTAACGCTAAATTGATTAGAAAAGTTTTTTTTTCTATTAGTTTACTATGAAGGATCATTATCATTTCAACTTCGAGATAAATGTTTAGAAAGAAAAACTAGAAATATATCTTTTTAACTTTAAATAAATCAGTTTTATTAAATATTATCAACATTTTATCACAAAAAATGTATTTTAGAATGAAATGAACAAAATACCTGCTTTATGTTTTCCCAATGGAAGCTAAATAATAATGCGAAAGGTTTTAAATTATTGAAACAATAATTCGTTAATAACCGCAAATAAAATTATTTAATTACATCCCTGTTACAATTTAATAATTAATCCCCTGTTACATCCCTGTTAATATTTCTGAAATATTGAATTTCTCTTATTCTTTCTTTAAAAAGCAAGTACGACATTTTACCTGCCACAATGTTAATTAATTTTATTCCAGCTTTACAAAACACTTTTTATTAAAACAAATTCTATTTTAATTTTTAAACTTTACAAGCCTGGTTTATTGTTGCCACATATTTCTATTTTTAGTGCTAGTAAATATAATCCACACCTTTATTAAATTTCCAAATATTAACTACGTAAATCACTCTGTAAATTACAAAGGAAAAAAAGTTCTGCCATTTGACAATGTTTTATTCAGCCACTTTTCAATTTCAAAGGTAACCCTGCCAGAAACTAGTATGTAATTAGTATTTTTTATATTCATTAAATATGGACATCTTCAATTGATTTCTTAAAAAAACTACATTATATACTGATTGTTTTGTTAAAACTTAACTGAAATGATTTTGCTTGTACTTGAAAAATATATGTATTTACTTAACTTTGAAAAAAAAAATTGCAATTTTAGTATACCATAGATGAAATAAGAAAATACTTAAATGTTTGAGATACTTTGATGTATTCCATGAAGAAATTTTGTTGCTGTATACATTAGCCGTTATGTATACTATTTTAACATCAGCAAAATTGAACGAGTTGTTTACTTCAGAGAAATAGGAAATTCGGATAACATTTTATGGCCAATGCCATAGATGCGGTACCATTAGCTAAGTTTTTACCTTTACTGCTTGATTAGCAGTAATGATCCTTTTGCAGAAGAAACTGGTTACGATAACATTAGGTACTAGTAATTCCATTCCTTTAATATCGGAAGAGCAGTTGAAGATTGATTGATGAAAAGAATACCCGTACTAAAAGCTCAGAGAAAATGGATTTTTCTCCATTTTATTTCTTGTAGAAAAAGTTGAGAATAAATAAGTTGAATTTATTTATATATATGCTAGAAAAAATTATAATTCCTTCTTTAATTTCGCGTCATAGAAAAGTATTAGAAAACAATTTTTAGAATTTAAGCAATTAATTTAGTTAATTTTATTTTTCACACAATATAGAAGAATAGTATTAAGTGACATTGATTAACCACTTTCTGAAAAAATAGTTTCCAGATAGTTCCCAGATGATAATGAGATATTTAAAATAAAAATTAGAAGGAGATTCCGTATTTTTAATATTAACGAATTTTAAACAAAGTTTTTTTTTTTTTTTAAAATTATTTTCATTAAATAATAGAACAGCCGGAGCAATCTAAAGCTTACTTATTTTAATGTTGTTTTTGGAGTAAGTATAAGCGATATTTTCATATTTAGTCTAAATTAATTTGACTATATACATTCTGTTTTCTTTTTCTTACTCTTAAGCTCACAAATAATGTTAACTGTTCCTGAATTTCTAAGAAATCAAGTTCTTTTATTTTTTTAAACCAAATAAAAACACATGGAATATATAAGATGAAATACATAGTACGTTAAATACTTGGTTTACTATGTAGGTTATTTTTTCCCCTTTGTTTAACTTTTACATTTATGTTTTAAGAGTTTGAAAAAACTTATCAGAACGAACAAAATTATATAAACAACAAGAAGTATTTTTCTTTCTGCAAGCATAAACATAATTATTTTTAAGGAAAGCTTTGAAATGCAACTTTGATTTGCAGCTCAGAGCTTGGCTAATAAAAAACTATGGGTGTCAGTGTACCGTTTACTGCAAAATCCATTTTACCGTAAAATTTGAGGGAATAAATCTTATATATAAATAAATAAATAAATATATATATATATATATATATATATATATATATATATATATATATATATATATATATATATATATATATATATATATATATATATATATATATATATATATATATATATATATATATATATATATATATATATATATATATATATATATATATATATATATATATATATATATATATATATATATATATATATATATATATATATATATATATATATATATATATATATATACAATCAAACTTATACTTAAAATAACACTTGGTTGATCTTGATATTTAACTGAAATATTTAAACATACAAATGTCTCAGGAGATCAAAAAAGCTGTCTCAAATATGAATTCTTATATAAAATAATAGGTTATCTTCATATATTGTTAAAAATTGGAGATAATCCTCCTTCATTGTTTCTCACTGTTTCACATATTCCGTATATCTATTTATATGTATTTTCCTACAAGTACAGTTGGCGATCTCTGAAATTTAAGTAATCGTTCATTCCATTACGATTAACTTATTAACCAAATGATATAATAATTGTAATTTTTTTTTGAAAAAAATAATCCTTGAATGTATATCTAATTTATATATATATATATATATATATATATATATATATATATATCAGGCATAACAAAATAAAAATATAGATTAGATAACATAGTTTAGTTTGTCTGACTCCAAAACATATTATCAAAAAGAAATCCAATTATAGGTCAATAAAAGAATCAACTTCTTTTAGAAGTCTGCCCGAACAATTGGAAAGAAATTCTCTAAAAAAATTATCTGGATAATTCTTTCTCCCTAGTTTCTTTTGTTACAAGAAATCACTTTATATATCATTTATCCTTGGGGGGGGACACGGGTACGAAAGAAATATATTTAATCATTGCAAACTGATTATTTCTTTTTACTTTTCTACACGTACGAGCTTTTGAAATTGCTGTAATTAAATTATTACAAAACAATGTCAAATTCATACATCATTGCTTAAATTAAATTATAATTACAACTACATTCAACGTATGAATGAAATATTCAACATATGTTGAAGCTATCTTATAACGGGTTGTTAAATTATTAATGTTCAAACATGAAAAGACGAAAATAAACTTTGACAATTATAATTTTAAAAAACGAATTGGTTTCACATAATCAACTCTGCAAGCGTAGAGGCTTTAAGCAAATTAATACTGTATATTCACATCATTTGTTTTATTGTTTAAGAATAATATGAACGAAAACACTTGTCTAACTAATAAAACCGCAATTACGATAGAATATATGTATATATATATATATATATATATATATATATATATATATATATATATATATATATATATATATATATATATATAAATGTGAATCTATTTTGATGAATATCATACTATAGGGAGTTTTATTTTATCATACATATTTAATTCACCAGGAAGATTTTATTTTTCTTCTTAAAAAGTTATAAAAGTTATAAAGTTATAAAAGTCTTTCTTATAAAGTTATAAAGTGCAGTTCAGAAAAGCGTATAACTCAGGATACAAATTTGTGTGTTATTACTGCTCAATATATATATATATATTTAATACTCTAGAAATTGCATTTAATACTCTAATAATATATTATGTACTTATCTTTATTTCTTATTTATTTCAAAAAAAGATCTATATGTAAGTTTTCTGTTAAATATATCATAAAATTATATATTTTAGTAAATTATATAATTTTATAAGCACAAAACAATGAAAATCGAAGAAAAAGTATAAGATATGAAATTCCGAGTTGCGACAGCCCCTAGCTGCTAATGTTACAGCTAAAAAAAATAAAACATTTAAAGAAAAAACTTTTAAGATGAAACAAAATAAGCCACCACATTATAGGAGAAAATCATTAACACAAAAACAGACCACACATCACCATGCGAAAGCACTACCGAAAACAGCAACTCCACAATCAAAAAAGAAAAATCAAAACGAAATCAAAGTAGATACCGGAATGTATCAGTGCATCCACTTTGATTTTTGATTGATAGATTAATAGATATTTTGCATAAAATCTTTTTTTATGGAATAAATTAACAGATTCTCTATTATATTGAATGATACTAATTGATTATAATTAACCGCATTCGATGATCAAACTTAATAATTCAAATTGAGATTGTTAATTTTTTTCTTAAAATGACATATAATATTTTGTAAGTATGATCGAAATTAACAGATTGCCACATAAAAGCAAATACTGGAAAAATATAATATCCTTATCAACAGTTCCATATTCGCCATGATTTATCTTAGCTACACACGCCCATGAGACAAGCTTCCTGTTGTTGAAGATTTCTGAATAATATGTTAATAGTAAATAGATGCTGACGTAGAAAAAAGAATGAGCATGCTTTCATGTTGCGAATTTGTAGCAACAAAAGTTATAAAGCAAATATGGACACAGTTTGAAATTCAAATGCAATTCCTCGAAGTTTATTATTAAAAACGTCATTTTATTTCTGTTCATTATTTACTTCAAAAAATATTCTTTTGTTTTTAATTCAACTTTAAATGCAATGCATCAATTAATTTTAAACATATTTATTAATTTCCTGAGTGAGAATTATTTTTCTTTTTTTATTCTTTTCTGTAGCATTTATCAAGGTATATAGAAAAATTAATTAAATTAATTTGAATTTTAGGCTGAATAAAATGGAAAGGAATTAAAAAAAGACTGCATGAGCAAAACTAAATAATGCTTTCCGCTTTCCCTTTGAATGTGTTTTTTTAAAGAAATAAGAACCCTCAATATGGCACAACGATTTTAAGCTGATGAAAATGTTAAAAAAAGTCCCTGAACTTTTTTTCTGTTTTAGTGTAACCATAAATACAGCATTCTGACAAGAACATTAGGGGAAAACTGTTTTCATGGTTGTAAACATAATGTGTAAACCCGTTTTGTTTCCCTCTATGTTTCTTTTATGTTGGTTTGCTATATTTATTTTGCTTTCTGAGTCCATTTAAAACGGTAGTTTTTAAACTTTCTGTATTCTAAATGAAGGTTTGAATAATTTGGTTTGTTTTTTCACTATTAATTAGTATTTATTTCGAATGAATTAGGTGGAAAATACGGAATATTGCATAGCCATTGCATAGTTAAATTCCACATTAAATTAAAACTTCACAATAGAAATATAATACACCAATACTTCAAATAATACACCATATAAACTCATTAAGCAATATGAAACAATTTCAATTAAACATTATTCAAACAAGTTATTTTAAAGTAAAAGTCATTATTTGAAGTATTGGTGTTATTGAAATTATTTTTAAGTTGGTAAAATAATTTTTAAGTAAAACAAAATATTTTTAAAATTGCATATAAAATTATAATTTATATTATGCATACATCATATACTGTATTTACATACAATAGCACATACAGTATCTACAACATATAACTAGTTATGTTCCATTGCAATTTAATTTTAAATCATAAATCGGAAACTGCAACTTCTTGTAAAATAGAATTGTTTTTCCAGTCAAACAAAAAAAAACCGAAAAAAAGCAAGTTAAACAGAAATACTCGTTTTTCATGACATACTCGATTTTAATTATTTGCCATAGATAAAAATGTAGGTACTGTACGACATTTAAAATCTGACTATTTCATTTATTTTTGGAAATATCGGAGTTTATACCAAAGCAAAATGATCTTAGTTTGACGTTTCCTAGTTTTTTTGCATTCTAAATAATGACTCTGATTTCTATACAATATTATTGTATGCATCAACTGTCATTCTTACTACAAGAACCTTCTGGCATATTTTCGTTATATAAACTTAATTTAGGGTGTTTCGGGAATTTTGTACTGAGGAACAGAGAATATATCCAAAAATCCGAGATTATGGTACAATTTATAAGCTCCTAACTATGGAGCTCCTGGCTCTATGGGAACACCTAAAAGATCGGAAATTTGTACTGCTCTGGTAATGATTTAGATTAACGTATAATATATTTTTTTTTAATAATATGTGACATAATTTAGCAATTGTGGTCAAATTTGACAATTTTGTCAAGATACGTTAGAGCACGGAGGGCAGTAAAATTTACTTTTCAATTTTGTATTTTTCACTAAATGTAAAGTTATGAGAACAATAATTTTGGAAATCAGAGTTTCCGGTAAACCATTTCTATATGAACGAAATAACTACCAAATTAATGGCTTACAGACCGTATATTTTTGTTTCATTAGTAATAATTATGATTTTGTTTTACCATAAGTGTTATTAAAATACAGTACTGTAATTTTACCAGAATTTTCTTCGCCTTTAAAGGAACATTTTCAATAATAGCAGTTGCACCATAAACTATTAATTTTTGTATGATTGGACTTAATGAGTTCTATTTTTGTAGGACTTCATAAAATTCTGCCTTTGCCATGGGATTTTCATAAAGTTTCTGACCATATTACAGTTTCTTGAGATAGTTTCCTGTGTACTTTTCAATCTATATATTAGTCCAAAATGAATTGATTTTCGAAGAAATAATGGCTTTTGGCATTTCAACTGACACTCTAGTTTTTTTTTTTTTTTTCAAAACACTTCAATATATTTACTCTTTTTCTACTTTGCTTCTCTTCCCTTTATATTACTTTTAGCTGTAAATTAGTACGCTAGTAGCGCAATGCATTCTACTAATTGAATACTAGCGTCAGATACAGAGAGTTCGAATTCAATAAACTTAGGATTCACTCTCTACTCTTACTATTTGCTTTTATCATTAATATTTCTTTTTTCGGTCAAATTTTAAAGATTCTTTTTATATTTTGCCTTATACGTATTGGGTCAAGGATAGCTAGGCTGGTAAGGCGTTAGGCCCATGTCTTCGAGGTCGTGAGTTCGATCTGAAACGACCGATGACACCCCGTGTACAAAATGGGGAATGTTGCTTGCCAAATCTTTTGGATCACAAAGTCCTCTAAGCTCAAATGACCTCTAGGTGTACTACTGGATCAGATATTGATCGTGCTGTGGTTCAGATCACAATTACAATTTGAGGATATTGTGTAAATATGTCCTGCCTGTGAAATGGGATATGACGTATGTATGATGTCTCGGGATCATCCTCACAGGGATGTTTCCCAAACCGTCACCAATATCCCATTGTTACAATGCGACGTAAAAGAGAGTAACAGTTCCTAATGCATATTACTGATTTTCAGATTTTCTATTGGTTGCATCATTTACTGATGTCGATGGTTAAAATTTTAAAGACAAATTTAACCAAGATGTAACTAAGATTTTTTCATGAAAAATTATTTCAGTAGGTATAAACTGCGTGACAAACTCTTCAACGAAACTGATTCCCTTCAATGTGTCATTTGTGGATACTTTGATAAACCTAAATAGATTGATCTGAAATATCAAGGTAATGGCGGCGTTGGTTGAATTTTGCTAAATTATTATTATAATTTTTCTTTATTTACAACAAATTAGTCGAATGGGAACAAAAGATCTCAGTAATATAATTATGGTTCATGAAAGGTCATTGCCAATTTTCTGCTTATATTTAGCATATTGGAATCAGTCTGTATCCATCAGAAGAAATTATCATTCCAGGGATGTATTTTACAACCTGGAAGTATTTATTTCACAATTGAGGTACTAATTATATTAACATTATCAAAATATAGAAAAACAACTGAATTTTAAGTTCGTTTATAATAAAGGTTAAAGGTGATTTGATTCTTTTTGCAATAATTTATCTTTATCCTATTAAATGAAGTATTTTTGAACATATAACACAATACTTGATAGTTTATGAAATAAAGATGTTTTCCATACATTTAACAAACACTATTATTTCCACATAGAAATGAAGATTAAATTTTTTATTGATTACAAATTTTATTTAGTCTTGTTTTTTTTTAAAAATAATTCTGTATTAAAACACAATTTAAGTAACAAAATCATTCAGAATTTAAATTGTAAATAACAAATGAAAAAAGAAAATAACAATATATTTCAATCTCTACTCATTCTCCAAAGGAATTTCTCTACGTATTTTAAAAGCCCACAACTACATCTTGATCAATAATGAGTGTTGGGTGTAATAGGATGCCACAAACAGATAAAAATAATTGCAGAATTCTGGGGAATCTCTTAATATCTTTCCACGGAAGCTTATTATTGTAAGCTTAGTTAATGAGGCGCAAACATCGGCTGTGTTTATCTAACTTTAGTTATCACTTTTGCTGCGTAGGTAAAAAGAAATGCATCGGCTTAATTAATGCGTGTCCTAGCTAGATTTTGCCTTTCTCATTATAAGGGTTTAATGCGGAATATTGGCTTTTTAAGCATTATGCATTAGAGATAATTTCAAACAGTTATTTGAGATAATAGATGAAATGATCTTTTTAATATCAAACTTACTATTTTCCGATAATGTAAAATCTAATTTTGCAATTTCTGCAAATAGTACTACAGAAGAATTGATTATGGAACTGTTATTTTAGTTTATTTATTGAAATTCAGTCTTATCTTAATAGAAAAATGTATGCATTGTAAAATATTTTCTGCATAGGGTAAAAAATATAACTAAAAGTACTTATTCATTTTTAAATCTAAAATTTTACACTATGAAAAATAAGAGGTGTAAAATAAATAAAAGACCGTTTATTTTTGTAATGTTTATTGTTTAATAAATGGTTAATTAAGTTTAAATAAGTGATTTTACTAAGTTGGAGAATATTTTACAACTTTAGAAGTTCTTTATTTTTTTATTTCAAGAATATAATGATTCCTCGTGCACCACTGAAACAGTACAACACGGGGCTTACAGACGTAAGTATGGAAGCAAACATGAAACATTGTATCGATTCCAACTCCAGTTGGTTAAAAGTTAGGTCTATATCAAAGAGTTTGAAAGGACTTAAAAAACTGAAATAATGCCTATGAAATGCATTTTAACAAATTAATAGATAAGTGGTTTTAATAAAAATAAATTTTAATAAGTTTATGTTAAAGAACATTTGGCTGCAGTTGCAGTAAGGGTAGGAATAATTTGTTAGATTGTAACTCCAGTTGGTTAAAAGTTAGGTCATATAGATCAGACGAAGAAACGGAGTGTTTGATTGTATTGAAATTATTTAGAAATAAATTAATAATTAGTATGGAAACTAAAATATTAATTAAATTACAACTTATTTTAAACTTCATTTATCACATTTGAAGGCTCTTTAGCCTAAGTTTGATAGAATCATTAATAGAGTAAAAAATTCAAAATCCAATTTAGCTCAGTTGAAAAGTTAATTAGCAAATGTAATTGCGTCAGTTAATCCAATAGATATGTTGCGTATCACTCGATAATAAAGATTCATAGTTCGGAAATATTTCGTAAAGAATAATTTTTTAATTAAAAGTTTAAAAATGTGTAAGTACAGCTTATAAGGCATTGAAGTCTTGCTCTTTTCTTATAATGGTTTTGCACATTTTCATTCTTGTACAACTATATTAATTTAAAGCTTATTTATTTAACTGTTATGTTACAATATTAAATGTAATTTTGATCTTTGAAACTTATCATGAAAAAAATTTTAATTTATATTTCCAAATTAATTATTCACAGTTATATTATTATTTTCCAATTCGGTTAGGTGAAACCTCTTATAGAACATGAGTCGGATATAAAATCAAGAACTTGGAAGGAAAAGAAAAGAAGTCAAATAGTTCAACAACCAACTCCACAGTTTTGATTTTGATAGTGAAAGTGGATACGTTTCAAAGCACTGTAATCAATAAATAAAAAAAAAAATGTTTTTCATGATTTTGTAACCTTTTAGTGTATGATATATTTATTAAGTTTCTATGGTGATTTGTGCTGTGTTAGGTAAACTGTGATAAACAAAAGAAATAAAAACGCATTTATTAAATAAAAAAAAAAACAGTTGGATAAACTACGGATGCAAATCGTTTATTTTTTTAATTTATTAATAAGTAAGTGATTTATTAATTAGATTTCTCAAAACTTCTTGATTTCTTAAATATTTTTTTTTACAAAATCAGTTACATCCGTGTAACCGTAACACTATATTTTTAAGCTTCCATTTGTAGGGGATAAAAATGACTTACCACTAGTCGTTTCAGGCCATCATCTGCAAAAATCTTTCAAAATAGAATGCTAAGCACTATTACATATAAAGCAGACTAAAACATCTCGAGAACTCATGTATTTGTTTTATTGTTTAAAATGTTAATGTGATTAATATTTTACAAAAACTAACTGATAATTCTTCGAATTTTTCGATTGTTAATTAGACATCGATATTAGTCTAAGTTCTGTTTTCCCCATTGTTTAATAAATTTTAATGAAAATTGCAGTAGTTTTTGTGATTTTCAAAAGAAAACTCTATCAATACGCATAGATTTTTGAAATTTTTTTGGATTATTGATAAACTTTGTTTGACAATTTATTATAAATAAAATTTGTTTTTAAATTATTTTAAATACTAGAGGCAAAAAATTCTACAAATATTTCAATAAAAATATACTAATTTTAATATTATTTGAACATAATACTTTATAATACAAAAAAAAAAAAAAATACAAAATTCAAAATCATATCACATTTTAAACGTTTAAAAATTAGAATATATTCAGAAGTCTTGTATAAAGTTAAGATACAAACTTTCTGATTATTAAATATTACAATATCATTAAAATCCGAAGGGAATATTTGCTATTTTTTAAAAAAAATATCAAAAATATAACATATCTAGTAAATGCGTTTCTTTCTGAAAATATTGTACATATTTCTATTTATTTTCCATTAGCATGCCTATCTCATACGTATAATAATTCTCCACATATTCTATGCTCAACAGGAAATGGAACTGCATATCAAAGCAAGTTTTATCAAGCCATGATCTTGACATTTTCCAGGACACTACACATTTTAATTAATACCAGGTGAATCTGGGGATATCTCAATTTCGCATGGTTTGTTCTGTCACAAATATACATGTAAATAACTATCTTACAGAATTTCTATTGTTCAAAATAGGAATTCTACTGATAGGTAGTCACGTTTTAATTTTAAATTTGAATTAAAATCTGCATCAATTTGTCATTTCCAATATCCCCTTTGGTGAACAGCGAGCGGTAAAAATATTTAATAACAGATATTGAATTAAAAGAAAAATCCAAATTATTGGAATTGTTGGATTGAAATAAAAATAAAATATTTGTCAAGTTTCTATTCACAAAATATGTGTATTTCAAATTAAAGTGATCGTCATTTTCTAGCAAACCTGTAATATCTTAAACCAACAAACAGTTAATGTATTGGATCATTGAAAATGGTGCTTATATCTATAGTAACAAAAAAAAAAAGGTTAAAACCAAATTTGGTAGTCAATACTATATAAAAACAAATGCATTTAAAATTAACTAGCAACAAAAATAACAATTGCATGTAACATCGGAGTTTTAATATGCTTTTTACAGAAATAATTTTTTACCACTATTCATAGTAAGTTCATATGTTAAATTTCATATGTTCATATGTTAAAATAAACTGCAGTAAATTTCAAGACCATCGACGAAATTTTTTTCCTGAACATTTAAATTACATCCGACTTAAATTATTTTGGAAGCAAAAGAAAGTCAAACAGGGAATTATTGAAATAATGGAACGCCTTTTCCTTACAAGGGAACTTGACTAGACGGCGTCAACAAATGTGGGCTGTACAATTAACGAGCTCTATATTTCATGTAATGCATTAATTGTGTCTCACTGTTAACAATTTTCTGTATGCTAATAGTATTTTTATTAGTATTATTATTATTATCTTTTTATTATTTTTATTTATTTATTTATTTATTTATTTATTTTATTTATTTATTTACTTATTTATTTAAACTTCCCAAATACTGTATTTGTGTTCTTTAGAAATGATTTTCTAATTTTTGATTTACTTATGGTTCAAAATTTTGTTAAATTTTCCAACTATTCATGTTTTGAGTTTCCTCTTGTTTGAGGATTTTTCTTTACGGCTGCCTCGCCGTAACTCTCCTTTTTGAAATTGTATCTGTTTTTAGTTTGTTAATTTTAAGATTTCCCTAAATTCTTTGAGGCCTTCTGGTGTTGCCATGAATCGCCACCAAGCCTACTTTTTTTTAATCCTCTTTCTTACTGAGATGTCATGTGCGTGCACTTAGAGTCTACAGTATTCTCCGGATGCCGCCTGACGGGGGCGGGACGGGGTTAAGCTTTGATATGTTAACTTTCCAAGTTGTTGCTTTCAAAATAGTGTTTGATTTAGAAAATTTCCTATTTCCATTATTTGATAATCTATATTCTTTCTTTAGCTGCTTTATTCATGATTCTTTACTAAAATAAATTATTTTTACTAATGATTTTTAATTCATCTAATTATGTCAAATCTTCATTTTTAAAGGCCGAGGGGCTGATCTTACAATCTCATGACCGACTGAGTGGGATTTCAAGGCCCAGGGTTGACACCGCAATATTTCCATTTAACACATGAAGAGTTTCCAGTGTCTTACACCCCCTTATTTGTGACCCCGAGATATTAGAATACGATACACACAACCACGCATAGATAGCAACCCCGTAAAGCTGCTAAACTAATCCCAATATCCAACGCTCTCGTAAAATTTCTTTTTCACGGTTTTGTAAAACGTATGGTTAAAATAAGTATAGTTTTGTATAAATTTTTTCTTAACCATATTAGTTTTAAACGGTAACAAATTTGCAAAGGTAAAAAATGCTCTTTACCGGAAACTTTACGGTTAATTGGAGAGACAGGCTATTGCTGATTAATTTATCATAAATTTAGAATAAATTTTTAACAGAATACGACCGAAAGCAGGAAGTAAGAAAAAGTCAATAATAAATAAAATTATGAATCTCAAAAAGACGTGGCTAAACAATATACTTTATTATTTGAATCAAAAATTTTAAGAGAAATCGAAAAAAAAACAATCATACTAATTGAAAGTAATCAATAGCACGCTTCATAAATTAGTTTTAAACCACGTGTTTGCCATTAATGTTTATTAACACTTAATTGCCAGGCAAAATTTTAAATTACCCTGAACTCCACTGCACAGAATTTTAAGTGGCATTAAACTTACATTCTTTTCTCTTTTAATAACTTACTCACGAAAAATCTCTGAAAGCCTTTTGTTAATCGCAACCAAATTAACAGAAGATGCGTTGAGATGTTTCAATTCATAATTTTAATACATAATGGGTTGAACTGATCACACGTGACAATTTTAAATCTTACGAAGACTCCAGCCAATCTGCAGTAGTATATATATATATATATATATATATATATATATATATATATATATATATATATATATATATATATATATATATATATATAGCAAAATAAATAAATACAAAAAAACCAGAAAAAAATTTGGAAAAACAATAAGTATCATTTACAAATTTTATATTTTTTTCTTAAATAAATATTTATTTTCTAAAATTATTTATAGTCAACTTCTTTAAATTATCCAGTATAATATTACCTCGCGCACATCCGTTTTCTGACCCATCCTTGGTAACTAACAAATCAAACGGACTTCAGAAATGCAGCAAGAACGCACTTTAAACTCCTCTAGTTACACTATATTTTCGCTTTTGTTTTCATAGTTTTCATATTTTGCAATCTGGCAATCTTGTTACGTAAACATTTTAAATCATTCTTGAAAAATTTCCCGTTCATGTAAGTTCATTATATTTCACTGCTCGCTTTATAGATTTTGTTTTATTTTGCTCTTCCTTTATATTTTATTTTCTGTTTTTACGTGTTATTTTTACTTATTGTGTTTAATTTTTTTGTCGTAATTTTTGTAAAAAATTTTTTGAGTGCTCCTCACACTATTGTTTTGATATATTTTGCTTTGGCTATATTGATACAATATTAGAAAGCACTCTTTTTCGGATATAATCGTGTGGGCTGATGAAAAGATTATATATTTTATTTTCCGGTTTTTTAAAAAACCGGATTTTTTTTTTTTAAGATTAACTCTTTTTCTTTCCCCAGTTGTTTGTTATTATTATTATTCCCCCCCTTTTTTTTCATTTGTCTGTAATTTACCTTTGTTTTATCTTCATTTTAAACTTATATATGTATATATATATATATATATATATATATATATATATATATATATATATATATATATATATATATATATATATATATATATATATATATATATATATATATATATATATATATATATATATATATATGGAGCCGAAAATTAATAATACACGAATTTGTATCTTGAGGAATACGCTTTTCTGAGCTGCACTTTTAAATTATGATTTTAAATAAAAAGGAAAATATTTCTGGTGAATTAAATATGTATGATCAAATAAAACTCCCCATAGTATAATATTCATCAAAATAGATTCACATTTATTTTCGATTAATTTTTAAAGTATGAACTTTTAAAAAATTTTATAAAAACGAAAATATAGTTTTTTTTTCATTATCATTAAGTATATCACATGATAATAAATAGAGATAGCGCAACATCTCTCACGTGTATTTATACATAATTCATAAAGACAAACAAAAATATGCTATGAAAAAATATCTAGACTTTAAGAAAACTTTTTATATAATTCAACTCAAACAAAGCATTTTCGTGAAATATTTTCTTCGTCATTTTTTATTTGGACGAAATGTAAAAAGAAGTGAATAAATTCAGGCTAATAATTATTTTTTTTTCATAATATTACACCAATAATGAGATTGCTTATTAATATTTTATTTAAAATATTCAAATGAAATATTTGCTCAGTAATAGAATTAAAATATTGTGAAGTTCAAAGAAAATTATATTCAAAAAATCTAAAGCAATGTTTAGGAAGTAATAAAAAATGTAATTAAAAGTTTTATTTTTCACACAAAAAGCTATGCATTTTTAAAAAATACAATTTTAACAAAGAGAAAAATAATTTTAAGGAGATGCTGCTTTAACAAACCATCTATTAGTGGAGTGCTTCAAACAAGCTTTAAAAAAAGCTCTGTTTTAAAAATTCAAAAACTAATTAAATAACAAAAAAATGTTTTATAATGCATAAGGTTCATTTTTATTATTTGGTTATTTTAAGTTAAACATATCGGATTTTTAAATACACTCCAGTATCTGTTGAAAAAACCTTCTATGCAAACGATTTTTTTTGTTTTTAGTTGAAAATAATTGTTGATTTGTAAATATAATTTAAAATTCAAGTTTCTGAAAACGTATTTATTTTTATGTTGTACAGAATTTAATTAATTTGATTTTTTTAACAGTGAATGCCCGTCGCGTTAAATCTTACTGGAATCAGAAGTAGTTATGTGAATAAAGAAAACAGTCTTATTTTTATCTATTGTTTAATTAATAATTTGTTTAAATTACATTGTCTATGTTATATATCGTTACACAATTATTTTTAGATTTATTTTAAACAGTTACTGCTAAATTATTTATTTATTTATTGTTTTTTTATTAAAGTGTAAGAAAGAAAATATTTAAGTGACGAAGTCATGGGCTAATAACTACTAATTTGTTTAAATCACAATGCTTTAGAATTGTTTTTGATTTTTTTAGCATGAGATTAAACAAATATTGCTAAATTTTGTTTTTTAAAAAAACAAGGGAGTGAGAAAAAAAAGTTAAAAAGAATTTCGAAGTCAATTGTTTAATGAAAATAGTTAATAGTTTAATAACACCTTATGTATTTTTTCCAAATTCTTACGACACACGGCAGCATCAAAAAACGCGTTCTACTCCCTGTTGCCCTGCAAATATAGATTGTTTTTCTTTAATTACTAATTATTCTTTTTTTTAATGTAACAACACAAATAAAGAATAATATATTAGGATTAAAAGTTTTGAAGACTTTTTGATCTCTATAATAATATTTTAATGATTGTTTTTTAATTGTTGACTGATTTAAAAAATCAGAAAAAAAAAACAGTGAAATAGGAAACTACTTAAAATTTGTAGGTGAAAAAAAATTAATTGCTCAAAATTACCCCATAGTTATATTGTTCAAGCATATAATAGCTCTCATCATATAATTTTATTTTAATTCATGCTTACTTTATGTTTAGGGATTTTTGTATTAAAAAATATAAATACATAACATGTTTTATTAGAATTTGGAAAGAATATTAATCATTTGATTGGGAATTAATGCTCTCTCTCTCAAAAAAAATAATAATGCATCTTACAAAGTTATAGGATTTTACTTTCCAAAATACTTCTTAAAACCCTTGTACAAATTAGTTTATTCTTGAGTAGTCTTTCATAAACTTGATGTTAGTACGAGGTAGATTGGAAAAAATTCCCGAAATAGGACAATAGCAAATTATTAAAAAAATACAGCAATAATTTTACTTCATTCGCCTTCCAAGTATTTTCCAGCATATACACACCTCTTTCAGCGCTCAAAGCACTTTTAGAATCCATTTTTTTGAGAATTCCTTCAATTGCTACGTCGCATTTTCAATCACTTCATCTGAGTCCACAAAACGATGTTCCTTCAATTTCATTTTTAGCTGTGGAAACAGGTAAAAATGCTACTTTTTAATGATCAGAGACGCTATGTGATGGAGGAGTGTCGAGTAAATTGTATCGCTATATTGTGATGCTATATTGCCGTGTATCGTGTAAAACCAATAATTTGTCAGGTCGTTTTCGTCGGATTGCATCTGGTAGCCTTTTAAGGATCTCCAGGTAAAGCTCACCATTGACAGTTTGGCCTTCTGGGATAAACTCGTAGTGAAGGACATCCTTGTAATATAAAAACACATTTAACATCACTTCCCCTCTGCTTTTGTCACAGTGAAAGTTTTCCTTCCTTGGGAATTGTTTTTGCTTTCCAATCACTTGACTGATGTTTCATCTTAGAGTCACAAAAAACCTTCTTTCTTTACCCGTTACGATTTTGTTCAAGATGCTGACATCTTAATCAGCCATGTTAATCAAATTCCAGCACGTGTTTATCATCACTTCCTTTTGCTGCTCAGGTGTTAACAATTTTGGCACGTTTCGTGAACGCGCTCCGCATTTTCATTGTGAATGGAAGAAGTGTGTCGCCAAGTCCAAAAATCAACTTCGATGTTTGAGCGACCTTTACGAAAACGCTTCTGCTAGAGTGCCTTCAGTGAACAAGAGTGGCGCCAATCTCCCGACAAAATCTGATTGGTGGAAACTAAATTTTTACCGCCGCAGGCTAAATGGAAAATTTCTCCATTCGTTTAACACGGGAAGCATGATTAGTGATGTGAAAACTGAATATTTTAATACCTATATTCTGGTAACCCGATCCTATTATGCGCTTGCGCAGTTTTCCTTTTCACCTCGATTGACGTCACTCTTGTTCACTGAAGGCACTCTAGCTTCTGCCACTCGTACACAACCGTATTTTTTCATGGCTTTGTTTCCGTATCCTTTCTTCAGCATATTAAGCGTCTCAAGAGATGACCTTAAAAGTTTGACAAATGAAAAATTCGTTTTGTCAGACATGATTTGAAGCATGCAGTATCAGAAATAAATTCCAAATTGCTGTGTACTTTCGTTATTAGGACTACTAACCGTATAATCAATTTTAAACCGATTAAAATCATATTTCTCCTCTAACGAACACCCACATGAATGTAGGCGACCAATCGGGTAATTTATAGACTCTACCTCGTATATTAAATATCTTAGAAATTCTTTAAGATATAAAAAAAAAACTGAATTCTAAATTGAAAGGATTTTAGCGAAATCGAAAGCTTTGTAATTTTTTATACTCAAATTTTAATCAACAGGACGCGCAGATGTGTTTTTGCTCCTTAGTTTATTTTTTTTAATAACATCCAAAGAAAGCATCTCTTTGTTTTTTCTAATAAACATTTAGCTGGCCGAAAAAAAGTTGGGATAATATTACCAATTTAATCTTCTTAAATTGCGTACTGCTTTTTATTAGAAAAACCTAATTCTCTTCGAAATTAAAGCATACATTAGCCTGAAGTATTACTCAGTAAAAAAAACATATTTTTTGTGTTCATTAAAGCCTACTTTGAGTTTCTTTGTTGATTCTTAAGAGAAAAATTAATACATAATCACTAAAAGGAAAAAAAATGTATTATTAAATTTTTGATAGGGAACTTTTTGTTTTAAAAATAAAACAAATAAAATGGTGAATTTTCGAAAATTTACATATTACCAATGTTATTTAAGCTTATAACTGTCACCATATAAATATGAATATGGTATTATTGACATAAACAGCAGAACAAACAAAGAGACATCAATATCAAACAACAAATATTTAAAACTCAATTTATATTATGTCTCGTAAATATATTTGTGTTTTAAAAAGTATATTATATATACAGAAACAAATTATGTCATTTTAACTTTATTTTTTGATTTAAGAAAGTACAAAATACTTTGGGTACAGTAAGTTACAACTCATAGGCCTGTTAAAATAGGTTAATGAAAAATAAAAACTAACGTAAAACACCATTAATATAATAACAGAGTTTAAATAGGCTAAAAAATAGCAGAATTCTTTGCATTCAGGATAATTAATATTTTTATACTTAGCTAATTTTCATATTTTTAGAATATTATTATTTAGTAAAGAAAGAAGAAATGACTAATCAACACAGTTTTAAATAAAATTTTTTGTATGTGTGGCATTTTCCGCAAAAGTGAAAATGCTAGAAAACTAAATATAAAGAAATATTCGTTTCTACAAAGCGATGAATATTATAGTTTTGTTTCAAAAAAATATTTAATTCAAAATATATCATGCATTATGCACACTTTCAAACAGTTTTATGGGTACAGTCCTTAAATATGCGATAATGTTTATTTCTTTTTTAATAAAAATGAAATGATATAGTGATGATAATTTGATATTTTGTTAACATCAATTTTCTAGTGTATTGTACATTAACCTGAGTGCTTTTGAATTTCTTTTCTTTTCATAGTTTCTAAATTTAACACCCTTTTTTTTACGTTTTTGCGATAATTTATGCTGTGTAGTTCCCATCTTTCTAAAAAATATCTAAAAAGTATTCATTTAATTACATCTTTATGAGAAAAATAAAACGATGTCAAATCCCCCCCCTCCCCTGCTATTCCTAAAAGGCTCTGTTAGAGAAAAAAAAAATTGCTTACTTTTTTTTTCTTCAAACAATTTTAATGAAGAGATATCAAGGTAAAAAAAAACATGAATGCACAAAAGAAGTGTGAAGATAAATCACTCTAGATTAGTTTCCACTTCATTTAAGAACGTGTAGTTAATTATATTAACTCGCTACTTGTTCTAAACCATTCTTAGTATAATTTGTTTTAATGAAATAAAAAAAAATACTTCAAACATCCCCTTTATAAAATGCAATGGATTATAATTGCATGTGAGGCAGTATGTTTTCTTGCAAACAATACAAGGTTTATTTATGATAAATTTACTTATAATGATGACAAATTGCAAAAAAAAAAAATTATAAACTTTCAAATAAAATTTCAGTTTGTGTTTTTATAAAGTGCACATTCATGGCAGGAATCCACTTGTTTTAGTGTAAGTACAGAGAAAATGTTCCTTTTTTATATTAAATAAAAAAAATCATTCTTCCACTGAGGTGAAAAAATAATTCCATTGTCATGAAATTAAAAAGAGTACTTCATTTACATCGTTTACATTAGTTAAGATGATAAATAAACTGCTGAATTATAACTCGTGTACGCCGTTTAACTTTTATGCATGCATGGTGGAGATGAAAGTAAAGTGTTGAGCTAATTTTTAATTTAGATTATGTTTGCTTTATTATTCCCATGTTTCCCTAAAACCTAATTTAAAATAATTTAATTAAACTTTGAATCATTAGTATTATATATTTATTTAAACATACACATATCTCAGTAATTGAACAAGCAGAAATTGAAAAGGGACTGGCCGTTTTTTTTTTTAAACAACTTAATGGAACTCTAGAATCCGTTCGTTTAGAGAAACTCCTTCAATATAAATCAATATTTAATAACAAGGGTTTTCTAGTAATCCATTTTAATCTTAAACTTAGAACCCACCCTAACAAAAATAAAGATTTCCAGCTTGCTCTTGAGTTCATAAACCTAATCCGAGTTTGAATACTGTTATGAAAATGTATAGTAATGACAGCGAAAACCTCTCGCCTTGCTTCTCTTCTAGTACAGACTATTTTGGAAGCGTTATTGTTATTAAGGCCCCTGATTTCTTAAGCTGATTTAAAGTTAGAAATCTGGAATTTTGCTCCGCTTTTATATCTGAGATAATCGCAATACGTAGCACTCAACGCTATTAAATATGTCACAAAATCTGCAAATATCTAGATTTCATCATATAGTCGTAATGCAATCCAACACCAAAGTAACTGGACTGAATTTGGGGACAAAACTTTCAATCCCTAATATTCTTGAACAGCCCACCGAACACGACAATATCTACTTCCGTCACCCATTGCACTCTGAGGCAATGAAGAAGCTGATATTTTGGCCTAAGAATGCTTCTAATGGGCAGTTATCAAATGACTTTTTGACCTTTCCTGAGATTCGCTCCAGAGTTAAAATCTTAAATTAACAACTTCGGATAATTCCTCCGAAGGTTAATAGACAGGCTTCAGTTAGTGTCTTTACCATCGAGACTGATAGAGTCGTTCTGTCCACTAGTAAAGTGCTTGAAAGTGGTCCCTTTTAATATCTCATCTTTGTACAAAACATGGGGTCTTTCGAAGTGTTGCAAGTGCGTCTCTTAAGCCCCTTTTGAAATATGCGGGTCTTGACTGGAACGATATAAACTATAGTACTACTCGAGTATATATAGTAAACTATAGTACTCGAGTAAACTATAGTACTTATATTCGAGTTTTTATAAGATTGGAGACTTAGGATTATGTCAATAACAACACAATATATTGATTTCAAGATTTAACAAGGTTTAGAAATTATCCTTCAGGTTTCTTATCCAGAAGATCAATGCCAAATTACTGCGATTCAAATAATTTGGTAAATCAATGGCTCTAATATAAATTACCATACCATATACCATTAGTAAATTACCGAAGTCAATTAAGTATCATTTAACGTCAATAATAGGGAGATATTATACAGTTACACTAAGGGAATAAATATTTTTTTCTAATTTTGTTTTTAATAAATAAATAATTCTAGTTTTTAGTGCATTAAAGATTTTATTTTAATTGTCATTTACCTTAATTTTCTATTTAGTCTTAAAGAAGCCCCTTTTGTAAGCGCAACTAGAAGCAACGTAAAAACGTTGTATCAGATAATTTTAGAATTACAAATTATGTGATTCACTTGATTATGGAAATTATCTCACGAAACGAATATAAATTAATTAAATATTAAAGAGCGTGTATTTCATTTTTTGATTGAATAGAATTGTTAGCTAGCAACCATCATTAATAAAAAAAATTTAAATCATTGAACTTATATAATCATCAAAATATATAATATTTGCAACCATATACCATTAGTAAATTACCGAAGTCAATTAAGTATCATTTAACGTCAATAATAGGGAGATATTATACAGTTACACTAAGGGAATAAATATTTTTTTCTAATTTTGTTTTTAATAAATAAATAATTCTAGTTTTTAGTGCATTAAAGATTTTATTTTAATTGTCATTTACCTTAATTTTCTATTTAGTCTTAAAGAAGCCCCTTTTGTAAGCGCAACTAGAAGCAACGTAAAAACGTTGTATCAGATAATTTTAGAATTACAAATTATGTGATTCACTTGATTATGGAAATTATCTCACGAAACGAATATAAATTAATTAAATATTAAAGAGCGTGTATTTCATTTTTTGATTGAATAGAATTGTTAGCTAGCAACCATCATTAATAAAAAAAATTTAAATCATTGAACTTATATAATCATCAAAATATATAATATTTGCAACCCATACAACAAACTTTTCATTTTGTTGTTATGTATGATAAAATATTAAAAACAAATTCACATATACTCATTGTATATACTATGTTCACTGAGACCCACACGTGTTTTAATTCATCATTGTGCTACTACAGGGCAAAATCAACTAAAAAGACTATCAGCAGAACAGAATTGCATAATTGGTGGGATAAAGAATTTCAGGCCACACACAGTTGAAGAACCACTAAGTAACTAAAACCAAAGCAATACCACCATAATAATAAACAACGACATAAGACTCCAGGTCAAATATAAGCAGAGCAACTGTAATGAGCCGATTTACATAGGAGGCATGTAAATAAACTTAAAGCCCACATTCTAATCTCACACTGCTCTTCAGCTCATGACCTTGCCAAACCAAAGTGTCACAATTGCATAATTATTAAAATATGGTATAATATGTGCTCATTTAAGGGAATATGAATAAGAAAAACATAAATAGGGAGAAAGAATACCTTGACGTATAAGTATGATTATGTAAAATAACTATAAAATCTCAAATAGCATTGCCCAACGGGCTATATTCTACATTTGTTGATGATGAAACACCATATTATGCTGAAATGCACCTAGGTTTTAAAAATATACATTTTTGCACGTGATTTTGCTGCTGTTGTTTTTTTCTAATCAATATCTGAACTGAATAAAAAAAATTTCAGTACATATGTATAGCTAGAATCATTGGTAAATTAATAAAAATGCATAAGTTAGAAGAATATGATCATGTAAAAATCACATAAAATGTTAAATAACAATAGCCTGTTAGCCTCTTTCTGAATCTGCTCATGAAAAACATCACTTATGGTATTAAAAAATACATTATTATGGTTTCAAGATTGTTTTATCCTAATTATTAGAATTTTAGAATTGATTATAAGGGTATTTTTTAAGTTTATATATACTGCTGGAATTATATGTAAATTTAAAAAATTATAATTGTTAGTCATGTAAATAAGTAAAGCTACATTCGTACATTATCTATCTTGCCGAGAAAAGAAGTTAATTAGAAGAAGTTATGTTACTTCAATAAAATAAAGCAACTGTTAAAGATCAACTTTATTATAATTACAGAACGCATGGAAATAATTTGTGTTTCAATTAAATTTATATTTTCATTTATAACATTGCGATTTGGAATAATTATTACGAACTTTTCAGAAATAAGGATTACCTGGCAATGTATGCATTTCATTTTCAAATTAACTATGGAATTTGCCATTGTCATCAATTACAGTATTAAAAAAAAAGAATTGTTATCTCCCGATTTCGTTCAACATAAAATGATTAGGATATGAAATCCAGTTTACAAGAATTTATAATTAAAATTTTGATAAATGGCTCAGGAGTAGATAATGTATAATCTCATTATAATCATGCCTAGATATTTCAAAGATGCTAAGAAAATGAGGAAGAGATAGCATTTCCAAACAGTAACGATAATAGATGACGTTGTCGAAAGGGAAGCAACTTTTCATCAGTCAGAAGAATTAATAATAAATTGAAATTAATTTCATGAAAAGAGGATCTAGTGGCTACACCTAAATGTTGTTTATGTAAAGTAATGCAATTTTTGTAATTTTGTAATGATGGCGAATTCAAACAAGACATGAAACTAAATATTTATCTTGATATAAAAAATGTCTTTATTTTACCTTATTTTCATTTTTACTTTTTCTTACGTCTCTTAGTTTTTTTTTTTTTTTTGAGGTATTACATATCTGCGATCATTGAGTCACTGAGCCTCATCAAGTCTCGCTGCGACTTTTTCGGAATTATTCGAATTCCCAACTTGCCTCTGGTTCGCCAGTATTCAAAGCTCTAAGATTGAGAAGAAATATTGACAAGATTCGGTCTATTAGTTTGCTTATATGGAAAATATCACAAGAAAATATCTACCAGAATATCTACCAGAAAAAAATTTCATTACAAGTACTTTGAAATAGCATAAATTAACAAAATTTTTGTTTCCTCTAAAAATGTAAGCTATGTTAAGCTATTGTTTGAAAATGTTACGTTGTGTCGAAAATAAAAATGCCAAGTTTAACACTCTTTATCTAGCATAAAAGCTTTAATCTTTCACTGTATATATCATCTTGCAGTGCTAGGATATTATATTGTTTTGAACAAGAATATTTTTTTTCATATGTTTTGTTTATATTTATTCGTATGTATGTTAGTATTTATCTGTTGATATTTATTTTTTATGTTTATTAACCATTAGAAGAAGGAAATTAGAATCCCTTTATCTACATACACTATAAAAATTCTGGATCAAATAAGCAAATAAAATATGCCTGACACAATGTGCTGGTACTTTTTACCGTAAAATGTGTTTTGAATGTAATATTTTAGAGAACATTTATTAAAATGTAATTTTTACAGTAATATTTATTCTAAAATCATTTAATCACTACAGTGAAATAGTTATCACTGTAAAATATATAGTATATAATTTTAAAGTACAAATGGATTTTAAGGTAAAATTAATTTTACAGATAATGCACCCAGGGTGTCGATATTTTTTACCGTTATTTGACCAATGATTTTTTACAGTGTACCTACTGTCTTTGCTGTATAAGATATTATATGCATTTTAATAAATTAATGCATTCATAAGTTTAAAAATTTTACTGTTTGCAATTTCAATAAACAAATATATTTACTTGTTATTCCAAAACAACGATGCATTCGTAACCCAATTTTAAATATAGTTAATTTTCCTTAAAATTAAGATTGGAAATCATTTTAATAATCTATTAAATTAGTTAATGGATATGCTTACATTTAGAGATTATTAGTGAAGTTCTAAAATAATAGCATTTCTTAAAATTCATCAAAAATTCACCGATTTTTTTTTTAATTCATATCATTAGAAAAAGTCGTAAACAATTAAAAGTAATTGCTTTTGGAACTAAACATAAATACTGATATATCTCAATGTTCCGTTTTGATATACACCTTAGTTGCTAATGATTGCACGTAATAAAGGTGATGCGTGCTTATTTACCATTCATTCTATGTTCCATCAGGAAAAAAAAATCTTAATTAACTAGGTTCTCACACGTCACGTTTCCTCACTATTTATTAAAGAGAAAAATTTCTTTGCCATGATTTAATGATGTATTTTTTTGTATTCAATTTCGCTATTAATTCTTGATATAAAAAATAATTTTGATCATCATAATTGCTTTTTTGAATATATTTAGGTTCTTCTAAATACCGAATGTATAAAAATTTTAAAAAAAATTTCTTTGTTGTTTCTTTTTTTTGTTCTTGAAAATATAAAATTTTTTACAAGTTGATGAAAAAGAATTTTACACAAAAATAAATGAATAAGTAAAATATTTATAAAAATAAATTTTACTCAGCAATTTTGCGTTGGGCTTAACATAAAATAAATCTGATTACTTAAATTTGTTGCGAAAATATTAATTTTATTCTCGTTTTAAACAAAAATAACATGGATGTGAATTAAAAAGTTTTAAGTTTTAAAAGAGACTTCGGAGGAGCAGCAAAAAATAAACTTCGTAGACTATTTCAATTGCGATTGTTTAAAGTGATCTCGTCATTCCTCATTATATAATAGTGTATTATATCAAAGAACATACTATAAAAGGTAATATATATATTATAACATTAATTGCACAATATTATTTTGATTATCGTATGCCCACGCCAAACAGATTTTTCATGACATTTCAAAAAATGCATATTAAACATATGAAATTATTATTTTTAATTAAATCCGACATTAATTTTTGTTTCTCTTCAGATATTTGTTTCAATGCACCGATCTTGTATTTATGTGTTGACTTTGTATAATTATTGGCTGAACTTTCTTTTTTCAGCACATACTCTAGTTGTTGTTTGTCGTTTTCGTGTCCATGGACTTTCAAATAGCATCAAAACTCTGGACTATTGCGGCCGCCAGCTTTCAAGGTTCTAGGACAGTTGAAGTCAGTGACAAGTGGCTTTTTAAAGGTGTGGGATAGGAGTCAGTTTTTGGCCGCATCATCACACACTTTATCATCACACACTTTACACCCTCACACTTGCATCATCACACACTTTAACACCATCACACTTGCATTTGCATCTGCAAGTGTGATGGTGTTAAACGGTTGGTAGTCTTCCCGGGCTTCTTTGGCCAATTGGTCGGCACACTCATTGCCCTCAATGTTGACGTGTGTAGGGATCCACTGAGGATGACATGATTTTCTCCTACAATTCAGACTCTCAATCAATACATTTATGGCAGAGGTGATGTTCGTGCCAACTTTAGTAACTGCCTCTAAGGCCGATTCAAAGTCAGAAAGGATCACTAGTTCGTCAGTGAAGCCTGAGACATTCGGGTCGGACAGGTAGAAAGTCAAAGCTTCCTTGATCGCTAAGAGCCCGCTGGTGAAATTTGTTCTAGTAAATAGTAATTGGTTTAAAAAATCTATAGCTTTCTATAAACATTTAACTATACATCCTAAAATATTGCAAATACTCCTTGAAGTAAAAGTAGGGAAATAATTTTATTAATTAGTGAGTTTGCTTTTACGTTGTATTTGAATAGAGAATATAACACAAAAATCACACTTGTGAACATGCTAAAAATTGGCTTAAATAATATCAGCCGTAAAACAGATATATAAATCCTAGTACATGAAATATGAAAATGTCCTGGTGGCACCCTAGAGTTTAGCGATGATAGGTTGGATCAAACGACAGTTTTGTGATTCATCAGTGGCCATTTAAACTGATTAACTCTCAAATTTAGGCTCAAAGTCTTCCCAAAATGTAGCGAACTCAATTTAAAATCAGCTTCCCCCAAACACATATTCGATTGTCTGTAATTTTCTTTAGAACTCATTCACTTGCAACCAATTTTGGTGCATGACTTTGCCAGACTCAAGAATTTGATATAGTTGATGCTATATGGAGGCTATTGGAAACAACGACAAATATGAAATTGTTTGGTGCCGGACTTTGTCACGATACCCATTATAAGGAGGGAAAATGTTGTAGATAAGTTGCAGTTAAGTTCAGCAAAGAAACAATTAATCTGAAATAATAATAATCGATATTTTAGTTGTAAATTATTTAAATTATTGTGTGTTCAAGTAATTATCTTCTCAATGAAAAAAACTTAACCTTATTAAAATGAAAAATTATAAAATAGATGTAAACTAAATAAAAACCTCCCCCACAACAGCTCATCTTGAGGCTCCGGTGTCAAGCTAACGCATGAGTTTTTTTGTTGTCTTTCAATAACACTTGGGAATGCATTAATTCACCTTTTTCGACCACTCTGTCTCCGCTGTATTTTTCGCCCATATTCTTGTTATATATATTTTTTTAATATTGGATTTTATTTTAAAACTATGCTTTCTTTTCTGACCCACGACTGTTATTCATTCAAAATATGAGACTTTGTTTTAAGAGCTCGAAACATGTCAATATATTAATTCTTGATCTTGAGTATGAATGTCTTTGTTTTGACCGTGTAAAAAAATGAAGGCATAATAATATTTTACGCTACATTGTAATTATAACAATACTGTTTTATTAATGTGATTTTATTTTTTTAAGAATTAATTTACCATGCATATTTCTCAGAATATTAAATAAATTTCGTTTTCTGATTAAGAATTCACTTCAATGTAATCAATATTTCGACATTTGCATTTTAAAATTAGAATGCAGATTCTTTTCTTTCTCGAAAAGCATATTTATCTGAACATTAACGATAAAAAACCTAAACTAGTTAATGGATTTTATTTTTTTGTGGAACAGTATTATAAAATGTATTCACATTTACAAATAATTTAAATGTTGGGAATAAGATAAAGTATAACACTATTAAATTTTTCTTTGTTAAGTTCTAATAGAAAACAAACTACTTATTTGGTAATGGTGACATTTGGAATTGGCGTCATTAATTTAATTGCATCCATTCAAATTGAAGGTTGTTTGTGATGATTATGAAATGTTAATGGTAATCGTGAAGATTTCATTTTAAGACTTATATTCAGTATTCGGTAGAAAAAAAGAATTTTGTCATTTACATAGTGTTCAGTTTATTCTGCTGAAATATTACTTAGTGATAAAATAACTTTCGTCACTTTTTCGAGGTAACGAATTTCTTCAAAAGAAAAGAAATGTAACAGAAGAAACAGGGAAAGAAATAGAGAAAATACCATGCGACGTTCTTGGTGCCAAGGTATCTAACAGGTAGCATTGTTGATTATTTTTCGGAGGACTCCTGACTGGTGTACCAATGTCACCCTAACAACCCAAGGACAGGCAAAATAGAACGAAAAATTACTTTCATGCCCGAAGTGGGATTTGCACCCAGTATCTTCCTGGTGTAAGACTAACTCTTTGACCAACATACAGCCGGTGTGGACCGTCATTTTTGTTTCAATCAAACAGTCTTCATTCGAGTTAACAATCTCCCACAATGCATTTCAATGAGGTTGTGAGTTGAAGAAACATTTTCGTCATATATTTAAGACTTTGCGTTTTATCACAAATCATTCATGAGAAAATGATTCTCGTAAATAATTAAAATGCAGCTCATAGATTGCTGAACTGTCGAAACTGAGTTCTATCTCTGAGAGTGAAATCAGCATCCGTATTATAAAATGTGATTAGCTTTTAGAGTTTAAATGGTATAACCCTAGTATAAACTCGATTGTACATTTGTCATTTTAATGATATTTTGTCACGGAAAGCATTTCTAGTAACTAATCAAATTTTAAAATGCGTTACTTTAGCAGATTTATCACTGTGGTGTTTTACTCATAAACCATGTAAGAAAATAGCTAAAATTCGAAACTATAAGCAAGTGATTATTATTTAATATTTGAAACTTTTTTTTTAATTTGATCTAATTTGTAAGTTTAATGATTTTCCAAATTAAAGAGTTTATGAAAAAAATATAGAAAAAATAGTGCTGTAAAAAAACAATGGCTTTGTTAAAACTTTGTAATAAGATCAAAAATAAGGTTTTAAAAAAAAAACTTAATTAAAATATTCTGTCAATAGCTAACTATAAAATTTTCATTTATATTTCCTAAGACAGAACAACTTTTCTTTTCAATTGTGTATTATTTTTTAAACTTAATAACGTACATATGTCACTGTTGCTCTGTTTTCATGGGCAAAACATTTTTGTTTTGAAACTAATTACATGATACTTTTTCAAATTAGATATAAATACGACATACACAGCACATTATGACGCATAAATACTTTGAAATATTATAATTATTACACATTAAATTTTATGTTCTTTAAATACCATTATTATAAATATATACCGATTATTTGGTATATTGTTGCAACGATACTTTTTTACAGAATAATGCATATCATGAAAAATGATTTTTCAGTATTTGAAATAATACTAATTTCAATGTATCAATTAATTTATCAACATAAATTCAGTTCCATTTTAATATTACTTAATTGAGCTCATTTATTATTTTACTCACTAAAACATAAAGTTAAACATTGTAACAACGACTTTTTTTATCAGAAAAATAAAATTCATAAGAAATAATTTGCTATTGATTTAACCAATATTTTATCATCATAAATTCAGTTCTATTTTAATAATACTTAATCGTGCTCATTTATTATTTCACTTACTAATATATAAAGTAAAACTTTGGATAAATATCTGAAATTATCAATCTGATATAACCTGAATAATTCATTGTGTTAAGCTTATCATTAATTAATAGACATTAAGTATTACGGCTAAACGAATGTTCAACTAATACATTATCCTCCAAGTTTTAATCATATTAATCGCAGAAATTCCAGAGTTAAGCTTTAGAAAAGTCTCGGTAGAACTCGGTAGAAATGGCCGAGAGCTTTACACTGAAAATAAATATCATGTCGGGAAACAATTTTGATGGGTATAATTGTTGAGTCAGGTAAGCTATTTGTATTCATCATGCTATTTTTCACGAAACTTTCAATTAATAATCTACACCTTCCCCAAGCCATATTGGTTAGCATTCTGAATGAAATGATTTTCCAAAGTTTTATCACTTTGTAATAATTTAATGCAAACTAAAGTATGGTATTTGTTATTCGAAGAATATGCTTTAATGATTGAATGTTTGAATCCAATTTATATAATATCTCTGACACAAAATACTGTATAAAACAAGTTTTGGTGACATGAATAATATTTTGTTCTTTTGATAATATTGTTGAAATTTTATTTTTAGAACTTAATTTTTAAATTCTAAAAGCATTCATAAATTTCCCATTAGATATATCATCATAAGCATCATTGGAATAAGAAGATAGATTACTAAATGACATATTATTTACACGAAAAAAAATTCTGTTAAAATTACCATACAGTATGGTAATACAATTAGTTTAAAACACATTGACAATTTTTATTAATAAAATGAAATTATATGGTATTTAAACCATTCATTTGGTAATTTTTCCTTTCATATAATAAGGGTAAACTTGAAATTCAGGTTTTACAAATTGTAATTTTTTCACCACATAATTATTAAGAAATACAAAACTGAAAATTAAATTTAATCAAATAAATAGTTTTTACTCCATGCTCCAACGCATCATGAAAAAATTTCCAAACATTATCGCAATTACTAAATTTTATCACATATTAGAAAACCATATTTGATTGTTGATTTTACCACAATCAACAGTAAAATATGGTACCAATCTATCGGTAAAATAATATTGAGGTTTTTGGTGTTCCCATAGAGCCAAGAATATGGTAAATTTTACTCTATTCCAGTATTTTTTTAACCATAATTTTTTCTCGGTGCAGAAATGCAGTTAGAGAATTAAAATTGAACGTGTTGAATTGTCTTTTTTATTTGTGAACAGATCAGGAGTTTATAGCAATAATATTATTAATCTAAATTATAACCGTAGCTGATAAAAATTACCAAGCTTTTTGTTGTTTACACAGAACAAGAAACACAGTGCATTCTTCTACAATCTGGAAGCTTTGATTTTTTTTTCTCAGTGTAGAAAGGAAAAGCACTCTCAGAAACTTCGATGTACTATACTCTAATTAATGAACCATAATACCACGGAAATATGTCGTAACCTTAACAATTGTATCAGCGTTTTAATTTAGTTTCACCATGGCCCCATGGAATATAGTTTAAAAATGCTTAACTTATTCTAAAACTGGAATTATGTGGTTCAACATGCTTTATTTTTAATATTTTTATTAAATATTACTTTTTTCTTAATAAATGTCTTTAACTTTGACTTCATTAATTTTATAAAAAGTTTGTTTCAAATCGGTAATATTGCGCCGAACTGATGGAGTGGTAATGTGCTTCGCTTAAAAACAACTGAGTGACATTAAGAATCACTACTTAGAGTCTGCTAAGATAACTCGTAATATAGTCTTGTTGTTGACTCATACGGCTTGAATATTCCACAGTATTATTTTTTGATAAACTTACAGGGTGACATAAGCTATTTTTATGGAAAGATAATGCTTTGAAACGTATACATACAACTATTGAAAGAACTAAGAAACTATTTAAACAGATTGGATATAAGAAACAGTTCAGACATGAAAGCCCCTTGTCTGAACCACCCTAAATTGAAATTCAGTTCTCGTCGCAAAATCACGTGATTTGTGACAAAACAAGAGCTATCAATAATCCCGTCTTATTTTACATTATACCACCAAAATATTTCCTAAACTTGGAACCTACGTTGTGCATTGTGATAGATTGTTAACTAGAATGACGAAACTAGGATAAAGAAGTGACAATCGAAAATTAAGCAGCGAGATAAGACACTTGCTCTTTATGGTGGTCAAAGAAGTGGACTCATACCAGAAAGATACCGAGTTGAATCCTGTGTCGGTCATGGGCGTAATCTCTCTCCTTGTTGTTTTTGTGTTATTAAGGTGACATTGGCCCAGCTATATGGCGCCCACGATGATCATTCAATTAATTACTTGAAAAGCTAAATACGATAGACTATTACATTAGATTATAGATACATTAGATTACATTAGGCTACATACCTCAGTTTTTTTTTTGGAGGGGGAGGGAATATGATGACGAAATATTTCATTACTATTTATGAAATTCGTTTCCTCGAAGAATTGATGATAGCTATTTCGCAACTTGGTGGAAATTTCAGCTCGGAAAGAAACGGTTTCGTCAAAAATGAAGAAAGTTTCATTGATTTTTTTTATAATAAGGAGTTCAGAGTTAATGTAAATAACAAAATGTGCTATCTCTTATACGAATGCATCACGTCAGCGTGCATGCATGAAAAATATGTGTTTTGTCTTACAAAAAAGATGAAAGATTTAAAAAGTCAAAAAATAAAAAATAACCTGAATCCCAAATACAAGAGTTTCAAGAAAAATGGTTTTTTCACATAACGTTAAACAGCCTTCATGTAATATTCAAGATTTTAGCAGGAAGATATATGAATGTTTTAAACCTCAGTGTAGATATACAAAATACTTTAAAAGTGCAACTTATATTGAAAAGATTATTTTTTCACTACTTTAATTTTTTTTTCCTTTCTACTATGTGATGTATTTAATTTTTAAAGTGATGTATTAATATTTCGGATGCATTTTTTTTTAATGTTGCATAATTTTCACTCTTAAAAATTATTTTAGAAGTAACGCACGGAAAACTGATCATTTAATTTGAAATTACTTAAATAAGCTTCAATTGAGAAATAGAAACTTCTGTTATCAGTAGCGTCACATTTTTTATTCTTTATTTCACGTTGATTACAAAACGAAAGTAATGTTATTATTTTACATTGCAGTAGACACAATAGAATTATTATTTCACTTTTATTGTACTGTTTGGAATTTATTTTCAAATAGGTCATCTTAAAATAACTTTCAGGATGTAATTTTTTTTGTGCAATGTATAATATTATTGGTTGAACAATGTCGAAATTCAGTAAACTTTATATTTGTTGAAGTGGTCTACAGTGCGCGAAGTAAAAAATGGACCACCCTGAAAAATTTTGATGTTCTCCCTCAGAAATAAGACTCTCACTTTTAACGATTCAGCAACTCTTGAGCGTTTCGTTAATTTTGAGAATGATTTCGTCATGAAATCACTGGATTTGTAACTAACTGTGTACTTTCAAATGTATAGAGAAAATATGTCCTCAACTAGAAACCTCATCATTGTACAATGTGGGAGATTGTTAACTAGAATGACAAAAGTCATATGAAGACTAGACGATTGATAATAAAGTAATGAGCCGATAGGCTTTCTGAGCAATGCCAATTGGCTTGCTTAATAGTCAAAGAATTGGCCTCACACGAAGATTTTGTGACTGAATCCCACATGTGTATCATTTATCTCTCTGTTCTATCTGGCCTTCTTATATTGTTAGGATGGCATTGATCAACCTATGTGATGTCCACAATAAAATGATAATTAGTTAAGTTAGATACTTTAGACACTATATGTTTGTTTTGTTAAAAAATGACGAAATATTTATTTAATTTCGAAGCAATTCGCTTCCTAGAAGTAACGATAGTTTTTTCACCAATTTGACGAAAAATTCGCTCAGGGACGGTTTCGTCAAATACTAAGAAAATTTCGTGATATTTGAGTATTATTATTTTCTTTTTGGTGTAATAATAGAATTATCACGTTTGAGTACTCAATTTTATTGGTTCAAGCGTTAATATATTCAATTGCTTAAATATGCTAATTGATAACTGCAAACAATATTTTAGAATACGAATCAGGCACATAACGTACTTTTTCTGAATAAAAATACTTCTTTTTTCCACGGATTAAGGTTTCTGACTCTTTAGTTATAGTGAGTAGCCGCAAGCTGCAAAATATGGTCTTAATAGTTTGGTCGGAAGACAAGCCTGAAGTTTGAAAGCCTTGATTCTCCTTTTATTTTCTACATATTATATTTAACAATTAGCCGCAAGCTGCGAAATATGGTCTTAATAGTTTGGTCGGAAGGCAAGTCTGAAGTTTGAAAGCCTTGATTCTCCTTTTATTTTCTACATATTATATTTAACAATTAGCCGCAAGCTTCGAAATATGGTCTTAATAGTTTGGTCGGAAGGCAAGTCTGAAGTTTGAAAGCCTTGATTCCCCTTTTATCTTCTACATATAATATTTAACAATTAGCCGCAAGCTGCGAAATATTGTCTTAATAGTTTGGTCGGAAGACAAGTCTAAAGATTGAAAGCCTTGATTCTCCTTTTATTTTCTACATATTATATTTAACAAATAAAAAATTCGCTTATAAAATCCGTCATCCAAAGAGAATTTTATGCAAAATATAACTTTTAGTAAATATATATTATCTTATTTAAAAATTGTTGAAAAAATTTCGGATTGTAAGATAAAATTTTTTATATGATATTAAGGAATGCAATTTTAAACGGCAAAATACAAAACTTGAGTATGGTATCAGTTGAATAGTTCTTGAGAAGTCACATTTTAAAATAGTCGCATTTTCACCGGCAATAGTGATTTGCAATATTTAAGTTTACCTCTTCAAGCCATTAAGACTGAGTTATAAAACATGAAGATCCAATCATTAAATCAAAAGTTATTATGGGAAGTCGCTTTAATTTTTTGCTCACTGTACAGACTGATATATATAAATGTAAATTGTACTTCCCACTTATCAACATTATCGTAAATAGTAATTCGTTTTTCTTAAAAACTAAATTTACAGATAACTAGATATGAGAATATTAACTAGATACGAAAATATTACAGGTTTGTATAGACCCACTCTTTAATTCTTCCTAATAACGAGTTTTTAGAGATTAAAAAATAAGCTTTTAAGTGTCATAATTCAGTAGACCTTAGTTAAAAAATAAATTTATCACTGTATAACTGATTAAAAAGTTAAGTTTAGTTTTAATTATTTATGGAGATCTAAATTACTATTATTCTCAAAGTATATATTTTTTTTCCTTTTTAAAAAAAATTTTGAAGCTAGTGATAAAAAAGTAATTAAATTCAAAATCGATAACTAAATTATTTATGTTTTTAATCTTATCAAAAATTAATTCATTTTTTATGATATGTAATAATGTATTATTTCTACTTCTGTATAAAAAGTCATTTAACTTTTTTTATTTATTAAAAGCTTTGTCACGACAATTCTGTTTAGAAAAATAGTATCTAATATTAATTAGAAATAGAAAATTCATTAATCTTAAAAGAGAAGGAATTTTTATGCTTCACTAAACAAAAATGTTTTTAATTAAATTTTGCATCTTGTTCTTCTGAAATGGGAGAAATTACAAAAACTTACAATCAATTTGATGATTAAAGATTTGAAAAGGATTTTTTTTTTTAAATTTTGTTAGATTACTTTTATTGCCTTTTATATTTCTGTCTTTATGACATTGATTAATATTTAATTGATCATTGTTTGGTTTTAAGACAATAACTAAAATTATTCCTAAAAGATAATGGTTTATGTCTTCTAAAAAAAAATATTTTTCTAAAATAAATTAATTTAATTTTCTTAAAGTAAAATAGATGTCTTATTAAACATACAATTTCAAAAACCCTTACATTGAGAAAATACTTCATTGCACAAAATTTAAACTGTAAAATTTACTTACACACATTTTCAATTCAAGCAATATTTAAAGTTTTCTAATAAATATAGATAAATTTTAAATGTATAAAAAAATTATAGTAGTATAACTAGTACATTTCTGATAATTATCTGTAAATCTTTCAGTAACTTCTGTGTCTGTTTTAAACTATTCATTTTTTCGAAAACATATTATCAACGTAATTTAATTTTGAATTTTAATTCTAATTTTGAATTCTAATTCTAATTTTGAATTCTAATTCTAATTTTGAATTCTAATTCTAATTTTGAATTCTAATTCTAATTTTGAATTCTAATTCTAATTTTGAATTCTAATTTAATTTTGAGATAACTAGCAAATTCTACAAAGTTTAATAATAAAGAATTTTTATTTTAAAAAAATGTTTCCTTTATAGCAGACAGAATTAATGCTGACCTTTAAATCCAGTTTTTGGACTTGGGCACGGTAAAATCTTTATTCTCGTTTTTGGTCAATCACTGTTGAGACGCACCTTTAAACACCTTCAGTTTAAAGATCTGCGACCATTCTCTTAATTAACTTAAGATGTCTTATCGGTCTCATTTTATTCAGTTTAATGAATTTAAAACTTATGTCACTTTTATTGAATTTTAAATTCACAGCTATATCTCTTCCACCAGATGTTTCGCAAAAAAATTCTTTTCATAGATTTCGATTTTTTTTCTGAAAGGCTGACAAAACCTTACATTTAAGGTCCATGTGTATGAAGCAAAGGTTAAAACAGGTTTCATCAGCAACTTATGTAGTTGTATTTTTCTTGTGTATAAAGTAGTATTTAATATCTAGGTTATATCAGTACCTTGTGTAGTAGTATTTAAAGCTGACTTCTTACAAAATTTGCAACTCTTGAAACGAGAATGTTTTGTTTCGTTTTGTACAAAATAGAATTTTGCTAAGTCACTATAATGTAAAAAAATAAAACAAAAATAAAAAAACAGCGTAAAAAAATTTATTCAAACAAAATTAACTATTATTCAAAATGAAAAATAATGATACACCTTATTAAAGGCACATTGTTTAATGATATAAAATCTTTATTTTGCAAAATTTGGTAATAATAAAAACATTTTTTTGTGAAATATTAAATACACTTTCAAAATAAGCTTTGATATTCATTGGACGGTGATAGAAATTTTCTTACTTATTTCATTATGTACGATGGACACGTTATCACATTTTTTGTTTGTCCCCAATTTATTTACATGTCATTTTGCAAAAGAGATCCAGTTTTCTTTATCAAGCATTCATTGTTTTCTTTTGATAATGAAATTAAAACTTTTAATTAAAGTGAAATGGAACTAGTTGTTTCCATCAATAAGCACATCAATTGAAACTTAATTAAGTTAATGAATTTTCCTTCGGAAATTTAATTAATTGTTCACTATTCATAAAAGACTAATACATAATCCCGAAACAAGTATCTCAATAAGTAACGAAATTACCTGTGTTTACATTTAAAAATGTTCAAATCCTCCAATTACGCATACCTAGATTAATGATGAATTTAAAACATGAAATTTTGACTTGTAAGATAGTTGTTATCTTGTAAAATAGTTATTGCAGTTGCTATAAAAACTTTTCAAAACGTTTTCTAACTCTTCAAAGATAAATAAATCAATGACTTAGATAAAAATTTGATACTTACATTTCATATCTAGGTAACTCTTTTAAAAAAAATGCCACTAGAATCTGAAATTTGAATAATCAATTACGCAGCCATTAGAAATGACAAGTAACTTAAATCCAAAGTTATGTCTCTGTAACAAACATGAGGACTTATTTGTATATACATATCATAAGACGTTGCTCATAAAAGAAGAACAATTGAAAGAAATCAAGTTGGAAAGTTAATTGAATCGGTTTAAATAAATGGAAAACAATAAAACAAATGTATTGACTTATTGTAATGGTTTGTCAAAATAAAATATTTGTAATAATTAAGGGAAGAGTTTGCGTGTGTGTCAATCTTGTAACTCCATAACAGTTTTTGCTCGCGCTCTTTCAATTGGACTATGTGTGAAGCTAGCAATTTTTATATCTGATACAAATAATACTTGCTACCTTGTGTAGTAAGGAACAAAAAGTTTATTACATACTCTTCATTTTTTATGACAGGTAAGCTCAAGATGAACCTGGTGATAACATCCGGAAGCTCCGCCACTTAATTAATGTTTCTAAAATTATCATAAATCATCTGCTTACTTTGCATATATTTACGCTTTTGCAAAAATAAATTAAATAACTTAGTAGCAATGGCGATTCGAATACAAAAATTTAAAATTAAAAATATGTTAGAAAGCAAAATCAATCAATAAAAGAGGCTTATTCGTTTTAGTAGACCGTAAAAAAGAGTCATTCAATTATTGACACAAATGATGCTTTAATAATGTCGGCAGTGTGTACCACAGTTATTGTGGTAGTAGGTATTGTTTCAATAAGTATCAGATATTACCAAATAGCTATAGGATACCATATAGTTTAATTAATTGTGGCAGAATATCTGCCTTTAATATTGTACTTGATTTCATAGTGTTGTTTAATACCGATTTATTGATTATTTTTCCCTCTTTATTCACCCTTTATTCAGTTAGATTTCAACAACAAAAAATAAAAATAAAATATTTTGTAAAAAAAAAAAGTGCTCAAGATACGTTAGAAATTATTTTTTCTCATATTTTCATATATACATTTTAGATAAATCTTAGTGTTTTATTAATTAAAATATTACTTATAAGAATACATATTTTTGTGTGAATATGGGTAGAGAAAAAATTGCGTATTTACCATAACGTTAAGCCCATTGATTAATAATTGATTCATTAATTGCTTTAATAATCATTTTTTATAACGTAATTTTATTGTGCAGTGCAACAACTTTTTCAGACATCTTTAATGTGAAATAACTTTCGAATAAGTATTATCACAATCTTCGCAACACATAAAATCCGTTTTAAATACTTCAGAAAGTTATTTCACGTTATGAATTGAATTTAGCACCATTCTTCAGCAAAAAATTCCAATAATAGCTTAAATGGAATTTTTCGATGGAAAAAGAAAGATATATGATTTAAGATATCATATAACTATCATTGAACTTAAATTAATTGACACAAAGTTAAAATTGAATAATGCATACATTCAATGCATTTATAAAAAACACTTTCTGGTCTCAAGAAGTAAGAAAATTGCAGTAAATATGCTAAATACATTAAAATTTATTGAAAATGCATCACTAATATATCGGTTGAGACAATACCTTATAAATCTTATTTTTATAAAATCTATTTTCTCAGTTGAAATTTGGTTTAAATGTAGCAACAAAGGTTAGGTAAATACTATTAACATTGAATTTTTCATACGTTTCCGTTGAACTTTAATCATTTTGATATTTAATTATTTCTAACAACATGTCTACTTAATCACCAGACAAACTTTTTAAAAACAGTTTCTGGCATTAGATTCTTCAATTAACATAACTCTTAAGCGCTAATTTTATTTTTTTTCCAATCTAAAATGACCGCTTTACCTGAATTTGACTTTGTTTTTAAATTTTAAATAAACTTTTTATCAGCGATAATTTTAAAATATGAAAATCTTTCGAAGCTTTTGAAACAAAACAAATATGCATTTTTACATCGAAGTCTACACTATTAAAAAAATTAATCATTATTAAAATTGAAGTAAAAAGTACCGGCAAATAGAGTACCAGTTTATATAACCGAGTAATTGATTTCAACCGAAACATGATACGAAGCAAAAAATTCTGATACACTGTAAATTTTACATTAAAATTTACAGTAAAATAACTGTATCACTCTAATTCAGTAAATATTACTATAAAAATAAAGGTATTGTATTTTACGAAACGAATGTATTTTACAGATGATGCACCCAAAAAGCCGGTACTTCTTAGTACTTTTATTACTTAGAATACTTTTATTCTTTAGAAAGTTTTATTACTTGTTTACTAAATCTAACAATTTCATTTTCTAATTGAATGTTCAATATAATGTAAACTGTCTTAGAAATGTGTAGTATTTTCGAATATTTATCGAAATTTTTAGTTTCTTTATATTATGATTTTATGTTAAGAGAAAATATTTTTTGTCGATGATTCAAATTTGAAAATATCGGAAATTATAGCAGACAAGAATGATTTCTTCTTTATTTGGGATTAACAGCAGAAATTAACGGGATAATGCATTGATGAAATACATTGCAACGTAATAAAAAAAAAATTCTGAAAATGAAAATAAAAATAGTTTATTTCAGAAATTACAATAGATGGGCGAAAACTTCATTCGTATTTTTTCCTCAGTTTAATAATAAAATTGCGTTAGAGCACATAGTTGATCAAATAACTCCCGAGTACCATAAACATCAAAATAAAATAAAAATAAATAAATGCAACAAACTAAACAAATTTAACTTTATATTAAACATTTTAATAGTTTACATTTATAATTCTGAAAAAATTCTGAAAATGAAAATAAAAATAGTTTATTTCAGAAATTACAATAGATGGGCGAAAACTTCATTCGTATTTTTTCCTCAGTTTAATAATAAAATTGCGTTAGAACACATAGTTGATCAAATAACTCCCGAGTACCATAAACATCAAAATAAAATAAAAATAAATAAATGCAACAAACTAAACAAATTTAACTTTACATTCAACATTTTAATAGTTTACATTTATAATTCTGAAAAAATTCTGAAAATGAAAATAAAAATAGTTTATTTCAGAAATTACAAAAGATGGGCGAAAACTTCATTCGTATTTTTTCCTCAGTTTAATAATAAAATTGCGTTAGAACACATAGTTGATCAAATAACTCCCGAGTACCATAAACATTAAAATAAAATAAAAATAAATAAATGCAACAAACTAAACAAATTTAACTTTACATTAAACATTTTAATAGTTTACATTTATAATTCTGAAAAAATTCTGAAAATGAAAATAAAAATAGTTTATTTCAGAAATTACAATAGATGGGCGAAAACTTCATTCGTATTTTTTCCTCAGTTTAATAATAAAATTGCGTTAGAACACATAGTTGATCAAATAACTCCCGAGTACCATAAACATCAAAATAAAATAAAAATAAATAAATGCAACAAGCTAAACAAATTTAACTTTACATTAAGCATTTTAATAGTTTACATTTATAATTCTGAAAAAATTCTGAAAATGAAAATAAAAATAGTTTATTTCAGAAATTACAATAGATGGGCGAAAACTTCATTCGTATTTTTTCCTCAGTTTAATAATAAAACTGCGTTAGAACACATAGTTGATCAAATAACTCCCGAGTACCATAAACATCAAAATAAAATATAAATAAATAAATGCAACAAACTAAACAAATTTAACTTTACATTAAACATTTTAATAGTTTACATTTATAATTCTGAAAAAATTCTGAAAATGAAAATAAAAATAGTTTATTTCAGAAATTACAATAGATGGGCGAAAACTTCATTCGTATTTTTTCCTCAGTTTAATAATAAAATTGCGTTAGAACACATAGTTGATCAAATAACTCCCGAGTACCATAAACATCAAAATAAAATAAGAATAAATAAATGCAACAAACTAAACAAATTTAACTTTACATTAAACATTTTAATAGTTTACATTTATAACATTATCTGAGCATTAAAAAAAATTATTCAAATTAAAAGTCATCGCGTAGTGTGTGTTTTAAATGTAAATTTACGAATTCTAAGTCGAATAACCAGCAGTGTTTTTTTCCTCTTACAATAGAAGGGGGAAATAGCAAGGATATTTTCTGAAACTTGAGTATACAAAAATTTTTTAAATCTTTCTTTTTCAAAGATCCTTTAGATAACTTCTAACTTGATAATTATTGATTCACTAAAAGGAATTCTTTAAAAAGAGATTAAGCTTTCCATTTATATCCGAGTACTCAAATTTTTTTTACAGGATTGAGCAAACAAAAATATTTTATTCAAACAGTTTATATTCTTTTTTTTTTTATTCTACGTTTGGTAAATAGCTTTAAATTGCTCTAGAAGTGATAAAAAATTGTTCTCGTTGTAAAAACTTGTGTACCAAAATTGTTCCGCAAAAGCAATTTCAGTGTTTACAAAGACTGCATCAAGTAAATGAAAGTTATAAACTCATTTTATTTTCTGAAAATTCGCAACTTTTTTAGATATTTTGTTATGATAAGGAATCCAAAATTTACTAAGTTTTTTTAAACTATTTTAGAAGATCTTTAGCAAATGTTAACGCTCCTGTTTATCTACTGTAACGTAATGTGCGTAACGTAACCAGTATAATTGTTGAGATGTTTATTTATTTATTTATTTTTTTTTGCACTGAGTCTTACAACAATTTTTGCTGTTCAACAATATCTGAACTATGCGCAACAAATTGATTTTGTATTTACGAGTGAGTTTTTATAAGCTTGAACACAGAAAACTTCCGTGCATACTTATAATGATTAACTTACTCAGTTTCATCATTTCATACTTTCAGTCTAAAATATTTCTGTGATGTGGCTGCACCACACTTGCGCCGAAGCGTTTTTCATTTTAACTGGTTTAATTCAGTTTTGCTATTTATCTTTTGCGAGGAAAATTTAGCTCAGTTATTTTAGTTTTGGTGCCTTTAATCGCGGTGGCATTTCCACCTTTAAATCGATATTTAGCGCGATTCTTATTTAAGTATTACCGTTAAGGGCTAAAGTATCACCTGAATTGAGTGTCACTTGTTGAATATGGCTGGCCTGTGAAAGTGAGATTTTCAAATTTGTAATTTTTTTTTTTTTAGCATCCGTCTTCCTCTGTGTGTCTGTATTTTATCAAAATACTTTTTCAAACCTTCAAATAAATTTAAAATAAATGTAATGTAGAAATCAATTTAATTTCGAAGAATTTCGTTAGTATTAAATCTTTTCATTTAAATCAAGGCCATCGTTAAAGAACTTTAAACGCAGTGATCTTCTTAATTTATTGTTTATTTGTTATTAACTCAACCATCTCACCATCACTGTTTCTAACCAAATTATTCCTGTTTTTACACCACCTAAGTATCACAGTATCCATCTCAGATTTTGTATGGAAATTACAAAATAATTAATAATATTTACTTAATTTTTCGCTTCATCGTCCAGTTGTTTGCAGAATTTACAATAATATATCAGTTTTAATAATTTAAATTTTTAACAAGCCTCAACATTTAACACTCATGTTTTGTATATCTGTATAACTGTCATTTTATTTATTTTTTTTTTTCGATACTTATATAAACTTTTTGTTACAAAAAAATTAAGCCATAGAAACAAAGAAATTATATTATAGAAAGGAATAAATATATAATATATAAAATAAATATAGAAATAATATACTTTTTGAACAAGAAAAAAAAAACATTTAAAAATAATTTTAAAGAATTGTTTCTAATGAGTTGAAGGAATTTATAATGTTTGAAAAACGAATAATACATCTGCGAAGAAGAATTTTGTGCTGCACAATTTTTTTTTCAATGTTTAATTTTTTTTTATTGTGTTATACATTTTTTTACATCTGGAGTTTATTAAAAGTCATTTAAAAGGATTTTATTCTTATCATTAGTTATGCACATCGAAATTAACTTACTGGTTTTCGGCATTTTAAAATTTTAATGGAACTTAAGACAGTTAGTTTTAATATTTTACCCTTTTTCTTAAACAAATCACACTTAAGAATGGTAAAACAAAAGAATTTATCCCATTTTAAATCAATTTGGGTGATCTAACATAAATGTAAACTGTAATATTAATTGCTTTCTCCTGGGATAAAGTTAATAACTTTTCCACACAATCTTTTTCTACTAGATTAGAATCATGAAGTTAATGATTCAATAAAGATAGATTGCACTTATTCTAAATTTATTATCGTTTCTGTGGCTTCTGAAAAAATAACTTAATTAACTTGAGTCACTTAGGAATATACTTTAATCTTTCTTTGAAAAATAGAGCATAGACACTCAGGTTTAATAAAGTAATTTACCTCTAAACAATTTGCAAAAAAGCACATTAACTATTGAACAACTCATGTTTATTGTGTTTTATTTTGTTAATAAAATTTTTATTGCCATTTTTACTTTAAATTTTTATTGTCATTTCTGTGTTTTATTTTGTTAATAAAATTTTTTTTGCCATTTTCAGTTAATACATTCTTATTTCGATTAAAAAAGAATATAATTATCTAGAGATTTAAAGTAATTTTCTCAAGTATCAATTTTTAAGTAATAACTTAAAAAATTTGTTAGCTAATCTTAAAAATAGTTCATTAAACAAATAATTAATAAAAAAATTAATTAGACTTAGTTAATTGAGTAAACGTGATGTGCAACGTAGTTGATACCTTTTACGTATAGTAATTTAAATGATTTTCAGTTTAGTAACTTTAGCATAACGCTTATTAAAATATGAAACTCATTTTCAAATTCATAAGCACTGAAGACTTTTAAGCTTTTTAGTTTAGCCATTTTTTAAAAAAACATTTAATGTAGAAGAAGCTGTGCTATGATTTCCTATCAAAATGATGATTTTAATAATTAGTAAGGTTTTTCATGATAAACATCAAGGCTCTGAATTTGTCGACTTTCTAAATTTAGTAAAGTTAAAATTGATTTTTTAAATCGTCTTTAAGTAGGAAAAACTGAGTAAAATTAGTTGAGATCGAAATCCTTGAAGAAAAAAAATCAAACTAAATATTTAAAGAGAGGACCGACATGTTATCTACATTGCCTTAAGGGATCGTACAGCTGCGTCAGGAACCCTGAGTCAACAAAAAGGGTCATTTGCAAAACAACAAGTGTCTTCACTAACAGTTCGACGACGTTTGCACCAGCATGGACTGTCAGCAAGGGGACCATGGCTTCGGCTACCCTTGACACTGCATCACAGACAGGTGCGCCTCCAATGGTCTTATCAATGACGAGTGTTGATGCAGGAATGGCATGACGTCGTCTCTTCAGACGAAACCAGGTTATGTATACAGCATCATGATGACCGCATCTGTGTTTGGCGATATCGTGGTGAACGCCCATCGTCATACTGGCCCATCACCTGGAGTAATGGTATGGGATGCCATTGAATATACGTCTCCATCATCTTTTTTTCGCATTGCAGCACTTTGGACAGCAGCTGTTACATTTCTGATGTGTCAGGGCCAATTTATCTGCCTTATCTTCGAGGCTTCGATAATGCTACGTTTCAGCAGGATAATGCACGACCGCATTTTGCCCGCACTGTCCTGACTTTTCTTAACACAGAATATGTTCACTTGTTGCAGCACGTTCTCCTGATCTCTCACCAATTGAAAACGTCTGGTCAATGGTTGCCTAACGACTGACATGCCACCACTCGTCAGTCACTACGATCGAGGAATTGTGGCAAGATGTTGAAGTGGCATTGAATGTTGTACGCGTCCATGCTATCTAATCTCTGTTCGATTTGATGCCCGGAGAAAAACTGCTGTTATTCCTGCCAGGGGAGACTTTCATGACTACTGACTCCTCAGGTTCTATACATCCAAATATCCTGAAAATTTAATCACTTGTTTTTCCAACTATAATGAATTTGCCATTAAATATCATTCTGATATGTGCATTTCTTCCTGGTGTTGCAATTTTAACGGCCAGCAGTGTACTTTACGCGTGTTGTTTTAAGTCTGGCGATTGCCGAAAAGATGGTCAACAGAACTAAAACAAGTTACCCAAGAAGAACTAAGATTATTCTCATAATTTCTATCTTTTATCTGTTTAAATTGCAGACATATTTGAGTAATAAGAGTAACATTGGGAATATTTCCCCTCGTCAGTTTCTAAAGAAAAAAAAATTCCCATTCTAATTAAAAAGGAACAATCCTTTCCCGTCGCCAAGCAAATGTACTGGAGTTCATAATTTGTCAGGGAATTTACAAAAATGCAATTTTGGACTAGCGTATATGTTGGCCAAATGAGCTGTCAACAAAACAAAGTTGGCCATTTCAGTTATCGAGCAACATAGTATCGGAATAATAACCTGATCCAATTTTATTTTTCTAGAGTTTTTATCTCTAATAATATCTCGCGTTTGAGAACTTAATAATGCAATTCTAATTTCTATGAATTTATTATTTCGGCTGTGTGACGTATGATGTATTAAGAAAAAGGCAGTCTATCTGAAAATGAATTTAGAATTTATTTTGTTTGATTCTCACAACTAAAATAAAAAACTTTTTTTAAAATACAATTTAAATTATAAAACGTATGATGCGATGTACGTTGCGATAAGATGCAGTTTTAACAGTTTGTTTATAATATGTATTAGGTTGAAACAATATAAGCTTCAATACAAGCAGCAATTTATACAAATACCAATTTATGCAAAAATAAAATTAATTACTTTAATTATTGTAAAAAGATATTGGAATATATTTAATGGCACAAAACTTTCTCCGTTAATCAGTTAAATATTCCACACATTCACGAAAGGAAATGGAACCAGAACTCCAAACAAATCTTTTTGGCTCATAAATCAATGTCCAAGATAGTCTATCATTGTCAGACTTTTTGAAAAAAATATTTAATGAAAGCTATAAAAAGGCAAAAGAAAACTAGCAAAAAAAAAAATATATATATATATATATACATTAAAAATATTCTGAAATTTAAAAGAAATTTTGTTATCAATACCATTTGTCGTACTTTTTATTTTATTCTTGTTATATAAGCATGTCATTGAAGTTTTATTCTGTTTTATATATACGATAAAAAATCTCTTTTAAAGACGTGTGACAAAGACATTTATTTGCGTCTCCATTCTTATTCTTTTCATATATTGAATTGGAAAAGTAAGATATTAGTAAAGCATCTAAAAATAATAACATATACATAAAATAAAAACTTACGAGATAAAATGTATAACAATTTTAGCTGCATTTGTATTTAACTGCATAGTTACTTAAATATTCATAAAAATTTTCTTAACTGAATAATCTTAAGTAAAGATCAATTATATTAATATTTGTAATTTCGAACATCTTAAAAATGCATTCATAATAAAGGTAATGTTGCAACTACATTATGTTAAAAGTAAAAACTGAGTAAAAATATTTTAATTGTTCAAAAAAGGAACAACACAGTAAAATTTGCAAATAATGAGAGAGAAAAATTGCCTTTTTTAATGATTTATCTTACTAAGATAATTGTATCAAAATATTGAATTGTAAAAGTGTAAAATCTATAGCATAATTTGTCGAGCACGGCACCCAACTCAAGACGCGCTATGTGACACGAATGAATAAATGAACTCAGTCTATTAATGAATTTGCTCACTCTTACCAAATTATTTAGGTATAATACTACCCTTTTTATCCATTTTAATATTATTTATTGAATTCTATGTATTGAAATAATTGCTAAAATTATGCATAAAAAATGAATGGTTTTTTCAATATAAATAGTTAAAATTTCAACTTATTCCGCTGTAATGATTTTTAATGAAGGTTTCAAAGGTTTATTGCTCCCCTTTAACTGCTATAATCAGGATGAGTGAGGTGAGGATGTTGAAGGGATGATATGGTAAAAGATGAAATGTTTGTATAAATTACCTGAAGAGTAGTAAAAATTATCTTAACAGGCTCACTTGTCTCAATTTATTTACTATTTTGTTGGTTTATATTTCTAAAATAATTTTAATTCCAATAAAAAAATTTCTTAAAAAATCTATCTAAAATAATTTATACATATGTTGTAATGTTTTAAATTTATTTACATGTCACACTATCTTGAGAAGCTTAGGTTAATAAACTGAAACTCCAAACTAGAAGTTAATTTATAATCGCAACTTAACACATACTTATAATTAAAATAGCAATTATGAGTTACATATAGTTAAAATTGCAACTTATTCAGCAGTAATCATTTTTAATAAATGTTGCAAATGTTTATTGTTCCCCTCCAACTTCTATAATTAGGATGAGGTGAATTTGTTAAAGGGAAGATATGGTAAAGGATGAAACGTTTGCGAAATTCCCTAAAGAGTAATAAAAATTATATTAACAGTCTCACACGTCTCAATTTATTTATTAATTTTGTTGGTTTATATTCCTTAAAATAATTTTAATTAAAATTAAAAAAATCTTAAAACATCTATCTAAAATAATTTAAACCGATATTTTAATGTTTTGAATTTTTTTACTGTTCACACTATCTTGAACAGCTTAGGGTAATGTATTAAAACTCAAACACCAAACTGTCACATATATTCCATTAAGGAACGTCATGAATTATCAAAAGGATTCTCCTCAGTATATCATATTCGTGTTAAAAAACTATGCGTGTTTAGGAAAAGATGGATTGAAATTTACCGAAATGTGTGAATGTCGTTAATTTAATGGCAACCGAAATTTTCTTTTTCTATTTAATACCTTAAAAAATAATTTAAAATGGTTTTTGAAATAAATATTTATCAAAATAATATAAAGTAGAATAAAAAATTATCCAACAATACAGAAAAAAATGATAGGGTAAAGGAATAAACCTCTATGCATTTATTTACAGTACGTTATTCTACAAGCACTTTTATTTATTTAATTTATTTTGTCACGATGATTTCATTTATTACCTTTGCGTGAGGTAAACATATTTTTTTTTTTTATATAAATTAAAATTCAAGCGGAAGTCATTTCATCTAAATCTGTAAATTCATTTCTCAGTTTCTTACGTTTTACAAATGTGTCGTTTGGCATACATTACACATTTAATACATTACACATTTAAAATCCTTTATCAAAATATGTACTCAAACATAGTTTACGATTTTATGTGATTATTGTAAATACAAAGTGTAGTCATTAAAAATTTGAATAATGTTATTGAATTTAAAAAGCCTAAGTTTCTATTTAAAAATTCTGCAAACAATATTTGAACTTTTTTCTTATTTTCATTACATATATCTTTTTTTGTATCATGAGAAACCATATTTTTTGTTACTTACAAATTTAAACAAATTTCAATACTTTTCTATGCAAAGTCAGTATAAACATATGTAATAAAGGTTCCCATAAGAAATGTTTAGATAGCTGCAGTTATTAAATTTATGTATCCCTCATTCAAAAATCTAATAGTATTTCAGAATATATTTCAATATATTACATAAATTATTCATAAAATTTCAATTTCGGTATAAAGCAGTCGAATTTTCAGCAAATATCTTTGTTTAGCTTCTTATAATAATACTTTTTTTCCTTGCAAACTCAAGTCAAATTCATTAATTCCCAATTTGAAGAACCATCAATTTACATATAAAGAGAAAAATACGGATTGTAAATAAAATGAAGGAGATGATATTTTATTAGAATAAATTTTATTAGAATAAATTTTTAACATTTTCATAATCGGTCTCATTCACTGCCAATGGTGTTCATTTGAATGTGAGTATTATAATGAATAATTGTAGTAAGTTAATTAAGTTTATTTAAGATGAGGTCATTTGAAAAACTTTTATGAACAACTTAATTCAAACCTGAATAATAAATTTAATAACTTTTTATTTTGAATTACTAATTAAAGAGTAATTCAAAAACCTAGCCTATGCACAAGAAATCAAAGTTTGATAGTCAAAATAGTTTCTCAAATATTATTTTTTTTAAAAATAATTTGCTATTTCCTTTTAAAACGCATTAAATAAGCCTCATCAAGTAAACCACACTTTGAAAACGTTATAAATGCGCCCCTTTCCAATATGGACCAAAAAGCTGTTTTTCTAGATTGCAGAAAGAAGTGATAAGTGACTGCGATCGGAACAATATCTTGCAGTGAGGTTTTAATTGACTAGAAGTAAGTCGTTGGGAAATATATTGATTAGATTAATCTTAAGTCCAGTAATCATAACAAAATAATATAAACTAGGAGGCTTCGCCCCCTGCTCTTTGGCGCTCGCCAACCCCCGGAACTGCTATCGCAGTTCATTTCGGATTGCTTCGCAATCCGATGCTCGCTTTACTCGCTCATTGGATACATTTTTAATGTCTAGCTTTTGCATACTCTTTTGAACACTGAAGTTCCGAAAACTTTTCCCTGTAGCAAATTCTAAGCCTGTGCATTTCAATATTACTTTGAAATTGCAAACAGTATATTTTTTTTTAAATCACACTATTCTAAATTTCAGTTGTTGAGAAAAGTAACTGTTGTAAGTTTTGTTTTAAAGTCTTTCCCACCAGAGGGCTAAAGCCACGTGTTGTAAAACAATATGAAATAGTAGTCTACCACTGAACGCCGGATGTAAAGCATCGGCTTCGATGAAGATAATTTTGTATTTTTAATTCTCTGAAGGGCGCCACCCTAATAATATAAAATTTGTAAAATAAATGTATATATTTTTGATTGTTGATGAAGCCCATCATTTTGTGTTTTCATCAGTGCTCAGAAGCAGAACAACTTCAAGTTTTTTTTATTTTATCACAAAAATACAAAATGTATAAAAAACAAAGAAAAGAGTAAGAAAATGAGTATAGTCATTTCGAGCATTTACCATCTCTCATACATGGGGAATTTCGGTTTAAATAACCATAAGGGCCATGGATCATACATCTTGTAACAATTTCAAAAAGACGTTGGTTTATATTTACATTAGGTAATTTTGCCCTTACAAATCTATCTATGTCGTCTTTTGAACGAATTTTGGAGGAAAGATCCTATTGTCAGTAAAATATGGCTATGAGGCAAGCCCCACTTTTGGAATTCAATAACATAATGTAAGAAGTAACTATTTCAAATATATTTCTCTTTATGAGATCGTCCAAAGGCTCTGACATCTACATCTTAAAAACTCGTACAATAATATCTTAGTCTATTCTCGTGTTTTTCCCGACCATTCATGGCATTTAAAATTTCAGGCCCGGCAGGATTACAGGTAAATGTAACAAACATGTCTGGTCGCCCAAATTTTCTGACCATAGCCATAGCATCTTGATAATTTTGTTGCATAAATCTTGGGATTCCTTGAAAAGAAGAAGGCAATATGATAAGCTTTTCTACACGTAAATTTTTATTCAAGGCTCGTGTTGTTAAAGCATCTAAAAGTCCCTGGTGAAATTCTACTCTTTTGATCTTTTTGATTTAAGCGGATGTAGTTAAGTCGAGATCCTTCTGTTTTAACGTAAGCATCTACCACAAATTGTTGAAATAATTTGCCACTGCTATGCAAAATACTGAAACCACCACGAACTGAAAGCCTATAAGCATTAAACTGTAGTTGAGTTACTCTATTTCTTTTAGCCGAGCGTCTCTCTTAAACATGTTCAATTTCATTTGACCATCCCTGTTCTCCTCTTAGAAAAAGTAGAGGATAAACCATAGGGTCATTGCATTTATTTAAAGGAGATATATTTATGCATATATTTGCTGATGGTTCGCCTTTATCTCCAACAAATATGGCAGCGTCTTCAGTTCTGGAGGTAGGTGCATTATAACGCCGCATATCCAAATCTTAATTTTCAGCAAAAACCATTTTTACCTTTACTGCTGGATTAGCCTGAACTAATTTATGCATTTGCAAATATGATTCAGTATAAGGATTTAGTAAACGTAGCATTTCATCCAATTTTTTTATCACGGAGACAAGGCAAGATGGATTGTTCTCTAGACGCTTTCTGCTTGCTTCAGAAGAATCAAAAATATACAACTGTCCATATCCAGGTTTTCTCTTTTCATCTGAATACAATGGGGAAGCTTTGTGGTAGATCTGTCCATGAATACGAAAACAATATTGGCCATATCCAGGAGGTAATTTTACTTCAGCGCCCATTGATGCAAAAGTCAGTGATGCATTATACTCCCGAATATGTTGTTGAAAGTTCAACTTAATTATTGGATAGTAAATCCTTTAAAAGTTCAGGAGCCAAATTCGGCAATTGGACTTTCCCATCATGGCGGCATTTTGTATATTTTTTGCTGGAGATTAGTTAACCCCGCCAAAAAAGTGCGTGACAAAAATTGCAAACCTCCGTCATACTACCGCAATCGTGTTCCAAGACAGTGACTTCACCCGATTAGCCATATGATTCTCACTACGTGCTCTTGCGCGCTGAAGCCTATCGGCAGCATTCCTGGCCAATCTCCGTTGATGTTGTTCTAGTTGTTTCATTAAAACGTCGTGCTCGTTCTGTAGCATTTCTTATTGTTCTCCGTTGATATTGCTCTTCTGGAGTTTCATTAGAGTGGCTCTCTCTTTTTCGTAGATTGTTATATACCTTACGTAGATTATTAAGATTCATAATTTAACTCTAATAACATTTAACTTAAAATAAAACAAAATATTAACTTAAAATATGAAGTAATAAAATGGCATTTAACTCATAACTAATAATATAACAAAACGTGGAATAGTAAAGCGCTTTACTCAAAACAAAATAGAACTCAAAACCAACCAAGCGTTTTTTTCTCGGCGACAATAACAAAACGTTGAATAGTAAAGAGCTCAACTCAAAATAAAATAGCATTAGCATAACACTTCTCATTTCTGCCAATGAAAAGGAACTATTTCAGAACTCAAAACCAACCAACCGTTCTTTTCTCGGCGACAATAACAAAACGTGGAATATAAAGCGCTCAACTCAAAATAAAATAGCAATAGCATAACACTTCTCCTTTCTGCCAATGAAAAGGAACTATTTCAGAACTCAAAACCAACCAGCCGTTTTTTTCTCGGCGACGATCGGAGATGTGGCACACCCATATTCGGTTAGAATTCGGTGAGAATCGAAAACAAATGCTATTGTGTTTATGTAATGAGTTCACAACTTCTTAATTATGTGGATAAATACGAAAAAAAGTTTAGAAAATTGTACAAAACGCCTACAATTAAAAACAAAACGCCTGCAATTAAAAATGAAAACTGTTGCCAACGCGAGAAAAGAAATATCATTGGTTTTATTGATACATACGTATTAGCGTTTTATATAATATAGATTCCCCATGTCGAGAAAGAGAAAAGCAAATATTATTTTATTAATTATAAATTATCGTACTTAGAAAATGACAATTTCTTTCTGAACTGATTCTTTTCGCGCAAATATTTTGTTATCTTCAGGTATCTTGCAGGCCAATGCTGCATTCTTCTATCATAATGCTGCCAAGCATTTCTTCTATCGGGAATCCTCCTCCTCCACAGTTCTTCAATGGTTGACCCTAAAGTCATGAAAGCTTTTTAAACTGTATCAAGTCATCTGGCGTTTGGTTTACCTCTTTTCCTTTTTCTTCACATTTTTGAAAGGTCATGTTTTTGTTGGGTTAAAATTATTATTGTATCTCTAGATACATCCAGGCTATCCTAATTGTTATAAATTTTCAGTTTTCGCTATTGATTTTTGAATTGGGTGTAAAGTTCGCTTTTATAACGAATACACAAGATATCACTTACTTTGACAGCACCAAATATTTTTCTAAATATTTTTCGTTCAAATGTCAATGACTTATTTTCCGCAACTTTGTTCATGGTTCATAATTCACATCCATTTATAATCATTGGCTTTACTAGAGTTTTATAAAGATTTATCTTGGTTCATATGCTTGATTTGCAGTGTTTTGATTCAAAATTATTTCTTCATCTATAGTAACATTTGTTTTCCATATTTAATCTGTTACTTGTCGCAATTTTTATATCGTTGTTTTTTGTTCCAACCCTAGATACTTGAAGTGCACAACAATTTCAAAGCTGAAATATCCCATTGTCATTGGTTTTACATCAGATCCTTTGACGAAATATTAAATATAAAAGTTTTTTTGTGTGATAAAGCTATAAACTTCGTTATAATGTATTTAAAACAACAGTATATTGTTTGTTTTATTTACGTTAAAACAGTAAATTTTGTATTGATTTTAAAATATTTTAAAATATAAATTTATTATTTTTTTTTTGTTTACAGATAAAACATTTAAGCATCCTTTTTTTTAATTCTATACTTATTCGCGCTGCACAGATTACAATTTTAAAACTTTTAAGATTTCTCACTTTTTTTACAAAAAAATTTATTGAATTTTTCAGATTATAAAAGAAGAGATGATCCATCAGTTATATTTTGCAATATTTAAAATAATATTATTATTTATGCTTTATTCCTGTAAAAATAAAATCGAATATAAAGCAGTGAGATACAATTCAACTGGTCAATGCTGCCAATTAAATTTTCCAATATTTCCAGGGATTACACTGCAATTTTAAAGTACAAGCAAATTCTGGGTCATTTTCAGAAGGGAAAAATATGTGAGAAATCTATCAAAAATAGATTAAATTTCAAGAAAATTGAGTTAATACTTTTATTTACAACCGGTTTTATCAATTTATAATTTATTTTGTTCTCGTTTAAATGTGATAGCTCTGGTTGAACCATATTATCATGCAAACGCGTATTGTACTGCGACGATTTATCTTGATATGATCCAGATTCTACTTAGGATTTTATAAACGGTTCCAGCTTGTAAAATATTACACCATGGTACAATCTACACAATTTAATGTTAAATTTACCAAAATCATTACCAATGTGTTTCTTTAATAATTACCATATTCTGATAGTTTTGATCATACTTTTTTTCTTAAGTATATGGTGAATTTTAGAAGAACAATACAATATTTTTAATTCGAAATTAGAAAATCATAATAAATTCCTAAACATATTTTCGAAAAGCGTAAGTTAATCGTTTTAGAATCAATTACAGAAAAACAAAACGTTACTACACTCTATGTTAAAAAATTAAATAAATCAAAATGATGTTCTCGTTAATATACACATATGCCCATACACATATTTATCTGATTTATTTATCTGATTTAACTTCATTATTTTGGTACATTCTGATTTTAGTTGCGAAAGAATGAAAAATGTTGCAGTTTTTTTATCATGTTAAGTAATAATTTTTAAATGACTGTTGAATTAAGAAAGCTGAATTAATTGTTAAAGTTTGTTTACAGACTTCAATTCTTCAAGCTCGTAAAATATGTGCTATTTGTTGACCAATTTTAAATGATGTTACAATTTGTTTAAAAGAATTATTAATACATTCTCATAACTTAATCTGGCTATTACCTTTACACAAATTTCATTTAATCCAAGATTTTGCACATTTTCAAATACAATAAATGCACTTCAAATTTTATAGTTTCATTATATATTTCCTTGAGCTTCACTTTTTTTATCAACATTGCTAGTATTAAGACATGTCAACTAATTTTCTTTTCAATTAAAATATTTTAAATACAAAAATAAGATTTATTTCATTAATGTAATGTATCGTTGGTGTTTAATACTTTTACAGTTAACTTTATCTAGAATTTAATGATTTGCAGGTAGATTCAAACTCAATACTCTATGAATATCAATGCAAAAATGTCTATGCTATCGATATATAGAGTTCTATATCAAATGAAGAAGCAAATATTTCAGTAAAGTCTTATAAATAAAAAACTATAGATGCAGTTATGAATATCAATGACTAAAAAAACGCATTTTTTATTTGTTGTTGATTAGATAAAAAAAAAAATTTCGAAGGCAAAATTCAAAATGCTGAATAAATGATAAGCGCCTTGGTGTTTTTTTACTGAAATATAATTTATTTTCTGTCTTTAAATATTTAAGAGGTAGGTTTCTAAGCATTGCATTTTTAAAATGCATAAAAATTTAAATATTTCTGAAGAGCGTGAATTTTAATTTTTTCCAACGCAAATATTGATCCTTTTATCAATTATGATAACAAGCCTAAAATGTGAGAAAAATACGCCATTCCCTTACATAAATATTTAAAATGGAATAATTTGCGTTGTTTTTCTTTCTAGTCTGGTTTTTTAGTATGAAAAGTGGTTTTAGAGAAATAATTGAAGACTTTTAGATCAATAAATAACTCATTATATTTTTCCAATTTCCTCAGAGATAATGAGGTAACTAAAAAATTAATTCAGTTGTAGATAATTAAGGACATTAAAAGTATTTAAAACGTTTGAATTTGTTTTGTACGTTGCTTTAAGGGTAAAAAATGAAATGATAATCGAAAATTAATTTGTCACTTGTTTTCAATAAGTGTTTTTTTCATAATTTCATTTAAAAGGTTTTTAATTTTAAACTTCATATTTTTACACAAATACGAGTGAATTCAATATTAATTTCAATTAACTAAAAGTATTTATTTAATGTGTTTTGAATTCCGTTTTTTAATAAGCATCAGTATTATATTGTACAAACAATTTAATTATAAAATGTAAGTTTTAAAGCAAATCTTGATTTATAAAATAACACATTTGTTATACAATTTATTCACTTTAAATAAATCCCTATACTACCAGATAGCAAAGATAATGTATATAACAAGGATGTAGATCAATTGTATTCATACTATGATCAAATGAAGAAAAAAATATTTTGCATTTTTGATTTTTTACACTTTTAGAAATTAAATTTTCACTTTTTAAAAGTCAGCAATAGTTATTTTTCAGAATATTCCATTAGTTTTTAGTATTAGTTCGTCCTGAAATCACGTGATTTGTGACCAAACGTGAACTCTGAAATGTATGTCGAAAATGTTTCCTCAATTCGAAACATCATCGTAGTGTCACGTTAAAGTGTTTAGATTTAGTGTTAGTGCAGATTACAAGATGAGGTTTTGATAATCAATTTATTAACGTCAAGAAATTACAAACGCCAGGAACCAGTCTGCACCAAGCAGAACCCCCCTTTACAATTACGGGATCGCTTTTATACTTGCATAGAATGTTCTAGAAACTTCCTAGGAACAACGAAAGAGGAAATGACATAATCTGAACATTCCAGAAGCTTCTGGAATGTTCATAAATTAAATAAGAAAAGTTAGTGTCCGCTTGCCGTATCGAACCCCGGACCTTCTGCTTTATAGAAGCGAATTCTACCGCTGAGCTACTGAGACTCGACATTACTCCCGTCTTAAGAGAACAGCGTCTCGCTGTTATAGGTTCTTGCGTGATCTTGTTATTGGTCCGGTATAGGCCGTTGTCGCTTTGGAGACATCAGTTCTTGCATTTTGATTTTGAACTCTGGCGACCCGCATATTTTGGTCTGTACTCGGTGTGTCTGAAAACAAGTCCTCTTGTGCCTCTGGTGCGTAGTAGGGTTTCATCCTGAGTACATGAACGATGTCCCTTGGTTTACGTCTTCTGGATGTAGGGTCAAAATCTTGAACTTCATATGTGACCTCCGAAATACGACGCAAAACTTGATATGGGCCGAAATACTTTTTGAGAAGTTTTTCGGAGCGACCTACCTTGCGCACAGGGATAAAAATCCACACCAAGTCACCAGGCTGATAGAACACTGCGCGGTGCTTGGAATCATAGCGACGTCGGTCTTTCTCTTGCGCTTCCAAAGTGCGGATCAAAGCCAACTGGCGAGATTCCTCTGCACGGGTCTTCAACCTCGCGATGAAGTCTGTTTCCGAATCCTCGATGGGGTACTGGAACATGGTATCTAATGTGGTTTCAGCCTCTCGTCCAAACGTCAAGAAGAATGGAGTATGCTTAGTGGTATCTTGCTTAGCTGTGTTATAAGCAAACGTGACGAATGGCAAAATCAGATCCCAGGTCTTGTGTTCAATGTCTATGTACATGGATAGCATGTCTGCTAACGTTTTGTTGAAGCGCTCTGTGAGTCCATTCGTCTGAGGGTGGTATGCGGTCGTCATTCGGTGAACTACGCTGCACTGCTGGTTGATCTCGGCAATGAGTCTCGACTGAAAAACTTGACCACGATCCGTTATGATGGTTCTAGGAGCTCCATGTTTTAGAAGAATTTCTTCAACAAAGAATTTTGCTACTTCTGGAGCTTCTGCATTGGGAATAGCTTTTGTCACAGCGTATCGTGTAAGATAGTCGGTGCATACGATTACCCATTTATTTCCATCCTGTGATTTTGGAAAACGTCCAAGCAAGTCCATATCTATACGCTGAAATGGGACTTCGGCTGGAGGTATGGGGATCAGGTAGCCGGGTGGCTTTAGCGGAATAGCTTTTCGACGTTGGCACTCTTTACAATGTGTTACATAGTGGCGCACGCTTCGGAAAATCCCCGGCCAGAAGAATTTCTTTCGGAGACGATCATATGTTCTTGTCAGTCCCAGGTGTCCAGCTGTAGGTTCATCATGAAAATGGCGAAGAATTTCTAACCGTAGTTTCTTGGGAATGACTGGTAGCCACTGTTTTCCGGATGGGTCAAAATTCTTCTTGCAAAGGATGTCATTCACCATGGAGAACCCTTGACAAGTCGGCTGAATTTTTGCAGGCTCTGATGTGCTCGGCAAGCTGCGGGTCGTCTGCAGCAAGGAACTCAACTCCTGGACTGTTTTTGTCAGGAACAGGATTTCGTGATAGGCAATCTGCGTCAGCATGCTTCCTTCCACTTTCATAAATAATAGAGACGTCGTATTCTTGAAGCCTCAAAGCCCATTTTGCTAGTCGACCAGATGGATCTCTTAAATTGGCTAACCAACATAGTGAGTGGTGATCTGTAATAATTTTGAAGGACTTTCCAAAGAGGTATGGACGGAATTTAGCTATTGCCCATATAGCTGCCAGACATTCACGTTCAGTGGTCGAATAATTTCTCTCAGATTTAGATAGGGTCCTCGAAGCATATGCGATGACTCTTTCTTCTTCGTCTTGTTTCTGGACCAACACGGCTCCTATACCGTATCCACTTGCGTCGGTATGCAGCTCGGTGGGTGCGTTTTCATCGAATAATGCCAATACAGGTTGTGAAGTCATAGCCGATTTGAGGTCCTTGAATGAATCTATGTGGGTCTGATCCCAGCAGAATCTTGAGTCTCCCTTTAACAACTCTTGAAGGGGTTTAGCACGGAAACAAAAGTTTGGGGTGAATCGTCTGTAGTAAGAACACAGACCCAGAAAACTTCTGACATCATGCACAGTCTTAGGTGTAGGGAAATTTTGTACAGCTGCGACTTTATCTGGATCAGGTTTTACTCCTCGTCCGGATACAAGATGCCCAAGGATTTTAATTTCGTTAGCTCCAAATTGGCACTTTTTGGGATTTAAAGTAAGTCCGGCTTCTTGGATGCAGGATAGCACGCAGTGTAACCGTCGAAGGTGTTCAGGAAATGTGTGCGAAAATACAACTATATCGTCTAAATAACAAAGGCACATTTTCCATTTTAGGCGACGTAATAAGTTATCCATAGTTCTCTCGAACGTTGCAGGAGCATTACATAATCCGAACGGCATCACCTGGAATTCATATAGCCCTTCACTAGTGATGAACGCTGTTTTTTCCCGATCAGCCTCATCCACTTCTATTTGCCAATAACCAGAGTGAAGATCCATCGATGTAAAGTATTGGGCCCCTTTAAGGCAGTCTAAAGTATCGTCTATTCTGGGCAAAGGATAAACGTCTTTTTTGGTGACCTTGTTGAGGCGACGATAATCAACGCAAAATCGCCAGCTTCCATCTTTCTTTCGAACTAGCACAACCGGAGACGACCACGGACTCTCTGATGGTCGAATGATGTCCCGTTTCAGCATTTTGTCAACTTCGTCATTGATTATACGTCGTTCTGTAGGAGATACTCGATATGGTCTTTGGCTGATTGCTGGGTGGCTTCCGGTGTTTATTTTGTGTTTCACTTTTATTTTGTAATTATGGCGTGGTAGTCCGTGGTAGAATGCGTCTTGAAAGCTTTTCAGCAGGCTTTGCAATTGCATCCGCTGCTCAGTGCTCAGGGTTGCGGCCATCATTTGAGAGTAGTCGACCAGGCCAGTACGCTTTGAGTCTTCAACATCAGCGCATGAAGGTACTTCCGTCAACGTGTTCAAGCAGTCGGAGTTAGCGGGCTCAGTGTAACCAATACACATGCCTTTCGGGATGTGACGTGCTTGTGCATGTCCATTAGCCACCCATATTGAAGTTTCGCCATTGATAAAGGAGACTATAGTGGAGGGGATAGCAGTTCCTTGATTAATGCACAGAATTTTATTTCCTTCGACTATTAAATCAATGTCTTCTTGTTTTTCTGGGGCTTTTACTGTAATGCGTTTGGCGGAACGGCCAGGGATGATGAAATCAGATACGGCATGAAGGTTGAAGGTACAGGGCTTCGTTGGTTGATCTTGTAAAAGTTCGTCAAAGGTAAGTTCAGCTCGACCACAATCAATTACGGCTTGTGATGCTTTCAAAAAGTCAAAGCCAAGAATAACGTTATGGCTGCACTTCGGCATCACGGTAAACTGGTAGGGCTGTGTTCGATCATCTATGGTCAGTTGTAATACACAAGTACCTAGTGGACTCACAAAATTGCCGTCGGCGACCTTAAGGATAGTGTTCTTTGAGGCTCGGAACATGACTTTTCGTCGTTTTTGTCTGTATGCTTCAGAGATAACGGAAAAGGATGCCCCCGAGTCCACTAGTGCTCTTACAGGCTCGTCGTAGATGAGAATGTCGATGTGGTTTCCCTGTAATTTAGCGGCCAATGGAGGATTTCGAAAAATTGCAGCCTCACCTCCCACTGAGGGCGCAAGGCTTAGTTTTCCTCTCGGTTAGGCGACTGACTGGAACGGCGGTGCAGCATCGGAGAAGAGGATCTCATACGACGTATCGGGGACCGTCCTCGGGCAGGACTAGGTGATCTTCGTCTGGGAGGTGCATCGTAGGTAGTATCCTCTTCATAGTCAGCTGGCGGGTATCTTCTCGGGTTGTTGGATCGGTAGTCGTTAAATATGGTTCGGCGTTCCCGACAATAGCGAACGACATGCCCGGGTCGTCCGCAATGAAAGCACACCGGACGGTTATCCGTGGTACGCCACAGGTCAGTCTTTCGTTGAGGTTCACTCCAAGGAACATTATTTTTTTGCCTTGCGGCGTATGTCGTCAAACGTCTAGGAGGTCTTGCAACCGGGCGTCCTGTTGTGAAGAAGGGAGGACGATTGGTTGTAAGGGCTGCTATGGATCGGTCCATCTCGTTCCGAAGGGAAGGCTCAGTAGTTTGCAGTTCATGTGGATGGACTTCGAATGGCTGCGCGTTTACATGTTGAATTTCATCTCTGACAATCTGACAAATTAGCACCGCCAAGTCGGGTGCTTCATCCACGGCGGCCATAGGGACAACATTAGGTAATCTGGCAAACTTGTATCGCCCCACACTCTTTTGTCTCATTTCTTCAATGTACAGGCACCACTTTGTAAAATCTGATGTTGTTAGGATTTCTCTCGTAAGAAGGGCCTGGAACACGTCTTCTGCGACGCCCTTCATGAGGTGGGAAACCTTATCTCCTTCGGACATGGTCGGGTCAACCTGAATGCAAAGTCCGAGAACGTCTTGAATATAAGACTGGATGCTTTCGCCGGATTTTTGTGCGCGAGACTTGAGGTGGTCTTTGGATCGCCTGAGGTAAGATTGGGTGTCTCCAAGGGTCACTTTCAAACCATTTTCAAATAGAGTCCAAGACGTCAGTGAGTCTTCATTGTTTTCGTACCATTGTCTTGCGGTGCCGTCCAGGAAGAAGTACGCATTAGCTAATTGCATAGTGTCGTCCCAATGATTGTATGAGGACACTCTCTGGTATTCCTTCAGCCATTTTGTCGGATCTTGTCCGGGATCACCTCGGAAGATTGTTGGTTTCCTGGCTTCAGCAGCAACTGTTGTCGTCATCCAAAAGGCAGGTTTCACATCCTGTTGGTCCCCAGTGGACATGTCTGTCTCTGGCACAGTGGTCATGGCTGTATCTGGCACAGTGGTTTCACGAACGGTTTTTTTAGATTTTTCGTAGAGTCCAAATTCAGGTGGAAATCCTTGAACTCGGCGGCTTCTCCTAAGCCGGTCAGTGTTTTGCTCCGTGATATTGATTGAGAGGTTAACTCGTGCCCGGCGCCTCCATCAAATTTGTCACGTTAAAGTGTTTAGATTTAGTGTTAGTGCAGATTACAAGATGAGGTTTTGATAATCAATTTATTAACGTCAAGAAATTACAAACGCCAGGAACCAGTCTGCACCAAGCAGAACACCCTTTTACAATTACGGGATCGCTTTTATACTAGCATAGAATGTTCTAGAAACTTCCTAGGAACAACGAAAGAGGAAATGACATAATCTGAACATTCCAGAAGCGTCTGGAATGTTCATAAATTAAATAAGAAAAGTTAGTGTCCGCTTGCCGTATCGAACCCCGGACCTTCTGCTTTATAGAAGCGAATTCTACCGCTGAGCTACTGAGACTCGACAGTAGATTTTTGTTATAGATCGTTAGCTAAAATTATGAATCAATGATGAAGACTTGACGAACGAGGATGAAGTGAAGAATTACGCCGAGGGCCTGCATTTTGGCCAAGGGGTAGGTCTCGTACCCATGTTTGAATCCCGCGTCGCAAACGAGTGTACTTTTTACCATCTTATTTTAAGTTTTGTTTGTCTTGCTTGCGTTATTAAAGTGATATTGTTACCAGTTTAATTAGTTTTCTTAATGCTGTATTAGTTCCTTCTCAAATCAATTTAAGTTATTATTTTAATGAAAAAAAGTGTTTATTTTGATAGAGAATATAACCAGGTCAAGAGAGACAAACCTTTTTTTTATTTTCTGAATTATTTACTGAAAGTAAAATAGTGTTTTTAAATCTTGAATTCATTTTTCTTAGATAAAAAAAATACACTTTCATTTAGAGTAAAAAAAAAACAAGTATAAGCTTTCGAAACATATATATAAAGGGAGAGTATTAACACTAGAACATTGCAATTTTGGAATCACCTAAAACCGTCATTTAGGGCCAATTTGACCCTCAAGAGATATCGATGTTTTTTTCTCAAAGTAAGTGATTTTTTTATATGATGAATATTGTTAAAGATAAAACACGAAAGAGTTCTTAAAGATTTTTTTTTCGATTTTTTTATTAACGCAATAACAATATTACATAATAATGTAATATTGTATTGCAGATTATTCTTTAACAAGAGTGCAAGTAATACGATAATAAACAAAACTCATGAATATGATAATACATATTAACACACAAGATGCAATTAAATATTAAGCTCCATCACTAGTTAGGCGCTAGAGTAAGGGTATACAGTAGATCTGCGGGATGTAAAAGTGACAACGAAGCATCGCCAAATTATTTTTGAGCATTCCTCTTATTCGTACTGTGCGTTGCGATGTTGAAAGGCATGTTTCTTAAAGACTTAATATTATCAATTAAAGGCTACGTGATGCATAAAGTACTAATTTGTAGCTCTTCAACAAACACAAGAAGGAATTAGCAATGAGTAATTATGGTGGTACTAATTTGTATTAAGGATTCAAGTTGTGCGAACAGAAATATCGCAAACGTTGTAAAGAAATGGCACCTGAAGTTTCTCTTATTGTAGAATATTTCCTTAATATTTAGTCTGCTAAGCCTACGTCATATTTTGCACTATTTCAGTAAGTGACATTACTTGGTCTCCACTCTTTGCATTGTTTATGAACACGTTCGCTTAAATATTATTCAGAATTATAGTACTTATAACTTCCTATAGCATTATTAAAGATTTTTCTTTTACACCTATCTACTCTCTTTTGCTGTGCAAAAGATGAATGTTATGACAAAAAAGTGAAGAACATTTTTTATTCGAACTTAGTCCCTGCAATGTAGTGCTTTTTTTGGAACAAAATTCCTCTGCAAGTTTTACTGAGGCAAAATACAGTAATTCCGCTGAAACCTGGAGTACAGTTGTAGTTTCATAATTAGTTCACTACACTTTTTCCATTAAACCGTTTTACAGGTGTAGTCCACTACACTTTTCCCGTAATTCATTTGCCCTGTTTTTGAGTGCACAAATAAAAATAGCCATTCAAACGAAATATTTTTTGGACTTTACATCAGTGGAAATCAAAGTTATGTAGCTTGATTATCATACAATAGATTTTCATCATTGTATGATAATGATTTGGGACAGATTTGGACACAGATTGGATAGATTGGATAGATTTGGGACACATGACAATAACTGTGTCCCAAAAACACATTCTTGTCCAGGATTGTAATAAAGTTAACCGCTTATAATCAGCATGTTCATGGTTTCTTTTAGACGCAATATCGAAATTATAATTTAATAGAAACGAATAGCTTATTAAGCTTTGCTACTTAAGTAATCGAACCTAAGATGCAGTATAATTTTACAAAAACTGTTGCGCGTGACTTTCTTTAACACGGTAGATCCTAATTTCTGTTCTTCATTTCTTATTCATAATGTTTGCAGTTCTGCAAACTCAAATACAGACATAAAACTTTAAAAATGATGAACTTATTTTTTAGGGGTCAAAATAACCCCTTTTGACAGTTTTTGGTATTTCCATAATTATATTTTTACTAATCAACAGAAAAGCATGGAATTTTGATATAATATACTTAGAAACAATTTAGGCAAAGTAAAACAATTTGATCTTCGAAACTCAAATGTGTCTATAAAAATAACATAATAAAAGGCAAAAAAAAATTTGTTTCATTTAATGTGACTGTAAATAAACAATAGACCATATTGGTGAAATACGTAGGATATTTTTAAACATTTTGATTTAGCAGACTAAATGTTTCCTGAAAAATACTAAGTGATATGACATTCAAGTTTCCAAACGAATAAATTGTCTTGTTGCTGAAGAAATTCCCTTTAATTCCCTTTAATTCCCTTCTACATTTAATGTTTCTAGGGTTTAACAAATTCTTTTGAACTTTTTGAAAAGTAGAATAAACCAAAATATATTCTCAAATAATGTTTTCTCATAAAGCTTTGGTAATCTATTTTTTGACATCTGAAATCTTTAGAATCAGAAAATACTCTATAATGAAAGAATTCTCGAACCGATTTTCAATTTACTGAGCCTTTCTTCCGTTTGTAGAGATCGTGATGTTGAAACGTGAGCTTAAGCCTCAATAGTTTTCACACTTTTATTGTATTTTTCTGTAGCTCTAAGAGTAATATCGAACCGATTCTAAGTGGCATGATACAAATAATAATGCCATCAAATCTTAAAGTTAAATATTGATTGAAAACTGAGTAAGTAGAAATAAACGAATTTATATAGGTCTTTTTATTTAAAGAATTTTACAATATATACTTTTCATTAAGTACCAGAAAAAGCAAAGACACAAATACCGTAGCCTAAGCTTTGTTTAACCGAAACTTTCAGTTACATTCATACTTATCATAGTAAATAGTTGCAACAATAAAAGTGAAAACTCTGCCATAAATAAACCTAAGAAATTTATGTAAAGATCTGAATTCAAACTTTGAATCGGTCAACTCATCTGCGCAAAGTTTACATCCCTCACATTTTTAAATTATTGAGCTTAATTTTAAACATTTTAATTGGAAATTACAGCTTTCATTAAACAAATATACACAGTCCTTATCAGTCTGAACACATTCCTGTTTTCAAGAAATTACCAAACAAAAGGCACTGTATCTATTCAATACTGTGTTTATTGTACTTTTTTCAATGCCAGCCTTTTTATTTGGACTAATTTACTTCAGAAATCAATTTGAAACAAAGAAATGATTCATGATCTGCCATTGAAATTTGCGCATTATGTTTCCAGATGTACTTGATAGAAGACATCAAGCAGAGTATTACGAATCTCTTATATGTCTTATATTAACTATAGCGATGACAATATTTTTGTGAATCGATGAAATCAGATACTAATCAGTGTCATTTGCCTGATAAATGTCCCTTTACTTTTACCAATTGAACTGTGTGAAAAACCTTCAAATTTTAAAAAAAGCATTGTAACACAAGATTAAAAAATTATTTTAAAAGAAGTGAGCTATCTTATGTGAAAAATTACTCGGAGACTGAAGAAATCAGTCAGGGCTGCGAGTCAAACTATGGAGTGGAGGACACAAAGTGAAACAAAAAAGTACAAAAATAAATAAATAAAATGGGCATTCAATTTTTTTTTCCCTGGGGGACAACTATGTTGTGACAACACGTTATAGTTTTTCTAAAATAGTTATAGAATTGCAGAAAAGCCGCAATGCCCAGCAAAAGAAGAGCAATCAAGCTGAATTGCTTTTAGATAAGAGAATGGTCCTTCGTCAGGAAACCTATGTCTAAAGTAAAATAAATAATAAAAAATAATAAACGAAAAATGATGGAAAAGGATTAATTGAACTGTGAAAGTTTTCACTTTTCACTCATCATCAGAAATTTATAACAGTCACTTCCATCTCTTTAGTGTAGTGACTAAAATATAGCTTGGAGGAGAATGTCACACAGTTGAGTTCTGGAACAATGGAAAAATTAACCAAATCTTGTATCACAACGTTGCAATATGACAAGCTGTCGGGTAGACGGAAATTGCCGTGTGACTTTATTTTTCTAGAATTTACTTGAAGGCAAAGAAAATGTTCATACAATCACAAAAATGGAGTGTCACTATAGTTTTTTTGATCTGTCACCATGACAAATTTATGTCTAATGAACTTAATAAACTATGCAATAAAAAGCAAAACAAATGGGGAAAAAAGTAGTTTTACCATACTAATATTGAAGCAGTTGACGCTTAATTAATTTTGTTAATACGTACTGCCGTTATTGAGGACATTGGTGCAGCTTTAATAGGGAATTCTAATAAAGATGTATCGTAGTTTTAGAAAATAATTTTTCAAGTGGTAGCAAAGAAAACACATTCATAATTTAATGAATTAGATATAAAAGAACTTTTTGCCACCACTATTTATAAATATTTTAGACAGTATTTTAAGATGAGATGGAGAAATCGCCAAGCTCTAAAGTTCATATCAAAAATTTATAGGATTTTTTTCTATTTTTAAAATTCCGGCTTTAGTTTACCGCCATTGATAAATGTAAAGTCAAATGTCGAAGGGTGTGTAATCAGTACGAAATATACAATTATGAAGACAGAGTATCCCACTGATATATTTGATAATTATTTAAATTGCACCAATACTGCGCAGTTTTAATGCAGATACTGTAGAAATAAGTGGTGTATGGTTCCTCGAGAGGGTAAAGTAATAGAGAAAATTACTTGGTTGTGGTAAATTTTGACTATCATGAGTTAGCCGTGAGCAACAGCATCATGACAAGTGATTTTGAATGCTGCTAATCTTCATTTTGCATCGATGTTGTTGTTGCATTTGTTGAATATAATATCGTAAATCCACAAAGAAGGATAAAAAAATGCATAAATAAATTATTGGAATTAATTTAGCTTTATTAATTTTGTCGGTGGATGACTTTCAATTTATAAATGATTTCGTAGTGTTTTGTAGTCCGGATTCATTGATGATTTGCTTTTATTATTCCTCCGGTACGAAGAACAGGTATTCAGTACAAATTATTCACTATTTATTCACTATTCACTATTTATTAGTACAAATATTAAAATTCAAAATCTGAGCGGTGGCAAGCGGGAGTGCCTGGTTTAAGAGGAGATGGTAGGGCGTCGACCAATAATGTTAAAAATGATTTTTTTCAATGTCGCTTTTCTCAGCATCTAAACGAGTATCAAACAAAATTTATAAGTAAAAACGGAATTGTGAAAAATTTCTTTAAAAAAAAAATGACTTACTACCCGAGAACTTAATTTAATGGATTAGAATAGCTTTTTTAATGCAATATATATTATGGTAGACTATATAATCTATATTATGAACGTTAACTAACTATGTTCCCAGTTAACTCTCATGCTTAAACTAATATATTCTCCTAACGGTGTTGTGTTAAAATTTCATTTATTCTGAGAAAAATAGTGAACATTTTATGGAATTTAAAAAAACAGGTAAATATACTAATATAGTTTTTATGCATTTTGATCTTTTTGCAGCTAGTTCAGAAATTTGACTTTGAAATATGAATCCTATTACCTTTTTTAAATTTAAGTTTACAAAACATAAAAAGTATAGGAAAAAAATACTACGACGCAGGCAGTCCTACAAGGGTTCTGAATAAAAAAAATGAAAGAAAATAATGGCGAGAACAGATGGCTAAAACTCAAAGAAACGAGACAGTTTTGGCCAGAAGGCTTACAGAATAGAAATTCTTTTATATAAGAAAATATATGTGATCTGAACTTTTTTTTCCTTCTGTATCTACAGCGACCAACGATCTGCCCATGGCAAAGAAGCCTATTAAGCCTTTTTTGAAGGGGTTAAGCTTACTGAAAAATAATATCTAGAATCATAATGGTCTCCAGTTTCTGAAAAAACAACAATGTAAATAAACGAAAAAAAAAATCCTCAAACAAATAGTCAAGTGGTATTTTTGCCTGCAACCTTTTCCATTTGTTCTTCTAAAAACTATTGTTTAACTATTCAATTCTGTTTTCGTTTCCATATAAAAAAAAATTTTCCCACTTAAGAATATTGTTTTTTGTTTCGTATACTTAAAATTTGTTTCGGAGTTTAATGTTTTTAATTTTTTTCAGTGCTCTTTGTTCTTCACTGAAGAACAATAAACGCAATTTTAAAACTTTTGAAAGAAAATTTTATTCTTATTCTACTAATAAAGCATGTTTAGTTTACATAAACAATTGCGTTAAACTAAGCTCTTATCTAAGCTATGGTCAGTTTTCTGTCACATATTAATTAATAAACCTATACTATTTAGTGTCAAAACACAAAATGAGTTAAAGAAATACAATGATGCAGAAGAAAATTACAAGCAAGTTGCAACATGGAAAAAAGAGGTTGACGAATAGGGTATTGGTTACAAGCTTGAACATGATTATCAAATAAAAGGAAGCATAAGAAAAATAAAGTGAGGTGGGGATTTAAAAACTCACTTGAAAAATTATAAAATAACTTTCGTGATAGGATTCTTCTTTATCATATATGTTTATTATTTCCTATGCTTTGTTTGATTTTCTAATGCAAGCTTTTTACCTTACCCTTTTGCTTAGCTCCTTTTTTCTCTGCTGAAACTTGTTTTTCATTTTCTTCTGCTTGTCTGTGTACTCTCATCCCATTTTGCTTTTCAACTCTGAAGAAAACTCAAAGTTATAGAAAAGAAACAATACGTCAATTTATATGGTATCTAATGTACTTTTTCCTCGTTGTTTAGATTTATATTACTATACTTTTACATTGAGATCAGTAGTGCTTGATTCATTTCTGTAAATTTTTTCCTTATGGTTTATAGAGATATTTATTAGAAAATAAAATAGAGATCTTTACTTAAAATTTTTAGAAAGTTTTAACAATTCCAAGTTTCAATGAAAATTAAAGTAAAAAATTAGAAAAGAATAAGTGAAAAAATTAAATTTCGCAGTTATAGGGAAAAAAAAGTCGAAATTGTTATGAGAACTGATAAATGTTCTCTACCGACACAAATTTTTTTATTTTTAATTCGTTCAATTTAAAGAAGTTGACGTTTATAATGAAAGCAGTAAAAAAAAGTATTTATTTATGAAAATTTATTTTAATTAGTTCACTTTCAAACTTTAAATCTCTTATTTAAAAATAATATAATTGAATTTCTTAGTGTTATTAAATAGCATATTTTAATGACTTTTAATTTTTTTTTTTAAATGCTCGCAAATTTTGAAAAAATCTATTTGCGAATCATGAAAAATGAAAGTTGGATTTAAGCTGACTGTAATATGTTCGATTTTTAAAAGAATTTTCTGTCGTGTAAATTCCCAAATTTTTGCCCTGCAGTTGGTGAATTTTTGATTTCATCTCTCTTTTTGAGAAATATTAACATATTAGTCAAAATGTATATTTCATTTCATAATCGTAAAATTAAATTATGTACTTTTAGTTATATTGATTTTGTCAAGATAGTGTTGTTTAGTATTTCAGAATTCGATCATTTGTCTTGTTTCAATCAGGACTCATTGAACCGAAGAAATGAAACCGGAACCTTTAACCAGAAATTGAATTTCATTGAACCGGAACCAGGGAAAATACTGGACCCTTAACGGACCATTCCCAGAATGCACCATCTTTAAAATAGGTCCTTCAAAAAATATTTTGTCGTAAAAATGGACCTTCTGCATATCTATTTGATCAACAGAATGGAACATTTAATATATTTCATTTTAAAAATGAATTTTTCTAAAATCCTTTCAATGAAATAGTTTCCGATGACTTTTTCCAGAAAAAGAAACAAAAAATTTCACTGTTCTCAAGGGAAATGGAAACATTTTATATTGGAAACATTGATCATGTGATAACATGACATGTTCGTAACGAAAAAAAATAACAAATTTTCAGCATTTATCAAAAAAGTTTATTTACATTTACTCTGAAACATTACATAAATTTATAAGCGTTCATATGAACATTTGTATCCAATTTACCAATCATGACTTTTATTAGATTATCTCAATTTTTATTAATTTCTTTTTCCCTTTTTAACATCGCTCGTAATGAAATATTTTATTTTATCAAATAGCACAGAAAAAAAAAAGAAAGAAAATGTATCAAATTTACCGAATACTTAATAATAAAAAATAATGGTGTAATTGAAATATTAGCATGTTAACAATACATTATTGTATTGCTAAATAAATTCTAGAAAAAAATTCTTGAAAATTTGGCTGTACATGGAAACTGGATTGCTCAGCTTTATTATGAGGTTTTGCAAAATATGTTACGGTAAGCAGAATAAATTCCTCTAAATAACATAAACACATTTTAGATTTTTAACAAAAAGATCATAAACAAATTTTGAACCCCACTTGTTGATCGAAATTCACATTTTTTTATTACACTTGATATAAACTTAAATTTAAGAAAAAAATAATAAAACTGTTGTAAATACTTAACATATAATTTTGATGATTATTGATAATTTTTTTTTAAAATAACTCTCTTGAAATTTTTCATTTGCTTCATTTTTTTTTTAATGGAAGATATGTTAAATTATGAAAAATATTACATTAATCGCAAATTAATTTGTAAAATAATGAATAAAAATCTGAATGCAATTTATTTTATTGCAATATATTATATTACACAATCAATTACTCAGTTCTGTTATTTTTATAACATTTTTTGATCACAGCTCCTTTGATAACACAACATTTAAATTTATAAATTTACAAACATTTATCTTCTTTCGTCAACATAGACATAAAAACATAATATTTATTATGACGAAACATATCTTATTCTCTAAACTATGTACAAATGTTATAAAATGAAGTTTTTTTTTCTTCCTGGAAGCCGTTTTACACGTATAAATACTTTCTTTCATATATATAATTTCCTGAAATGCACAGTTTAAGCTTCAATATGAGCCCTTGATGGAAATATGACTTGTTTCCCCAGGGCGATATGGTATGGCAATTTAGTACTTAAAAAGGAACCTAAAAAAGAAAGAAAATACATGTTGTAGTTAGATTAAATAACGTGGATAGTAAGCTATAATAAAGATGCTTATTGATCTGAAATACATTTTGCATCGGTGCAAAACCTCTGAGAAGAGAGATCAATTTAGTAGTCCAACGTAATGAATATAAACTGCGCTATGGGGAAAAATAAGAAAGATGTCATAGTTTTCGGCCTACTAAATTGCATACTGAGGAAAAAACTAAAGATTTTACGATTTTCACACTACTAAATTATCAGATTTCTGCTGTTCCTTTACCAATGCAGAGGACTTCTCTCTTCTAGGAGGTGTTAATCGATGCGGATATAACACTACATTGTAAATCGTTGTGACAGTTAGAGAGTATTCCTAAATTTTAGGCTAGCAGTCATCTATATTCTTTAATTTATCTAACTTTAACACCAGATTTATACCTGATAATTTTCCCAACTGGAATATGCACTATTTAAAGTTTATATTCTTGAATTTAAAGGATGGTACGTTTGGGCTACTAAAGGATTAGCTTTATCATTTATGGCAACCTGTGAGGAGACATTTTCCTTTCTAAGAGGCGTCGATTGGTATCGATATAAACATTGTAAATTTTGAAAATTGAGGAGTATTCCGAAGTTTCAAGTTAGCAGCCGCTTATTTATCGAATTTATTACCTGATTTATACTTGATTATTTTTTTTTACATTTTAGAAAATACAATGTTTCTACTTTCAAATATTCGATTATTTTATTTACTTTTAACTCTACGTTAAGTTTCTTCCTTAGTTAAAGTTCTGTACACTAAAAATTAGGAAAAATTAACCTATTTGATGTTTATTTTCAATTGCACTATTGAAGCATTCTTTATCTGACTCGTCAGTTCTATAATATCTTTGTTCCTCATCATAAAAACTTGGCAGATTTTGACTTTTGTTTAAAAAGAAGCTATAGGGAAATTTTCATGAATGTCCATCCAAGACTTGAACTCTTAAGATGTAGTATCTTAAAGATGATCTAACATTTTCAAACCACTGTTTTTCAGCTTTATTATTTTATTCATAGCTTTCAATCGCCCTCTGCATTTTCATCTTATTTTCCATACCATCATTGCGATATTTCAAAATTTTGAAATACATAAGTTGACATATTTTTAATTGTGCTGAAGCGTTGAGTTGACTTATTTTGGTAATCGGTCATCATAATAGAAATGTAAACCTTTTGGTTTGAAATCAGTTAGTTTTCTGCGTCCTCATCCTCAATTTTTTTGCAAGACGAAAGGGGATTAAATATCAACGTGCTTATTTTCAGTTCAGATAAGACCAGTTCTTCAATAAAATTATCACGCGGTGATCGAATTAGCCCATTCTTTTCCTTCTGCAGTTGAAAAAACGGTCAGACTATAAGTGGGAGAGTTCTTGAAAATAAAAGAAGAACGCAGTAAAAGCATATTACACTTTCCTTCTAAATACGCAGTAAATATTTATATGGCAATTAAGATGATTTTCGAAAAAGTAAATTTTTGTACAACATTCACATTTCTAACAAAAATCATTGCAGCTCTTTTGAACATTGTGAAAAATTCTGTATCAAGTTAGGGTACAAAGTAACGGCACAATGGGTGCATCATCCGTAAAATTTTTTACTGTAAAATATTCTACCATTATTTTTACAGCAATATTTATTTAACTAGAATAATTCTGATATTTTATTGTAATTATTACTGATAAAATTTCGATATATTAGATTTTTTTTTTGTTTCGTAACACATTCCGGTAAAAACAGATTTTAACGTAAAAAGTTCCGGCTCTCTGAGCGCTGGTACTTTTTATCGTAATTAGATCCAGAATTGTTTATAGTAGAATTTGAAATTATAAAATATGTTGAAATTCTTAAAGCTTTAGTTATTTAATTTATCAATTGAATTTTTTTTTCGTCTTATATGAACTTGAACAAAATAAAAATAAAATAATAAAAAAAACTGACTACGCAAGACGAATAAACATTATTGGACTCCATGCATTAATGTTTTCTGTTTACAAACTGGGCTACTTTTCGAAACACAATGTCTTTCCTAATGGTACTTTTACATGAGTGAGCCTGAGTAATATATCAGAAATGTTTCCCTTCTCTGACTTAGAAAGCTCCCGAAAGAGTAATTATGCTCTCTAATGGTAGTTTCATATGCTATAAATTAATCATTTGGCACCATTAATTCGCGATTAAAAGTTTATTCAATACCACTTAGGAAAATCTAGGCTTTCCACTACTTTATTGTAAAGGAAATACGTGTGTATGTCATTCTGAAATATATAGCACATGGATATAATTGTTTTTAGAAGTTTATGTTTTAGATTTTTGAATTTAAATTCATTTTTCAACTTAAAGTTTAAGAAATAATTAAAAATTAAATAAGATTTAATGTATCTTAAGAGTTTAGTTAAATTACGATTAAGAAAAAAATTTCAGAATCTAAACTTTTTAAGGCTGCTTGATAACTAGCTTGTTTTCTATATATTTTTTAAAAGTAAAATTGTTGTTTACAAAACTAACATGTTTAGAAGTTTGTCAAAAAAAAAAAAAAAAGAAAGAATTATAATTTTTGTCAGACTTAAAATGAAATTTTTTAGGACACTAATGACTAAATACCCTTTCCGTCAGAAATAACTCCACGTATTTTAAAACTAATATGTCGTCTTTTAAAACTAATGTAAGTTTTTCTTTATGGGTCTAACAAAAAAAAAATGTTTTTTCTATCCGTCTACCTTTAGCTAACTTGAAAATTAAAACTTTTAAAATTAAAAAAGAATGCATAAGAAATTTATGATACTTTTTTTTTTTTTTGGTGAAAAGACCAAAACTTAGTTTTTTTTTTTTTTTTTTATTATTAAGTCTCAAAACTTAGTTTAGGGTATTGGCATTTTTGCATTATTTATTAATTTAAAATAAAATCAATAAGAATTTAAGAACTGATTTATAGGAAGTATTGCTGAGAAAGTATTTACCTGTGTCAGTATGGACGTATAAAATCTGGTCCCTGTCACATTCTGCATCACTACTTTCCCCTACGTCACGTGTTCCGGATAAATGAAAGGGGCTTCCCCACTCCTCATCCTCATACCTGCATAAAAGAACAAAAAAATTGTAGATATTTTATATTTTTACTATTTTCAATAATAAAGTTTTCTATCAAATGAATCCTGCCAAATTTTCTAAATATATGCAATAGAACCTTTCCAAAAATAATGTTATAAATTTTATGTTATTAGCCTAACACATTTTTATTCCAACCTTCACTTTAAGATTTTTAAAAATATTGTTTTTGATCAAATTTTAAGATTTAAGTTTATTTTAACAATAGAAAAGATTTTTCATCAGCTATTGGGAATTTAAAAATTAGTCTAAAAAAAATAAATTTTCTTTTAACTACAATAATTTTGATATCTTGATTCAAAATATTTAAAATACTTTGAGTTAGTTTGGCCGAAATTGAAGCCCGCATAAACAGGCCTATTCGGTGGACATTAAGGATTTCTTTTTCCAAAACGGATGGCAGCACTTGGAGAATTTATTGCTCATTGATTTGATATTTTGATGTTTAGGAATTCCAACACAGGTGTCAGCACTTGATTTTTTTTCTCTTACTGATTCGGAATATTTTAATATCATTACTTTAATTAACTGTAACTGTTGCTTTTCTTGATTTATTTATTTTGGGATTTGAGGTTTAAATTGTTTGCGTTTCATTTGTTGGTTTAAATTGTGTACCTTTTAGGTGTGATTCCTTTTCAATTTTATAGCGCTTTTCAACTGTGGTAAAAGTTATTTTTTTGTCTTTTCATTAAGGGACTGTTAGTTTTGGTTAAATCCACTAACGACAGAAAGGCTCCTGAGTGTTTGCAGGCAGTGTGTCCCCTGACGAAGCACTGTTCTGCAAATACATATTTATATTTTCATTTTTATTTCAATTATAAAGATTTTATTTATGTCATATTTCTATTTTATTTCCTAAAGAATGGTTATTTTAGTAAAAGTGTAGCATCAACATATAGGTTTCATATATTTTTACTCAGCAACAGAGCGGGATTAAGCGTACGCGGGGCCCTTTTTAGTTTATTTTATTAAATTATAACTACAAAATAATCATAACATTTTGAAAAAATTTGAGAAATCATTGTTTTTCTTAATTTTTTTAATTTATTTTCAAAAAATCAATATTAAAAGGGGGGCCCTGATCATTGGGGGCCTTAGGCCATGGCCTAGTCTGGTCTAATGGGCAATCGGGCCCTGCTTAGCAACATAAAATGTGAGTAGATTTATTTGGTTTCCTGGAATAATAACTCACGGCACACATTTTACTTTGAGGCTGTGCAATCTATGCTACTTCGGATTTCCTTTCTCACATTATTTTCAGGAAAAAACAACAATTTAATAATGAATAATCATTAAGTTTTTTGTTAAATAGATTTTAATAAATAAAAAGAGAAACACCGATAAAAACATAAAAAAATTTCTCGTAAGATTGGAATAAAGGAAATGGTACATGGTATATAATGTTTTTAAAGGGTCCCACGGGCACAGACACAGATATATATATATATATATATATTGAATTGCTCATTTAATTGTTCTAACATATTGATGAAATGAGTTAAGAAATCTTAAGTAGTACACGTAATTTCTAACTCATTTGAAACTGTTCAAACCCTACTTAATTGGCGTACTTTTGAGGATTAAATAATTCTCCTCATTTGTATAATGCATACTGCTTTGAATTTCAGTATATTTTGAAGAAAAAAATGTGCATATATCCTAGAATATAAAAAAAATATGGAAAATATTAAATATATCCAAGAATATGTTTGCTCGTTTAAAACTTTACATACAAGTCTGAAATGGTTTCATAACATATGTTAAATGACACTAATATTTCATGATTTTGATACATAAATTTAAGGATGCCCCTTGTCTTGGTGAAGGATTGATTCTCAAGGCTTGAGTCAGAATGTCGGAGAAAGTGTTGATTTTTTAGTCAATAGATCGATTTTTTAAAAATCCGAAACACAATTAATTTTAATTATTTAACATGGCAAGTATTTATTGAGATATCAGCTTTGTCCATTTGAAGCGATTTGTATCCTATTTTAATAGTGCTATTCCAGTGTCATCTGTAAACAAAACAAAAGAAGAAGAAAACATTCGAAAAGTAAGTCGAATGGGAATACAACTTCTGAAAAATCCAAATTTGCAATTAAAAAAGGAGCTTTCACTTTTAATATTTTAAATTTGTTATCCGGAGGTGCAGGGAGGGAGAGTTTGGTTTCGGTATATTGATTTTTCTGAAAATATTTCACATGCGTATGATTTTTTATCCGATATATTATTTGATTATTTTTGTACATTTTGAATATCATACGTATTTCTTGTTGTTTCACCAACCACATGTTTTAATTAAAAAAGTTTAGTTGAAATTAAATAATAAGCTCTAAGATTGATATGATAATTATTGTTAAAACACTACTGATATGGAATTACTGATATGGAGTTACTGATAATCTACTGATAATTAAGAAAAAAGTAAATGTGTAGTTTGTGTATAAATTAAAATAAACTGATGCCCTGGTTCTGCTTCGTTTGGTTGAGATATTTGTAGGTCAGATTTAGTTAAAGAAAATTTTTATACCTGAATAAAGATAAAATTTCAGATCAATTTTTAAAAAAAATAAATGTTTCATTTTTGTCTTTTTATAAATAAATAAGCTTGAATACATAAAATATTTTTTATGTAAACAATACCGTAATTTGAATTATATTTTATTTAAAATATTTTTGAAATAAAAAAATGTATTTATAAAAAATTTAAAAAAAAAATACATGCATTTTTTTATTTGAACAATCAAAACAACACGAAACATACAAAAAGTTAAAAATTAAATTCTCATGAAATCATTTTATATTGGATATATTGTACTTACAACTAAGTTTAGATTAGTAGTAATTGTAGGAATTTCCTAATAGATGGCAGCTCTTTAAGGTTAAAGTTGTAACTAAAACGTAAAACATTTAAACTGCGGCAATAATTTATAGAATGAAATAACTAAGTTTTTGTGTTAGTAATATCTATAAATGGAATTAAATGAATAAAAACTGAAGAGGAGGGATATTTAATAATTATTTAAATCCGTACTGTAACTTAATGCGTTATTTTGTTTCGAATCCTAAAACTTAAATAAAAAACAAAAAGTATTATAAAAAATCAAAAAAAAGTTAAAAAGCATTTCGTTTATATATGTTTATAAATTCCACATTTCGAATTGCTGCTATTTATCAGTAACCGTGCCGAAAAACTGTTTATTTTATTTAATATATATATTTATTAAATAAACGGAAAATCTTAAATTAACATCAATACTATTATAAACATCTTAACTAATAAATATTATGGTTAACAATTAATAATAGCGACGTAGAAAATGTAATAAAATTTTTAATTGGTTTCTTGTAAAATGTTTAATTTCAAAAAACAAATTTCAACTCATCAAATATTTTAGGGAAAAATTTCTGATTATTATTTTTTTCCTTTTTTGTGAATTTATTAATGTCTTCCCCGATTTCACATCAACATTCTACAACCCACGCCTGCTTACCCATCCCGACATGTTTTATCATAGGGACCACCTTGTTTGGTACCGCAGTGCCATCTGCTGGAAGAAATGGCAGTTGATCTAGGTCTGGAATCATTGTTGTCTGGTATGTAGTCATCATCAACATCAGCAGACCAACGTCGACCAGACATAGATTCTTTTCGATGAGACCCTGTTGTTTGATGATGTCCACTTGATGGCCGATCTGCATTAGAAGAATTAAGAATTATCAATAATTGCCAAAAACAAAGAATGCTAACTTTGTTTAAGTGATTCATTACACTGTATAATTATCCATAAATTTTTATTGGATTAATTTTTAAAAAATCTGTAACAATAACGAAATCCACATCCCGATATTCTCTTCTGCGATTTGGGATTGGAGCAAAATTGAGAAAAAAAAATTAGATATTCCTATCTACCAAAATGAACTAAATAAAGTTTGATTTATAAAAGTTTATCTTAGGTGATTCAGACTTTTTTTTTTTTTTTTGAAAAGCATACTTACAGATCAGGAGCATAACATTATGCAAAAATAAAAAATAAAAACAATGTTTTTATAAACTTAATACAGGCGCACTATATGTCAAAGAGTCAGAAACTGAAAAGTGTCAGACAATTACATTAATTACAATTTATCATTAATTACAATTGGTCATTAATTACAATTTATTTCTTAATTTTTCAATTAGTAAAAATTTATTGCGACCACATTAAATCCAATTTTGGCAGGCATTGTGTCCGATTCTTCTCGTGACCTTTGGCGTCCCTTTGAGCTTCTGCATTAAGTTTGCGACCTTATATTCCTATACAAATCTTGATTGTTATCCTATTCCTCAACAACAGGTAAATATTGAAATACTAGTATTGTATTAACTTGTATATAGACAAATAAAACTTAAAATATCGTTCAAATATTCAAGTAAAACTCTACAGACCATGCTTTATTAGTCTTAGAAAATCTTTGCTAAGACTTTTTTCTTTCTTCTGATAACTTCACGCATATATAAAGCCTTTACAGTTTCATAGAGCATTACTAGTTTCGCATTTTTTTTCTTCTCATAACAAAAATAAACATATTTGGCATTTTCGTCAAATGATTATTAAATATTGTATCAAATGGTTATTAAAAATTATTCTCGTTGAATCTCTCCCTCATAAGGTAATCAACAATTCTAAAATTCTGTTTAAAATTATATTGATACACAAACAAAATTTAGCACATTTAAACAAATATTTTAATGTGCAAAATTATTGAGAGAAATTTCATTGGAAGAAAAAATGTCAAATAACATTTTAAAAATAGCGTTAATCATGCATGGCCTAGCAGTTTCGTTTAATGTTAAATTTAGAGGAATTCTCCTATTCTTCCCTTTACAGTTAACTTAGAGCCAAAATTAAATATTATTTAGCCGTAAAATTAAATGAGGACATTTGTTTCATTATTAAAAAATACATTAAAAAATTCTTACTTGGAAAGCTGTACATATGCTCCACTTCTGATTGCGTTAATGATTTACCTCCTTTTATATGCTTTGTATTGCTTGACTGAAATAAAAATTTAAGTAAAATATATTAAAAGGAGACTAAAACTAAAAAAAAAAAAAATCATTTGTGAAATTCTCTCATTAAATGTAACATTTTAAATCTAACATGAAACTTATCCGTCCAAGCATTAGTGTGTTATTCAAAATTGTATTGAAATTTCCTAACTACACCCAATTTGTACAGCAACGAGGAAAGCAGTTTTTAATGCCAACAACCACCAGTTCGGAAATTTTTTTATTGTAGGTGGTAACTTCATCGGTGAACTTTCTATTCTGGGCACAGCTCAAAATTCGTGTTCACAAAATTGGCATAGCTGGAAATGTCTCTTTTAGAAAATGGGCACTAAAAATGTGCTATTTCAATGTTCAAACAAAATTTAACAACTAAACGTGGAATTGCGTGCTTCGTTTTCATATTTATTTAAGCATTATGTATGAACCGTGATGGCTCAGAGGATAGAGCGTTCGCTTTCCAATGAGGTGAACCAGGTTCGAATCCCAGCATTGACTGGTCGATACGAAGCCGCATCCGACTTGCATCGACCACAGTGATGTGAAATAGCCTCAGTTGTGGACGGATCATGGGATAGACTCCCTTTGCTGTCAGGATGACCGTGGGAGGTTCCCGTGTGCTTCCTCTCCATGTATCGCAAATGCGGATTGGTTCCATCAAAAAGTCTTCTACGAAGAGAAATTTCTCCCAATATTTGATCTAGAAGTTTCTTGTCTTCTGGGTTGAATTCAAAATTACAAGACTGCGGTGTTAAACATTAGTAGTCGTAAACTCAAAAATTGAGTCGGCTGTTCAATGACGGTTACAAAATAAAAATAAAAAATAAAAAATATATTTTATAAACATTATAGGGCCAATTTCTGGACTTTGATGAGGGGGTGGTTAGATATATAACATTTGCAACTTTTCAAGTGATGTTTGCGTCAAATACATGGCGAGAGATTCAAAACTCTTGAGTTTTAAAAACAATTCTTAAAAAATAAGTTTTCTCCCTTCATTATAAATTTATAGCAGCCGCAGTAACCTTGTAGGAACAACTTTTGGTGAACCAGGTGAATTCATTGCATTGCTCTTTGAAAAAAGAGCAAAACTTAAAAACAAAGTTTGAAAACTATCGTCATGTCTTTTTTCATAAATATCTAGGTTCATTATCTTAAAAACGCATTTTGCAGCTTTGTGTATTACGAATGAAGTTATAAAAAAAACCTTATATAATTAAATAAAATTCAAACATGTTTCTACTTGTTCGAAAATTACAACTAACGTTATCTACCCTAAAACATTTCAATTTTAAGCTGATGGATTTACAAAACAAAATTTTATTTTTCGTGATTCACTTTTTGCACAAAATGACGTCAAATGCATGGTAAGAAAAAAAATATGTTAAATTACGGATCAGCTCCTAGATTATGAAAATATTTTCTCTATTTAAGAGTTCTTTTTCTTTTACATATAGCTAAAATCATATAAGCGCAAAGAAAACAAATTTGTATAGAACAAATAAAAGCATAAAAAGAAAATCCATTACAATGGAGAAAATTGTGTCTACATAAATTAAAATAGTGAATTGTAAATGTTAGCAATTGATAAATTACTTTTCTGAACTATTTTTCTTTCACCAGAATGTTTAAAACCACAAAAAAATAATAATAATGTATTAAAGAATTTACCCATTTCATTAAACGTAGACAAACAACCTACAACGTTCTTTTATTGAAACTCGTTAAATATATTTTGCAATATATTAGGTTGAAAAAACATGTTTCTTAGACATGAACAGACAAATAAAGAGTTTCAAAGCATAATAATAAAAAAATAAGACTGATTTGGTGAAAAATGCAGAGGGAAATGTGCGTGTCAGACGTTTATTAGGTTTAATTTTACTCAATTTATATTTGATAAAAACTAAATATTTGTTGTAATATTTATCATCATGTAATAACTTTGTTGCAAAAAATCGCTTTATTATACAGCATTTTATGTCAAACATATTTAGCTACGGTTTCAGAACTATTAACATTATGAACATCAGAATTATTAAACAGTAAAGAATCTAAATGGATATTTAAAAAAAAAATAATTGCAATCTTTTTGGCTAAAGTTGACAAGTTTCGATTGTAATCAAACATTAAAAAAAAAATTTAATAAATAAAATTGTTTATGAATTTGAAACGCAAACGAGAAAAGTATTAGATTTAAGTTTTATGTCAATAGAATCAGTTTCTGAAAACTAAATATGTATCATAGAATACGGTAAAAAATTTCGAAATATGATATAATTATTAATTGTAACGTAATGATTTATTTTACGTAAAAAAATATAAATATTTACGTACTAAACTTGAAAATTGCTGTGCATAGCGAAAAGGGACTATATCTTAGCATAAAATTAAATTTCCAAAATACGTACAAGTAAAATAAGTTATAAAAAATGATGACATGGTAATTGAAAACCATAAAAGATTGCGATGAAAACACTAAGAAATTATAACTTTTTGCTGAGAACTATAGTTATTACAGACATAATTTTTAAAATTCAAAAATAGAGTTATACATATAAAGCAGGTCTTGCTCAGTAAATTAAAATTGCATGAATGCATTTAAAGGCCAAATACTTATTTTTAAGATTTGATTCTTCTTTTAAGTTTTAATATTTTTTGGATGCACACGGAGATGTTTTATTATTTGCGATAGACTATCCGCAGCGATCATCAAGTACATCAGTTTTTAAAAAATTCTATTTTGTGCACATTAAGAATAAGAGTTGTAGTGCTGCCATCTAGTGATAGAAAAAGCATTCATCTCAATCTGGATTTTTCTCAAAGGGATTTGTTTCAGTTATATTAATATTTTTAAGACCTATATTACTGTAACGGTATGACTTTATATCAATTTTAATTTGCATTCTGTTAAATTAAGAACGAAATTTATATCATTAAAATTATCAGCTTTTAAATTAAATAAAAAACAAAACGTTACTAGTGTAACAAATAACAAATAAAAGATCAAAATTGTTTTTAAAGTAGATTTAACAAATGCCAAAACAGTATCATTCAATCAAAATAACTACTGTTAATGCCAAACTCGGGAATGTCTATTTAATCTGCAAACTCTAATTTCTATTCTTCAGATTTGCTCATCATTACACATTTTCTATTGTCATAGATTACGAACATATACATATGATTATTAATACAATATAAAATATCGCGTTTAAAAAAAAAAATTATCTTCTATTTTTTCCCCTTTCTTAAAACAAACAGCAAAGGTTTCACTTGAACTAAATATAGCGCTTGAAAAATATATTCGCAAGGAAAAAAAACTCTACGCGGCTTGAACATTCAATTCCGCCTTCATTCTAGCATTAAAAAATGGAACAAAAAATAACTAGCAATAAAATTAATAAATTTTATTCTCTTAAAGTTATGTATTACTTGTTTTACTGCGAATGGAACATCGTATGGCCTTTCCATATCCCGTAATGTGGATCGGCCATCTGTACTACTTTCTCCCGAGCTTCTTTCATCTAAAGAGAAGACTGGTACCCTGCTTGTTGCATATGGAGATGGAAAATACAATGACGAATCCTTTGCTTGTACATATGTTCCATCTTGCTTTACCTCATATTCTGACATCTGTACTGCTTCAGGATTTATCTCTTTTCTCACACTCTGAGCATCTGTTAAAAAGTTTTTAAAGTAATATTTAATATTAAAAAATTATTTATTGTACACATATAACACCACATAATTTATATTTATTCAAATTTTTTTCCAGTTTTTTTTAAAAAGGATATTGTTTTTAAATACACTCATGTTATATATTAGTATACATATTTTTTTATAAAATACATTTTATTTGAGTTGAAAGATTTCTAAAAAAAAAAATAAATAAATAAAAAAAAAAATACCAAAATATATACGAGAAAACACCTAGATAAATTTATAGCGCTTTTCATATTGCCACTTGCTTTAGAAAGATAAAATATTTTTAAATAAATGAAAAAAAAAAAAAAATCTAAAAAGATTTACTTGTTGCAAATAATATTTTAAATTTTTATTTTTCAAATAATATTTGAAAAAACTCCACCCGATAAATTATTTAAACTAAAGTAATGGTGTTGTGAGGGATTTTAATAAGTACAATTTGTTTGCTGCAAACCACGGTTATTCTCTTCATGTCAATGGCATGAAGAAAATAATCTCTTCATTACAAGATGAGGGTCTTGAGCGCAGGTACCAAATATTTTACATGATAACCAACCACCTTTGATTGCCAACTTTCAACTCATCTATACGGTAAAATATATATATATATATACATAAAAATTAATTAAAAAAATATAAATTTTCCTGCACCGCGCTAAGTTTCTTATTAATTTATATTATTGTACACTTCAAAACTTTTACCTTAAAGTCAGATTAGAAACTATGCCTTTAAATTTTTGAAAATATACCTAATGATACTGAAGTACTTACAAAGGAAGAGCTTTTTAGGGAAATTTTGATGTGAGTCACATGTAAAATATTATAGTTTTTGAATAAAACTAAATTCCAAATAAATCACTTTGCGGAATAAGTAAAATAATTTATTTAATATTTGTTTTCTTATAAATATTAAAAAAGTATATAATAAATAGTACAATTAAGAAATTGATAACCTGCCTGTTGAAACTTGATAATCAACCTGTCATTCATCTGCTGTGCTTTTTTTTACTAGAGCTAATACTGAGTGTAACACATTTTGAAATCGAATAGGTGAATTAGATTTAATGGATGGGAGATCGAAAAAGAATTGTATTTCGATAATATACCTTTTAATTGTTTAAATACTTGAAATATACGATAAATACACTTAAAACTGTATTCAAAACTTCTTCATAAAAGAGAGTGAATAAAAAGGTAGATACTTAAAACTCTAACAAATAAAAATATTTAAAAAAAAAATGCTCATTTAATTAAATTCCAGGATATACCAGTCCCTGGTATGGGCACAAAAATACAGCTGTAAGGGCACAAAAGAGTTGAGTTTCAACCAAGATCATGGGTATAATTAGGTATTATAGTATTTTCTTGTCGTCTTAAAAAAATGCTTTGATAACATTATGATCTATATGTTGAGTTAGAAATTTAAGTATTTTTTTGTGATTCCCAACCAAAATATTTATTAATTTTAATGCGTATTTGAAACTAATCTCACCTATTGTTATTGACGACCCTCTTGAATTCCCTGTCAAAACTCAAATACCTTTATTTTTTCTAGCGCCCCTCTAAAAGTCAATTAGGGGACGATAGCAGCCAGGTTAGGAACCCATGGTCTAAGGGAAACAAAATTATTCTATTGTTCATTACATCAAGCTAATTAAGTTGGTTACGTTGACTTACAATTAATATTTCAGGCAAACATACATACATACACTGTAAAGTCTTGACACCAAAGTTAAATCTGATATCCAAATGAGCATTATTAACTCGTTTATTGGAGTAATTAATGTGACTGTCACCTTGATTTTGAGTATAATTAATATTTATAAATTTAATGAAAACTACTTAATCTCTTCTTTATGATTTTTTTTTTTAGTTTTGTAAAAGTAGATGATTACCTTCATATTGCCTATCTCCATTCCTTCTACGTTTACTGAGAGCACAAACAACAATGAGTACGGATATTAAAATCATAATAGTAACAACTACAGGAGCAATAATCGCCAGGTTCGTGTAAAAAGGTGCAGGGCGTCGGATGATTGGTGTAATAAAGTCAACAGCTAAAAAGACAAAAAGAAAAGGAGAAACATAAACATATAATGCTATTGTTAATTTTTACTAGCTTAAGAAAATTAGGTCTTTTAATAAACGTTTATTTACTCTAAGACTTTGTTCGAAATTAAAGTTAGATACATCAGGACAAAGAATTACAGCCATTCGAAAAAAAATTTTCCATATAAAATCACCAAATATACATGTTAATTAAATCAGTCTTTTCCGTGAACGTACAGTTTTTTATTTTTTTTATTTATTTTTTATTTTTTTATTTTACAAATTTGTTTGAAAATAAAATAAGAAAATTAAGGCATGAGGCATGTGAGTAAATCCCCCTATTAAAAGTATAAAATGGATTTTTTAATCAATGAATCCACATTTTTGTAAGTATTTGGTTTAAAATTAAAATTTAAGATGTTGGTACATAAAAGTTGGGACAACTGAAAATTTTTTTTCCAAATAAAATTTCTCTCTCGCCCCTTATAGTAGTTTTAACAGTTTATTACATCATTAAAAATAGTTTAATGACATTAAAAAAAAACATTGACATAAATACGTAAAACGATAAGAAAATCTATATTAATTATAATTAAACTGATATTGTTACTGTTGAACATTTAATGATGCGACCAAAAATCAATGAATACATCATTTATTTATTTTATTTTTTTTACAAAATTTCACTTAATAAGAAAATCAATATGTTAAAGGTATATTGAAAATTCAGAACAAGATTTTCTTCAAGATAGTGCTAACATTTATTATGTGCATATAACATTCCTTTAAAATGTGGATTCAAATTATCGTGTAAAAAAGAACTACCCAAATTAATAACGAAGTAAAAGATTATTTTTATTTGCTTCATGTACATTAAAAAATCATTTCGTAAAATGAATAACGAAATAACTCGAAAATGCCAATAATAAAATATATTCTTTCTTGTCTTTGCTTTATTATTTAAAAATTTTTGGCGGCATTTATGTTGATATGCTTATTTGTAAAGTTAACCCAAACATAATCTGTAGAAGAACATTTCACTAGCAATTAATGATAAATACTTATGGCGTTCGAAGTAGGTCTGTATTAAATGATACAATGAAACCATTAAATGATTTGGCAAATACAATGTACATATGATTTTATATATTTTTTTTAATTGTTGCGACACATAACATTTGACCTCGGACGTTCTTAACATTTTTGAATTCGTCTTCCTTTTTCTCAATAGGTGCCTATAGAAGGTGACAAAAAAAAACTATTTCCATTAAAGTACCACATTTTTGGAGGAAAAAAAAACAATCAATTTATTTGGGTTTGTCAACGAGAAAGTAAATTATTGGCATTATTCAAGAAATTGCTAAGTATCACATAGCTGTTGGAAATATCGAGACAGACGTTTTGTCACAGGTAAGTGACATCATTGAATTAACTCCTAGTGCTACTGCATACGCAGTATTAAATTCTAAACTAATACAGATATTCTGCGACTCCGAAGATTGGAGATTTAATAAAATGTACAAGACTTTACAAAAATTTGGAAAATTGTTCGCTTTACTAAGACAAATGCAAGAGTTGCTGGTTAGCAAAAACCTGCTAAAATGATTTTAGTATGCAAATAAAATACAAGCAATTCTAATGGTAAATTAAATAAACTGCCACTACGGCTTATAAAACAGCGGATTGTTTTTTCTCTTTCTACTGTTGATGTCACTGAATTAAAAATCTGATTACCATATTTAGAAGATTTTAGTATCCCTCGTCGATCTTACTATATTCGGAAATAAATAATCAAATTAAACAGGAAAGTTGATAAGCTTTTTATGTGTACTCTTAATGGATCATTTTTCCAATACGAGAAAATTTGACAAGCTATTCAAGATAAGATAATGTTTTATTTTATAACCAGCGTTGAACAGCTTTATGATTATCAATGTTCAACTCCGAAGCCTCATAATTTTGAAAACCACCTAGAAGGAAAAGGAAACTTCTGGATCTAGTTCTGGGGCAAGCTATCTTCCATTGAAGTCCTTTGATGGAACTGACCCGCATTTGCATCACATGGAAAAAAGAAACAGGAAAATCTACCACGGTTAGCCTTAAAATTTGTCTGTAACCGTTTGCAAATAAGGATATTTTACGGCATCTGTGTAGTCGATGTGAGCCGGGAGAAGAATTCGTATCAAACAACCACAGTTGGGATTTAAACCTAGTCCACTTCATTAGAGAGGCGAAGACTTTGTCCCTTGGACCACCGTGGCTTGGATGATAATGTTAAAATGTTTTGTTGATATTGCTTAAACTGTGGCTATGAAGCTATTAAATGCATCAACCCTGGTTATTTTCAAGAAAACTAGTTAAACAAGAGCATACGGTGGCAAAACCACGAACTCTGAAAGCCGTAATAACTGCCGCCTTGTTGTTTATGTAAAAGTATTAGATTTAAAATTTACTTTTATACAGGCGCATATTTAAGTGTGATATCTCCTACTTTTAAAATCTGCTCAAAATCTGACATATTTGGAAATCGTTACTTGAATTCAGATATTACATGTCGTACTTTTTTTTCAGAAAAGTTTAAGTTTGCTGATGTTTCGTTGTGAACAATTTTAGATGAGGAGATTCCATGCCATTACGTTATCGTGTTTTATATGAATGGAAAGAGGCTAGTTGATCGTTTGACTAACTCTACTACTACTGGTAAAATTTCTCAAAAACCACCACCAAAATATTATATATATATATATATATATATATATATATCATAATTTTGTATTGAGTTACTATACCATCATTCATTATGCTTGTGCTGAAGGAATATTCAGCCTGAGTTGAGCCAGCGTCATTATGTGCAGTAATATGAAGACGATACCATGTTCCAGGATTCAAAGAATCAAGTTCAAATGGTTCTGCCTGCATGAGTACATGATCTGAAACCAAAGTCCATTCTTTTTGGTTCTCTAATCTGTACTGGGTGACAAAGAACGTAATAGCACATCCACCATCATTCCATTTGTTCAAGTATAAAAATGCATGAGTAGCATTTGTTCGTAAAAATAAATTCTGGCTGGGGGCAATAGGAGCTAAAATGATATTGAATATATTAAAATAACTTTAGAAATCACTGTTTTATCATACATATTTTTATTCAGTAGATGTTTTTATGCCTCACATGAAATTATAAAATTATTCGTTAACAAAATTCGTTAAATTCACAAACTGTATGTTCGATATCATGAAAATATAAAAAGTCGTTATACAACTTTATATTCTCTGAAATGTTATAAGTTTCATACTTTTTTAAAACTCATTTAAAAATTTTATATCTTAAAAAAAATATTTAAAAAATTTTTATGAATACACAATTTTATCATACTTAAATTTCTAATAAGTGGATATCAAATCATATAAAAAAATCTGAAATTGAAAAGGTGTATTAAAATGCATGATCTTAAAATGATTTTACTGCTATATCAATTTATAGACATCTGGCAGAAAATTAACCATTTTTTGATAAAAATAAATTAAATTTTAATTTTTAACCATTAAATTTTTCTACAATAATTAGCTATAACAATCATGGTTAAAACAATTTTTTTATAAGTTAGATCCTAGAAAATAATTTTATACATTTTTCGGAGAATACATATGCAATTATTAAAATTCAATATAATGTCATAAACACTTACTTTTCAACAATTTAAATTTTAAAACATTGAGCACTTAATTAAATTTTAAGATGTAAATTTATTTACTTTATTTTAAACATTTTTATTTTCCTTTTAGCTTTATGTCTTTTTATTTTATTTTACTCATATATTACTTTAAGCTCATTGACACACATTTCAACTTGACATTTAATAAAATGTGCTTTTGAAAAATATTGATGAACTGTGATTGATTTTATTTTTCATATTCGCAGGCACGATATGACGTCTTTAAAACAATTTTTCGAATTACATAAGCGAGCATTTTTTTTTGGTGTTTGTTTCTGTTGCAACAGACTTTTATAACGCATCTTAGATACTTTTGTATCACTGATTTCAAATCTGCAATCGATTTATCTCTCCTAGCTCTAGTTCTTCGCTCTCTCTCTCTCACTATTAATTTTTTACTAGCAGCCAATTGCATTAACAAACAAATGTCGAAACAAATGTTGAAACAAATTTCTTGGCAAGTAAGGGTATATCATTATGATTAAAATCACATAAAAATTCATGCCCTGAAATGTCTTTTTACGCCGCTGGGAGTGCTTCCTCATTAAGAACTGTTTCTCCATGTGCTCATAAACATGTCATAACAAAAAACAGCTCTAGCTGCGTGTGAAGACAATTTGCGGCAGGTTTTTTATGCAATTTTAGTCCTGATTATGTGTCCTAGCTTTCCTAGAACTGTGTCACAACTTTTGCACTTTTCCTTACTATATATAACGTTTTAATACCTGATAGTTTAAAACCTGATATCCTGCAGTTGCATAAATGAAACTAAAAATTTATTCCCCACTGTTGTTAAATTAGCTTCTCATACTTTCATTAAAGCAATTCCTAAGAAAATGTAATTCCACCTATTCAATTTCTCGAAAATATGCCTACAAAAAACATTTGAGAAAGCTAGTCATTTCTTAAAATATAGAAAATATATGTGAGATTGAAACATAATGTAAAATTACTACTCAGCAAAAAATTTTTTAACGACTCATACAAATGTATTTCTTAATAATATTTCAAATTGCAAAATTATCACAAAAGTACCTACCTACCCCCAGCGTTTTGGCTGTAACCGTATCACTGGGAAGACCTTCGCCGACTTCATTAAAGGCAGTCATATAAAAATGATATCGGGTGCCGCATTGTAAATCTTCGAAAGTATGTTCTCGTTTGCTTCCAGGAACTTGTATTTCTTGCCAACCTCCGAAATCCCGCTTGGAATATAAACGGAAACCTATAACAGAATTTTGCCGTAAATTAAATGCAGTTAATCTTCTCTTTGAAAGAAACCACTTAAACAAATATTTTCTGGAAATAGTTTTGAGTGTTCAAAACAAAAAATGTGTTACAAATATGCCTTTTTTTAAAAGCCACTTTTATTAATATTTGATTATTTGAACCAATTTTTTCAAATGTTTTGGCGAATGTTTTCAGAAAAATGAGCTGCTAATCATAAAAACTGAGTGGTATTGGTGTTTAGAGTGTTAGTTTGCGGTTGCAGCATGTAAGCAAATTATGCTGATTATTAAAAATATAAAAATAAAGTATTGAATTGTTGTATTCCTAGAGTGTGCATTTTTTAAACCTATTGATTTTTACCATATTTTCAACATTTTTCCGATGTTTTCCTTTAAGAGAGGAAAAAGTGGAAAAGTAAAAAACAAAAAAAGAAAAAGTGTTAGTTTTTCATATTCTATTGCCTGACTGTACATTTAGTTTTAAGAAAGAAAATTATAAAAACAAGACTTTTATACAGTGGAAAAAATATGAACTTTGTTTAATTATTATTTAGACTATTTCTATTTAGTAATTAAGAATATATTAAGAGATAATTAGGATAAATATCATATTTATTTAAATTTATAGTCATTTTCTTAATTAATACATGGGATTCCATCTCTGACAACTTCAGCAGCGCCACTCATATAAGGCAGCAAGGAATTGTGATTAGATAAAGTACAAGTAAAAAAGAATTCTTTGGATTAGGTGATAGAGCCCTAGCCTCCCAATGGTGTGACCCGGATTTGAATTCCAGCGATGACTGGTTGATGTGAATTCAGAACTCGGTTCACACCGATCGCAGTGCTGACTTAAAATACCCTCAGTGTCAGACGGATCATGGACATTAGTCCCCTTGTTTGGGCTACACGTAGAAGACTTTCGTCTAATGTAAAGCAAATACGGGTTAGTTTCATCAAAATATCTTCCGCAAAAACAGATTTCCCCCAATATATCATCCACGAGTTCCTTTTAATTCAAGTTTACAATTACAAGGCTGCAGAGTAGAACATTGGTAAACGTAAAATTGGGTCGGCTGTTCAACGATGGTTTTAAAACATACATATTATCCATTTTATCGAAAAAGTGATGTATTTTTGAAGGCATATTTTTCTTCTAAGTTCCTTATCAAAAGCACGGGCTGAAACGATTTAATAATTTCATGGCCTTAAAATATACATTGTGGTGATAGCTTGAAGATAAATTAATTGATTGTTTCTTAATAATATACGTTTAAATACATAGAAAATTTTAAGGCAATTATTTACTTAATTAGGTTGACTTTAAAAAGTAATTAATTATTTGTAAAGTCAACCTAAGTAATAATTTTTGACATTTTAGTATATTATTTATTATATTGGATTTTCTTTTTGTAACAATTTAGCCCCAGTATTTAAAAGTTTTTTGCAGGTATCAATAATTAATTCCATGACAGCTCCAAGTTAGCTCCGTATCATGGAGATGGCATGTGCGGAGAAATTAAGAAAGAGCGATTATTAAAATTGTATGCGTGAGAGTTAGCTTTAGTATATACAGTTGAAAATGAGTATAAAAGTTTACTTCTTAATTTAAAAAGTGAATATTCTAAAAAAAATTTTTTATTCCAAATTCAATTAATTTTTTCATATTATATCCATAAAATATTTTTTCTAACTAGATTACGAAATTTTATTGTATCTGAAATATGAAGAAATATGTTAGTTCGAAAAATTGTTATTTTACAAAGAGTTTGTGCTTAAAGCTTTAATAATTTTTTAATGTTGAAATAATTAAAATCGTAATAAGTAGAAATATTGTCTAATAATACTTAAAAAAATTTTATAATTTATACATAATAAAAAATATTTTATAACAAATAAAAAATTAAAAATATTTAATACTTGAGACACTTTTGTTTATAACTAATTTTTGTATATTTGAAATGAGTTGAACGTCATCGTTACAAAATATAAATGCGTTTAGAAAAAATAGAGATGCTTAAAATTCAATTTTATAATTTAAAAAATAATAAAAATAACTGGTTAAATTGAAGGCAGATAAAACACATTGCTTTTTTTTAAAACCACAAATGACCACAATAAGAATGTACTTTATCAAATGAGTTTTAAAATCACAAACACGCGATTCTTATTATTAGTAAAGTTTAATTTTTTCAATATTTGCCTAAAAGTAACATAATATATATCAAGATTTATTTACATAATATATTATTTTGGTAATCAGTTTTTAACAAATTTATCCAACTTTTTTTGATGAAAAAATATATTTTGCAATACAAAAATACCCACTAATTAGAGAGAAATTCAATAACAGATTTTATTAATAAAAAAAAAAGATTTCAGTTTTGTAGTGTAGATATTATTGTAAGATTTTGATAATATAATTATTTTTTTAAGAAATTCCATGACATCTTAGTGTCTACATTTCGTGTAATTTTTAAAATAATATAGACATAAATTATTGAACAAATGATGGCACACTCTTAAAATAAGCAACTCTTTTTTAATATGGTATAAAATTACAAAAAAAAAATTAACATTAAATTTAATAACACTTTTACACGGTTAGAAATTTCTCTAAAAAAATTTTTAAAACACTATTATTTAATTGTTTTTTTACCTTGTTCAACCGAAACAGACAATATACTATAAAAGAGAGTGTATTCATAATATTAACTGCGATAAAATTGTTTACTGACTGTTTTCACCTAATACGGTTGAACAACCAGGATTTTATCCAAGTCAATCGTAAATCATTTTAACAAAAAACTAAATATTTATAGATAAGATTGAAATTACAAAATGCATTAATGAAATAATAACCCAAATTTAAAACACTGTTTACATAATTGAGTTATATCTACTTAAATGAATGAGATAATAAAGGAAAAAGAAATATAAAATGCATGTTTAGTATCAGGTACCTCTGATGTATTCAAAATGTCAATAAAATACTGTTTACGCAATGTAATAAAAAATATGTAATACTAGATTAGTATAAGGAAAATAAAACATTATACTCTTAAATTATAACCTTCAATAGGACTTGAAGTTGAAGGTCTAATCTTCCATTCAATTTGAATCGATGTGTGTGAGGTGGCCAGCTCATTCATGATTGGATTGGTAGGTGGATCTGAAATTTAAAATATGAAAAAATTAACATTGACTTAAAATATTTTTTTTCAAAATTTTTAAATTTAAATGTTCTTCTTGCATTAAAAATGTATTGTTTTTACTTTCAAATAATAAAGAAAACAACATTAAGTTATATTTCTTTTTACATCAAAAATATAACTAACATATTTAAGATATTGTCAAAAGTGTTTGTATTTTAAATATCCCTCCAAATGATATTTCTTGTATTCCCTCTCCCATATCCCAAATATCTTGTATTCCCTCCCAAATTATTATTTTTTATTATCATATGATAAATTATGTTTACAAGAATTATTAGAACATCTTAACAATACTTTTTATAAAAAAACATTGCAAATTTGGAAATAAGATACCAATGACGCAACTTGTAAATGTGTTTTTTACTTGATCGAAGAAGTGACACTGATAAAGTAAGAGTTGGGTTTTAATAAATGATTGTTGTGATTTATTTATAGTTTTATATAAAACATTTACTTTTAAAAAATAAATAATAAAAAAACAATTATTATTAAAGTTAATATTATACCAAGTATACCTATTTATCGGGAATATATGTGAGTGATTCTAATAAATGAATGTTGTGTTATATTTCCAGTTTTATGTAAAACACTTATAACACAATAATAATAGTAATATAAAAAATATTCATATAATAATTAATACTATACCGGGATACCGTGAATATTTGTGATGGGTTTTAAGAAATGATTGTCGTGGCTTATTTATGATTTTATATAAAATACTTTCATTAAAAAAATTAATATAAAAATATAAAATTAATATAATATGACGATTATTACAAATGAATATTATGAATAACATACTATGTGATGAATTTAACGAACTGGTTGTGATGGTTTATTTCTGGTTATACATAAAAAAATTACACTTAAAAAATAAAGAACAATTCATATAAGAGTTAATATAAATATACGCTAATAGTCACTTAAAAGTAGACAAAGTATTTTACTAATTAAAATAAATAATATGTCCATTTTAAAATTTTATTAACAAAATTGTTTTTAAAAAAAGTTAGTCATGAGAAAGCAAAATAGAATATATTCTAAAAAAACACTTGGTACCATTATCTTTTGTTTTAACTTTAATTTCTTCCGAAGGAGGACCCGCACCACGACGATTAAATGCTTGAACTATGACGCTATAGGTTGTAAGTCGCTTTAGGTTTGTAATCAAGCATTCACTGCGAAAGGCATCAGTAATTTCAAGCGTCTTGTAGGTATAAGGTTTTGAAGAACCATGAACTTTGTAGCCAACATAATACCCAGTTAATCTTCCATTCTGTAATTCGATTGCTGGAGGCTGTAAAAATCATTGCAAAGTTTAACAATAGATATAACATTATAATTAAATTATATCACATTAAAATTTAGATTAAGATAAAAAAAAAACATATATTTTTCAGTTACCAAATTAGATTTTAATCTATCTATATTTTAAGCCATAGTAAATCATAATATATTTAAAATTTTGGATCATTAATAATTTAATTTTCAATATTTTTTTTTTACAAAATCTCGATTTTTAATACAAGTGTTTTGCAAAAAAGAGGTAAAAAAAATGAGAAGTATTCTATTAGAGTTATTAGATAAAAGGCAATCGAAAATATACTATACAATTTCAAATGTTTAAAAAAAATCTTTTGCAGAGAATTTTTTACAATATTTCGAGTTTATACTAAATATTGTGAATATTAAACATACCATTCTTAGAAACTTATACTTAAACTTATGACTTAAATTAACTTAAATTTTATAACTATATAACTTAAATTTTATGAGCAATGAAGCTACTCAACACTTTCAATATGCTACAATACATTGGGGGGAAAGGTCGGAAAACAATTAATAAAAAAAAATTAAGAAAAATAATAAAAGTTGTCATATTTTAATAAAATGAGTCATGCTTACTTGCCATGTTACTCTTAGTGTGTGTGATCCAACAGCATCGGCCTGAACATTCAAAGGGGGTCCTCCAGGCACTAAATGACATTAAGTAAATAAAATATATTGATCATTGTATTAATTTATTTATTTAGCCTTGTCAGTAAAATTATTAATGGGAGTACCTATTACTTTAAGGCGAAAACATGAGGACGCATTGCTATAAAATCATTATGATTGTTTTGTGTAATGAAACAAAATTTATAAGAAACGGCATTGGCTTTGTGAGGAATCATACTCATAAAAACATGTTTTCTTTCACACACTTGCTTTCTTATGCTGTTATATTTTAGAGTACAGACGATTATGAGGTATTATCACCTGTTACTAAATTTCCTCTAATGATGATACAAAATAAATCTCTGAAAAACCCCTTCCTCGTTTTAAACTTTCTTTTAAAAATTACAAAAACTACTTAGAAAATTTCTTGAAACTCTTTACATTTAAAATATTCAACTCAAACGTTTTATTGAATACTTTCGAAGCTATAGTTGAAAAAAAAAACATAAGACAAAAATTATTTAATATATATATATATATATATATATATATATATATATATATATATATATATATATATATATATATATATATATATATATAAATATATAGGGAAAATATTTCCCTCATCTGTTGAAGAGTCATAGATGCGCATCCACTATTCGCTACAGATTTTGAATTGGAAAGATTTTTTCACCAAAACTCCAATTTCAAGAAATTGCTGTAAAAATTAAACAATTAACTTTTTTTCAGAAATATTTTTGTTTTTCTTTATATGCACATTATTTAATACATTAATGTTTTTTTTTTTTTTTTTAAATAAAAGATTTTTTAATATAGAGGTGGCAAAATTTCAGAACCATTATACACTTGCTTATTTCAAAAGTCAAAAAGAGAATAGTTAAATCTAAAAGAAAAATTGTAAAGTGTCTTATTACAAAAAAACTAAGCAATTTATTTTAAGCTTTTCTATGCTTGTTTTAAAAGACGAGGAAAAAGCAGTTGCTTTCAAATAACAAACAGAAATCGACTAATTACTAAAATGAGCTGTGTTTTTAGCGCACTTTCATCAAGAGTACCAAAATCGTTTTCATCTCTTTCTAACAATCATATATATATATAATATATATATATATATATATATATATATATATATATATATATATATATATATATATATATATATATATATACGTATTAAACCGTAGAGCAAGTATTTAGCGAAGAGATGGTATCTCTCGTTTGAATATTTTTTATTAATCAAATTATAAGAAACTAAATGTAAATCAATTGAACTTTAACGTTAATCGTAATTATTCAGACAATGAAATTTCACAGTAGATTTTAAGTTTCCTGCACACTAAAAATTGCTTAAAACAAAATTTCCTACAAGAAGTAATTCGATATTTTAAGCACAAAAAGTGGAACAATTAAATTAAAGTAATTATACTATGCCCCCGAACTAATAGAGTTATATAATAATATAATTTTTTTGTTACCTTCTAGATCAGTTGTCGCTGATACATAAGAACTAAAATCACTTTTTCCAAACGAATTTTCTGCCATTACTCGGAAATGATAAGTAGTGGCAGGAAGAAGTCCGGCAATTGAAGCTTTACTGTCAGCTCCCGATGCAGTGAGTTCTTTTGAATCATCTTTCCATGATCCTATTTGGCAAATATCAAAGAAAAAATAAAGTATGTTACTAAAAATTTTTTAAAAAGAGGACGTAATTCTTAATAAATTTCTTGAAAACATAAAGCTATAGTTTGCAATTGTTACAAAATTATGTAACTATATTTTTTTTTACAAAGATATTCTAAGAAGTCTTTTAAATGGGCCGTTTTGGAGACACTTAATTTGAAATTGCTTGAAGACATTGCTTCAAGTGCTTCCATCTTCTGGTTTTAAAGCAAACTGCCGCAAAATAATAAGGTGAAAGAAAAGTGCTGCCATCTACCGTGTGATTACATAATTCTGTTGTTTACGTTCCGTAGTTAAAAATAAAAATTAAGTAAAAAAAAAATTAATTAAAAAAATATTGCATCTGTACATAAGAAAGCGCAGGATGTTTTGACTCAAATACATAAAAATTCCTTTAATATAAATAATGATTTGATTGAATAAATTTTAAGTTGTAAGAAAATCACACCTACAAATTTAATTTCAAGAATTCTTTCATTACTCATACCATTTAAATTATTTATCTTACTGCTTACTAAGAAATTTACATTTATCCATAAAGGTATTTAGAGCAGTAACTGCCAAAAATTTAATAAAACAAAAATATTCTTAGCTGGTCTATATTTTTATTTATTTATTAATTAAGTATAATATTATATAATGTTACTATACTTTAAGGAAGAAATAAGTGAAGAAACAATTTACTGTACAAAATGATATCTTTGGTTTGGATATATATATATATATATATATATATATATATATATATATATATATATATATATATATATATATATATATATATATATATAAATATACATATATATATATATATATATATATATATATATATATATATATATATATATATATATATATATATATATATATATATGTATATATATATATATAATAAAAAATACAAATTAAAAAATTTTAAAATTGTATAACTTATATTACAGAATGAGCATGATGGAATAATTATTTAATATTGCTATTAAAATTGCTACTAAATGAAAACAAAGTTTCCTACCTTGTTTTTATTTTATACAATGTTATTTACATTTTTACGATTATTGACGAGCTGTTAGAGAAAAAAAATCGTGTAAAGTAATTTGTTTTTGTTTTTTCTCAACGACTTCTAAGTGAAAATTGTTCAACTGCTGTAAATATTTGAACATTTCAGGAGGCACATTTTCAATACTGTAAATAAATTTTCGAAAATTATCCAACCCATTTCTGACTTCAGAAAAGCTAAGAAGTTTAGCAATGTTTTCTTCAGTTTCACTCAGTTCTTCCGTGTCCTTTTTTACGTCACTAATATCCGCTAATGTAAGCACATCAAAAGGTGAAACTTCGTCGTCAACCGATACATATTCTTTAAATGATGCAGTGAATCCAAAGAATATATAAGTGAGCAACATTATATCACATTATATATTCTTTGCTGGCTTATCTTGGAGCTACTTCCAATCATTATCAAAATTTTCGTTTGTTTCTTCATTTTCATCTGACCTTTCATACTCTGTTTCAAAGTCATACTCTTCAGTTCTCCGTCAGAGAATCCAGTCTTTTGAAAAGAATTAGCAATCGCAGATGGTGTTATTAATTCCCATGCTGATTCAATAAACTCAATCGCTTCTGAATCATTGACTTATTTAGATCTCCAGTATTTTCATGCCCTTCCATCGTCTGTTTCACAAGTCGCATTTTATAATGCTGCTTAAATACCTTGATAACTCCTTGATCCATCAATTGTAGAACAGAAGTAGAGTTTGGTGGTAAAAACTGCAACCTGATGTTAGTGTATTTATTCTCTTCGGAATGAGGAGCACAGTTGTCTACGAAGGTTATGATGTTTCGTTTATCTCTCCGCATCTTTTTATATAGGCTTCAAAAATTGCAATTGTAATCCAGGATTTTTGATTACTGTCATAATCACAAGGCAGCGGCTTAACATTTCAAAAGCATCGGGGATTTTCGATTTACCAATAACTAAAATCGGTTGTTTTTCTCTACCATTCATACTGGCCCCAACTAAAACTGTCAAACGTTCTTGACTGTTTTTCTACCCTGACAGCGTTCACCTTTAAAGACTATCGGTTAAAAGATTTAAAAAAAAAAAAAACAGTACACATTCATCCGTGTTAAAAATGTCCTTTGGTGAATAACCTGAAATAAATTCAGATAATTTAGCTTTCCAATCTTGAGCTTCTTGTAAATCAACGCTGTTACAATATCTTTTAATTATTTTATAAACTAATTCAGCTCGTTTTTCATCCTAACAATCCATCCATTGGAAGGCGTGGAATCAACGTTCAATTTCTCCGCAATCGCCAATGATTTTCCTTTAAGAAGAGTTCCGTTGACAGGAACGTTCACGGATCTTGCTTGCTTAAACCATATCATCAGTTTTTCTTCAATACCTTCGTATTTTCCTGTTCTCCCTTTTTTTATTTTCTGGGATGCACCGGAACAAGAAGAGTTTAAGATTATGTCTTTCTTAGCAATAATGTCTTTAACGCAGTAACGGGAAGATTTAAATTTTTCGCTATTTGAACCCTTGTTAATTGAGAATAGCTGTCTTAATAGCTGTCAGAATAGCTTTTAAAATTTTTACTTTATCCTCAATAGATAATGCTTTACGTTTGATGCCTGAACAGGTACTTTTCAACAAAAATCAATTTTTTTCTATGATATTTAAGATAAAATCAAAATGAACCTTCACACTAAGAAAATTCCCTATGAAATGCTGCTAAAGGTTTAGATGTATCTTTCACATCAGTCATTGAATTGGTGGGGGAAGCAGTGTAGTGCATGAGTCATTAGGCTTTCCACTTAAGGTGGACACAATGGCCATGCTATTTCCCACATTCTTATCAGTTTAATTGGTCATCTAAGGGTTCGAATTCCTTTGCTCACACCTATTCCAGATAATTCACCTTCTTTTATGTAATGGATGAGAGAGGAAGGTCAGTGGTTTTTGTTAATTTTGCATAGTTCACTTATCTGTTTTTCTCTGTTTTTCAGTCCAATCTTAAATGTTTTAAAATCATCAGTTAAATCTAGTTCTTGTCACCCAGGTTTGCTTACCGCGCAACATTACTTTATCTCAAATCATTTAACAATTTTTTTTCCATACTTGCTAACACTTTCCGTCAATTACTTTACTTTTTGAACACCGTGTAATCGACTTTTCTTGTCAACTTGATACTCTTCACGATAAGTATCTATAAAGTTAAGTCGCCAGGTTATTTTACAAGGTTTCCCCACTTATTTATTAAACATTTTTACACTTAAATATGGAATTCAATATGTAATGCTTTTAAGATAAAACAAGTTTCAGAATTTTCTTCCCAATAAAACATCAGATCAACGATGGCTCAGAGGACAAAACACACTCCTCCTAATGAGTTGACTAAGGTTTAAATTCCAACGAAGGATGACTGTACGAATTCTGATTCCTGCTCGCGTCGATAACAGTATTGAATTAAACTATCCATATCTGGAACAAGTACAGATATATTTCCCAACTTTCATAACAAAAAACTTGTTCTTATGTAAAAAAAAATGGTTGTGGATACACATTTTCTTCATAATATTTACCGAAAAAATACGCTGTTACCAAATATCAAACATTCAAAGTACGCACACATTAACTTACAAATTTCATTGGGTCAATACGTTAAACGCTACGTTATACGTTAAAATGGGTTTTTCATTGTGTTCGCAACAACGGTTTTGAATACAATCTTGTTATTGATAATTTTTCCTTTCTAATTCTTGTGATTTATTTTAACTCCGTGCTATATTTGTGGCTGTGAAGTGAATTAAAAAAAAGTGAATTTTTTTCTTTATTTGCCTCATTTATAAATTTTACTTGCTCTTACTCCCATGTTTAAGATATGCAAGACAATTCTACAAACAAGGGCCTTGTAAGATATTTATGATCTAAATTTGGAAGGTATCATTTATTTTAATTACCTTAATTAATTCATTAAACTTGTAAAGAGGAATAAAATTAAACAGTTTTTTTAAACTTTTATTCACCATAAAAGTTGCTTATCAAATTTTAATCTCTTATTTTTGTATTCCACAATATATTACCTAAATACAAAAGCAACTCATTTTCTCTAAATGTATTTGAACGATCAACATCCACGTTTTTGCAATCGCATCGAAACTAACAAAATCCCTAGCTAACTTTTTGAAAGTTATTATATGAACGTGCACGATCAACTTCTAATTCTAAATAATAGCGCAGATTTATCAAAATAGAAACCCTAAGGCAAATAAATGAATTTCACTTAAGTTCCGTGAAAAATACTAATCATATTTTGTATTTGCTTCAATTTATCCGCCGTATCTCCAAAATATTTTCAAGCCACAAAAATAATTTACGTTGCTAGACAAACATATTTTCCTCCGTTGAGAAATATTTTCAAAATTTAATCTCAGCATAAAAATAAGAATTTGACAGCATAAGATAAATAAGCGTTTTTAATGACTGCGTTGAGTTGGATTTTTTTTCACAGAACAAGGATTATAAGAACTTATTTGATGTAAGCGTAGTATAGAATCTTTATCTTAAAATTTTAAGAAGCATTTTGTATTGAAATATGTTTCGCAAAAGATAGATAAAACTAATTAAAGATAGTTAAAATAAAATTTCTTATTACAACGAACCTGAGCTTGGTTTATATTGAATGGTGTATGATAAAATAGGGCTATTTCCTGAATAAGGAGGTGACCAAGATATTGAAATTGTTCTGCTGGTACTTTCATGGGCCGTTACTTTAAATGGTTTATCAGGTCTTTCTAAAAAAATAAAGGATTGGCATTTATTAAATATATTTTTAAACTTAATTGTAATAAATAGCATACAAAAATTAATATAATTAATATTGCGTTTACATAGTTTTATAATTATTTACAAGTAATATATATATATATATATACAGTAAAACCTGTTTTTGTGCGGTGGATAGGGACCGCATAAAAGAAATCGCACAAAAAAATATTCGAAACTTTTATTAATTCTTACATATAATAAACAACTTCGTACGATATACTACCAAAAAATTTTTTTTATGCGGTGGATAGGGACCCCATAAAAAAAGTCGGACTTAGAAAATACATCAATGAAATAGATGAGAATGAATAGACATTATGAAATAGATGAGAGAATGCTTTCAATTAAATTAAATAATTAAATTAGACCTAAAGAAATTGTAGAAAGATTTAATTCTTCATTGTACATGTACATGGAGAAGTTTTCAAGTTATACATTTAATAGTGGAATTGTCTGTCTTTTTACTTTCTTTTGGCTATAATTATTCATTTTAAGTGAGTACTTATGTCTAAAAATAAAATAAAAATCATAAAAACCACATATAAATAGAAACAAAAGTAATTTTATTATTTACCTTTAATCTCACTATAAAATGAATCCTTAACCACGTGAACCGCGTATAAAACTCTGAATACGAAGCGTATACTGTTCGCGCGTCGACCGACATTATGTAGTACATAACTGACTCTGCCTTTTCAGAAGATTGTTTTAAATAAATGAACAGAGCATCGCGAAGTCCAGATACATCATTGTCAAGGAGGCCACATAATCAGAGTTCGTCCACAACATGTATATGTACAATGATGGGAAACATTAAACTGGTGCTAACGCCGCTAAAATTCATATACCGCATAAAAATAAATCACACAAAAAAAAAATGCACAAAAATAAAATCGCACAAAAATAAAATCGCACAAAACCAATCGCACAAAAACAAAATCGCATAAAAAAGGACCGCACAAAAACAGGTTTTACTGTATATATATATATTCAAGTAACCTATTACCTATTGAGCTCGTGCTTATCAATACCATTAAAATATCGACTATAAAGGAATGCATAGAATTAATGCATTTTCTACGTGAGTTTCATGTATTTTATTTTACATACAAAATTTCTTCTGAGAAAAATGAATAAAATATTTTCAGACAGTAAACTATGATATTACTTATACAGGATAATTTGAGATATGCAACATATTTTTTTAATCTAGCACGAAATTAATCTTTGTCATCTGTATGTATGTTCTTAACCAAATTTTTTTAATTGAATTTTTTTTCCAGTATGCTTAAGCAGCTTCCGTTTGCTCTAGATAAGCAAATATTTAATATAAAAACGCTATTCATATCGATGAACTTCCTTACATTTATCTTTTTTTTTTGTAATATTATAAAGGCTAGTGTAAAACTAGTACAAATTAAATAGAACAGAATAAAAATTTAAAACATTATCATGACATTCTGCTACTGTTGGTTTTCCATTAAACTAACTTGTAAGTTATTCATGATTTAAATTATTTATTCAATCTCTGGAGAACATTTTTCAAATTTAAGCTTAAATAATTCCTCGAATTCGTGATTGAATAAATAATTTGTACCCCTTTATGAATTCCTTTAATAAATTTCTACAACATTCAAAGGGGAAAAATCTTATCAATTTCAGAAAAAATATTAATTAAAATACTTCATTTGCCATAAATGGATGGAATTTATTGTTTATAACTCTTTATGTTGATCCACTGTTGAAAAAGGAAAGTTATATTACAGTTAAATATTAATTTTATTAACTTGAATAGCATTAGGAATTGAATGGAATTGTTTCTATATTAGTTTCTTATTCTTTTATTTGGAAATAACATTGTTTCATGCATTCAATTTAAACATTAGATGTAACATGTCAACATGTAAGCAAGTAATAACTATATGCAAGGAATTGATATCATAACGCAAATTACGAGTATATCAAATATTCTGTTGAATCATTATACTGTTTTAATTTAATATCATTTTTGTGATAAACAGGTTAAGAAAAAGTCATTTGCCAAAACTCTTACATGCATACATAAAAATTCTTAAAGAGTTCTTAACATAGGATTCTTCTATACAAAAAATATCCATGATAAGTGATACTTATTCCCCATAATTTAGAGCAATGTGTATGACAATATATGTGTAAACCATAAAACAATATGTGCTTTACAATGTTATCTCTTTTGTTTCTACAAATTCAAAAATTAATGATTATTACATCCAAAGTTTAACAGGGTAGGGATGAAACTATTTAGGTTCTTATACTGCATCTAAACAAAATTAATTGAAACAATTCCTCCTACATTCGTTTCGCATTGGTTTTGAAACAGTACATCGATTGTTTTGACAACAATGTCAGAAACGTGACTGAAAATAATTTGAAGTGTGATTTTTTAATAGAAACAATTCTTAAAATCTAATCAAGTTGTGCTTGGTCCCATTTGATTCAATGTACACTGAGAAAAAATGAAGGTTGAAACTATCAGAGTAAGGTAAAAAAATTACCGTATTTCTGGATCCATAGGAACACCGAAAACCTCGGTAATTTTTAACGAAGCTCTTCAATAAAGATTTTGGTAAAAATAACAATAAAATACGGTTTGAAAATATGTGATAAATTTCGGTATTTACGATAAAATTTGTTTGTTTAATCATGAAATTTTAAAGCATTTCATAAAAACCATTTATTTGTTTAAATTAACTTTTCAGTTTTGTTCTTTTAACTAAATGTGTGGTAATAGGAAATTTAAATTTTAAAATTAGAATTCCGATTAAACCTTTAGCATATGAACGTAAAAATTACTAAATAAATGGTTTAAATACCATGACAGAATTTTTAACCAGATTTTTAATACAAAAATGTCATTACCATACAGTACAGTAATTTACCAGAACTTTTTTATCCATGTCACAAACATTCTCAAAAACGCTACTTCTTGTCTAGACTTGTTCACAAGATTCTCTTGTCTAGATTGCAGCGTTTAAGTATCTTCTCCTTCCTCCACTACCTTTAAATTATAGATGACTAAAGCGTAATTGGGATGAGAGAAAATATTCAAATATCCTTATAAATAATTAGCCAAAGTGTTAGGAACCATTTTCAGTTTTTAATTAAATAGTTCCTCATACATGGAAAACAATGCGGTTAGATAGATTTGTCAGACAAGTAAATTGATATAAGCCAAAATTATTCCTTTTTTACATGAAAGTTTAATAACTTTTATGCTGTTACCCCTATCGATAGGAGTTTGGTTGCATTCAGTTCAGTAAAAATTCACCAGATTATCCTTCCGCTTCAATAAATGACAAACAAATCTTAAATTAGAAGAAAGATGATATAGATATCCATACTGGGTAGCGTATTCAATTACTTAGTAACTTATCTAATAAACAATACGTCGTTGGTATTTAAATGAAAACAACCAAACATACATGTGAAATCAAATATAACTGAAAAGTTTGTATTTCGATAATTAAAACAATAATACAGAAAAATATTCCATCTTTATTTTTTATCAAAATCAATTCTAATTTATAGATTGCTTATAAGTTTTTCGCTAAGAGGGCGAAGTTTTCTTACCGAAACAGTGAAATTTTAAGATTTGAAAATATTCAAACAAATGCGAATATCACCATAAGGTATTTGAGAAATGTGTAACTAAAGAAGAAATAAAGTAAAAGTTAGAAAATTTATGTTTAGTTCAAAGTATTTCTTAATTACCGACAAATAAATTTATGTATAAGCCCAAAAATAAATATTATTTGTTTGAAAAACATATATTTTCAAAAAACAATGTTTAGAGGTTATTTTAAGACAATAATGCGACTCAAATTTGAAGTTAATAATAAATTCGGCGCTATTTTTTTAAAAAAAAAAGTTTTTTATAATTATTTAAACTGTAGCAATTATTTAAAGTGTTGCAAGCTTACCGAAGCTATCATTGAAATTTTATCTTTCGATACTATTCAAATAATTGTGGCTATAAAAAATAATTAAGAAATGTATATCTATAAAAAAAAGTAATAGTTTGAAACTTAATGTTCAGTTCAAAGTATTTCTTAATTAAAGAACAAAAAAATATCTGTATACTCCCCATAACATATTTTTATTTTTATGATAAACTAAATTATATTTGCTAAGAAAAACCTATCTCTCCAAAGAGAAAATATGTTTACAGCTTTTTCAGTCAAAAATACGACTCAAGTTTTAATTTGCTCCTACATATTGCTTATACATTTTATTTTTGAAAAGTTTGTTTATTCAGATTGTAGTAACAGTTTCAATATTTTCTCTTTGATGGTCAGTTTATATTCTGAAAAACAAAATGTTATTGAAAAGGAATGTTATATAATATGCTAACTATCAGAGGATAAAATATAGAAAATTAGTAAATTTACGCAACGATACAAACATAATAAACAGAAGTCAAGTGCTCTTTAAAGAGAAAATTTAGAAATTAACCTTGAACTATGATTTGTATATTCATTTCATCCTTTCCAAATGAGTTTTCGGCTACACAGGTAAACAAAGAAGAATCTCTTCTGTCGGCTGAAACAATATGAACTTCTGATGTTACCCCTTCATCGGTCATGGTTTCATCAATAGTATACCTGATGAAAGAAAATGCCATAAATGAAACAAAGAAAAATACGCGTGTGAATAAAAATTAAATACGAAAGTAAACTATGTGTTGTCATGATTATTTTTTCAGAGTTGTATCACCCAACCTACTTCAACCAGGGTTTTTCCCTGGAGTTGCTTCTGCCTCCCTTGTCAAAATATTCATTGCAACAATACGAGTAAAAGAAGGAAAAATCTCAATTAAGGATTCATACATCTAGGTAAGACAACAAGCAAATATGATTAGCTAAGTTTTCTAACACAAAATAACTAAATGAATATGAAAGTGATACGCTTGTCTGGCTCATATGTATAATTTTAGAACAGAGGCCTTAGATCTTATTTTAATATAACAACAACAGTCATAAAAAAAAAAAAAATAAAAAAAAATTTAAAAAACTAATACTACCAGGTCAAAACTGCCTGAATGTGGTAACTATCTATCAAATCTTTTGGGTCTATGGGAGCACCAAAAATCTTGATAGTTTTTACTGTATCCCCTAAGTAATCATTTCGGTATAATTAACAACAAAATATGGTGTTATACTATAGCATAAAATTTGGAAATTTTGTTATGACACCATAGAACATGACGTTAAAACTATTTATTCTGTTAAATTTACTTTTCAGTCTTGTATTTTTTACCAAATATATGGTGATGAGAACGATAATTTTGATACCAGAATTTTTGGTTGACGGGTACATATGAATGAAAAAATTATCGAAAGTGTGGTTCAAATACCGTTAACTATTTTCTTTATTAACCAGAAAAAAGCTTTTATTTTAACCAGAGATGTCATTACCACACATTACTGCAATTTTACCTATTATTTTCACCTTTAAATATAATTAATATTAACTATTATATTAATTATATTTTGCCTAATAGTAAGATCACGCTACTTAAGTAATGAGTTAAATTACTGTATGGAATAAGATATCAGAATTAGTAGTAAAATATAAAGAAATAAAGTTTAAAAATATTAAAAAAAAATATCATATATTTTTTTATTTTTACTTTTCAAAATCTTTTTTCAAATGTATTTAATAGGGAAATACAATTACAAATTTTAATTAAATTCTGTAGTTAAGCATTTAACCAAAGAATATAAAAACAAATATACTTTTAAAAGTATAATATGTCTCTTTATAAAACACCGTAAACTTGATAAAAATCTTATTTTCGAGTAGATAAAAAGGAAATAACTTACTTTTTTTCTGCTTGCTTGTCTAACAACTGTCCGTCCTTTTTCCATGTAACTGATATTGGCCTATCACCAAATGCCTGACACTTTACAACGACTTTTTCACCGCGCCTAACAGTTTCTGCTAAGAACTCTTCTTTAAAATGGGCCGGAACTAAAACAAAGAAACACATTCTTTTGTTCCCAAAAATATTTTTAATCAATTTTCAGTCTCAAGATTTCGATGTTATTAAATCATCGAAAGAAAAAGTTAAAACTGGGAAGTTTCTATTGAAAAGTAAATCCCAATTGAATAAAAGTTTATTTAATTACCCGTACAACAATCAGCCTCTAGAGAAGAAATATTTTTCTGAATACATAATGAAAATAAAGTGCAGTGCTTTATTTTAATTTCGACTCTTTTATTTACAAAACAATTGAATACATTAGCAAAAACATTTGAATAGATGGGAAAATATAAGGGAAGGTCTTTGATAAAATTTATGAAAACTAAAAAAAATTATTGCGATAAAAGCATCTTACAGTATTTATAGATATCGTTGTATCTCAGAAAAAAAAATTTATTAAATTAATATAAATATTAAATTATTCCTTAAAAATGCATTAGTTTCATTTTCAAATTTAATTTTATCAAATTAATTATACAGATACTTTGAATAATTTATGAAACAATTGTTATCATTCATTTTGTAGTTATTTTCTACTTGTCCCTGTATTTTAAATCATTAAGTTGTAAGAAGATATTTAATCTTATATAAAGCTGAAAGGTTAAAACCATTATGGCAAATAAAATTTAATTAAGTTAATTATATTAAAAATGAATATAACTTTTAAAATATAATCCAATAAAAATAAGTATGAGAAGATAAAAACAGTATTTTCCAACTAACGGGCATTTTTGTCTGCTACAACTACACGTATAACGTGTATAACACGTATTTTTATCCGCTGTATTTTTATTTAGAAAGAAAATACTTTATTTTAATTTCGAACAAGTTATGTACTTTTAAACTCATAAAACTTTTGAGTAATTGACATTTATAAGAAAATATAAAAATATGAAAGCAACTAAAGTTATAAATTTACAGCTGTTCTGTAATGCTTATTTTTTCTAGTCCAATGAAAAAATAGCAAAATAACAATTATTACGTATGAGAACTGATTAACTATAAAACTGGTTAAAATACATATAAAATTTATTAAAATACTGACCTGATTACGGTAAAATATCAACACTCAGGGCGTCGGTATTTTTTACCATAAAATCCATTTTTACCGGAACATATTAGAAAAAAAAATAGTAAAAATGGTTTTCACGGTAAAATGTATTTTTACGGATGATGCACCCAAAGTGTAGTTATAGTATACCATAATTTGATACGGAATATTTTACAGTTTAGGTACCTTCTCTAAAAATTTGTAGCGCGAAAGATATGAGAATGGAATGTTAAAATAAAAGAAATTGATAACTTAATTAACAAATACAAAATATATAGATACATAGTATTTCAATGTACTATAAAACCATAGGTCAATTTTCAGATCTTTATTTTTAACTTTGGCAGTTATAGCTAGATACAAAATCATAGATTATATTTCTCCTAACACAAAACGTTGTAAAATAAAATTTCTTTTGAATTCAAAATTGTGAAAATAAAATTTCTTTCTTCTATCATTTGAACTATAAACTGCTAACTGCTACTAAGTACAACCCCTTGCTGTAGCTTGTTGCCTTGAAGCATACCTTATGCTTACCATATATAAGAGGAAATAGTCATGAATTCATAATTTTATGCTATAAAACAAGTTAAATATATTTTAATGAATTAGACTAAGAAAAGCCACATTATAAATGATTTCAAGAATAGCAAAAGTTTTCTGTTCATCTAATCTATAAAAATATTAATTGACGAATGGTAATGACCGAAACAAACATATTTTCTATAGCATTTTTTACAAAAAAAAGTTTTTCAAATAGTATTTAAATCTTTTTAAAAACATTTCACACCTAGTTTAACAATGTGGGTGCTATTCTATTTTAAGGGGTAAAGAAAATGGAAACTGAGAATTTTTATGAATATTTCTTTTTCAAAAATGAGATTAATAGATTATACAAAGATTAATACAAAATTATTAAAGTACGATTTTATTTTTTATACAGCACGAAAGACAGTTTTATTTAGAAAAAAAGTGCATATCTTAAATTTATATATCTGATTAAATAAGTTCATAGTTTCCGACTTCAGGATATGTATGCTGAAACTATCGAATGATGAAACCAATAAATCATACAACTATTATAACGATACATTTAACTAACATATTGAAAATATTTAAAATAATTTGTTGTTTAACAATGTGCAGAGAATAAAATAAAAATTGGAAAACCTACCACCCGGAATAACTTTTGATCTATTGACCAGATCTTCACGTTCAAGTTCTCAATCTTAATGATTCAAAAAAGTGAGTTCAAATATGCTAATTGATTAGTGCAGACGATATTTCAAGTTACGAATCAGACACAAAAACAAACTTCTCTGAATAAACATACCTTCTTTTCTACGGATTCGGATTTCTGACACCCAAAAACAATGATCTCTTACCTTTTCTAACATTTGACCAGTTAGGAGTTAGCAGCAATCTGGAAAATAGGGTTCCCATAGTTTGGTCAGGAGAGTGGTCCTAATTTTGAACCCCTTGATGTTAATTTTATTTTTCGCGTATTTCAGCCATATCTCGAGTACTTTCTAAGCAAATTGAAAGTATTTTGCACACAACTATAAAATTAGTTTATTCAACGATAATTCCATATATATATATATATATATATATATATATATATATATATATATATATATATATATATATATATATATATATATATATATATATATATATATATATATATATATATATATATATATATATATATATATATATATATATATATATATATATATATATATATATATATATATATATATATATATATATATATATATATATATATATATATATATATATATAAATACAATTTTTAATGAAAATTAGTCGAATTTAAAAATTTAAATGGAAAAATTTGCAAATAAACTTTTAGTTATCTTGCGGGAATTTTCTAGTTAAATGAATAAATATCCTGATAAGCGATGCGTTAATAATTAATATATTTTATTAACAGAAAAAAATTATCATTAACATGTATACAAACAGCTTTACATTTAATCCAGGCAATCACCATAAATTTATCTGTCTACATAAGACCTTTATCGGTAAATTCAACAAATGACATTCATTAGCGAATTTTAGAATTGCCAATAAGCACAATATAATATATTAATTTAATATCTTATAGTATCAAAAATAATTGGGTGAATTAAAGTCTTACGAAGCAGTTAAAAGTTGAACAAAATACTAAAAAATATATGAAAAAGTATTGTTAAAAACTATGAAATTACTTTTCTGCTGTTAAAAACTTTTGTTCTTCTTTAACTTTGTGCATTAAGCAAAAACAATATGGTCAAAACTACCAGAATATGGCAAAATTAAACTTGTTTCTGGCTCTATAAGAATACCAAAAAAATCGACAATAATTAAACGCTTTGGTAATCATTTTCATAAATAACTATAAAACATGGTTTTATAATATGTGATCAAACATAATATGTTCATATTGTATAATGTGTGATAAATTTTAACGTGATACATTTGAGCCTGACATTAAGTCCCTGTAATCGGTTTAATTGATTTTTCAGTTTTATATTTCTTGCTAGATGTCTGGTAATAAGAACTGTAAATATTAAAACAAAAGTATCTAGTAAACCGTTATCATATGAATGTTCCAATATGTACCATGATTTTATAAACCGGAATTATGTCGTTGCTATTTTACCATCAATATCACTACCATACAATGCAGTAATTTTTACAGAATTTTTTTTTCCGGGTAGCAATCAAGTTTTCTTCACACTGTCCTGCGAATCTGCCAAAATTTACAGAAGCATTTTGAATTTATCAAAGTCATTTAAAACTTATCAAAAGCATTTTGGGAACATTTTTCAGTTTTTTTTTTCTTTGGAAAAAGTAAAATTTCTGCCTTTTTGAAACAAAAATGAAGACTTTTGAAAATTTATTTTTATCTAATTCTTTTGTATCGTGGTACAATTTTTTTTTTCTTCTGTTGCACTGCGCACACCTAAAACTGTTATAATATCTATTATGCCATCTCTTAAGTATTTTTTTCCAAAGGGATTTCTAACATTAGGTGAAAATAGTTTTTAATTTTTTTATTTTCATTTTGAACAAGTTCCTCTTATCACATACTAATTTCTAGTAAGATATAAATTTTAATTCAAATGATTAAAAATTGTTAATTCTGTACCAAACATATAGGAATAGAAAGTAATTACGCGGACGCATTAAAAAGTTCATATTTTCCTTCCAAAACATATTTATATTCATTCTTTGTTCTCAGTTGAGACATTTATTTCAATCAAAACAAGATCACGGCAACATTAAAAGCGAAAAAATGTACCAATCCAAATATTTCGAAAATATTTTGCAGAAATTTTTAAAAAAAAAAGGTTTTAAGGCCGCTAAAGAGGCTTTATATGTCTCATAGAATTAAAGAATATTTGCTTAAATTTTGTAGAAAATTATATTTTTCGATCTCGGCTGTTTGTTTATAGTTGGCTTTCGTGATTTTCTCAAGTTTTCCCGAAACTACGTGTGTTTACAAATAATTTTGAAAACTGAATTCATTCTTTCAAATTTTTTTTTTTAAAATGTTCCATAAACATGTTTTAAATATATGTTTACCGAATAAGTCATCTCTGAACCGTTATATATTTGCTTCTAAAAAGAGAGGATGAATTTGGGTGGGAAGTAAATTTACCAATATTTTTGTCGTTCAATAAATCGAAAAAATGTTGGAATCGTACAATCGTTACTTGGAAAATATATGTGTCTAACCATGTTTTATTGTTTTAAAATATTTATGAAACAAAAATATTTTTTCTTATATTTATTTCAACCTACTGTTCAAGATTGGAGCAAACTTTAAAAATATTTTTTCTCTAAATTATATTCGTATATAGTCTGTCTATCTATATTAAAAAATCGAAAGTGCAACCAACCCTGTTTCGAGCGCACAATTTAACATTTTGTTTCGCTGCACTTAGATTTAACGCATAGATTTTTTTCAAAATTCTAAATTGTAAATTTAGGTGCCTCCTTTTTCTGCATATATATTTACATTGCAATTTGCTTTGCTGCACAAAGTCTATAGCATTTAGAAACTTAGAGCGACAAGGGTATGTTTACAAAATTACAGAGAGTTCGATATAATAGAAAATATAGATTAGACAAATAGTTCGAGAAAAAAGTGACTACTAAACTTGAAGGAAAGAAAATACCATGACCAATCTGAAATGCCACTACGGATTTCAAATTTAAAGTGCTAAAAGAGTATTTTTTTTTTTTTTTTGTAAACTTAATTGAAATTTTGTTTCGAAATTTCAATTTGTTCGAAAATTGCTGTAATTTCGTATTTTTTTAGCTTTTTTGCTTTTGAATATTTATCTTATGAAAATGGAACAGAGAAGGTTACTGCCAAGGTTACTGAATTTCTTGCTTCGCCTCGGTCGCTTTGGACGAAAAGGTTCTTTCCATCCATTTTTTCACCGTTTGCAATGTAAATTCTTTGCAACAGATTTTAAATTAACCCAAATTTTAACAAACCATGGAAATTTTAAGAGATATTTATTTCGTTTCCATCTGGAGACCAGTGGAATTTGTGCTTGTGGCGATGCTGATGAAGATGCTGAACATATTCTTCTTCATTGCAATCTGTTTGCGAGTGCCCGAATGAAATTAAAGACTGATTTGAGGCGTCTTTCTATTTGTTGGCCTCCTGTCTTATCAGAACTGGTAAAAAGTATTGAAAGTCTTGCTGCCTTGCGGAATTTTGTTTTTAATTTAAATTTGTAAATTTTTCTTCTTTTGTTTTCTTCTTACAACTGTAAGTCTCATGTTATACTTTGTGGTGCATGAGGAGTTTTAAGTCGTTTAATAAAAGAAAAAAAAATATTTATCTATTGTCAAAAAAAAATAATATTTCTTGTACGAGTTTTTATTTGTCTATTTTATAAGCTCGTCTAAGAGAAATGTCAATAAAAAGTCGAAAAAAAGAAAGAAAGATTATCTACTGCCAAATGAAAATCTTAATATTTATTATAAAATTTGTTATGAAATTTTAGAAAATAAAATAGCTTAATAAATAGCCATAAAAACCGTTCCATTACACTTACTTATTTGAATTGCTATAAGTCTCGAACAAAAGTAGAATTAGAAAGAGAAGCATAGAGTAGAATTACTTCTCATTTATTTCTTCTTATGGGGTTAGAAGACCCATATTCCTTTGGGTTAATTAATTTCCAGTGTAGATGATTATTTTTCATGTCTGAGAAATCGTCGATTTCATTAGGATTCACATACCAATGTTAACATAAATGTTACACTAAATGTACACAATAACACCAAATATTAACATAAAGCTACATTGATTGGATACATTGTAAACAAAATGCTCTGTGTTTGGGGGGGGGTTATTGACGTTTAAAGAAAAGAAAATGATAAATGACAAGCAATCGTAGAAGTTGGCGAGCGGAGTCAAGTAGAGGCGGAGACTCCTAGGGCATTTACAAAGTCCTTCTAGTAAAAAATCTAATAAATTCGATAATACTATACAAAATACAAAATCGCATTAACAAGAGTATAATTTATAAGATATTTTTAAACAATACTGAATATATTTTATAAATCTTCATTAAATATGAAAATTAATTTGGTAATTCAATATACATTTAAATTATTTATAAGTACTGTAGCCATAATTTCTCCCATTTCAAATAAATTTATATAGTCTAATATTTTAATTCATTTATATCGATATATTTGTGAGAAATTTATTTTTATATTTATTATTTCTAATACATGCATAATAATTTAGGGTCATTTAAAAAAAATCTTCATTCAAAAATATAGATTGAGCGCAATCAATATACATACTTATGAAAAAAAACTCAAAGCTCTTAAAGAGAGGTAAGAAAATATTTAAAGTGTTATGCGCTACAAACATTTAATTAGTAGCCTAACATATTCCGTATACGAAATAATCACACAATTTTCTCAGCCCCCACTTAAGCGGCCGTTTACACTGCAACAGTTCCGTATTAAATTACGGTATAAAGTACCTGAACTTCGGGTACATTATCCGTAAAATCCATTTTACTGTTAAGGCCATATTACTAAAAAAAATACGGTATGTATGATTTTTTGTTTCGTAACATGTTCGGTAAAAATGGATTTTACAGTTAAAAGTAAATTAATCCGGAATTTTTTACATTGTACGCAACTATCATCGTCAAGCAGTGATAAGCAAACCTTCTTCGTTTCTTTTGTGGGCGAATCTCAGGAATCATTAACCTATATGTCTTCAAACTTTTCTTATAAATATATAACATAATAAGCGAAAATTAATTCTAATAAAATTACAGGAATAACTATGCATTACTAATTTTAAGATACGTACAGTTTTGATCACGAGTAACTTGCTTTTGGCTTTCATTTCTTACTTCAATCCTACATTTGACAACTTTTCATGAGTATCGCTTAGAGTGTTTAACATACTTTTTATTTTATTTTTTTCAATATGTATTCTGTTTAAAAAAAAACTGAAAATCCCTATAAACATAATTTAGTTGCTCAGCTGTACTATAATATTTTCTTGAATGATATTTTTCATGAATATTGACGTTTGCAAACACTTAAAGTTTGTCGCCAAATTTTAGCACGTCGAACTGTAATCATCAAAATTTGAAAAAAAAAAGGTATACAATCCAATTTTGCGATTTGCAAGTTAAACTAATTATACAAGTTTGTTTTACTTTAAATAAGCTTTTGGTATATCACTAACATAAAACTCGCAAAATTGGATTGTATACCTTTTTTTATTCAATTTTCGATGGTAACGGTTTGACGTTTATAAGAAAAGTTTGAAGACATATGTTAATGATTCCTGAGATTCGCCCTTGTATGTAGACTGTAAATATTCAGTTTCATGAAATACAAATAATTACTTAAATTCAAGTTTGATTATTTGAATAACCCTATTTTCAACTTCTCAAAGCTATAACAAATAAAATAAAAAAACTGTGGTTTTTCGCGTAACATTAATTTATCATATGTCTAACTAAAAAAGTCCGGATCAAATTCAAACTGGATAAAGCATTCAGGGTAACATAAAGTATGATATACAGTTGTTTTTGTAGTAATAATTGCCTCAAAATCATTGAATCACTCTAATTAAAAAATATCAACGTAAGAACTATGATATAAAATTTTACGAAAAAAGGAATTTTATGGACCTAGGTCATATTACTACAACCTAGGTCATATTACACGAATATTTAAGGATTTAACACATCAATTTAGGAATAAAGGGAATAAAGTTTTAATCACTTCCATTTCAATTTTACACTTCAGTAGTCACAACTGAGCATCTATTGAAACGCAGAATTTCACTAAAATCTATTCTCTATTTCTTAAACCACAAAAATAATACAGATTTAATGATACAAACAAACAACAACTGCACATTTTCTCACTGGAGTACGTATCTTGAAAACAAAACAAAATCTTACCGCGCACGTTTAAAGTAATGACCGTGCTTATTCCTGATCCGATACCATTGGATGCTTGGCACATATAAAATCCTTCGTCGGTCTTTTCAACGTTGCGAATCGATAGGGAGCCGTTTACTAATGTGTGAATGTGGGCATCTGTTAGCAGCGTGTTGTAGTCACTCTGCAATGTGTCTATGAAAGATAAAATATGATTTTAGACTTTGAAAGAGAAGCATTTTCTCATAAACTCTCATTTTGGAACAATGTCTTCGTTTCGGTGATTATGGTATTAATTACATTAATAAATTGTTAAAATTTATGGGATGCAATAATTAAGGACTCGAAAATGCCCTGATTGCTGTTTAAAGGGCCAAGTTTCTTGAAGGCGTTTGATATATTTAAGTATTACATGTAATTAGTTTGTGAATAATGATTTTGCTTTGCATATTTTGTAAATGTTCCATTGCGTATTTCTCCCATAGATGATATTATGAAGGAAATGATTCGCAAGGGTTAGTATTAAAAATTAATCATTTTCCGAAAATATACCGCATACCCACTAATTTTCATGGCTTTTTATGGGATATTTATTTTTTCCGAATATTCAAAGAAGAGGAAGCATTTAAGTTTAAATAATTGATTTAAAACGATATTTACCCTATGATATCTATTACATTCAAATTTATACCTAGAATACCTAAGAAGTAAACTGTTATGCTTTTAAGTCGTAGCAAAATTTTAAAAACATTTGCTTACTTACTTGTTATATCTCTCCAACTATAAAATTGTAGTGAAATAGAATTAGTTTGACAACTATAATTGATCAAGCGAAATTGTTATATTTTCATGTTTTTTTTATCCATAAAAAATTTCCCTTAAGGAAAGTTGTATTATATGAAACTTAAATTTTGAAAGTCGTAGACCTCTTGTAGTCCTAGACCTTTTTTTAGCTTTTCGCGAGTGTGTAACAACCATCTTTATTAAGAAGAAACTTTAAATTTGTTTTTATTATGAAACATATATTGTTCATATAATTTTCTAAGATAATAATTTAAAGTTTTTCAGCTCTCCATCTATTATTTTTTCCAAGTTTTAATGCATACATACTTATTAATGATTGAATTTAAACGTTTTGATTATTCTCAAATTTTACTATGAAAATTACCCTGTGAAAATAGGGCATTAGCTTCGGTAACTTACTTTGCCATCACGGGTGAAGTTCAAAAAATATGAATTTTGCATTTTGAAGTTATATCGTTATAATTTCGTTGAAATATCGTATCTTTGCTATCATCGTTATAATTTGTTGTCGTTCATATTATTATTTAATTTTAATTTTATTCAAGCTCTCAAATAATAAATGCGTGAAACTTAATGTATTTTTTTATTTAAATTGTATAATATACTTTTTATGATTATGACGTTTACATAATTTTTAGCAAAATCAGTTTGTTCGGAAATAAAGTTTAGTTAGCTATAAAGTAAATTTCAGATTAACCTCTTTAAATTCTTGCAATAAATATAATAACTTTTTTTATCTTAAAAGAAAGCAAATTCTCGCTATGTAACACAAAGAAATTTCCCCTCAACCACAGTTTGAGAAAGGAATACTACAGCATTAAAAAAAAAATTGTAGTGCAGACGAGATATTACTCCAAATTTCTTACTTAGCATAACTCGAACAAACCAATAAGGGTTCTTTATAAATCTAACCATTTACCATGCGATTATTTCTACACACGAAATTTGTTTACTACGCTTTAAAAAAAATCAATATTTGGGGGAAATCGTTCACAAACAAACTCGAATGATGTCTAAACTAACACTTTAATTTAGTAATTTAAATAATTAGTTGATGAGTTTAGACATAACTTTTTACTTAAAGAGTTAAAGTAAATATAGTTTTATCTAATCGTTATTATGTAAACATATATCTAAATAGATCATCACACATTCTCTAAATAAACATTCACGCATTCTCCAATCACCCCCAATTCAACTTCTTATTAATATTTATACAAATATATATATATATAGTTTTCATAGAGTTGATCTTCCTAATTTCCATTGGTAACCGTTGTTTTAATTATTTTGTGAAATATTATTAATCATAGTAACTAAACAAAAATAAAAATGAATCGACGAATAAAACATAAAAATAAAATTTAAGAAATAAATTACACGAAACGTGAATTTGGGTTCTCTGGAGATTCCGAGTAAAAACAGAGTTCGATCTTTTAAAGTATTTTTTAAGCTGTAATAATATATCTCAGAACAATAAAAAGATATGATTACTGATATAAATAGAAGTTCCGGTTAAAAGCTTCGACTCATTTGGATTCATTCAAAAACATTCAAATATTACTGACGCAAACGTATAATTTATCAAGCACAAACATCACCGAATTTCGCAAAACACTGCTTCCCCTTATAACTGTTAAAATTTTTTATTATTTATTTATTTTGTATTTGATTACATAACAAGCAAAAGTGCTCTGGCAAATACCTATTTTTAAAAATTTTAATTTATTTACCAAATTTCATTAATTATTAGTTTATTAACAATTCATTTTTACTTTCTTTTGTAAGATTCAACTTAAATGAAACTCATACACATTTAATATTTGTATAAGCGTTATTTTGCAGAAAAAATTGGTATATAAGAAACGAAGCAAGTGCAGTTTTTGTTGCACTTCATAGAAAAGACTATTCAAGTAGATAAATTGTATCTAAATTCAACGTTTTCGAGACTACTAATGTCAGAACTTTGAATAGGAAGAAAGAAACTAACCCAATTAAGATCCCTTAAATGAACAGGAAGGCACAGAACAACTTCCAAACGTGAGGATAAGTTCATCTGCATTCAAAGTAAGCGTCAGCAGACTCGGTCAGCTGCAGAAATCCGCAAGGAATTGAATGTTACTAAGCAAAAAACTACAACAATTACTACTTTACTACATCGATTTCGTGACTATGGTTTAAAAGAATGTGTAACTGCTAGAAAACTTTTGTAGAAAAAATAAACATAGTAAAACACTGCAATTGACTAAACATGGTAACTTATTTTTAAATTAATGGCCAAAAGCTTTGTTTACTCAGGAGTCAAAATTTGAGTTGTTTGGAAGCAAGCGAAGGCAGTATGTTCGTCATTTAGTTAGTGAATGCATGCCAATTTAATGTATATTACCAACCGTCAAGCATGTTGGAAGCTCAGTCATAGCTTGAGGATGTTTTGTCTGAGACAAAATTGGAGATCTTATAATAATCGAGGGAATTATTGATAAAAAAATACCACAGAATATTGCAGCGTATGCTTTTCCAGGTGGACATATAAATTATGGTAAAGGATTTGCTTTTCAGCAATATAACGATCCCAAACATTCTTAGAAATTGTGTAAAAACTATATTTCTTTCAAAGAAAACAAAAAATATCGAAATACAGGAATTGGCACTTTCTATACACTAATCTTAATTATATTGAACTATTGTGGGACGAATTCGATAGAAATTTTCGAAAAATGCAATGTAGCGATCAAAACAAATTTTGGGAATCTTCGCATAGTTTCTGGAACCAGATCTCTAGAACATTGCAAAAATTAATAGATAAAAATACCAAAGAAATGCACTGCTTTGATTAAGGATAAAGGAAGATATTTCGAATCCAATATTAGTCAAAAGTCATAAGTTATAAATAAAATTATAGTTTTTACCACATAAAATTACCTATATTTTTTTAATTAAAGTTATTTTGTTGAAATTGGAAAAAAAAAATTCAGAATGAGACTAATTGTTTAACCAGTACTGTACATATCTCGGATTGATAAAAAATACGATTACCAATATAATTAATATCAACTGCTAATATCAACTATATATAATTAATATCAACTACTAAAATATTTCAAAAGAAAGTTCATGATTTGAAATTATAAGTAGGTGCATAATGAACACCATCTTACCAGCAGAAAGGTTAAAATGATTACCTTCTGCTCTCTTCCAAAGTATTTGAGGTTTGGGAAATCCATCCGCTACACAGTTGAGTATGACGTCAGATCCTAGAACTGCTTCAGTGTGAGGAGGCTCCGTTGTCCATCTGGGAGGTGCTAGAAAATACAGTAATTGTTGCATTCTTTTATCACACCTTTTGTTAATTGAAATCAATTTCTCAATTGAACAAATGATAATCGCAATTTGAGTTAACTTTACACAATTGAGAGGATATGGAAGTATTACTTATACTTATAGAACCATCACTTTCTGAATTGTTGTGGTCATAAAACGAGGATGTTGTTTAGTGAAGCAATTTCGAATTGTGCTGAAGAATAATGAAGTTCGATAGCGTCAAACTTCTGTCTAGGGTCAATTTGAATCATGCTATTGATAAAAGTAATTCTTAATTTCAAGATATGGTTTTATGCACTCCATGCCCTTAATGTCTATAAGTTAAATTCTCTAAAAAGAAAAGCACACACAGGCCAAACATTAAGGAGCACCAATTATTTTTGGAATTCGTCTGCATAAAGTCTTACATGATGTTGAGCACAACAAATTGAATTGAAGGGTAAAAGAATACGGTCGAGCGGTTAGCGTGCCTGACTGCGAAGCCCATAGCTGCGGGTTCGAATCCCGCTCAGGGCATGAATATTTCTCTCGGTGTGTTGCTCTCTATGGTGTGATGCGTGAATGTGGCAAACCTTATAAATGGGTATCTGTTGCAGTGTGGAGTGGGTAATGTTGCGCGCCTCCGTGACTTAGGTTCACAATTGCACACTGAGTAACGTAAAATAAGTAATACTTCCGGCATCTTCCTAGGCAAAGAACGTGAAAGTTCAGTGCCTGCCATTAGAAAAAAAAAATAACCTTGAGGCAATTAAAATCAAATTAAGGGTGTGGTGGCTCTTATCATCTGCAGATGACTTGGCTGAAACCAGACTGACAGCAGTCGAACATCAACCACCCGCTAAATGAGGACACAGCGAACTGTCTGAAAGATTTTTAAACCAGAAATTTTGAACTCAAATCATAATTAATTACGAAATGCACCAAAGTACCCAAACACGTAAAAATACAAATCAAAGGACAGATGGTTGAAAGTTCTAGGAAATTAGATTTTATTACACAATACAATTATTCAACTTAAACAGAAGCATTATTCAATTTAGCTGCCATTAACATTGCAGCACACTTTCCCGGTATTGTACTCCAAGGTGTAGATAATATGGCTGAAAGTTTAACTGTTTCTCATAAATTTCATTTATGAGTGTAACTAATCTGAGTTTGAATTATACGATAAAATTACATAGTTAACTTAGAATTTTTTTTAACCAAAACATAATATTCCAAAAATTTTCCATTTTCATATAACAACAATTATTGACAAATGAATATGCGTTTTTATAACTCTTTTTGTAGTTCTCTGTGATATGAAGTTTGAATTCAATCAATAAACTTGAATATATATAACAAAGAATAACATTTCGTACATATTTGTATTGATTTATGCAAATAACTTTTGAAAGTTTGTTAATTGAACTAAATACAACTTAAATAAATATTCACAACTCTAAGCATTAATATAATTTTTGAGAGATATTACACTAGAATGCTGAATGTAATTTGCGAACAACTTTTTAGTAAATAAGATTTAAAAAATAATAATTTTTAAAACTAGTCACTTAATATTAGTCTTTTAACGTGATGTTAAGCACACTCATAACAAGCAAAACAAACTTTATTAATGGTTTTAGCCACAAGGAATTACACTCTGACATAGGTGACTTTCCAAAGAGCTTTTTGCTCAGATTAAAATTACTGTACATAGTGGAAATGAATTAGCTCAGGTGGAAGTTACTTAAAACTGACAGAATTATTGCGTGGTTGAGATAATTTAACAAGTCGTGTGTAAAGCCAGATGTTGAGTTTTTGCTACATCTAAATTGATTATAAAGCTTAAAAAGCTGGCAAAAACAACAATTTATCATAATTAGAGAGCAGCCGTTGTGACACTATTTTCAGTGTGCAAAAGTAAGGAGAGTGTTTTTTTCTAAAAAAAGAAATTAGGTGAAATCTTCCAACTGTAAAACTTGTCATTTTTCGTTCTGAAATTTTGTTTTTAAACATAAATGACATTTGTATAATGTTGGGGAATTTTATATGTATTTAATTGATAGGACTTTACTTACTTTGTACAATCTTAGATATGGAAACTGAGTTTAATGGTCACATAAATTTGGTCAAAAAGAAGTTAAAACTATTATAACTCTGAATTTAAAAATAAAAGTGTACTATCGTGGATTTTAAACCAAAAATAATTGTTATTACTTTAATTTTCTCAACTATGTTAAATATTAAACATATAAGCACCATCGTTGTTTCATGAACAACGATGTGTTTCTAAACTTATTTAATTATCTGTTAGATAAAAATTTTAAAAAAATGTTATGAGGGAGGGATTCGCGAGGGCTCATTGGTAAAAGGCTTTGAGCTGTAATTGAGAAAGACTGGGGTTAGATTCTCAGTGGAGGCATGAAAACCACCTTGATGCTGGTCGATTGATACTGTCTGTTCGTAATGTTACCACGTTACCACAATCGTGCCGTTCACTCGGCATTTGCGTAGACTTGTAGGGTAAACTAACCAGTAAAGAAACACTTAAGCTTAGCTTTCCTTTCAAAAGATCATAAAAATTTCAAAATTTGTAATTTTAGCTAAATGACGGTGTCGACATATTTGTTATTTAATGCAAAAGTTGCAATTGTTTTTTTTTTAGATAACTTACATAATATTGTTTTAAGCTTTTGGTGATTCAAATAATAAGTAGTAAGATAACCAAGTGAAGGAACAGTTCTTACCAATTAATAAACACTAAATTTCCCAGTGAATGAACACTTAATTTTGAGAATGTTCGATGCTAGTTAGGAATCCATAGACCACACAAATGTCTAAAATCAAGAGTTTTCTTGGAATTTTATATAACATATAACCACAGTTATCGTAGAAAAGTTTACTTTTTTTTCAGTCATGGAATGGAATGTAAAACATGGTTGAACGCAGAATTAAAAAAAAAAAATTCCTTTTTTTCACAGTTCAATAGTCTGTTCTAAATCAGGAATGTTTATCAATGTGTAATCCGATGATATTTTTATTATTATTATAATTAGATCACTTTTTTGTTTCCCCCATATTTTTTGAAGTTTTCTTTTTTTTAAAAATTTTTTAAAGTTTTTTTTTCCTCTTCGTCATACTTTCTGCTTCAATTTTTTTTAGCTCTTTCAGTCTCTTTAAATTTTCGTCTTTTTTCTGAAGTTAATGCAAAAAAGCAATTTATTTCTTTTTCTTTTGATTTGACTTTCCTCTTTTTTCCAAATATTTGGCCAATCTAAATGTATCTTCGTAATTTATTTTGACTTTCCAGTACCATTTCTAGAATTCCTCACTGGATAACAAGTGAGAAAAAGGAGTTTCGAAGTTTGAGTAAAATCCATCTCTCATTGACTTATATCTAGTGGGTCTTCAGCAGTACTTAACATTTACTTATGCAACTAACAATACCTCAAGAGGACTTACCTCGAAATCAGTTTTCAAGACACTTTCATTATCAATGTTAGTTGTATCAGCTTCAGTGCCAAAATTTAATTTATTCAAATGTTCTTTTAACAATAAATTCTTCCATATTGAGAAAAGCATAGGCTATTGGATATTTGGGAGATTATACTGTTCTGTCAATGTTTCTTTAAAAATTTGCAACATAACTTGTGAAATTTGTCTATGTTTGGTTGGTAAGCTCTCTTGCTCAATAACTCTCTGTGTCTGTCTTGCGTGCATTTGTTAAAGTTAACGTTTTCTACATCGGATGGAAAAATACCACATTTCATAAAAGCATTTTAACTTCATCAGTTGATGTCTCAAAATCTTATTTAAAAATGCATATTAAATTCTCTCCACATATTGTTTTACAATTCTTTTGTTTTCAAGATCTAACGGGAAAATTCCATTAATTCAGTAGAAAGATAAACCAGAGAATTTGTTTTGATGAACTTGCTCAGTTTCAAATTGATATGAGATTTATATCTATCTTGAGGAAGAAAAAAAGGGAATTTGATAGCATTTCCAATTAATCATGGGTAGAAACATTTGCAATATATTTGTAAAATGTTGCTGCGTTTATCGTTTCACTTCATGAATCGCTTTTTTTAATAAATATACAGCAGGAAGTGATCCTGTAATATCTCAAAGAATTCTTTAGTAAGGAAAAACTACCAATGGAGGTACTTCTTTCTTTTTCTTTCCCGGGTACTATAGAATATAAATCCTTATAGTTTTTAGGGTCAAAGATTTTTCCTGATTAAAGGCAGTATTCAACTCCCGTTTCGTTCGCATTTTAAATGCAATCACTTTCTAAAAGGATGCCAGGGCTACTTCCCTCCGAAAGATTCCTCTAAAGTTCTTCAAACCAGTCTTTTGAATATTATTCTCTCTAAGGGAAGTTTTTCCTTTTGAAATCATCTTCGCATTGCACTGAGTTATTGGTGGATGTCGTCTTAAAAAAAAATTATTTCTTTTCAAGCCTTTATTATTATATTTCGTTAGTTTTCGGTCAGTAAATATAGTTTATTAAGGTGTCTAACGTATGATGTAACTAATCACTACATTTATAAAAATAAATAATAAATAAATTATGATTTATATATATTTATATATATATATATATATATATATATATATATATATATATATATATATATATATATATATATATGATTATTATTATTATTATATATTTTCGACAGAGAAGGAAAAATAGAAGTACAAGCAATTTGTAACGTTTTTAAAGAGTTATTTTTTATTTAAAACATGTTCAGCAGACATTAAACCTTTTAAAAATTCATGTTCTTAAAATGTGGAATCAAAATTTATGCATAAAATATTATCTATACATACTGCATACTTATTCATAAGAAAATTCGAAAATTTTGTCAAAGAGATTAGATTTAAATAAAAATGTATGCTATTAAATTAGTTGCTGATTAGAAAACTCACTCAGGTTTCGATCATGAATTAGTATTTCTTAAATGCTCAAGAGTTAGTATTTTTTAATTTATATTTCAGTTTGAAAAAAATAAGTAAATGCAGATATTTTTTTAATTTAATATAAATTAATTTCAAAAATAAATTTCGATTAGATTCGTTTCTTAAATTTTTACTGCATTACATTCCTTTAAGTCATGCTGAATGTTCAACAATATTCTGTTAAAAATGCAAATAACAGAGAACTATGTATTACATAAATAAAATGTAGACAAAGATTGCTCTGGTTCTGATAAAAGAAGAAAAAAGTCAATCCGGAATAATAATCTTCAGAAAAATCCCAAACGGATAGTTGGGATATAGACCAACCACTTGAATATGTTCTTTTAGATTTCGCCAGGCATAGACTGACTTTATTCCCTTCCTTCTTTTCCGAAACGTCTTCAAACTACAAATCTTCCTTTTCGAGTTATTCGAAGCGGCAGAAGACGTGGAGAGGAAATCTGAGAGCCATTTATTTCCCCAACTGTCGACAGACACTGCATTAACTGTAGAAGAAGAATGGACTGTCGATACCCAAGAAGGACTCAGGGGAATTGTGATACACTTGAAGGTAAAAAAGGTTTTATTTTAAGATAAATATTTCGACGTTTAAATAGTCGCGTGAAATTCCCTAAGCTATTAAAATTTTGAGCCTTTGTTGGAGAATACCCTCTCGAGAAAGCCATTATAATGGAATGTTTACAAACTTAAGTGACATTCTCTTCTTTGATAACCTACATAAGTGCCTTGAAACAGTTCATATAGTCTATTCATGATAGATAACACAGATTTTAGTCATACAAATTTGTTCCGCATCAAAGTTTCTTTACATTGATTGGTTTATGTTTTAAATATTATCACATCAATGTGTTTGTTTAAGTTTTTGCGAGATTATAGATTAAGTAGCTGACTTAAATCAAGCGTTAATTTCCTTTTTTTTCTTTTGATATATTTGTAACTTTCATTTTATGTAATTTCTAGTTTTATTTCGAAAATATAAATACATCAGGGAGTCATGGTGGCTTCGAGGATTGATCGCTTACCCACCAATGTTTTGACTTGGGTTCAAATCCCATCGATGGCTGGATCGATATGAATCGATCGCACCGACCACAGTGCTTGCGTAAAATTATTATGGTAGACGGATCACAAGTTAGAGCTGCATTGCCGTCACATTAGTATGTCATACATGCCCTACCATAAATGACTACAAATCATGCCCTAGCCGTTAGGTTAACCATGAGATGTTTTCATGGTTTTCCTCTCCATATAAAGCAAATGCTGGCTAGTTCCATCAGAAAGTCCTCCACGAAGGCAATTTCTTTCCAATACTTAATCCAGGAATTCCTTTGTCTTCTGGATAGTGTTCAAAATTATAAGGATGCGGAGTAGTACATTGGTACTCGCAAACTCAAAAACATTGTTGTCAACTGTTCAACAATGGTAATAAAATAAAATCAATTCTTTAGTAATTTTAAACGAATGTTTACAAGCTTGCATAAATGATTTAGCAGAAAATATTTTTTGATTACTTTTATATTAATACTATTTTTCGAATAGTGTGAATAGTATAGTCCTTCAGCTCTTATATAGATAATACAGCTTTTTTCCCATAAAAATTACACCAAATTCTTTTATATATACTTTTACAATATCATCGAGGAAAAATTTCAGCTTCCATTTGAGTAAGAGTATAGAAACTAAGTATATTACTAAGATAAATTAATTGTCTTTAACTACTGCAGACAAGAGATAGCAAATTATTTATTTTTCCTAAAGTAGCAATGTACTCCCCAAAAAGGAAATCGGCGAATACGTTTCACTAAACTCATTTTCTCCATTACAATGCTTATAGAATGAATTTAATAATGTACACAGATTTTCATTTCAGCCTAGCATATCAGCTAGATAATTTTTCTCCCGAGACTGTTATAATTTTAATGAAAATCAAGGTTTTATACATACATACCAATAGACTTGATTTTAAATTGCCGATTTTGGCCTAAATACTTGGAAAAAAATTTTCAAGGAGCAAAGTAACTGATAACCATGGCATGTAAAAATTATTAATTCATATTTCAAAGATTTCTCAAAAATCAATTCTACATTATCCAGAAAATTATAGAAAACGTGAACAATCATCGCCGTGCGCAGCACTGGACAAAATGTTAAAACTATTTTGAATATTTGCCCTTATTTCAAAATTGCAAAACCTTTTCCTGGAAATGATGCATTTTAAAGTTTTTTTTTCTGCTTTTAAAGTTGGTGCTCAGTGTAATCAAACATTGTTGCATTATTGCGAAGTAGCTTATTTAATGTGCATTAAACTTTTGCTTTCTTATATAAAATGCATTAAAATATCGGAAAAAATATTTAAAATTTTCTAGATCAAAACCATTAACTGCAAATTCAACAGACTTATTTTCCTGTATTGTGAAATAGGCATGCACTGCTACTCAAATGCCTTGAAAAATTACTACACCAGACTTGTATTCGAGGAATTTTTTAACATAGATTAGAGATCTTAAGAGATAGCCTAAATCCATTGCTGTGTGGTTAAATAAATTGCTTTCCCCGTTTTTAATATAAAACTTCTTTCTAGAAACTCATTATAAAAAAAAGATTAAGGGTGAATTTAAAACTTCTAGGATATGAGTACATTTATCTAAATAAACTAAACTATTAAGAAAATATATTTACTAATCATTTCCTATAAAAGCTGATTTTTGATTAAAATGATCTCCATTCACCTAGTACCTCGCTATTCACCTTCCACCACAGGAAAAGTACTCGACTATTAGTAAATGTAATGTTCAAGTATATTACTTATTTATTTTTATTTCAAATTATGATATTATTTATTTATTTTTATTTCAAATTATGATATTATTTATTTATTTTTATTTCAAATTATGATATTATTTATTTATTTTTTTTTCAAATTATGATATTATTTATTTATTTTTATTTCAAATTATGATATTATTTATTTATTTTTATTTCAAATTATGATATTATTTATTACTCCGGCTGCCCACTCCGAAGTCCAAATGCGATGAGAAAATGTATATATACTCAAAGAAAGGACGTGTATGTGTCTTAGTCATAAGCATAAAATATAGTATGCATCAATTAATTAGTATATTAAGGTTCAGCCATTGAACTTTTATGGTTGAGTCTTCGTACGCGAATAATCGACAATTAGTTCAAGAGTTATTAAGGTTTTCTCTTTTTTATTACGCATAGTACAGATTTTTTTACTTACACTGTAACAAAATTTAATTTATTTTGGTATAATTCATATTAATCTATTAAATTATTGCAAGAAATAAGCATAATTATTATTTTCATAAATTTTAATCAATGAAACATTAAAGATATTGAAGAGAAATCTTCAAAGTCTTAATTTAAAAAGATCTAAGTATTTTTTTAATCGAAAATAATTGAAAAGAATAGATAAAGCTCTAAAAGCTGCTATTTCCACAACAAAATAAGCGAGCAAAAGAGAAAAAAAAATTGTGAGAGCTTAAAATCTAATTACTCCTATCTTGATATCTCTTCTAATGAATAATTTAAAGCCTGACAGAACTTTTTCTCGAAATAAAAAGTCCCAACATTGTCGCAACATATTTTTCTGATTTTTAGCTGCAAAGTCACAATCCATCTCCTAAATTAACTTGCTTTCTCTAAAAATAAAATAACAAAATAAAGAGAATCGACATGTCAAGTAAAATGACATGGGATAGTCTGCTTTTATAGCGCAATCCTTTTTCCGGACGTGCCTATTAGAATAACGACAATAGTGGGGTGGGTTGAAATATTAAAAAAGACAAGGAAGTCATGTTGTCGACAAGAAAAATCGTTTATTGGAAAGGTTCACTGTTAGCTATTGTTAGCGGCTAAGTGAATGATGAAGGTTGACAAGAGTAATCAGCGCTTACGTAAAATTCTAAATGTCTTAAAAGTAATGGGGCTTCTAGGTTCTGGCATGTTATTCAGCCGATGCAATATTGAATATGCGTTAGTTAACTACTTACGATATTTCCATAAAGTGAAGCAATAAATTATCTTTTCAAATGTAATTGCATGCCTTACTTATAGTGAATGATCGTGTAAGTGTGTGCTAAATGGAGATAAATAATGTGTTTGTAAAACAGATATATTTTAGATTGCAATATTGTAATACGAAAATATTTTTGACGAAACTCAATTTTAGATTCTACAATTATTAAATTTAAAAAAAAGACATCCCTTAAAGTAATGGTTAAGTAATGTTTTTTAAAGTTAGTTTCTTTGCATTTTAGTTCTTGTGTGTTATTTCACCGGAGCTATATTGAATATGCGTTTGTTAACTATTAACGGTATTTCCATAAAGTGAAGCAATAAATTATCCTTTCAAATGAAATCTCATGCTACTTATAGTGAGTTTATTTAATTAACGTGTCAGTGTGTGCTAATATGAATTAAATAATGTGTTTTCAAAACAGATGAATTTTAGATTGCTGCATGAAAATATTTTTAACGAAACTCATTTTTTGATTCAAAAATTTTTAAAATAAAAAAATTAATACATATTCTTTAAAGTAATGGGGTTTTCTTTTAATTATCAGTAAATCTTTTTTTTAAATATTATTAAAACATTCCCTAAAGTTTTAATAATTTTTGAAAAATAGTTTATTTGAATTTAAGTTCTGGCACATTATTCAGCCGAACAATATTAAATATGTGTTATTTAACAGCTAACGGGAATTCCATAAAGTGAAGCAATAAATTTTATTTTTAATGTGTTTGTCAAAGAGATACTATTTAGATGTCTGAATTGTTCTGTGAAAACTATTTCAACGAAAATAAATTTTTGGCTTCGACAAAAAAATTCTTGGAAAAAATTACTAAGTTTAAAAAAAAAAAAAAAAAAAAAAAAAAAAAAAAAAAAAACATTTTTTAATGTAATGAAAAATTTTATTTAAATAATCAATAAAATTTCTTTAAATTTTTATGAAACATCCTTTTAGGTTTAAATAGTTTTTGAAAGATGCTTTCTTTGAATTGCGAATTCATCAACATATCCATTGAAATAAATCGCATGATTTTTATATCTAAAAAATTTTATTATTTTTTTCAAAGCGGGTCTGTTTACCATCACTTTATTTTCGAGAAATTTTGAAAACTAATAAAACATGGAAGCATAACTTCTTCAACAATATACGCATTTTATGCTCAAGCGTAAAAAGTGAATTTAACGTAAATAGCTTTAAATAATTCAAAGAGGGATTTCATTAAGGTTCTATAATTTTAAAGTATATGAATGAATTAATACCAATAATACAGTCACATGGATAATTCAAAATTTTGAATAATATGCAGTTTTGTACAATCTTCTATAAAATATTACGTTCTAAAAATTGTTCCTGAAGTGGTTTTTAGATAACCAAGTAGGTAATATACATTACATTGGTATTTTATATGAAAGCCTGACACCTATAAGAAATGATTTGCACCACCCTTTTGACTGGCGGACCTATGATCCCTACCGAAAAAAAGAAGGGTAGAAAAGTAGAAAGAAGAGCAGAAGGGTTTTCTAAAAGTACAGTTACTCCCTTGGCCTTAAACCAGCTCTTCTAAGCATAAATTTAACACAATTATAACATCTTGTGCATTTTTACTTGTGCTTGAAATCTTGTTTATAAGTTGCGACTATAGCATCGTTAGTCTAATGAAAAAATAAAATAGTTCTAGTTAATTTTAGTTTTGTATCAGTTGATAAATTTGTATCACATGCTTTGGGAATCGATATTGTCTTCAATAAAACATTTTTGTTAAATAAAAAAAAGAGAATAATTGAGATAGAAAATATTGTTTCATTTAATAAATAAATGAAGCGCTGTTTTTAGATAAAGTTTACGCTTTACGTCTTTAATCCGCACTGACTAAGCCTTTTATATTAGCCTCTTCTGTTTGAGAAAAAATTTGGCACTCCAAGTTATAAATAATTAGGATAGTTTTTCTTGTTCCTTCGAAAGAGTAAATTTGACTCGTTTAATATTCTCCGTCAGCAATAATTATTTTGTTGGGCCATGTTATTTTCCTTCCCAAATGTTAAAAGAACCGGGTGTAATTTATGTTTGAAAAAAATAATAATAATTAATCTGAACGCTAGATGGCGCGGTGAGTGCTGACATTTTTTTGAGCAAGATATATAGTTTGTCCATATAAAGAATTCCCCTCGCCACAAAGTGTGAGGTCATCTGCTGCTATGGAAGCAAAAAATAGAGCATTTCAAATAGGATTTCTTCTTTCTCTCCTGACTCCTTTTCCCTCGTTAACTTGAGCCAAACCATGTCTTAAATATTGACCCAACATACTAACCTATTTGAAATAGTACTAACCTATAGAATACTACTAACCAAAATACTAACCTTTTTGAAACTTCGTAACTACAGTGGCAGTCGCTGCTGCAGATGAATGGAAGGGAAATTATTTCGATCAATAGACTATATTATAGTATTCTAAATATAGGGTTAGATAATATAACTATTTGGAGAGAGTACACGCGCATCGAACGCGCATGCTCAAATAATTAAATACGTATCAAAGTAACGAATAATCATTTTGGCAACCTTTCACACAGAAAATGTTAATTCAGAAATGTGCTTATTTTCACTTATTTATTTATTTTAAGACATAAAGCGTATTAAAATCCAAAGGAAAATTTTAAAAAACATATCAAAATTACTTTAAACCTCACTATTTGAAAACTGTACTACAATTTTTAATCCCAGAAGGTTAATAATGAAATGTTAGATTTTTGTTATTAGTTTTTAAAATATAATTCCAAAGAGACTTCAATATTAATGCACTTTAAAAAACCGGCACTCTGGGGAAATTATTCGTAAAATATTTTACAGTCATTTGCATTAATTTTTTCTGCAATATTCAATTAATTAGAGTGAGTCAGTGATTTTACAGTAGCTATTACTGAAAAAGTTAAGGTAAATCACATTTTTTGTTCCGTGATATATTCCAGTAAAAAAAAATTAAAGAGTTCGCACTTTCAGTGCCGGTATTTTTTACCGTAATTATTTGGGATTTTTTAAAGTTTAGTTAATCTTCCCTGTATGTAAAATCGATGTAAAATGTAAAATCAATGCCAGCATCACTTTTTTTCAGAAAAAATATATGAATTAAGATAGAAAAAAAAAACATTCCAGAATAGAGACAGATAAAATGACAAAATAGATGTGGAATAATCAGACTAAAATAAAAACCGCTCAAAATAAAATGAATATAAACAAAACATTCTGAAAATAAGTAAAAAGCTAAAGGACGGACAAATAAGGAAACATATTCTAAAACTTATGTAAAAAGCTAAAGGACGGACTGAAAATGAGTAATGAATTCTGAAAATAAGTAAAAAGCTAAAGGACGGACAATTTAGGAAACATGTACTAAAACTTATGTTTTATAATATTACTGTATATCAGTTATTTATAAATTATATTAGAAAATAGGCGTACCGTGGATTACCATTGCTGCAGTGAAACTGGCGGATGCTGCCAAGTTCCTAGCAATGCACGTGTAATTTCCTTTATGTCTCAATTCAACCCGAGTGAATAACATGGCCTTAGAAAATTCATCCAAAGTGGTTTCTGTCACTCCTAAATCTTGTGTCAGTGGCTTGCCGTCCTTCAACCATTGTATCGTTATAGGAGGATCTCCTTTGGTGACGGAGCACAGCAATTTTGACCTAGCGCCTTCTTCGATGGCTTCAGGTATGTGAAAGGGCTCGATAACTGGCGGAGCTGAAAAAGAAATTAAGTTGCTAGGCTTAAGAAAGGATGGACAAACATGCTTTACTTCTTTGCTTTGCAGTTGTCATGGCAACCAACAAGTTTGCGACTAAAAGAGAAACAAAATCCCAGCTTCTAACAAATTATCAGAATTTCCCGTGAATCGGTTATTTACATTCAAATCTCTCGAGTCAAGAAACGGGAGGTTTGTCTCGATTTTATTTTTCCAATTACTAGTTTGGAAATTTCTGACAGCTTGTCGCGAGATTTCTGCAGAATTTAATAAAGTTTTCTTCATCAGATGATTTATGTTAGTAGAAAAGTTCATAAATGTGTACTGGTGAAATCACAGATGCTTTTTGCTGAATAAAATTTTTTATTTCGGTGAATTCAACCGGTATGCCATGAATTAAAATCATAAAATATTCTGGTTACACATGACTTTTATTCTCTTGACTATTGTTTAAGGAAAAAAATATTTATGAAAATGTTTGAAATATATTAGTGCATTGAGACTGAAAGAGCATAGTAGAATAACATTTTATGCTTTTAAATTCCATAAACTACTTAAATATTGTATCATTCCTGAAAATTATTAAACGATTTATTCATGCGTATTTTTTAAAAATAATGTTAAGCCTTATTCAAATTGCACGCAGCACAAGGAAGAAAAATCTGAAGAACTGTATGTAAAACTTTTTTAAACAATATTTTTGTCGAAATAATAAGTGAGGATTTGTATGTTGAGATAGGGAAATTGTTAACACCCCTTAAAAAAAAGAAAATAAAAAGCAATTGCATAGAAATTTTAAAGTAAAATTGAATTTTGAAAATAGTAATTAAATATAACCTTTCAAACGAAAGGTATGAAAATAAACACGTATATATTATTTTTTAAAATATAGCATTCAGTAGTATTTTTTCTTTTTAATTTTAAATTAAATTTTATGTTGTTTCATACCAGTTGTTATTAAAAAAATAAATGGAGACCTTAAAAATATCGGCAGAATTTCAAAACATAATCACACTGCTCAAAATGTTGTTTACTGTAAGGTTCAACTGGTCTGACTAGAAAATTCATAAAAATTGAAGTAAACATACGTTTTATCGCTTGATTTTGTCTCACACCGAGACGCAAGAAATTTAATAATGTATTTGTCAAAAACTGCTTTGTAAATATGTATCTACGTCTGGAGTATATTAATATTAAATATGAGTTGACGTAAACCTATATATATTAGTTATATTAATCGTACAATATTGTTTCATATTTATTTAAGAAAACTGCATAAAATTAGAATTAATTCTACCATGGAATCGCCCTGATATGCTAAGGCTTATTTGATGCTGGCAAACAATTAAATGGATTTATACCTTTAAAATTTTTTTTTTTTTTTTTTACTTTTAAAACGAAATACTGCTTTAAAACATTAATTATTGTATTTGCTGTATATAAAATGTAAATGTTTCTGAATTTTCAATTATATAAAAGTTGAAATCAGTGATGTTTACTAGCATATGACTATAATAAATAAAAGCCAGTCTCACTGGTAGTGTTCTGTTGACCTGGATGACATGTGGAAGTCAAACATATTGAATTAGTATTTGAAAGCTATCTTAAATCGAGTGTTTATTTTGTTTGAAGGGTTTGTAATTTCAAAAAGCGATGCTATTTTGTGTTGAAAATATTCTGACTAATTTTTAAACATTCCTAACTTTTATATATTTTTTTCTTTTTTTTTTTTTTTTTTGAGGGATTGTATATTATAATTTCCATTTAGAGCATAAATGAAAAAAATTTCTAACACTATATTTTTTAATTAATTTACTTTTTAAAACATTAAAAAAAATTAATGCCACAACTATTGGGGCCCCCTTTGTTTAAACAAGTAAAATTTTAATGGAACACTAATATTCTTAGTTTGGGGCATAAACCTAGGAATTTATATTCAGTTTCAATGAAATTGGCGGCCCGGTACGATTTGATCCACGAACCGATACCGGTCCGCGGATCGGGGGTTGGGGAACTCTGACCTGGATTACATGTGGAAGTCAAACATATTGAATTAGTGTTTGAAAGCTATCTTAAATCGAGTGTTTATTTTGTTTAAAGGGTTTGTTATTTTAAAAAGCGATGCTATTTTGTGTTGAAAATATTGTGACTAATTTTTAAACATTCCTGATTTTTATCCTTTTTTTCTTTGAGGGATTATATATTATAATTTCCCTTTAGAGCATAAATGAAAAAAAATTCTAACACTATATTTTTTAATTAATACTTAAAATAAGATTGAAACGATCATTTGAATGAAGACAAAATGATAGTTTTTAAAGATATTTAACTTCTTTCGAAATGATATTACAAATATTTAATAAAGTTCCGATTTCGGTTCACAATTATAATTTAATATTTAACAGCATCGCACTTTCATAATAGATTTTTCAATACATAAAATTATTATCTTAAAAAAAAAAAAAAAAATTAACAAACACTTGAAGCTTAATAATTTTGATCTTTATTTTCTTATTTAATAATGCACAGAAATAATTAAAATTTTTATTAGAATTTTCAAAATCATATACTAACATTGAAGCACAGTTCATACTTACTTAAAACTCTTATATTAAGCGTCCTTTCACCTTTCTGACCTTGACTATTTCTTGCAATGCATCTGTATTCTCCTCCGTCACTTCTTCGGTCAATTTCTCGAATAATTAATGTTCCATTCTTAAAACCTCTCTGACGATGATTGAACGGTATTCTTCTCCCATCTAATGAAGAAAAAAATGTTTCATGAACAATTTACTAAAATATGGTGAGTGATATAAAAATCCGCACTTATCTTTAAAAACTGAATTAATTTCCTTTCTTTAAATTTACTTTTTTTATCTAAACTTGTAAACAAAGTTTTACAAAACATCAAATGTCATATCATTGTATACTGTAAAAATACCGGAAAAACCCACGGTATAAAATACCGGCAGTTTTGGTGCATTATCCGTAAAACCCATTTTACGGTAAAATAAAGTTTTACTCTAAAATTTTATATATTAATTTTTACAGTAATATTTATTTAATCAGTGTGATTTCACGGTAATTATTATTAGTAAAATTACTGTACATTGGTTTTTTTGTTTCTAATATTTTTCCGTAAAAACGTTACGTTGGCTCTCTAAGTGCCGTTAATTCTTACCATAATTTGATACGGATTTTTTGGCAGCGTATTTTAATGTGTTAAAGAGGCATAATTTGCACATTGAGGATAGTTTTGTTTCCGCTTTGTAGATTTTAGTTTTCCGAAATTAAAGGTAAACTTATTTTGAAAATGAATAATCTGTTTTATTAATAAATAGAAAAATCTTCCTTTTGAATCACATTGTATTTTTACTTTTTTTAAAATTTATTAATTGATTGTTTTATTACATTTTATACCAATATTTATGTATATAATCTGATTGTTTAGTTTAACTTATTTTTATCTTTAGTTTTTAAATTTTTATTTTTATCATTTAGTTTGATTTATAATTTAATGAACGTTTTTTTTTTGTTTCTTTATCTGTTTTTTTCCTTTTCTTTATTAGATATGTTGAATCATTGAATTATCAATAATGATGATCCATAAATAGAGAACAATAATCAAGCCGTATTATTTTTACCATTTGTTTTTATTATTTTTATTACACAAGTTTAATTCTACAATTCTCACTCAACAACTATTAACTTACTGTGACAATCATTGGACAATAATCTAAGCAATGAAAATAGGTTAGTAATTGAACATCGAATTATTAATTAAACAATATTTTTTCTATCATTTTGAAAAGTATTACAAAAGACTTATTCATAAAATCAAAAATATTTGCATTTATTTAGTAACAGCTCGATTTTTTTAAAATAGTTAAGTCATAATTAATAAATATTTTATTAAAATAAATATATTCCAGGCAATTAAATACACGTATCATTCCTATGATTTAAAAAAAAATTAAATTACTTTAAAGAGTTATTTTTTTACTTAATATAAAATGACATCTGAAATGTCAATTTTCACTTTGTTCTCTTTTTATAATCTGAAAAATTAAAATAATGTATAGATCACCTTACATTCTAACTTTTAATCAAAACTGCATAACAACAAAGTTATCTTATTAGAAAATGTCATAAATTTAAATATTATGCTTTTATTGCAATTCAAAGCAATAGTAAAAATACATCAAAATGAATTCTATTTCAAAGAAAATGAAATAAAAGAAATAAAGAAAAGAAATGTTCTCTTTTACAAAATGTTAATTAATTGGACTTTTTTTTAATATTTTTTTAAATAATTCTAAACCATTCTGAAATTAGATTATTTTTCAGTATATGCATAAAGGAAATAGGAAATGAATTCTTTCATTTTTTAATATATATATTTATAAAAACGTTTCGCCTTCTGTCTTTGTCAGTTTACAGACATCTTGAAATTGAAGAATATTTTTTTTCCATTTTTCACTGCCAAAAATTCGATAAACAATAAGTCTTTTCATAAATCCGTTTCTTGATTTCATTTTGGAATCTGAATCACTTTTTGTTATTTTTTTCGATTTTTCTTCTTTATTTGGACTCTTCAAATTTTTGACGTTTGCCAAAAATGAAGCAAAAAATAAAAACATGGAGTGAATTCTCTGGATGATTTGGATGTGTTTGTTTTCTTTACTGAAGTATAGTTTTACAGTTTTGACGTTTTCTTTTATTTCAACTTCATCTTGAGATATAGTTATAGAACAGAGTTAGCATAATTTAAAAATTTACTTTAATCTATTAACTAATTTTTGCTTCACTCTAGAAAATAAAATGCTTTATTTGAAGTTAAATAAACTTGATTGTAAAAAAAAAAACTTTTCAAAAAAGTAACTTACATTTCGTATAAAGATATGTAAGAATACTATTATTAAATTATTAAATGTACAAATGTAACTGAAACTCTTTAGTAATTTCTTAACGATTAAGGATAGAAAAGGAATTTACTTAATTATTGAACAAAGCATATCATTAAATACCTGAATTTTTTCTATCTTTAGTTCAATAAAAATTTTGTTTAAATTAAACACACATTGTGTTTTTAAAAAGTAATAATTTTGGCATAAAAAAGAATTTATTTATATTTTGTTTTCCAAAATATTTTTAATTTTTATTTAATTTAAATGATCTATAACAATAGTTGAATAAGATAACTATTCTATTTAAATGATCTAGAATAATAGTTAAATAAAAATTATTATATGCATAAACTCTGAATGTGGCTACACTGAGAAACAAATTATGGTCAAAACTACCATGACATGGTAATATTTATCATGTTTCCAGCTCTAAGGGAGCACTTAAAAACTTGGTAATTTTTACAAAAGTATTATCGTAAACGTTTTGGTAAAATTAACCTTAAACTACAGTTTGTGTGATGTGTGATGAAAATTTTTAATTAGGTAATTTTATCATGATTAGGTAATTTTATCATGGTAATTTTATCATGATTTAAATTTACTTTTTTTTAATCAATTATAGTAATAATAATTATAATTTTGAAAACCAGAATTTCGAGTAAATCGTTACCATATAAACGTAAAAACTACCTAATTAATACCACCTAATAAAATTACCTAATAAACTGGTTTTATATTATGCGATATTTTTCTTAATAAAATTACAATAATTTTCCAGAATTTGTTTTTCCGTTTAAAAAAGGCTATAAGTTCTAAACAAACTTATAGATTTCCTCAAATCTAAGTTCTTACAAGTCATTATTCATGACTCACTAAAGAATCAAATTTAAATCTTTGAAAATAATCCAATTGTGTGCTTTTTTTTCTTTCTAAAAATAATTATTCTAAACTGTATTTAACGTTACGCGTAAAAATACATTGAATTAATATCTATTACCGTAATTTGTTCCGGAATATTTTACAGTGTCAGTGAGAAATAGCGATAAAAGAGACCCATTTCCTTTTATTTTTGTGCACGGCACACCTAATTATTATTTTAATTAGTATTAGTTATGTTACTATTTAATAATAACCAAGAAAAGAATAAGTGTATCCAGGAAATATTTTAGTTTGTTGAAGTAATTGAAATATTTACCATTAGTTCAAGAAGTTGAATGTCGATTGATATATTTTCAGTAGTGCTATTTTTTATTATTCCAGAGTGATGCTGGTTGACAATCAAATAATAAACAACATAAAATTCTCCTTTTTGCTTATAAATTAATAAATTTAGAAAATGGCCTGGAGAGTGGGGCTGTAGGGCAAGGCCCCACAAAACACCCCCGACCCCCAAGAAATTTAAAAAATGAGTCTTATATGGAGCTTAGCATAGTTTTCGCCAAGGGAAGTTAAGGAATCTATGTTTTGGCTATTAATTGATTAAATGTAATGTCAAGGCTCATTTTCTTAGCCTTAGACATTCAAATGTGATGGCGAAAAAGCAAGCGTGGGAAATAATAACTAATTCTAATGAATCGAAAAAATTAGCAACCATATAACGGTTTTCGAATTCGATGCTAATGTGAGCTGATGAAGAGGGAAGCTCTGAAAATAGATTTTATTCTGATTACAAGTTATATAAATGATTTTTATTTATTGAAAAATGATTAAATAAGATAATAATGTAGTTTTTAAATGTTAGGAAATATGTTATGCATAATTTAGCATGACAAAGTGTAAATATTTTTCA